>JARGCV010000589.1:272500-872500 GCA_034064705.1 Bothrops alternatus
AAGAGTCATTTTGAATGTTCTTAAGCATGTCCAAAAATGTATCAATTAAAAATGTGAGGTGATTTTTTTTTTTAAAAAAAAGTCATGGAATGGGATCCATTTTGAAATGAAAGACTGTTGAGTATTTACTGAAGTGTTTCTGGTAATTCCTGTAATTCTAAACAGCAGGATGATACCAGGATAATTAAGTTGCAGGAGAAAAAAAAATATTGAGGAAGTATCCATTTTTTTTCATCTTAGAAATAACCCAGCATCTGCCTAAACTGGATCCAATGTCACCTTTGTTCTTCATTCATAAAAATAGAGTATACTTTCTATTACCTTACTTGCTCTGATTGTTTCTGCTCTTGTAATGAGTCACTTCACTGATAATGGAAGCAGGGAAAAAGTCATATATTGGAATAGGAGCCAGATGGACTCGTCTTGGGCTTGCTTCAAAAATAAATATTGGTAAAGGAACACTGCCAAATATTTTAGTTAAATAAGATCAGGAAAAGCATTTGGAGGTTATGAGAATATTTCCTAAACATTTCCTTCTGCATTTTAATTATGCACTCCAACTTGTGTTCCACCTGTTGAACAGTATATGCTGTCAAGAAAACCATAAATTGATTTCTCAGGCAAATTGTTCAGAACATATGTGATTCTCATACTCTGAAAATCAAAGTATTGTAAACACGTAAATGAAAAGGTGTGTATTGATTAATTTATGAAATCTCTATATTTTTGCTTTGGAATTAAAACAGTATTCTACAGAAAAATGGTGTATTTTCTCTTTTTGTTCAGTTGGTGAGCCTTCAAGTCATAACAGGCACAATATAGAGACGTCCCCTTCTAAGTGGTGAGAAGAAGATGCTTTTTCTCACTGGCAGATCAAAACAAATATTTAGGCATTACCTTTCAATTTAAACTGTGGAATCTTTCATACATTGGGAAAAAAATTAAACTAAATGAGTAAATATAGGTAATTCTAGAGACAAGCATGGGATTCCAAGAGGCCTTAGATTTAATGCATGTTCCAATGAAGAAGCAAAGTACTAAAATGAGAAATAAAAATATCTTTTCTTCCTGGGCCATGTTAACTAGTTATTCTAATCATGAAATCTCCAAAAAGCAAGTAGGTAAAATTAGATGGCTTGCTCTCTATTTAATATTTAAAATTATTTAAAGCACTAAACCAATAAATTGTTTAGCACGATATTTATCCTGATCAATTTCCAAATACATTCCTGAGGGACAAAATGTTAGAAAATAAGGAGAGGGACCCTCAGTTTCTGCTTGCATAATGACTTAGCTGCACTCACAACTTGTTTAAAGTCCAAAGTCAACAGTTTTTCACAATAGAGTTCCTAGTTAAAGAAGAATGAATTCATCTTCTCAAGCACTTGTTCAACTTCTGTTAGGTTACACAAGATACTGCAAGAATACAATAAAGGCATTTCATAGAAACAGCCACTAGAGGGCAGTCTTGCCCACACCACTCCATTGCTGTTGGTTTTACTCTGAAAATGTACAAGTGACAACACTGTAATGAAAAGAGACAGATGCAGTGAAGGATGCAGTATATATGTTCTTTTTTTCCAAGACCCACAAAAGATACAGCCTCCACCCGTTGCCACAAGAAACCCTTTGGAGCAATTAATGCCTTTCTTCAAACTGCTATTTTTGCTGTTTTCAGAATTGTGCTTACTAAACAACCATGTGGAAAATACACATCCCAGGGCAGGGGAATGGACTTAAAAAGTGTGGGGATGATCCATTATGTAATCAGTTTATACAGTATCCTTATCTTTCTCCCATAGGATAAATATTTTCTCCCACGTTTTTGGGCAATGGTGCAGCCTTTCCATAATTCTTGCAGCTGTCCCTATAAAACAGATCTTTAATTTGTCTAAGTTTTTTCTTCTTTGGGACATGACAATTATAGGAAAGGAAGAACGACTGAACAGAGTTTGGTCAGCCACAGGAAGAGCATATGAGACTCCAAATAAGTCACAAATGAGACTCCAAATAAAGACCATAAATTCAGACTTGACCTTTTAATCCAGGGGTCTTCAAACCTGGTGCTTTTATGACTTGTGGACTTCAACTCCCAGAATTCCTCAGCCAGGCATGCGTGCCTGGCTGAGGAATTCTGGGAGTTGAAGTCCACAAGTCATAAAAGCACCAAGTTTGGAAGACCCCTGATTTAATCTTTTGGGTGCAAGAACAAACCCCCTTATACTTTACAAACATCACATCAATGCACACTTATTCTACCAGCTTAACAACGGTAATAATTATCACTGTGATATTGCACTAAATAACAGTAGCAAATTCGGCTTAAGAAATTTGCCTTTTCAGAAAAAAAAAAACCCCTCATCTCAAAACTCTTCTCATTCATTTAGCATGAGCACACTCTTGCCATTTTCTCCTAAGCCTTTAGCTTGCCTTTTCTATTGTATTTAGCAAATGGATATTCATTAAAGTAGTGATTCTGCAGGCTACTTGGGACAAGATGGTCTTATTGTATGAAGTATAATTAGCTGCCCATTTCTATTATGCTTTATTAAAACAAGCAAAAACTAATAATTGGAGAAAAATCCAGTAAGGTGGGTGGTGGTGTGTGTTTTTATCTTAATGATGAAATGTGATTGTTCGGTGGATTTCACACATGCCTGCTTCAACATCCTCTTGCACATTTTCAGAGTGCTCCAGAAAACAGGAGTGACTATCCAGAACAGGTTTAGGGAAGGGAATCAATGGGCAGAAGAAGAAACAACCTAACACTACACTTACAGTACACCACCAAACTTGATGTTCCATTTCATATGGTCTCTCATGATAAGAAACATTAGATACATATTTGCTTTTTAAAAAAATATTTTAATGGGTGTTTGCTCCTGCTAATTTATTTATTTGTTGGTTGGTTGTGGAGCTACTCTACAACAATAAAAAGGAAGAAAAATGAAAGGTGTGTAAACAGAAGTAAAGTAACAGAACAATAAAGTAAGCAGCGACCAAAAACATGTCATTGTTTTAGTCTATTTCAGCCCTTGAAAAGCTGGAGTACTTCTCTCAATTTTTGCCAGCCTGCTATGCCTTGTTGATTGTGTTCATGTTACTACCTGCTCAAATGTTACATTTTGGGGTACAGGATTAAGGATCTATAGTAATGAGTATAGTTTATAATAATTTCCATGGATGGTGTTCAACTATGGTTTAATTTCAAGCACAGACATGGTGCATATGTTATTTGATCAGGAAAGCTTATACCATTATTATACATATACCCACACATCCACATCCACACCCACACCTACGTATACACTATACATATACATATACTCTTCCATTCAATCATGTCTGATTCTTGGAGGCTGGATAAGTCCCTGCAGTTTTCTTGGCAAGGTTTTTCAGAAGTGGTTTGCCATTGCCTCCTTCCGAGGGCTGAGAGAGTGACTGGCCCAAGGTCACCTAGCTGGCTTTGTGTCTAACCCGGAACTAGAACTCACGGTCTCCTGGTTTCTAGCCTGATGCCTTTAGCACTACACTAAATGGGATCTCAATAATGTTTTTAAGATGATTCAAAACTCTTTAGCTCAGTGATTCGTTCATTTATTTTTCCTTTGCTGGTACCAAATACAATGTGCTGCTTGAAACTTACATTCTTATGTTTTTCTCTAATAGTAAATTTCATTGTGGAAAGAAGCAGGTCTAGTCTATAGGACTCTTGATGTTACTGTTATGTAATAATTTGTAGTGTATAAAAGTGACTTACAAAATCATGCATGGGATAGAAAAGGTGGATAGAGAAAAATTCTTTTCTCTATCACACAATACCAGGACAAGGGGGCACTCCCTAAAGGTCATAGCTAAGAAAGTGAGGACAAATAAAGGGAAATATTTCTTCACCCAGAGGGTCATTGATTTATGGAATTCACTTCCAGAAGGGGTCGTGACAGCTGTCAGCCTTGACAGCTTCAAGGCAGGGCTAGATAGATTCATGGATGCCAAGTGTATCGGTGGTTATTAAAACGGATGTCCATGTGCCGCCTCTATGTTGGTTGAGGCAGGCAGAATTCCCTTGAGTACCATTTGTTGGGGGTCAAGGGAAAGGGAGGGTTTTGCCTTCTCTTTCTGCTCAAGATCCCCATGTACAATTGGTGGGCCACTGTGTGACACAGAATGCTGGACTCGATGGGCTTTGGCCTGATTCAGCATGGCTCTTCTTATGTTCTTATACAAGCTTCAGGTTACTTGGAATATTGTATTTTGAAAGGTAAATGGAAATGGGGCTAGGGTAGAGATGAGCTAATTGTCTTGCGCAAGTTTCCAAAGCTTTTAACAAATATTGGGAGAGGTTAAGGGAGATATACTAACCCCACCCTTGGAAGCTTGTAACATTTGGATGAAAACACTTTTCACTGCTTTATTCTGTAATAAGAATTGCATCAGGATTAAAGAAGATTTGATGCCAACCGTGTAATAACCCTCCAAAAGTAGCTAGAGAGAAGTTTATAGTCTTGTGGTTTTTGAGGAGGGAGAGGAAGAGGAAAATTGTCCTGCGACATTTCAAGGAAATCATCCAAACATCCAATAATTTGGTCCTCTTGCTGACGTGGTGCCTGAGGTCCCAGGCCTTTTGTGACCATAGTTTTTATAAACTGACAAAGAAGTCTTTGGTTATTCTTTCTAATGTAAGTCTTGCATCATTACCTTCCACTTAAGATTGGATTTTTGAAGAAAATTGTAGTCTCCTTTTCTGCCTTTTGTTCCCATAATGAGATGATGGTTCTCTTCCAATTCCAAGCCTAAGCAGACAGTAGATATTCAATAAATAATTGCTTCAATGTGCTGGAGGACAATTTGCAAACAAAAACCAATGCCTTTCCCCACAAGAATGCGGCTATCTCTATATTTAGCAGCTACTGCAAGAGGATTGTCCTGACCTTACCTTGCTCTCGAACTCGACGTTATACAATTACACTGTCTCTTGGCACTGCGCAAAATCGGGCAGACAAGTTGTACTGTCTCTAAGAAAGCCCACTTGTTCCCAAGTAAATCGCATTCCTTACACAGATGGAACATCCTATTGCAGCCTTGGCGCAATTTAGGGCTCTGGAATGGCACACTGGTTTGAAAACTCCATTTCTTTTTCTAAGCATCTGTAGGAAGGAATAACTAGCAGTGCTGAAGTGGCCCAGGGAAAGGAACGCATAATTCTTATTTCAATTGCTATTTTTCATTAGAAGCTTTTCATCGGCTGTGTTCCCATAACATGCCCGGGATCACTTTAGTAAATCAGGGGTTCTCAACCTTGGCAACTTTAAGACTTGTGGACTTCAACTCCCAGAATTCTGGGAGTTGAAGTCCACAAGTCTTAAAGTTGCCAAGGTTGAGAAACACTGCTTTAGTTGGTTTCACAAGACATAGTGAACTTCAAACTAAGCACTTGGGATAAACTGAGATTAGTTACTTTGCTACTGTCTTATAAAATTCCACAATGATGTGTAAGGTGCACTCGGTTTTAGAGACTTTTAGAGCTATGGAAATGGCTGTACAAGAATTATTTTAAAGGACCCCTTTAGAAGCTTGGAAGCCTAATGAACACGAGGCAAGGAAACAGCTGTTGTAACATTACCTATAGCTGAATTGGAGCATTGTAACACTGAATAATTGAGTCCATTAAGAGAGATTTTCCCAAAGGTGCATTTTCAAAAGGCAACTAAGCTTTCTTTGTTTTTCCTTGAAGACGTTTCGCTTCACATCCAGGAAGCTTATTCAGTTCTGACTGAAGGGATTAAGAGGGATGTTTTTTTCCCTACCAGCCTGCATTAAACTGCCTCTTACTTTTTATGTTCCTGCTTCCAAAAGGAAGAGCCTTCCAAATGAAAGATTCCTCAGACAAACAAAGGAGAATTTTGGCTTTGAGGTTTTGTAAATTGAATTCTAGCTGCCTCAGAACTAACTGAACACACCCATCGCTTCTTGCAAGCTGTAGAAAAACAGTAGCATTCTTCATTAGCTTGTACTTTCTAAATTCACTTGCAAGAGCAGCCCTTCCCAAAATACATCATAATAACCATAATAATTTACAGAGCTATGGATCCCATAATTGAAAAGAAACTGTGTAATGCATTTTATGGATTGCATAGTTTCTTTTCAATTATGGGATCCATAATTTTGTAATTTTATGTCCTGGAGTCCTAAAGAATGGAAACTGCTCAACTAGTGCTGCTTTAGAGTTTAGTGTTAAATCTAGTTAAATATTTCTGGACTTTGCTGTCAGTTCTTATTTGCATTTTATCAATTCCCCTTGTGCTATGTATTTACAAATGCTATCTTGTTAGCGGATGTGCTTTATCCTTGTTAAATATGAGGTTAACATAAGTAACTAGTTTCAGCGACTCCCTAATCTTGGTCCTTGAAACTGGCATAGTAAATGCTGTGTACAGAAATCTTATGAATAAAGTTAAGACACAGTTCTGTTTCGCTGACCTTCCACCTCTGTCCAAGCTAAAGTTATGAGTCTTGTAGTGCAGGATTATTAGTGCCTGTGTATGGGGGGGTGAGAGAAAGAAATACCGGTATTGAACAATACACTGAAGCTGGATACAATTCAGTTTCATTAAAGTATTCAGTAATGCTCTCTGCTGATAATTACAGACGATCGCTCATAGTGACAGAGGAACTTGGGTGGACTTCTTCAGATCTTTGATGACACATATAACCTCTAAAGCAGCGGTTCTCAACCTGTGGGTCGCGACCCTTTTGGGGGTCGAACAACGCTTTCTCAGGGGTCGCCTAAGACCATCGGAAAACACATATTTCTGATGGTCTTAGGAACCTAGACACCCTCCTCTATCCGGCCGCCGCCACCACCCTCCTCCTCCTCCGCTGTCTCCTCTGCCTCCAGGGCGCCCTTCTCCTCCAACAGCGCCTGCTCCTGCCGCCGCAGCGCCATCATGCGTGCCCCCGGGATGAGGATGAGGGACTCCAGGTTGGCGGGTGCGAGAGGGCGGCCAGCAGCTCCAAGGCATGCGGATCCTCCGCGCGGCTTCCGAGGCTCCGGAGGTGCCACCGCTTGGCTCTCCGCCAGGCTCTCCACCAGACTACCATCTCCAACAGCCCTAAAAAGCACTGTGGAAGAGTGGGGAATGCTGGGAGTTGCAGTTTATTCTGGGAAAACATGACTCTCCAAAGATCAATCCTTCCTTCCTTCCCTCCTTCCTTCCTTCCATCCATCTCCTTCCCTTCCCCTTCAATCTTCCTTCCTTCCTTCCATCTCCACCTCCATCCTTTCCCCTTCAATCTCTCTCTCCTTCCTTCCTTCCTTCCCCCTTCAATCTCCTTCCTTCTCCATCTCCTTCCTTTCCCCTTCAATCTTCTTTCCTTCCTTCCTCTCCCCTTCAATCTCCTTCCTTCTCCATCTCCTTCCTTTCCCCTTCAATCTTCCTTCTTTCCTTCCATCTCCATCTCCATCCCTTCCCCTTCAATCTCTTTCTCCTTCCTTTCTTTCCCCTTCAATCTCCTTCCTTCTCCATCTCCTTCCTTTCCCCTTCAATCTTCCTTCCTTCCTTCCTCCCTTCCTTCCTTCCTTCCATCTCCATCCCTTCTCCTTCAATCTCTTTCTCTTTCCTTCCTTCCTTTCCCCTTCAATCTCCTTCCTTCTCCATCTCCTTCCTTTCCCCTTCAATCTTCCTTCCTTCCTTCCCCTTCCCTCCCTCCCAACATTTTTGAGCAAGGAAGAGTAAGCTTCTCTAGCGAGCATTGCTATATTGTTTTTGTGATTAATCACCATGCTTTAATTATGTTCAATTCGTAACAATGAAAATATACCCTGCATATCAGATATTTACATTACGATTCATAACAGTAGCAAAATTACAGTTATGAAGTAGAAATGAAAATAATTTTATGGTTGGGGGTCACCACAACATGAGGAACTGTATTAAAGGGTCGCGGCATTAGGAAAGTTCAGAACCACTGCTCTAAAGCAAGGCTTCTCAACCTTTTCACCAGTCGCCTAGCAAGGTGTCAAAAACTTGTTGACCAAAAAAAGGAAAAAAAATTGATAAAATACAGGTAGTCCTCAACTTACAACAGTTTGCTTAGTGACTGTTACAATGGCACTGAAAAAGGGACTTACGACCATTTTTCACACTTATGACTGTGGCAGCATCCCCAGGATCACATCATCAAAATTCAGACAACTGTTTGGCAACTGACTCATATTTATGATGGTCGCAGGGTTTCAGGGTCACGTGATCCCCTTTTGCAACCTTTTGACAAGCAAAGTCAATGAGGAAACCAGATTCACTTAACAGCCGCGTTACTAATTGAACAACTGCAGTGATTCACTTAACAAATGTGGCAAGAAAAGTTGTAAAATGGGACAAAACTCATTTGACAAATTTCTCACTTAGCCACATAAATTTTGGGCTCAACTGTAGTTGTAGGTTGATGACTATCTGTACATCCACTGACCACACTTTCAATGGGAAACTTGTGCCTGTTTCTCTGACATTAAACCTTGCAGTGTTCTATCCCCTTCTTTCCCTCTGCTTGTCTCAAAAAAGCCTCTTCCTTCCTCTGTCTCTCTTTCTCCGTCCCCTTCCCTTTCCCCATCAAGTTTTTTTTCTCTCCCTCTCCCGCCAAAACCTTTTATATCATCTCTTCTCTCCCCCCTCCTCCTCCTTTTCTCTTCAGTGCAACACCAGTTGACTCCTCTCTCCCAGGCTGCACACTAGTCTCAGAAGCACCAATCAGCTGGTGCCGCACGCCAATCAGCTGGAGCCCTGCGCTGATCCTGGGCACTCAGCAGAGCCCTGGCAACACCACAGCTCCAACTGACTCTCCTCCAGGCCTGTGCAGTGCTGCCGCTGCTTGAGCTCATCCCCCCCACTACACTTTTACACTTCTTTTTATACTTTTTTTTACAGTGCTTTTCAACCTGTCATATGCATATCACCTGCCAGATGCCGAAGTACCACCAGTGGTATACGTACCACGGGTTGAAAAGCCCTGCTCTAAAGTCTTCCTGATATTGGCCAACAGACTCTCTTGAATTTGTTCCACTGGTGCAGCGGTTCTCAGGTTTCAGGCTGCGACCCCGACCTGCGCTGCACATGCGTGGCGCGACCCCGACCTGCACCATGCATGCGCGGTGCGACGGCCCGCATTGTGCATGCACGGCGCGACGGCCTGCATCGTGCATGCACGGTGCACGTGCAGCGCCCCGCATCGCGCATGAGCGGCGCGCGCGACGGCCCGCATCACGCATGCGCGGCACGCGCGACGGCCCGCATCACGCATGCGCGGCGCGCGACGGCCCGCATCGCACATGCACGGTGCGCGCGCAATGGCCTGCATCACGCATGCGCGGCACGACGGCCCGCATCGTGCATACACGGCGCAATGGGCCGCATCGCGCATGCGCGGTGCTACCCCGTGCATGCGCGGTGCTGCCCCCTGCACCGGCCGAGGGGAAAAGGGGGAAAAAATGGTGGACTGCGTTGTTTGGCGACCCCCGTGAAATGGTCGTTTGACCCCAAATGGGGTCGCGACCCACAGGTTGAGAACCGCTGCACTGGTGCTTATATCAAAGTCTTTTGCTTATAAACAACCAGCCATTCTTCTAGAAGTCACTGTGTTCTCCTTATCACTGTCCTAGCAATTTCCAGCCTTCCTAGCAATTTCCAGCTGACCTCTTTAGTGCCTCCCTTTACAACTTTATTATAACAACTTTTGCTGATTCCCACACATTTTCCATTCATACTATAAAATGTATTCATTGCACTGAAGTTGTTCTAGAAACTATGTACTGTATAATTCAGACATGTAGAAGTTACGTTAGTAAGAAACAGTGCGCATCTGCTTTTATACAGGAATTAGAATAAATCATATGGCTAAAAATACCATATGGCTGATTCTCAACGCAAGCATAAAAGGTCTCAAGACACTTTTGATGCAGGTTGTTGCTAATCCAACAACTATATTGAGGACTGAGTGACTGGAGTGTTACTGTTGAGGTTTTCAGTGGACATGTCCAAGCATCTGATAGAAGCAGGCTGTTTTGATTTCAGAGAAGCAGCAGCTCAGTCTCAAGAAACAGAAATCTATGTCTCAGTTCTGCCTTTGACAAATATGCCTCACCACTAGCATTCCAAGTTTCTACGCTGCAGGAAATATGCAATTGCTGGATGATAACTCATGATAGCTTAAGCGGGGCAGAAATCAAGTTTTGGAAAGCTGCTGGAGAATATTAATTGGCGAATTCGAATTGGATTCAGAATTAATGCTTGGTAGTGTAATTACTCTTTGTGAACTGCAGTAACTTATATCAATTAAGGAAGTCTTACTCAAAAGGAGACCTTTTGAATTGAAGGAACAAGTCAACCGAGAAACAATAAATTAGCAAAAGCAAGAAGCCAATCATTTCCCAAAGACCCTAAAATGAGATGTTAATTCCTCTTTCTCCTAAATTGCTTGGCCTGCTGATCAGCAGTTGGAGGCCATCGGCCTTTGCCTTTTGCAACACAAGGGGAATTTTATCTCAAGAGTTCTGTGGAAACAGTCTCTCCTGTTTTGGTTGTTTTGTTTTTAATGGCGTGCTTGTCTTTGTTTTACCTTGTTTTGCCTTGTGTAGATAAGAGAAATTTGCAGTTGGTGAATTGCCTTCTTTCTGAAAAAGAGGAAGGGGACCACCACTGAGCTGAAGGCCTGCCTAACAGCAAAGATGGGAAAGAAAAAGAACTAAAACACATCAAGGAAGCCCTCAGAACTTGTGGCTATCACAAGTGGGCCAATCCCCCAAAAGACCCAGCAGAAGTTCCTCTATAACAGACAAAGAAGAAACAGTAAACAAAGCAACGTTGTCATTCCATACATTGCAGGAATATCAGAAAAGCTCAGGAGGATCTTCAGCCAACACAACATACATGCACACTTCAAATCCAAGAATACATTAAAGCAGAAGCTTGTCCACCCCAAGGATAAAACACTCAGACACAAACTGAGCAACGTGGTATATGTAGTACCAGTGCTTTTTTTTTCTAAAAAAAAAAAAAAAAAAAAAAGGTGCCGGAACTCACACACATCATACAACCCACCTTGCCTACCCTACAAGGTTCCATCCAAAAAAGTTGCCGGAACTCCGTTCTGGGCGTTCTATGACAAAAAAAAGCCCTGTGTAGTACAATGCAGGGAGCCATGTGCAGATCTGAGGAAACAAAACCACCACTTCATAAACGCATAGCATAACATAGGAGAACAAACCCATCGGGACAAGATTCAGCAGTCCATCTGCATTTAAAAGACAAAGGCCACTCTTTCGAAAACGGCAAACCCACATTTTGGACAGAGAGGACCACTGGTTTGAAAGAGGGGTCAAAGAGGCCATCTATGTCAAAACTGAACAGCCCTCTCTCAACAGAAGGGGAGGGATACGACACCATCTATCTTCAGTCTACAACACAATCCTTTCAACAGTTTAATAATAATAATAATAATAATAATAATAATAATAATAATAATAATAATAATAATAATAATAATAATAATAATAATAATGTTGGAAGGGACCTTGGAGGTCATCTAGTCCAACCCCCTGCTCAGGCAGGAAACCCTAAACCATTTCAGACAAATGGCTGTCCAGTCTCTTCTTAAAAACTTCCAGTGTTGGAGCATTCACCGCTTCTGGAGGCAGGTTGTTCCACTGGTTAATTGTTCTAACTGTCAGGAAGTTTCTCCTTAGTTCTAAGTTGCTTCTCTCCTTGATCAGTTTCCATCCGTTCCTTCTCGTCCTGCCTTCAGGCGCCTTGGAGAATAGGTTGACTCCCTCTTTTATGCGGCAGCCCCTGAGATATTGGAACACTGCTATCATATCCCCCCTCGTCCTTCTCTTCATTAAACTAGACATACCCAATTCCAGCAGCCATTCCTTATATGTTTTAGCCTCCAGTCCCCTAATCATCTTTGTTGCTTCCAAGAAGGCTCCACATCCATTGCACTACTCAGGTGACCCTGACAACACAGATAAGCCTCCAGGTGGCATCAACGACTCTCTAAAAGAATGCAAGTGATCAGCTGTCTGCAAGGAATATAAATCCTTCCATTCCCCATTCATCCAGTCAGCACTGAAAAAGCTTCTCGGATGAGAAGCGAAATGTCTTCAAAGAAAAACAAGAAAACCCAGTTGCCTCAAGAAAAAGCATCTTTGAGATGAGAAGAAGGGGAGCTTGTTCCACTCCAGGGAAGTCAATCACAGGGAGAGAAAAAGGATCACATCTTCTTTAGATTGTCTCCACCATCCCTTGGCCAAAATCAACAAGTGCTTTTATGAATAACAATGAAGCAAATTCTTCTTTCTAGTTGCTGAAATGTTTATTTTCCTGCAGAAAAGGCAGCAGCTTCATCCTCGGGGTGCTTTCACATTTCTGTGGGTGGGGTTAGATTGCTGGCAAAGACTGCTGTTGGGTTGGGTGTTGTTTTTTTTTTTTTTTGCCATTGTGAAATTCTAAATGCTGTTCTTCTCTGTATTAAGTTTTTCTTCATCACTCATGTCATCCTCCTTCCTGATCTGCTTTCCCTTGAAATTTATTTGAAGCAGAGGAAACCATTGCTACAAAGCACTGAAGAAACTGTTTTATAATGGGAGACTACGCCCTTACTTCCTTCAACTTTAGAACTTGGGAAAGTAATGTCAGCATGGGAAACAAACATTTAACCTGTTTCTCTTTCTCTCTCTCTCTCTCTCTCTCTCTCTCTCTCTCTCTCTCTCTCTCTCTCTCTCTCTCTCTCTCTCTCTCTCTCTCTCTCTCTCTCTCTCTCTCTCTCTCTCCCCCCCCCCACTGCCCTCTCTCTCTCTCTCTCTCTCTCTCTCTCTCTCTCTCTCTCTCTCTCTCTCTCTCTCTCTCTCTCTCTCTCTCTCTCTCTCTCTCTCTCTCTCTCTCTCCCCCCCCCCCCACTGCCCTCCCAAAATGTATTAGAATGCCAGGCAGAAGTTCTCAAACATCGCAATATTCAACACCCCTAAATAATAAATATTTTGTCTGATTACACCTGGAACAAGTCTATGTTATTGGGGCTATCCATGGGCAAGAAATAAATACACCATTTCCTTTTGATAGTTAAAGTTTAAGCTCTGTGTTACAGAGTTATCAAACCTTATAGAACTGCAACTTTCTATTGGGCCTTGCAACAGGAGAATGAGGAGCCAGAACAATGGTTGACAGTGTTCTTGTTCTCCCTGTGCAAGGCTGATCAAGCTTTCCCCCCCCCAAAAAACCTGACTCTATTGATGGTCTTAACCCATAGTTTGAGAACTCTTGTTTAATGTGATGTAACAGGTAGGAGTATGGTGGCTCTCGTGGTTAGGATGCTGGGTAGGATGTTAGCAAGCCTGCATTCAACATTTGAGCATAGCCGTGGGGAGGGGTGGAGCTCCCGTCCTTTGCTCTAGCTCAGGGGTAGGCAACCTTGGCTCTTTTATGACTGGTGGACTTCAACTCCCAGAATTCCTGAGCCAACCTGGCTTAGAAATTTTGGGAGTTGAAGTCCACGAGTCATAAAAGAGCCAAGGTTGTCTACCCTTGCTTTAGCTCCTGGCAGGGACATGAAAGGAAAGGAAGTAAAAGCAATATTGCCCTAAGGAAAATATTAGCATTTTTAAAAAACAACAACATCTTTTTATATTTTAGAACAAAATGTTAAATGCTATTTACTCTATACAGGTCTCCATTGCTGCTCCCCTTCAGCATTTTGCTGGGTGAAGAACGAAATAGTCACTGCATGTCCACATCACTTCATGTAACACATATTAAGAAGATACAAAGTATGACACACAAGGGCCAATTCCATCTTCCTTCACAGATGCAAATCTTTATACTGTACAACTTTGTAGTAATCACACGTTGAACCTTTTTGAGCCAGGATATATTTTTTAGAGTAATATTTTTTTGTTTCCCACAGTGGGAAGGCTGCAACTTAGTGACAGAACAGGTTTTACATGAACGTTCAATACATATGATCTCCTTGTCAGTATTCTATCTTAGGATCTGGATAAATGGCTACTAAATTATTCAGATTCTAGAGTAGACCCATCCTGGTATCCTTCAGATTTAGTAGACAACTTACATCACCCAGAGGCAGCATGGCCTGCTACTTAGAGATGAGAGGAATTGCCCAATTTATCTGATAAGGACTAGGTTGGGGAATTCTGATGTACACAGTACTGACACATGCCCCAAATCTGACTTCTCTTTGGGAGAATTTCTGGCATTTCTTAGTAACATAGGCATGTATGTAGAACCAGAAAAAAAATACCTATATAATTTTAGCAGCAATTTCCACAGAATCCATATTAAATTCATTGATGCTTATTTTTGAGAAGATAGGGTCTACGACCAGAGTGTGAATTAAAATAGCTTAAATTACTCAGAACCTTCCATTTTTAAAAGAACTCAGGAAGGGTGTCAAGGCTGGCATCAGTGGATACTTTCCCAAGCCATTATTCCAGCAGAGGGGAACCTGCTACGGTATTTAACAACCATGATCAACTAGTGTCTTTTATCAGCTGATCTGCCCTGCCCCACCCTGCCCATAGTGTACGTAGTTTGTGTGTTTGAAATCAGCCAATTGAGCAAGGAGTGCACAAAGATCTTTAGCCTGCAAAATAAGGACTTGGCAATGATTGGTCACTTATTGTATTTTTCTCCTATTCTCCTACATTCATTTCCTACCTGTTCTCGTGCTCTTTAGCCAAACTTCTTCTTCAAACATTGCAGGAAAAAAAAGGAGGGGGGGGAAATGAGCTTTCTTATCTGGTTTTGTGTGTTTAGTAGAGAAAACCTCATCCTGGCACTTCTCCACTGAAAGGCTCTCTCTTTATCTGTGACTTAGGAAGAGTGGGAAATCATGTGGTGCAGTAGAATTTCAGTTTCCTTGCTGATCTTCACAATAATGTGGCCTTAAACTTCCTTTTAATCTGGAGCCAAGAAAAACAAAATGAAACAAAAGCTGAGACTGGGTGTTGTGTGAATGTTGGGTTTGTGTGTGTGTGTGTGTGTGTGTGTGTGTGTGTGTGTGTGTGTGTGTGTAAGGCAGAGAGAGGGAGACGGAGAGAGCACTTCCCAGGGATCTTTCCAAGGGCTGGGGGTTCTGCACAAGAGTGTAAGAGGCGTAGCTGGGGGAGGGTGAAAGAACTGATGTGTTGCAGCAAGGACAGCTGTAGCCCTCTAGACACAAGCAGGATATGACATCACCTAGGGGGAGGCCAAAAAAAGAAAGCAGAGTATATTTAATGAAAAGCTCAGCAAGGAGTTTGTAAATGAAAATACTAAATGTCCGAGCTCTGAACACATCAGTAGTTTAAAAAATTTCAGAATTTCCTTTGGACATTTCTGGCATAACATACAGAAGGAGAACATTATCTTTGGATCATCTGTGGAGTTTTGGGTAAGTGTTTTCTGTAAAGAGTTGGTTTTACTAAGAACTTTTATCAAAGGAGGACAAATTAACTCCTGCTGTGGATCTTTCTCTTCAATTGATGTTATTTATAGCATAGCTGTGGCACGTTGCAGTTTTGAAGTCCACCTTAAAATATACACCAGGCTAAATTTCTGAACTTTTCCACTGTTAGTACTGTATAAGCTAATTGCTCTGGATCTGGATAAGTTCTACCTTGGGGTAGAAGAAAACTCTACGGAAGTGATTAGATTGTACTAAAATCTTTCCAAATCTTTGGGGTGCCCAAGTCCTAATAGTCTCCTATGGTCAGAGTAGCAATTTTGAGTAGAACACAAAATATGGGCTGTTTTTCAGATCAGTTAGGTGCTTCTTGGTTGCCACTTGGCAAAAGGCAAAGGAGCTGCAAGCACTGTATCTAATAAACTTTCAAACAGACCGAATCGTTATAGAACTGAACAAACTGAAAATGAGCATCTGTGCGCTTGATACAGAGAATATCTTAATTAGAATAATGCCATGTGTGTTTCTGGGTGTGACAAGGGAACATGCCATTTTCAGTTCCATGGGAAAGCATCTGGGGAAACATTTCCATTTGCTGACATTGTTATAGTATCTGCCAGCTAAAGCTTTAGAGTGTTTCCAATGTGTAATTATCCTTAACAGTGGTCCAAGGCAGTCAGTGCATTCTTTCATTTTGATCATCTCGTTCTCCTCCCCTTCTTTCAATATTTCCCTTTCTGGAGAAAATCCGTTAAGGAAGAAAAGTTGGAATAGAAGTAGAATCTCTTGACTGCTACCAGTTTTTAGTACCACATTGAAAACTCTGCTTATTTGGAAGTAAACTCCACTGCTATAAGGGGATTTTCTTCTGAACATGGATGCAGAGGCTACATTGCAAAATAATTTGTATTCTCTACAGAGGGGAGGGCATTCTATGCCTCTGCTCCCCCCACATTTTCCACCATAACTGGGTAATCATTACAGCTGGCAAAAATCAGTCCAACTAAGAGAAATGTGTCTAGGGATAACATTAGTTGTCATTTGGATGCTTCAGGAGAAGCCATCATTCCTCCCCCTCCAAAGCTCACCCATTTCCAAAGACTTACAACATAGAATATAATCCACAAATATGCCAGCCATCACTGGCAGAGTGAGATGTTCATGGTAGCTCAACCACAATTACATACATACATACATACATACATACATACATACATACATACATACATACACATCATGTTTTCCCAAAAATAAGACCGGGTCTTATATTTTTGGGGGACCAAAAAACCCATTAGGGCTTATTTTGGGGGGATATCTGACTTTGCGGCTGCCAGCCTTCCCACCATCTGCTTGCCTGCAGGGCTTCCCAGGGCAGATGCTCTGGCAGTTGCTCAGTTTGTACTTGGACTGGAAGAAGTGCAGTCATCTGCACAAGAGTTGTGCTGGCACGGTGGTTAGTAGTGCAGGCTAATTCACTCTCGCTCCAGGTGTTCGATTCTGAGTGGCTCAAGGTTGACTCAGCCTTCCATCCTTCCGAGTCCGATAAAATGAGGACCCAGACGTTGGGGGCAATATGCTGATTCTGTAAACTGCCTAGAGAGGGCTGTAAAACACTATGAAGCGGTATATAAGTCTAAGTGCTATTGCTAATAACAATACAAGATAAGTGTAAACTTTGGCACAGGAAATTTGATTTGGGGTAATAGGGTTACTGAATAACAGTTCCTCCATTCAGAAGGCTATTAGAATTAAGATTGAGTATATTTAAGCTGACAGTGATTTCATGTCATAATTTTCTAGAGGGCAGACTCTTTAATATGTAATAATGGGGACGCTTAACTGAAGGAGGGTGATTGAGAAAATTTTGTGAGCTACAAAGTTATAGGTGCTTA
This sequence comes from Bothrops alternatus, assembly GCA_034064705.1. Taxonomy (NCBI): domain Eukaryota; kingdom Metazoa; phylum Chordata; class Lepidosauria; order Squamata; family Viperidae; genus Bothrops; species Bothrops alternatus. The sequence continues at coordinate 289,843 of JARGCV010000589.1, forward strand.
AAGTTCAACTGACTTCCAAATCAGTGTACACTTGATTATATTTAATCTACCTGTTCATCTAAAACAGACTTTCTGAAACAACTTGCTTTAGAGTTATATAACATGAACAATGGATTAATAGACATTGGACACAAATATGGATCTTTTTCTCCTAGACCTAGAGATCAATTTTTCCCCTCCATGTCTGCTTTTGTGCTACCTTGTTTAAAATTAAGTCCTACCCTAAGCCCTTTAAAATGAATATGCATTTATTCAACACCAGCTTTGGACCAAGACATTTATACTTCTGAATCATGGGATCATAACTATGGGAAGGAGCAGTATTTCCAAAGAACTGCTCCTTCAGGGTCATTTCACATCACATGGGAACATCTACGATGAACATATTAGACACTGTTAGTCATTTCCACAGTACTTGTTCAGCATAGAAAGTTTGTTACTACTCAATTCCTTCTTCTCTGCAATCATCCTAATAGGGTACAGCATGTACCACAAACTTGTTACACATTGTTATGAAATATGTAGCACAATCTTCTTCATGTCTTTTACACATTTAATAAAAAATTTAACTAATTAAATTATATCATTTTTACTCCTAATAAGAATTTGGTCTGAAACATTCATCTCCAGGTGCATCTGGATAATATCTGTTTCAGAGAATGATCAGTTCAAATCTACGGTAGCACCTTCATGCATTTTCCACATGAAAAGATCTCCTGGGTAGAAGCACTAGGGCTATGCTGTTTAAGTATGCAAGATTCCAGACTCAATTGAATGATCAGAGACTTCTAAACAGTTATATTCATGCTGAGTGCGAGGATCTTGAGGGACAGTGAGTTAATACCACAACCTCCTAATGTTTTCACTTTCAAAAAGCATAACAGACCCACACTGTCTTCTGTTCCATTTAAAAGCAGTCTGTTCAGTCTGCTATGGTCACAAATGCTTGGGTCAGGCATTACAGAACCAAAGTAGGTGTAAAGTGGAACACGTTCATCCAATACATAAGTTGTAGGGCCTTATCAGCTGGTCTCATTGTGCAATGTTGATAGGCTAACTGAGCAAGCCTTCCTTGATTGTTTGTGCAGCAAGACTGTCTTTGTGCTGACATAACTGCAAATAATGTCTCTACCACCAGAGATATCCAGGGAGAGATTACTACACATCAACTTTAATCATTGCTTTGGTATTGTTAGCTTATATAACTTGTCCTCTACCCAATAATGAAAGCTGTAGTCCAATCATTAGATTACGTACTTTCAATCTTCTGTACCAAACATTTCAACAATAAATAAGCACAGAATACAATGATAATAGTTACAAATGTAAGATTTTAAAAAATATACAGAGCTATATTTAACTCAGTTTAAAATATCTGTCAAACTTCTTTACCATAAATCTTATTCTGTGAAAAACAAAAACAAAAGACAAACAAAATTATATATTTTATACAAACACACACACACACACACACACACACACACAGAATCAACAGGGTAGAGATTCTATTCCATCAATGGCAATGCATTTATTCCAGCAATGCTCCAATGAGAGGAGCTAAGAAAAACCTTCAAAAAGATGTAGATTTAGGTGCCAAATGTATTTAAAATTTAAGCTATTGAAATCACGAGTTCTTCTCCAAGTATGACTAAGTTTGGAGAGTCAGACAGTACAGAATTAACCTTGTATTTCACTATTGCTTTAGGCTTGTGTTGGCTTGTGCAATACAGAAAGAAAGACTCTTTAGGTTCCTGATCGGCTAGGCTTTCAAAGTAGTTTGTACTAGCAAAAACAACTGGATTTTTTTTTGCCTTTAGTGTTTAATTCTCTTTTGGCTTATATTTATCAGAATTCATTTCCTGCCAGACAAATTTAATTGGCTTTCTTTCTTCTCCAACTTTTTTCTCTTTCTCTCTCTTTCTCTCTCTACTTCTCCCTCATACATAGAGAAGCTAATGACCATTTCCTTAGAACAAGCTGTGGAATTTTCCACTATTTAGAGCTGAATAAGTGATCTCTGGAAAGCAAATGTACGAAAGTAAATTCTGTATTCAAACTGCAGCATGTTCAAAAGGGTAACAGCTTAGCAAGCACTTTCAGAAAAAAGATCTGTACATGGATACAATCCAACAGACAAAAGATTTGTTTCAGCATTATGACAAGTTTCCAGGTGTGGGCTGCAAAACTTCAATTGTAACCAGTTGGTAGCAAAAAGTTAAAGGTTGGCAGGATTTTTGTAGCCTATATCTAATAAACCTATGCTTTTTTTTTTTTGAGCCTTTGAGTTTGTGTTGACTCCTAGTGACTGCCTAGACCAGGGGTAGGCAACCTTGGCTCTTTTATGACTCGTGGACTTCGCATTTACATGGCCAATGGAATGCGGCAACTAGTCATAAATACAAGCTGGTGGCCAAACACCCTAAATGCAATCACGTGATCGTGGGGATGGGGTGTGGCGGTCATAACTGTGAGGATGGGTCATAAGTAGCTTTTTTGAAGTTTGTTGAAACTTTGAACAGTTGTTAAGTGGCTGGTCATTAAGTGAGGACAACCTGTAATAATACGATACCTCTTGCCATGAGAGTCTTGCTTTATTGGTTTCAGAGCAGGAACATATTTTACGAGGTCTTCAAGCATTAAGCAGTCAAGTGATACAGTTAACATTTGATATGCCCTTACTGGTAGTCCTCAACATATGACTACATTGAGCCCATTTTTTTTTTGCTGCTGAGTGAGAAATTAGTGAGTTTTGCCCCTTTTCATGACATTTCTTGCCACAGTTGTTAAGTGAATCATTACAATTGTTAAGTTAGTAACACAGTTAAGTGACTCTGGCTTCCCTGTTCACCTTGTTGGTCAGAAGGTTGCAAAATATGATCACATAACTTCAGGGCACTGCAACTGTCATAAATATGAGTCACCTATGAACATTGTATTCAATAAGGAGGGATTATTAGTAGCAACTGAGCTCTGATCCTTTGGTATATATCAGGGGTTCTCAACCTTGGCAACTTTAAGACTTGTGGACTTCAACTCCCAGAATTCCTCAGCCAGCTGGCTGAGGAATTCTGGGAGTTGAAGTCCACAAGTTTTAAAATTGCCAAGGTTGAGAACCCCTGGTATATATAAAGTAGAAGATATAGTTGCAGAACCTCCCCCCCCCAACTTTTAAAAAGGAAGATGTGAATATAAGCAAAACTCCTCCCACCCATTTGTTTGAATCTTTTTGTCTGGGTGGGTCATTCTACTCTAATTTATAAAGAATTTGGGCTTTGGCAAATTCTATAAATTTATAGAGATGTATAATTACGGTATATCCTGCACAGCCTGTCTTGGTCCATGGATGTCCATAGCTTTTGAGCATTTATGAAATTAGATAGGTCCAGAACAATAGCACAGGTGGGGCTGAAACAACCTAACAATTCCACAACCTAAATAAATGAAATAACTATTAATACATTAGCTTCACATCTGCCACATTCAAATTACATTTCAATGGCAAATTGTGAATGGTCTCTGACGTTGGCTTCTGGGAGAGGTTTGGGGTGAGTGGATGAGATGCATTTGTTTAATGTTTATAACTAAGGCCATGTAGGCTTCAGTGTAGCTTTGGTATCTCCACCAATAACCTAAACTGGGACCACAACAGGAAGGGTCATTCATATTGCACAGCAAAAAAACACAATTAAGCTAGACAAAAGTCCAGCTGCTACTTCCTGCCTTACATCTATTGCCATTAGGCTATTGTCAGGTTGGCCATCATGGTCTGGAGTATAGAAATGCTGAGTGAAAACAAAGAGAAGTTTTGTGAAACTGGCAGTTTTCATTTTCCTCACAGATTCCATGCCACAATATACAAATGCTTGCTTAAGATACATTTTGTGCCTGACTATGAATTCAGTTGAGGAGGAAAATCTACAGAATACTGAGGTCTATTCCTAAGTCTTCAATGTGTGCCTAATGCTTATACATACAGCTGTAAAATTTTGCTACAAAAAGAGAACAACTGTAAGATGTTTTTGACTAGTAACGCTAGAGGCTTTCTCTCTCCAGCAGATCCCCCAAAGTGACTTTCTTATGGCCTTTAGAATGCAGGGGAAAATTTCCAGCCAAAAAGCAGCTGAGATGTCAAATATCCAGGCAGTGGTTGGCCACACAATCAAGGAAATCATTCTGAATTTGGACCTAGATAGTTGCCTTGTAGGCATCTAGAGTAATGCCATATTTGTTGTAAATGAAGTATATATCTTCATGTATATCTTCATATAACCAGCCAGAGGAAGGAGGAAAGCAGGTGGTTTCTAGAGACTCTATCTCTTCCATCTTTTTTTTAGGAAGACAATTATCTACAAGGTGGCTGTTAGAAGAGGGAAATTGCCATTGTAAGGATGGACATTTGCCATTTCAGAGTTGAACTGTTTTTTACCCATCTGGAACTGAGATTAGCAGCACAATGGCATGAAATGTATTAGCCATCCCAGGCCTGCTCTTTTGTTTGTTTTCAAGTTACTGTGGTCACCTGATTCCCTTCCAAGAAATAAATGAGAAAGCTTAACAAATTTTACACATTTTGAAGCTATAGAGCAGGGGTGTCAAACTGGCGGCCTGCGCGCCGAATGCATCACACACAGACCATGCCCACCCCGGCTATGCAAAGCAAAAAATGCCACGATACATCACGAGACACAATTGAGTTTGACCCCTGTGCTATAGAGGGAAAGGGACAGAATAAAATACTACTAATTTCCTTACTGACAACATCCAGCATCGCCTAGAGTCATCCAAACATGTTGTAATGCCAAAACAACAGGGAGGAGATGATTTCTATTACTTCAATGATGGTTGGTGGGGCTATGAACACCATATAAATCAACGGTAAAAATGATGTAACATGCTTATGCTTATTAGCTGAGGCAATAGCTTAAGCTAATGACTTAAGCCTCTATCTATCACTTTTAGGATGGCAATGAGATGAAGGTAACACAATGGAAACATAGCAGAAAAAAGAGATATCGCCAAAGCATGTTTACACAATGGTTAGGTGCAAACAAGGAAAGACCCTATAGTTGTAACTGTACTTATAAATGTAATCTTGAAAATCATCAGTATTATTTGTCAGTAATTACTCACAGGATTATGCTTAATCCCAAATTACAAATTTGGGGAATTTTGTCTCACCCAGAATCAGATGATTGCAGCAGCTGAAATAAAATATGTAAACACTACACTTCTTACTTCTTATAAATTCTGGAATTGAATTTATGTAATCCATTGAAAATATGAATTAACAGCACAGCCAAGGAAGCAGATATTTGTCATATCAAGAAACTACCATAGGGATACATACTATGGAAAGGAAATGAATCAGAGCCTTTGTGTTCTCAATCTATTGTGCAGTCAAGGAGATGGCTCTGTTTAGCTAGGGAGCTTGAGCGTAAGCAACTTCTAGGTCACTGCTGCACTACAAGCCTGGGCAATGCAAATCCATGCTGATCCACTTACATTTGCACCTTCCAGGGAAGGAACAGCCTTCTTCATTCTTCTCACAGCTCTGCGGAATTTTGCATTCCTTCAAGTGTGTAACCTGCAGCTGCTCTGTGCTCCTCAAAAATCAGAAAGAAAAGAACAGTGAATATGGATCACTCACCTTCAGTCACATCAAAATGCAATTGGGTGGCAACTTTTGGAGGGCTACAGAGTTTTGTTTTGTTTTTTTAAAAGGACACAATTAAAACCATTTTTTTAAAAAAAAATAGTTTTTCAAGAACCTCAGTCTCAGTCCACAAGAATGTAGAGTAATGATTTGACAACCCCTTCCCCCCTTCTAGAGTTTTCAGAATTATATAAATGTGTGCAGGTGGTCTTTGACCTACAACCTTTCATTTAGCAACCATTGAAAGTTACCATGGCACTGGAAAGACTGACTTATGGCCATCCTCACACTTGTCATAGCATCCCCATGGCCACATGCTCAGAATTTGGGCACTTGGCAATTGGCATGTATTTAGAATGGTAAATGTGATGCTGGTTGGGCTGCTTGCTTGTGGATAGTTATTTTTAAAATAAATAAACAGTTGACACCATTGCAGAAAGTGGAGGAGACCCCACTTTGAACTGTGGCTTTGCCACCTACCCTCTCCCTCCCTATTCTGTTGTTGAGATTTTATCTTTCTGTACTTACTTGCACAATGTGTGTGTGTGTGTGTGTGTTGTTTTGAGTTTGCTCATATGGAGTTCATTGAGTGGCAGTCACATATAAAGCAACTTGTCACCAGCATAATTGCCAATGGTGATGTTTCCATGGACACCACAGAGTGTGCCCATGGTTTTGATATCATTCTGATAATTTCTGTCAGTAGGTGTTTTCCTCTTTATCTCTGATTCATTTTAATTACTTCATTACAGTGTTTTCATTTAAATGCTTATTTATTGGGTTGTTTATAAAACTTCCATTATTTGCATCTGCGTTGAAGATCCTTTCAGGGATTAATTGTTGGGATGTTCTAAAAATAAGCTGCTTGATATAATCCTAACCACAGTGGAAGTGTTTCCTACTACCGTAGCTTTATACACAGCTTGTAGCCTACATGTTCAGAAATACCATCACCCCCCGAAAATTATTTAAATAAAGAGCATAATAATACACAGGAAATAACCAAATAATAAAACTTTGCTCTAACGTGAAGAAACGTCAGATTCGGCAATGTCTGACAACTGCCACTTCCTCACAACTGCTTCCTCTTGTTGGTAACCAAATTTAGTGAAAAGCAGCAATGTAATATAATTGCTGTATGATGTGGTAAACTGAATTGCAATATACATTCAGGAGTTGGATAATTTCTCTGTCTGTCTGTCTGTCTAATTTGCCAACTCCTGAAGCTGTACACATAGTCCTCAATTTATGACTATTTGTTTAGTGATGTTCAAAGTTATAACATCACTGAAAAAAAGGGACTTGTGAGCTTTTTCATTTATGATTGTTGTAGCATCCCCAAAGTACGTGATCAAAATTCAGATTCCTGGCAACTGACTCATATTTATGATCGTTGCAGGGTCCCAGGATCATGGGATCACCTTTTGTGACTTTCTGACAAGCAAAGTCAGTGGGGAAGCCAGATTCACTTAACACCTGGGTTACTAACTTATCAACTGCAGTGATTCACTTAACCACTGAGGCAAGAAAGGTCATAAAATGGAGCCAAACTCAACAACTATCTTGCTTAGCAACAGAAATTTGGGGCTCACTTGTGGTCGTACAGTAAGTCAAGGTTGTAAATTGTATGCCATCTGACACTCAATAACTCTGGGCAACGTACAACAATCACAAAAATACAATAATATTAATAAAATCACTTGGTCTATATATATTATATAACATATATTATGTAACAAAATTTTAATTTTAGTATGATAAATGGTATAATTGTTTCAGCTTAATTCTCAATTCTGTCAAATGCTGATGCTACCGGTAGTATCATTTGCCCTTTGACCGGGTTACAGAAGATTGCTTTCTATTTCAGTGGGGCTAGTGATTTATTTCACTTTGTCTCAGCAACTTGTGTTAGCAGCAGTTCTTGCTAATCACTTGGGGCCAGATCTTTCCTCCTGTGATTTCAAAGGATATAACACGTTCAAGACTTCAACCCAAATAAATATATGTAGGAGAAAAGAATCCCATTGCAGCTACCAGGCTTCCTGAGAGGAAGAATGGCACAACAATAACTCACAACTGGGAGGCAAATTGGGTTTATCTATAAAAAGGAAAGTCTCTTTCAAGTTGAATGTGACTCTTGGTGACTTTCATGGATACACCCATGGATAATTTCCAGTTTGGTTTGCCCCACCACAATCCCCCACAATTCCTGCATCCTTTCCAGTTCAGAGCAAGCACACAGGCCTCTCAGTAAAGCTATCAAAAATGTAGCTTAATGTTTATTTATCAAAAGTCAGCAAAGATCAAAGACAGTTAATGGGACAAAAGACAGGCAAAATCAGAGAGAGACTGATGGAGAGAGAGAGAAAGAGAGAGGTGAATAAAAAGGCAACAGGTGAAAAAACCAGGGAACTCAATAACAACAATCCACAAGTTCAATATCTACATATCTAGAGGGCTATAATTTTCCAGGGCAACTGAAAACAATATTATAGATAGTTAGCATGGATAATAGATTTTGGTTATTTAGTTTTTGACCTTTTATGTATATAACAGCTGCAGAATAAAGAAGGAAAGCATGAGACTAGCTGACCCTTCTTCTATTCTATACCACGAAGAAAGCAATTTGGTGGACACTGATGAGATACCCAGCATGGAAGTGGTTGGTCATTATCTTCTTCTCATACTAGCCTACAGTCCTGGACTTCCTAGATGCAATTCTCCATCCATGGACAAACCAGAGCCAACCTTGCTTAGCTTTCTGGATTAGCCAAGATTGTACAGTATAGAAACTGAGACTAGAAGGTTCATGTGTAAAGGGGAAAAGCATAAATGTACTAGTGAGATGGCATCTTCTGTAGACTGAAGCTGAAAAGTGAAGATATTATGCAGTGCTCTCACAATTTGGATGCAGTTTTCCTGTTCTAAATGTATCACATCTTCCTCTTTCAAGTCCCTGTTCCTTCAAAAAAATGGAATTTAGAAAAGTATGTTTTTAACTATAAGTCTTCTGCCTCAAGACTTATAGTTAAAAACATACTGTTCTTCTCCATAGGGACATTGTTGAATTGCATCTAGAGGCCCAAGAGGCTTGTAAATGTGAATTGAGTCTCAAAACTATGTGAATTGCCAAACATCTGCATTCTCAGGAGACATCACAGGAATGGCGAAACTAGCGACAAAGCAACAAAAATGTTTTCTTCTTGGGTTAAAGGCACTACAGCTGTTGAGGAAACCTCTCTATTTCCCACCAAAAATGCAGACTTATTTTTAGAAATGCCTTGAGTACTACTTTGATCTGACCTTCTGTTTTAAAACAGCTTCTGTGCAATGCTAAACAGATACAAGACTTTTCTGTTTTCATTTTGTCCTCCTCTTTAGAGTGCTGATGAGGTGCAATGAACAAATTGCTTTGCTATTGTGGGTGGGGAAGCAGGGAAGGGCTCTTTGGTTTCCATGAGCAATTCTGGGGACTATGGAAAATAACTAAAAAGAGCAGGAGAAGTGCTTTTTAAAAATAAAAAATAAAAAATTGGGGCTTTATCAAAGCGCTTCTTGGTGCCATGCTTGCATAGAGCTCACATTTCCACAGAAATAAAGCAATAGGAACCAGCCAGATGTTCCATTGGAGCACTTTGCTCTTTATCTTCATCAGCCTCAGTCTGGCAAATTACCTTGCCAGAAGTGGTTTTGTGGAGGCATTTGAAAAAGTGGGTTTCACTGAAACAAAGCAACCCTGCAAAACCATATTCTTCACACAACACATTTTACCTATGAAGTTCCAGTAACAGAAGCTGTAGGCTTCTTAAGTTTCTGGGAAACATGAACAGAAGAATAAGGTCAGTCTCCTCACTAAGGTTGGCTCCTGGTGAGTCATGAATACATCCAGGTTGTTTTCTAGGGAACAACATGGATTTGTTTTGCCACTGCTTTCTTCTGTGATTTTTTTTTCTGCATCTCAATCAGTGGTTTTCTGATGGTTATTCATACAGATGTGCTTCTCCAGGCATCTTCTTGGCCACCATGGCAACAAAGTGCTTGGTAAGATGGCCTTGTAGTCTAATACAGTGGGGTTCTTTTACTTCCTTACATGTCCATTGCTTGACACAAGTTACTATACTGAATCCTTCTTTGTTAGTTATTTTTTGGGGCGTTTCATTTCAGGTTAGACCAGTGCTGCCTACCATTTTCTCCAGATTGATGAAAACCAGGAAAGATGTAAGAAAAAAGTTCAGCTTCCAGTTAAATATATGCATGGATACTACACTTCACTTTAAATGCTGCTGATGTTAAGCTCTGCTGGACAGTTAAGTTAATAAGAAGGACTCTGAAAAAAAGATTGAAAAAGAACTGCCTGTTAAAACTGCCTATTGTTTATTTTTCAAAAAATATTTTTGTTCTTTTCTACTTGAAAATTTTTCCTTTGAAAAAGATAATTGCTACCCTGGCTAATCCTAAATCAGAATGGCTCTATGCCTTAAGCAAGTTTTTAACAAAGACAAAACATTTCGTCCTCGTAAAAAATTTGAACCAGGCACCCAGCGGTTTGAGCTGTACAAAAAAGCCCAGGCTTCTCTCAAATCAGGACTAGACTTAAAGACTGTGGTCCAGTTGCCCCCAGGGGAGAACATCAATGACTGGATTGCAGTGCATCTCGTGGACTTCTTCAACAGGATAAATCTCATTTATGGGACCATATCTGAGTTCTGCACTGAGAAGAGCTGTCCCATTATGTCTGGTGGTCTGAGGTATGAATACCGATGGCAGGATGATTATCGATTCAAGAGACCTACTAAGCTTTCAGCACCTCATTACATGTGCATGCTGATGGACTGGATTGAGACACTAATTAATAATGAAGACATCTTTCCTACTAGAACAGGTAAGTAAGCTTTGATTGCTCCCTGGAAAGTTGATTCTTCAAACTCTTTCTCCTTGTAACATAGAGCATTATTTATTTTGGCTTCAATGGTTCTCCAAGTTCTCTTATCAGTATTCTAAAGTGAGTATCCCTTCTACTCATTTCAGAAGCAAAATTGGAAAAGAACCTGGGATCAGTTCTTGGGAGTAGGGGCAATTCCTTTCCCCATGCTGGTCCTTCCATAAAGCATGACCATTCCTCAACAATGCCAAAACTGACTAACTCAATCACAGATCTTCACCTTTTAGTACTTCATTTGTTTTGTTTCCTGTTTAGCCCCCTTGTTAAAATGGCCAGCAACTCTCTGTCAGGGGATACCTTGGAGGATCTTTAGAACAGATTTTGATTTCCAGCCATGTGCACTGTCCCCTGCCACCAGGAGGACACAATAACACAAGCCTCATGCCTCTCATAACTGTTAGAAGATTCACTACTCTTCCTTGAGGGAACTGGATGGCCCAAGTACCACAGAATTTGGATGTTGGTAATGCTGCCAGGTGCTTTAATCTACTATCCTTCACAAAAAAAACAGAAGTATTTGAAACACTGAACTAGCTGACAGGTAATATCTTCTCCCAAAAGCCTAGTAACTGGTCAGTGAGTTTTCCGCTGCCTTTGATTCCACCATCACCCAGGAGAAACAAGAAGAGACAGAAATCTCTTTTTTTGCCCCTGACTGGAAAAACTTTATAGGATGAGACATATAGGAAGGGAGAGAAGCAGGTTCAGTCTCTATCCTTTTTCTCCTCAGAGAAGGATCCCTCTCCAAACCCCCACCTTTGAAGACAGAAGAAGCAACTGACCAAACAGGAGAGAGACATGCAATTCGCCCCTTACACCACGTCAGTTTTTAAATCCAGTCACAAAAAAGTGAAGATTGTACTAGATGGAGAAGACTGTAGCCAGTCTCTGTGTCCACTGGAGTGTTTCCCTGCTACTCAGAAAAAATCAGATTCAATTTTTTTAAAAAATACAGATAATTAGCCACTCCTCTAACAGGAATTATTCTGTAAAATTGTTGGCTTAACCCAGAGCCTTCAAACTTGGCCCCTTTATGACTTGTGGACTTCAACTCCCAGAATTCCTCAGCAAGACTTCAATTCTGGGAGTTGAAGTCCACAAGTCATAAAAGGGCCAAGTTTGAAGACCTCTAAAGAACCACTTCAAGGCATTCAAGGCCTTAGGACTTATTTTAATGAGATGACTCAGACAAGTGCAGCAGCTCTCTGATGATTATTAAAGCAGCTGCATCTTTTTTTCTAGGCTTTCTAGGCAAGCTTGGGAAAAAAAATCTCTCCTTGAATGAGCTGAATCATTGCTGCAGTGCATCTTTAATATTACTCTTAATGCAGCAGCGTCTCTTCTCAGGTTGGCACTAACTGCAGACAGCCAGTTCTTTTTTTTTTTATGCAAACAATACTTTCACAAATACAAAAGGAGGGTGTGAAAGATGAGTATTGAATTTTTCTTCTGTTGTGAAGGAATGCCATTTTGACACAGCATGTTTCTTCTCATTTTCACAGCTTGTCAGCTCCATAAATGCTTACTTGTGTCATTTCTATCGTTTCCCCTCCCATCTCTTTTCAAAATTAATACTTTGCAACTTTGCAGCTGCCTTTGTGCCTTTCTCATCATACTTTGATTTAAAGCACAGATTGAGGCTGATTTATGGGAAAAGGCAAATAATAATATTTTAAAAATCCATGACAAAATACAATTGTTCTGAATTAATCTTTCTTCCCAGACTTAACAAAAGAATAGGTGAAACAAAAAAAATATATATTTAACTAACAGGTTTTACTTGACCACATCAGAGAAATGTTATCTTGGAAGGATGAATTGTTTAAGATTTTCTTATGTAATATGCCTGTGCTTATTGTTTCTCATTTATAATGCATTAATATATCAATCAATACCATACTGGAATAAGCAGCACTTTGAACTTACCCATTCCTTACTACGATAACGTCAAAATGACAAAATGTGCATTGTGATTCCTAATGCAAACTTTCCCGTTTCCTACTTATAATAATAATAGTAATAATAATGATAAAGTTGGAAGGGATCTTGGAGGTCATCTAGTCCAACCCCCTGCTCAGGCAGGAAACCCTATACCATTTTGGACAATAGCTGTCCAGTTTCTTCTTAAAAACTTCCAGTGTTGGAGCATTCACCACTTCTGGAGGCAGGTTGTTCCACTAGTTAATTGTTCTAACTGTCAGGAAGTTTCTCCTTAGCTCTAGGTTGCTTCTCTCTTTGGTTAGTTTCCACCCGTTGCTTCTTGTCCTGCCTTCAGGCGCTTTGGAAAATAGCTTGACTCCCTCTTCTTTGTGGCAGCCCCTGAGATATTGGAACACTGCTATCATGTCCCCCCTCGTCCTTCTCTTCGTTAAACTAGACATACCCAATTCCAGCAACGGGTTCTTATGTTTTATCCTACAGTCCCCTAATCATCTTTGTTGCTCTTCTCTGTACTCTTTCTAGAGTCTCAGCATCTTTTTTACATCATGGTGACCAAAACTGGATGCAGTGTTCCAAGTGTGACCTTACCAAGGCATTGTAAAGTGGTATTAATATTTCCCTCTCACAGTTACTACTATTGAGCAAAGTACCCCCTATATTATACCTGTACATTTGGTTTTTCTTGCCTAAATGTAGAACCTTACTTTTTTCACCATTGAATTTCATTTTGTTAGATAGTGCCCAGTGTACAAGTCTGTCCAGGTCCTCCTGTATCTTAAGCCTGTCTTCTGGAGTGTTGGCTATTCCTGCCAGCTTGGTGTCATCTGCAAATTTGATGAGTTCCCCATCTATCCCCTCGTTCAAATCATTGATGAAGATGTTGAAGAGCACTGGGCCTAGATCAGCTCTTTTCCAGTCCTCTGGTAGTTCCCCAGTGCTCCAAGATCTTTGAAAAATATAATTCAGTGGTTCTGAGATCACATCTGCCAGTTCCTTGAGAACCTTGGGGTGTAATCCATCTGGTCCTGGTGATTTGAACTCGTCTAGGCTGGACAGGTGCTCACTTATCATTTTCTTGCCTATCTTAACTTGTGTTTCTATACTATTTTTTATGGCACTATTTTTGATAGGTTGGTCTGTTTTTTCCCTTTGTGTAAAGACAGATGCAAAAAATGAGTTAAATAGTTCTGCTTTCTCCCTATTGCTAGTCACCTTCTTACCACTTTCACCCACTAATGGACCAATTGTTTCCTTCACTTTTTTCTTGTTTTTTACATGTTGAAAGAAGCTTTTTTTGTTATTTTTGACTTTGGTCACAAGCCTTAGTTCATTTTGAGCCTTGGCTTTCCTCACTTCATCTTTGCAGGCTCGGGCTACCGGTATTTGTTGATATTCTGATTTAGTTATGTGCCCTCCTTTCCACTTTCTATACTTGTCCTTTTTATCTTTCAATTTGTCAGAGAGTTCTTTATGCAGCCATGCTGGTTTCTTTTGAGAGCTGTTATTTTTCCTCTTTGTTGGTATTGAGCTAGACTGGGCTTCTATTATCTTGCTTTTCAAAATTTCCCAAGCTTCTTGTGTTGTTTTCCCCTGGAGGATTCTCATCCATGGAATCCTTCCCAAGCCCTAAGTTTATTGAAATTAGCTCTCTTGAAGTCCAAGACTCTAGTTTGACTATGTTCTATTGCTTGTGCTTCCATAATGTTGAATTCCAATATTGCATGATCACTACCTCCCAAGGTTCCTGTGGCTTCAACATCTTGTATAATTTCATCTCTGTTAGTGAGAATTATATCCAAAATGGCTAATCCCCTAGTTCCCTTCTCTACTTTTTGGGAGACAAAGTTGTCTGCTAGGTTTGTCAGGAATCTCTTTGATCTTCCACTTGGTACAGAGTTTGTCTCCCAGTTGATGTCACGGTAATTAAAGTCCCCCATTACTATGGTGATGTGCTTCCTACATACCTAGTTAGCTGATTAGCAAAAAGTTCATCTATTTCCTCTGTTTGGTTGGGTGGTCTATAGTATACACCTATGGCAATGTCATTTTTTCTCCCTTTTATATTGACCCAAATGCATTCAAGAAAGTTTTCGTCATTGTTGTGCTCTATTTCTGTGGAGATGTAGTTATTTCTTATATAGAGAGCAACTCCACCTCCTCTTTTATTTGATCTGTTTCTTTTCAATAATTTAAATCCCTCTAGCTGTGTGTTCCATTTGTGGGTTTCATCCCACCATGTTTCTGTAATAGCAACAATATAGCAGAGAATTAGAAAAATGGCAAATGTTATAGGAGAGAAACTATAAATTAACAATGTCAACTTCATACAAAGAAAATCTGTATAAAATGTTTTATAGATGGCACCTTCCACCAGCAAGATTAGCAAAAATGTTTAAAAATATGTCAGATAGATGTTGGAAATGTAAACACAACATAGGCACGTACTATCATACTTGGTGGACATGTGGTAAGGCAAAGGCTTATTGGAAAAATATACATATGTGGTTAAAAAAAATATTGGGCGAACAAGTCAATTTTAAACCTGAACATTTTTTACTAGGTATTATGCCTGAAAAGACTAATAAGCAGAAATTATATTTAATTTTACACATTACTACAGCAGCGAGAATAATTTTTGCACAATACTGGAAGAATGAAGGACTGCCATCAGAGGAAGAACTAATCATGAAAGTATTGAAATGTGCAGAGATGGACAGATTAACTATGAGGTTGAAAGACAAAGAAGATACAGACTACTATCAAATTTGGAATTTATTTTATTCTTGGTTAGAAAAAAGAATGAAGGATTAGGAATTGTACATGTATTAGCATAGCAAACTCCAGACAACTTGTTGATTGGAAAAATTAACATATGTTGATGAAAAAAAATTATATATGTGTGTGTGTGTGTGTGTGTGTGTGTGTGTGTGTCAAGTGGTTATTTTTTAGATTGCACCCTGTAAACCCAAATATGGGAGGAAGAAATCATTCTTTCCTTTGCTTGTTTCAGCTCAACCCAGAGCCATCTGCAAGCACAAATATATATATGTTTTTAAAATTGTTAACAAAGAAATAAGGGATTTCTGAGATAGCTATTTCGAGTTATTTAACTCTCTTCAGTCAGAACTCACCCTTTCTGGGATTCGAACCTGGGCAGTCTGCATGCTAGGCAGAAGCTTTAGTCTCAAGCCACAGGCTCTCTCCCGCTTTGTTAATATTCAGGGAGTGAATATGTGTGTCAAGTGGTTATTTTTTAGATTGCACCCTGTAAACCCAAATATGGGAGGAAGAAATCATTCTTTCCTTTGTTTGTTTCAGCTCAACCCAGAGCCATCTGCAAGCACAAATATATATATATATATATATATATATATATATATATATATATATATATATATATATATATATATATATATATATATATATATATATATATATATATATATATATATATATATATATATATATATATATATATATATATATATATTTGTTTTCTGAGGTTTTCGCGGGTGTTTGTATGTAGGTCTTTGGTTCTTCGGGTTTTCTCCCGCGTAGAATTTGAAGTGTCTTGGCAACGTTTCGATGAAATCTCATTCATCATCTTCAGGCTGGTGCTTTTGGCTTCTGATTCTAGGAGCAATGTGTGGTCTAAGCTGTTTTTTCCTTTTAACTGCCAGTGGGGGTTTGAACTGATTGGCTGGGAGCTTGGCTATGTTCTGATTGGTTAGGGGCTTGGCTGTGCTCTGATTGGCTGGGGGGTTGGCTGTGTTCTGATTGGCTGGGGGAGTGTTCTGTTTGGGTGGGGGCTTTGTTGTGCTGGAGAGGTTCAAAGTGGCCAATGTTGCAGCTCTGGTCTGGCTCCTGGTCTGTGGTCTTGCCTCATCATTGGTGTGGGTTTGGGTTTGCTTTTTGCGTGGATGTGTGGAGGTGGCATCCTGTGTGTTTCTGGTGTCAATCTTTGAGTTAGGAATACGTTTGTCAATAAGGGCGGGTTTCCAAATGGCTGGTAGGCGGGAGGTATCATCTCGTTTGTTCATGCTGTGGGGGCGTTTTTCTATCTCGATGGCTTCTCTGATTATTCTGTTATTAAAATGTTCAGTTTTGGCAATTGTTCTGGTCTTTTTGAAATCAATTTCATGTCCTGTGGCTTTAAGGTGTTGGACCAGGGAAGAAGTTGGTTCCTCTCTTTTGACTGAGTTTTTGTGTTCTTCAATGCGTGCATTTATCCTTCTGTTGGTTTGTCCAATGTATGTAGTGGGGCAAGCAGTACATGGGATTTCATATACTCCTTGATTTTCTAACTCAATTTTGTCTTTAGGATTTCTTAGGATGGTGGATATTTTTCTGTTTGTGCAGAATGCTGTTTTGACGTTATATTTGTGCAGGACTTTGCTGATCTTGTCTGTGGTGCCTTTTATGTATGGGAGGAGGGCTTTGCCGTTTTCTTGTTCTCTGTCATGGATTTTAGTGGGAGTTTCTTTTTGGATTAAGTTGGAAATCTTATTTCTTGGGAATCTGTTGGATGTTAGTACATTAGTGAGAGTGTGTAGTTCGGTTTTTAGGTGTTGTTCGTCAGCTAGGCATTTGGTTCTGGAGATGAGTGTCTTGGCTACGGAGTTGATCTGTGCTGGGTGGTGGTGTGAGCGTGCGTGCAGATAGCGGTTTGTGAGTGTTTTCTTCTGGTAGATGGTGTGTCCTAGGGAGCCATTGGATTTCTTGTAGACTAAGACATCCAGGAAGGGAAGTTGGTTATTAGCTTCTGTTTCTGTTTTCCTTCTGTTTCATTAAACTAGACATACCCAATTCCAGCAACCGTTCCTTATATGTTTTAGCCTCCAGTCTCCTAATTATCTTTGTTACTCTTCTCTGTACTCTTTCTAGAGTTTCAACATCTTTTTTACATCATGGTGACCAAAACTGGATGCAGTATTCCAAGCGTGGCCTTACCAAGGCATTGTAAAATGGTATTAATACATGTGATCTTGATTCTATCCCTCTGTTAATGCAGCCTAGCATTGTATTGGCTTTTTTGGCAGCTGAAGCACACTGCTGGCACATATTTAAGTGATTGTCCACTAGGACTCTGAGATCCCTCTCACAGTTACTACTATTGAGCAAGGTACCCCTTATACTATACCTGTACACTTGTGACACAGTATTGCATATAAATATCTAAGGAGCAGAGTTTGCATTATGACAGCGGTTCTCAACCTGTGGGTCGCGACCCCATTTGGGGTCAAACGACCATTTCACGGGGGTCGCCAAACACCGCAGTCTGCCATTTTTTTGGGTCGGCCATTTTTTTTTGGTCGGCCATTTTCCCCCTTTGCGATGCGGGCAGTCGCACCGCGCATGTGCGATGCGGGCCCGCCATTTTTTTTTTGGTCGGCCATTTTTTTTGGTTGGCCATTTTTTTTGGGTCGGCCATTTTTTCCCCCTTTGCGATGTGGGAAATGCCCCTTTGCGAGCCCCGGAAAAGGTTGAGAACCACTGCATTATGATGTCCTAACAGGCATTTTGTTCCTTCTTCCATTCCTCCATCAATGCTCTTGGATACTGGGCAAGGTGGTGATCAGGATTTAGAAATTCTACATGGTGCCATTCTACAGTTCTCTCCTCTATACTCATAGGATTGTAGTCAGACAACAGTTTCTCTTTGAGGATGATAAAATTGAGTACCATTTATATGTCTACTCATCCAATTATAATATTTGTTCACAGATAATCTTTGCAGATATTCCTAGTCTTTAAATTAAAAACAAATTATTTGTAAATTAACCAAAAATGCTATATGACATTCAACTCACTTCAAAATGATTGACCCAGGCTCCTGATAGCAAGAATTGAATGTTGATGCATTTGTATTCCTTGGTCATAAAACTAGACTAACAAATTATCTTTTTTAGTATTGTTTCAGGAAGTACTTAATACAATAATGCAGCGTGCCTTTTTCTGATATGTATTATTCTCTATGAACATTCTGCCACTTCGCGAAGCTGGAGAGAAATTGTGGCAATCCATTTCCACATCCCAAAGATGATTGTAAGAACCAAAAGCTCATGATTCTTACTGAAGAACAAAACAAAACAAAATCTCAGTAAAAATATCCTGCTTGCAGTCTCAGAGGTCAAGAATATATACGTGAACTGCAATTCACTTTTAATATTGCAAGTAAAATTAGCTGTGGAAAAAGAGCTTCAGGAGAAAATTGTGAGTGATAAGTCCAGGGAGGATTTGGCATACTTTTCCTCATTATACTTTTATTCTTCAGATCAAATTGCCACTCTTGGCTTTTAAAGATGAAGAAACACATTAAAAACAAGCACTGGAGGGAAGATAATTGCCATTATTAGGCTTAGTTTGTCATTCAAGTAATTTGACCATTTTTACATCTATGACAAAAGCGTCTTCGTAGTATCTATCATCCAGTCATTCTTGAAGTAATATAAGCCACTCCTCATTACTGTTATTTTGAAACAACAATAGCAGGATGACTCTAAAGTTACTAGTAGGAAAATTACTAATGTGAGCGATATGGTATTGAACTTCAGTAAAACTTTATTTGGATGCCAGTGAATTAATATTGCAATATCCTAGGATCCAGAAATAACATTATCAATTATGTTTTGTTTGCCATTGCCTTCTCAGCAGTATGTGCTTGGTTAAATTGCTACACACTTGAGCAACTGCTAGCTAGTTAGCTAGAAACACTTCTGTTTAGAATGCATTGTGAACTCTGCAACATTGGAGAATTATTGGACTGGGATTAGGGCTATGCCATAGCTTTTAAACTTTTTCAGTTTTTCACTTTTTCAGTCAATATGGTACCATACAAAGCTTGGAGGAAAGTAGAATAAAATTTTCCTTTATATTTTTTTCTCAGTGAAAGCTGCTCAGAAAAGCATCTTACCAAACACATGAAAATAGATAGTATCCAAATTGAGACTGGATACTACTACTGTGCAACGTTTGTTCACTAATCTTTCCTGGGCAAATAGCCTGAAACAGTTCAAAAGTTTAATATGCTTTTCCTAGTTTCAATTGCAATATATTAGAAGATTTGTGTTTGTCTAAGCCAGAGGTGTCAAACTGCCAGCCCGTGGGCCGGCTGCATCATACGGAAGCCGCACCCACCCCAGCTCTGGCAGCGACGCAGCGAGTTTGACACTCGTGGTTTAAGCTGACCTTAGATATTATAGTGTTACATGAAACAAACATATTTTATTAGATTTCTACTTTATCATTCTTCCTTGTGATCTCTCTTCGGGCAATCAGAGAATACTATTCTTGCTTGTGAATGTCCTAATAAAAGCTTAGTTTATTGCTTTTACTGTATAGAGCAAAATTGCTTTTCATATTTCCATGTATAAAGCAGTAGGAAAAATAATAGATAAAAATAATTTTCCTTTAATAAACTTGACTAGTCATGCATGGTTATTTGGTTGCAGTTGGGGGGAAAAATCAGAACTCAGCAGGATATTATTATTAACTTAATATTTTTCAGCTTACAAAGTGTTGCTCTATGTAAAGTAGCTCAGAACTCTATTTATCCATCAGGATAACTTTCTAAAACTGAATTGAATTGAATACTTTATTTGGCCAAGTGTGATTAGATACACAAGGAATTTGTCTCTGGTGCAGAAGCTCTCAGTGTACACGCAACAACACAATAATGATAATCATCATCATAATAATACCAGTAAGAGGGGTGAGTAAAGAAGATAATAATAAGGATAAATAATACTACAGCCATACTACATGGGTAAATACACTGTTGAGGATTAGGTGTTCAGCAGAGTGATGGCCTGAGAGGAAAAACTATCCCTGTGTCTGTTTTTGTTTTGGCATGCAGTGCCCTACAATGCCATCTTGAGGGGCAGGAATTAAAACAGGAATTATATCCAGGTTGTGAGGGGTCTGCAGATATCTTCTCAGCTACACAGGTATTCTGTGGAAGTCAGGCTGGTTGAACAACATGAGGTGAGTTTGGTATAGCAGAATAAGCTAGCAAGAAAAGTTTGAGTTTGAAAACAGTCCACATCTGCCTTGGGGCTATAGAGAAAAAAAATCCCCAATACATCCGTCTAGGACAGGTAGTTCAGCAGTGTTAGTGACTGCTCCACTCTACTCTCCATTCCTCTGTCACATGACCTAGAGTCAAGCAGAGCACGTGCAGCCACACTCTCACACACACAACCTCTTGCCAGTGTGTGCATCTAATACAAAGATATTACTGTACTTCTTTGTTCAGAATGCAGATGCATTTTATGATCAGTAAAAGGTGGAAAAAAATTCAGAAGCCACACTCTGCATGCTGTCCCCACTTTGTTTCATATTTTAGCTGTGAGAGCAGAAAGCTATACTACAGGTATCTTTAATCACCACATTAGGGTTTTAAAAAGAGGAGCAGAGGGTTTTCATTAAAGAGTGTTGAAGGAAAAGTCATCATCAGGGTTCAGTCCAAGCTGGGAATAAATAACATGGCAACTGCTTTAGAAAGAAGGTTGTAGTTTTTTGAAGAGGAGAGCCAGACAGAAAGATGGCTCTGGAAGAAAAGAGAGAGCGCACATGTAGGGAGTGGGTTTTTATACCCTCTGGGGCTCTTGAGGTGGTTTCCTGTTCCTGTTTGAGGCTTTATATTTCTTGTGTCATGTACTTTGACCTGAGTCTGAGTGTGCCCCTTTGGCATCTGTGGGTCAATCCTGTTTTATGTCCTGTCTTAGAGTTTGGGTGGGGTATGTAGATTTTAGGTGTCTTTGTCTTCCTAAGCTTCTAGCTGGAGGCCTCCAACCTTCCTGAATGGATTACCACATCTGCATTTCTACAGAGCTGTTTTCTGCTTGGGGAAGGGAGACTTGGGACTATTAAGAAAAACTGGGCATGCTTTTCTGCCTCTTTAAGATCCTTTGAGGAAATATAATATTCTACCCTTTTAATATTTCCTTCTCTGGGGAGAGAGGGCTGACTTCCCACAAGAGTAACATGTAAGAAGCAATGATTTTCACTGATCTTTTTTCTCAGTTGCCTTGACACCAAAAAGCCAAGCCTCAATTACCTATACAGCAAAAATAATGGGAGTTTTCCTTTTAAGGTTCTGGCAGCTGTTACAAAAGGGCAGAGGAGAAAAGATTGTTTCCCCTATACTGCTATCCTAAAGAATCCATCCCCATGCTTGCTTTTAATTAAAACTCTGAACATTCATTCTGAATTATGCTGCCAAAATTTTAAAGAACTCTATCCAAAACACAGCATGTCAATTTGCATACAGTTAACTTTTGAATTGGGCATGGCATAGATGCCATGGCCTCTGGCTCTGCTTCATTGGTTACTTTACAATCTGACATCCTGTCAATACAAGCAGATAGCATAAATGTAAATGTAAATTAGGGATACTAAAAGCTAAGTAGAACTTATAAGCAATGGTATATGTAGCTAGTTTGCATTTGTGCTTAAAAAAGATATTTCTCAATTACAAACTAAGGAGTGGAGATAAGATGAAGAAAAGTCTTCAGAAATATGTAATAGCTGCACAGATGACAATTTTATAACCAACACAGTACAGAGCAGCATCTATATAAGCTTTTAATGTATGCTAAAATTTGCTGGAAGGCTACATAGTTTTGACTTTTCCCAAGATTACACATGGCTGAAGGTTGTTTATGCAAACAATGTTTCAAAACAAGTGCTTTACAACTCTCCCATGACATTTTAGTACTTTAACTTTCTAGCTATGCTACATTTCATTTTTGCAAAACAGTGTTTTAAACTTGTATTCTCAAGGGAAAAAAATATTTTTGGCACTATTCTCATAAACCAGAAAATCTAGAATTTGCCTTTCCAAGCTATTTGTAGTCTTAAAATACTTCTTGATAGGATTCACTGGATATACTGAGTCCCAAACTAGCCAACATATTTTAGCTTAAGTTGTGGTGCAAACAAAATTGGTATATAGTTAACTTAGAGTTGTATGTCATGAAACTAGAAAATTGGGTTAGTAGCACTTGAGAATTTCTTATATGTTACACAACTGTGTCTCATGAGTTCTGTTGTACAGCTGGCTGCCAGGATGCAAGTTAGCAAACTTTAAATTTGCCACAGGCCAGAGATAAGGAAGTTTGGGCTTTACTGCAGTTAGTTGGATAAAACAGCTCTTGTAAAGTGTTTTTGCAGGACCTTTGTGGATAGATTGTACTTATGATCACACAGACTTTGAGACCAGTAAGCTATCAATCAGATAATCAATCCATTGGAGAAGCAATAAATGAGGTCAAAATAAATCTAAGAACAAAAACACTGCAGGATATTCACAGGGAAGAGCTGAATTTCTGATAAGTTGTTTTCAACAGTCTCTGAGGGACAATACGGTAAGTAAACTGAATCTCCCCCTCCTCAAATAGTAGCTGCAGAGTCTGTTCTTCTGTTAGCACTCGTCTGGTTAGCTTCCCAGATCTGCAAAGTTAAGCCTTCTGGTCCTAGATTTCATTAAATGCATCTGTCTAGGACTAAGTGACTGAGCTTCTGAATCTAAGAGATTATCAGTGATATGGGTGAGGGGTTCTATGGATTTGCTGGTTCTGATAAAGTCAGTAAGATCAATGGCTCTGTATTGCTGGAATCTCCAATGACAGGATTGCTACCACTTGATGCTTCTGACTCCACTTTCTGCCTAAGTTAGATGTATTCTAATAATAAAAAGAGGCAGGACTAGAACTCATGGTCTTCCAATTTCTAGCCTAATGCCTTAATTACTATACCAAACTGGCTCTCAATTGTATTTATAGTCTTCATTTAAGAGGGCATGTCAATTGACAGGGCAGTTGACATGTTGTGTGTTAATGTATTCAGAAACAGAATTATCAGATTAAAATTGTATATAGACAGTCCTCAACTTACAACTTTGTTAAGTGAGTTTTGCCCCATTTTATGACCTTTCTTGCCACAGTTATTAAATGAATTGTTAGAATTGTTAAATTAGTAACACAGTTGTTAAATGAATCTGGCTTCCCCATTGACTTTGCTTGTCAGAAGATTGCAAAAGGTGATCACATGATTGTGGGACACTGCAACCGTCATAAATATGAATCAATTGCTAAGTGTCTGAATTTTGATCCTGTGACAATGCAGATGCTGCGACAGTCGGGTGAAAAACGGTCATAAATCACTTTTTCAGTGCTGTTGTATCTTTGAACGGTCACTAAATGAACTGCTATAAGTCAAAAAGTACCAGTAAACATTCAGAACAGCACTAGATGTCAATAAAGAGATAGAGAAAGTTCTAACTGTACTGTCATCTGGTGGGCAACTTTATGCTTCATAGCTCTATTTTGAAAGAATGACTATTTCATTGATTAACTGTATCATCAAAGCTCATAAAATGCTAATGATATATTCTAGCCTACTCTGCAGGTATAAAAAATTACTCTGTGCTGTGAAACCATCCGCCCACACACACTATCTTCAAAATATTTCTCTAGTGCTAGATGAATCACTCTAACTATTTTTAACGCCTATCATTCATAAACTTTACAATTACAGTGAAAGACATAGACAAGGTGATACTTGAAGTGTAAGCTCCAATCCATGCGATCTCCAGGTAACACTAAGTCTAGGTGGGCAAAATCCTTCTGCATGAGTTCATAACCAGTATTGATCATCATGAGGCTATATGGATAAATGGTTTGATTGCATAAAAGGATGGTTTCATTTATTCTTGAAGTATTGGGAGGCAACTGTCCAATGTGCTGTTTTTGTTCAGTCACTACGTTAAGTCCGACTCTTCACAACCCTGCGGACCATCACACATCAGGCCCCTCTGCCCTCCACTGTTTCCTGGAGTTTGACTCAAAGTTCAATCCATGCTCATCTAAATATCAACTTTGTATTGTTACATAGCTGCAGTATGACAATCGTAAGGTTTATGATGTCAAAGTGCATGTGGAATAGATTGATTCTGGTAATGCAAACAATTGCTACAATAGAAGCAGACTTTTCTCAAGGCATTCACTTTGTCACTGATGATACTAAAACTTTAGCATTTGGGCTGTGTGAAGGAGATACAAATAGAATGACACAACTGGTAGTTCACCAAAGCTTTCTCCTTGGCCACATTTTTTTGATTTTGAGGTACTAGGAGACTGGTTTTTTTTATGTTTTGCAGGTGTACCTTTCCCCAAGAATTTTCAGCAGGTCTGCACAAAGATCCTCACACGCCTCTTCAGGGTTTTCGTCCATGTTTATATCCATCACTTTGACAGCATCATCAGTATCGGTGCTGAAGCTCATGTCAACACTTGCTACAAACACTTTTACTACTTCATCAATGAATTCAGTTTGGTTGATCAAAGGGAATTAGAACCACTGGTAAGAAACATCCTACCATCCTTCTTACTTCTAAACAGTAAGGGTTTCCTTTGAATGAAAGAATGCTGGAAAGAGCAATTGTGCAGAAATAACACAGGGATCCTTTGGCTTATGGTTTTCCAGGTTCCTAGTGATTAAGCCATGCATAATTAATCTGCATAGGCACATGATTTTTTTATGTTGCACAGACAGAAAAGTAAATTAGGAAAACATTTGGGATGGTGGTGGATAAGAACATACTTTTGGAACAAGACAAATTGATCCAGAATAGAACAAAGAGACCACCAAAGCAGAAATCTCATCTGCGCAACAGTGACTTGCAACTCTATTTGAATACCACCAAGGCATCTGTATTCCTATATTTTTTGGAGAACAGGGACGTAATACATTTCTTTTTGCTTTAGAATTGCATATAGGTAATTCAAGAGCTGCACTAAAACTTCCAGTTGTGTACTTCCTAGGTGCCTTAAGGAATGCATGTATGATAGTCACAGGAGTAAAAAAAAAAAAATCCCCATCAAGGTTCCAATGTAGCATAGCTTCACTTTTTGTTTATTATTAGATTTATATGGTTTCTTTCATCTAAAAGCTCAAGATAGCTTCAAAAGAACCTCTTTAATTTTATCCCCACAAAAGCAACCCTGTGAAACAGATTTAGAGGGGAGGGACAGCCCTCTATTTAAAGGTAACCCACCAACTTCCCATGCTATGCTTAGCCATGTGTTTTAAAACATAGTTTGTTGACTAAACCAAATTTGATTGGCTTTACCCATTGCATAAGCCAAAAGCCATATCTATCTTATGAACCACAGTAGCTGGGTTCATTTATTGCATTAAGTTATAATATGGGTTTTTTTTTAGGTTTTCAATTTAGCAAGATATGTGAGCCCAGCTGCATCAAAATGAATTGCTCCACCTGAAATCTATTTTTTCTGAACAAGGCATTTGCTGTTTGGGAGCAGTTTTGTAGATGAGAATATATATGCAGTGTTTCACATACATCAGAATAACTGCTGATCCTAAAAGGCAATTAAAACACAGGAAATCAATGAAGATGGGAAGAAGGGAAAAATGTACAGTAATAACTTCCCTCCTTCCTGCCGTTACCCTTAAGGCATAATAAGAGGAAGTTTCTCCACAAATATCCTGGTAAAGTGGCAGTAACGTATGTTCAGTATTGTTGGCTGGCCAAATGGGAATTGTTCTTTGTTATTTGTACCGTATTGTTCAATCAATTGATTTTTAACAATTCTTTAAAGATATGAATTTGTCCTTTTGGTGCTAAGATATGCACGGCTGCATGGCTTTTATTCTCCCTCCTGTTCCCACAGTCAAAGTGAAATGTGATTAACAACATATCTATCAGCATCCATTCCTAAGCCCAGGAATGCCGACATGATGAAATGTGTGTCATGACATCATTGTGCAAGCTCAGCCCTGTTGTAGTTGCAACATGATCACACATAAGAATGCAAGGAACACAGTTTGCCTCATGACATTGTGATGTGCATTGTATCGCTTGTTGTAGAGGAATGCTTAAATAACCTTGGAATAGCAAAGAGGAAATAAAGATAACCCTGGGGAAGGGACAGTGTGAGAAAGAAACTCAAAATAATTCTGCCTTAAGTTCAATTGGTGCTAACAGTAGGCACAGAAAACGTCTGGCGGGCTTTCAGTTACTATAAAGGTAAAAGTAAAGGTTTTCCCTGCCCAGTCATTTCTGACTCTAGGTGGGAGTGTTCATCTCCATTTCTTAGCCAAGGGTACCAGTGTTGTCTGAAGACATTTTCATGGTCATGTGGCCAAGGCACACGGAATGTTGTTACCTTCCCACTGAAGTAGTACCTGTTTATATACTTGCATTTGCATGCTTTCAGGCTGCTAGGTGGGTAGGAACTGGGGCAAGTAACGGGAGCTCACTCCATCACAAATCACTCAGGTCTTGAACCTGGAATGTCACCTCCAGCTGACAAATTCAGCATCTTTAACCATTGAGCCATCATGCCCCCTTCAGTTAGTATACCCTACTTGAATTAAGTAGTGTTTATGTAATCTGTCTGAACTGTCTGTTTCTACCCTGGTTTATCTCAATGGGAGATATTTGCCCCATACTGAAGACCTTATGAGCATATCTGCTATTACACTGAAAATTGCACAACTTTCATATTGCAGTTGCAAACTTCATTCCTTCTCTAAGATTATGGGGTGTAAGATTACTGAAATACCTCTAACTAATGTTAGCTTAAATGCTTTGACAAGAGTCCTTCTGCCAAGCTAAGCAAAAAACATAGCAAATTCACAGCAAATTGCCACCAAATTAATTCTGTTCCTGACAGAAATCTCTAATATTGGGTAGAGTCTATGTTCTCTACTCTGTACGAGTTCCTATTTTGTTATAAGAGAGAAAATAGTGGGGGGGGGAATATGGAATGGAATGCAATGAGGAAAAAAAATCACAGAGGTTCCCTGTGGATGGGCTCTAGCAGGAGTCTGAAAGCTTGGAAAACTAAACCTCTCGTCTTGGTGACAGGCCCAGATTGGATCCTGGAGAAAAAATAACAATGTTCCTGTTCTGTCTGGCCCCTCTCAGCTCATTAAAATCCACATAAATATGTCTTTAAGAGGTTTATTTAACACATTTCAAAAGGATTCACTTCAAAGCACGCTGCTGGCATTTTGCTGGCAGGAACGGCCAAGTCTCATTTATTTACATTTAGATTAGAACATGCTCTTCCCACACCTTCCAATTAACTCACTCTTTCTTTATCACATTGTCAAATACCTCATTATTCTTCCGTAGATTTCCAAAACATCAGAAGACTGAATTCAAACGCACTGCTCCAGATATCAGGCTACTCCTTGATTAACGTTGCTCGTGACAAAGGCGTAGTCTCTCTGTCCCCTTCTAATATAGTGTCCGATACGTCACTTCCCCTCATTACTTCCTTTTTCCACTTAACTGACACCGTCGCTTATCAAACCTTCGGAATCTCGGATCAAGCCATCTATCTTCTTGATCCAAATCTGACCCCTCACTTTGTGAATCTGACCCAGACTGCCTGTAAATCTCCTCCCTGTCTGGCTCAGCTGCCGGGAGGGGAAAATACCCAGAGGGGCCTGGCTGCTCTTCCTCGGCTGCCGGGAGGGGAAAACACCCAGAGGGGCCTGGCTGCGCATCCTCATACTCTGACACTTCCCAAGCTGGTCTAGGGACACTCACAACAGTTCCTAAATAACATTCCTGCTTTACATGTTTGAAAGTCACCTTGTGGTGAGATGGGCGGCAAACAAATTTTAAAAATAATAAAAAATAAATAAACAGCAGGGAAAGAAATCCATTCTGCGTAGTAGAGAAGGACACGAGGAATAAAATTCAATTTTTGTGTAATGGGTACAGTTTAGGTATAGTTATTCTATTACACAGGCATTAAAGCTATTTGCATCTACCCATTCTCTCTCTAACCATCCCTTCTTCATCTCTGTTCTTGCACTAGTAATTAGGTGGCAGTCCTAATTTTGTACTAAATTAGTTAATAGGTAGGAAACATGTTGGACACACTGAACTTCCTTCCAAGTAAATGTAGAAGTGTGCTGTAAATGTTTCCTTTGGAAACTTTGTTTTAGGTTTAAATAGTAATTTAGAAACAAGAGTAGATCCTTCTTTTCTGATTATTTTACATAAGTTTATGTAGTATAAAGAGCATCACTACTTGTGGCCAGTGTTTTAGCACTTCCAGGAACGTATGCAGATCCAGGGATGACCTCTCTTTTCACGTCAGATGATGCTGTAGCTGGAGGCTTGTGAAAGTGAGGGATGCTAATTTTCTCTATTTTCTATTGATTGGGAACAGGTTCATTGTAGTGAAAACAATTTCTGAAATAGCTTGGTTTCATTTTCTTGTGCTTGACAGGAAAAAAAATCCAAATGTCTTACCTTTCTTCTAGTCACTCTCTCAAGCTCATGGGACTACACTGGAGGATGGAACCAACATATAGTCATTCTGGGATATTATCAATAGTCTTCCAGAAAATGGAAACACTGAGAGTTGAAACAAAAATAAACAGAGCAAATGTATATTTTTTTTTACTTCTTTAACGGGGGGGGGGTTGATGCAAATTTTTGCAGGGTAGGGGTGGGGAACAATAGGTTATTGGTTGGAAATAGAAATTGATGGCTGCTAACCAAATCAAAGCAACACATGTGGAAGCACGGCTGGGATTCTAAATATCTTGAGGTTTTGAATCTCTGGATCTATATATCCTGGTCTCACTTCCTACCTTGGTAGGAGATCATTACTGCTGCCACAGGACATCTCAACTACTGTCCTTCATCTATTCAATGTGTGAAAGATAAGGCTCCCAGAACTAGCTTTGCCCTTCTATTTATTAAGAGGTAAAATCAGAAAAAACAAAGACATTTTATAATACAACCTCCTGGGTTTATACACATAAAGGTGTATAGCTAGAGATTTCAGTGCTTCCTTCCTTAATTTGAGCTCCATCTCATAGGGGATAAATGAAATCAAATATAATTTTAAAAAATGAACTCAAAAATATAGTACCTGGGCCCTGATTTATACAGAATGTATGCAATGGTCTAAACCAGGTGTCAAACTGCTGGCCCGCGTGCTGGTTGCATCATGTGGAGGCTGCACCCACTCCAGTTCCTGCAATGCAAAAAAAAACAAAACACATCATGTGACGCAGCAAGTTTGACACCTGTGGTCTAAATAGACCATATGACAGTGATTGTCTGCTGTAATTAAGGATGCAGATTTTAAACTCATAAAAGCAGAGAAATCTTCTGGAAAACAGTCTTACAATTATACAGAATGTCCTACTTGCTCAGAAAAATAGGGATAAGAGAAAAGAAAACTTAATACAAAGCCTAATTTTTCTGAAGTTTTTACCTATTACTTAGAGACCATTTAATCCCAAACCAAAGTCTTTCTTTTTTCTGGATCTCTTCTGACTTATTTAATGTAATGCCAGACATTTATCAGAGGTGCTGAGGGTAGCAGGCACAGCAACTTCTTTTTCCCTGGAGATTTCCATCTCTCTTTAAAAGATTGAAATCTAAAAATAGCAAATATGCCAGTGAAGACCAGTCTTTAGATTGGCAGGGAAGTTACAGTATTGTGAATGCAGACTGGCTATTGTAAAAACACCTATATCTTTCCTTCCTTCCTTCCTTCCTTCCTTCCTTCCTTCCTTCCTTCCTTCCTTCCTTCCTTCCTTCCTTCCTTCCTTCCTTCCTCTCTCCCTCCCTTTGCAAATCAAGAAGGCGGAACTCAGTAACAATGAAATAGGCGACCACTCTATTTTATAAATGGGAAAAGGGCTGAGACACAGAAACCTCCTCAAACATCTGTAGATGTGCTCAAAGTGTTTATTTCATACCTAAAAACAAGTTATGGCACTTTATCCACTTTATCCAATATGCTATCAAAAGTTCGTATCTTTGCAGAAGTGCTTGTTTTCCCTTGATTTTTGCATGTGCAGCTTTGGGATATTTTACTGAATCCTTCCAGAAATGTCTTTCTTTTCACTTGGTACTATAAAATGAGTCACTTAATTCTCTCCATCTAGGACTAATTTTAGAGATGCATCTCCCAGGGAAGCAATAATTTGTTTTACTGGAGTAAAACAACTTTTGGTTACAATAATAATGCCAAAAAATACAGCAATCCGGGAAATGCACAGGTTGCTATGGGAATTCCCCCCCCCAATAATCAAAGTTGTCTGACATAGAGATGTTTGTGTCAAGAAGAAACATTGACGAAAAGAACCCAGTGTGATATAAACAGGACATTCAGAGGAGAGAGAGCGAAAGAAAAGAAATTGGAATTTCTATTTATGGCAATAAATAAAATGTTGACATGAGCATAACATTTTTCTCAGAAATAGCTGAATTCCCAGGCTCTTCTTTAGTTAAACTTACATATCTACTCTTTAAATACGTGAATACTCATTTCCCCATTTTAATCAATCAAATCAAAGGTTCAACTGCATAGTTGGATCACTTTAGAACTGTTAATGGGATGAGTACTGTAACTAGCTTTTTATATTTCCTTATTACTAAGCATCAAATCAGTACATTTTAGATAACCCTCTCTCCTTTACTGGCAAGCTTGTTGCTTGTTGCTATTATTGTACAATGTATGATAAAGAATTCAGGACTGACCTTTATTTAGATCAGTGTTTCTCAACCTTGACAATTTTAAGGCATGTGGACTTCAACTCCCAGAATTCCACAGCCAGCATTGCTGGCTGTGGAATTCTGGGAGTTGAAGTCCACATGCCTTAAAATTGTCAAGGTTGAGAAACACTGATTTAGATAGATATAATAAGCTGCTTAAACATAGGCTACTGTAATTGCAACCATAATGGCAATTCCAAAACTTTTTACTTATTTGAAATAATTTCCCATGAATTATTGCATGTCAGTTATTCGATCAGGGCTATACAACTTCGGCAACTTTAGGACTTGTGGACTTCAACTCCCAGAATTCCCCAGCCAGAACTCTCAAAGTTACCAAGGTTGGATAAATCTGTATTAGAAAATACAGTTCATTATACGAGCTTTCCCTCTTCAAACTGTACATTTTTTATGCTATTTGAATGTCATGGAAGGGCTTCTGCCACCCTCATTCATCTGGGATGAAAAGTTTACTTGCTGTTTCCCACAGCTATGTCCTTTCTTATTGTTACAATGAAATTGGATAGAATGTCTGATTTTATCCTCCTTTTCCTTACCTATAGTTTTCTCTCATATCTGTTTCTTTGTGATAGCAAAAGAAAAATAGTAAAAAAAAGTGGAAATTGAATTTTTAAACACATGTTTTTGTAGGTATCAGTTTTGTCTTTGAGCCTTTTGTTTATCGTCATGGCAACTCAAAGAGTCATTGCCAATTTTTCCTCTTTTTATGGTCCATGTCTCATTTCAGCATTTTAGTCCTTTCATCTGAAAGGTCTTTAGTTAAAGCTGAAATAAATCTAAAAAATAATGATATTTATCAGGGAAATAATAATTGATTCAAATGCCTTGCAAATGACAGCAATTTATCCATGAATCTATTTTTTTTAAAAGTAACAATACCTTTACCAAAACCTTGGATATTTTTTTTTCAGTTATGCACTGATATATTCAGCTGAATTTTGGTCAAGCTGATCTTAATTGGTAGAAGATTTGGGAGCCAGATATTTTTGGCTCAAAATACATGTGAATGTTGAACAATTATAAATTTGTAGATGTTAATGACATAACAGAGATGTTAAAATTTGAATGCATTTTGTTTAAGGAATACTGTGCAACTATTTTGACATAATTGACAACTGAAAATTTAAATTATTGTTCTGTTATATTATCTATGTAATATAGATATTTGTAATATTTGCATACATGAGGCTATTTTTCTAAAAGTTGACTCAGGTTTCTTTCAAATAAATAGAATGTATTTGTTCATTCGTTCATTCTACATTTTCTTGCAGAAAGAAATGACCCAAAGGATTTGCCATTAAAGATATTTTAGACAATATTGCAAGATCAACATTTATATGGACAAGGCGTTCTGATGATGCTCCAATGGACAACTGCTAAGAATCTGAGGAACTTTGAGTCTTGGAGTAAGCTTCCAATACAATTTAAATTAATTGCTGTGGACTTCAGTAATTTTATTTTCCTTTCTTTCGCTCTGTGGCCTTGTGATTGTTGCTACCTATATTGTTCTATTTTGCTTTCATCCTCTGGAAGCTGCAGATAATCCATCTACAGTGGCTGGAAGTTGAGGAAAAGATTCCAAGTGGAAGAATGACATCATCCCGCATTGCCTGTCAAAGAACAAAGATTTTTCTGTAATTCTATCTTGTACTTCAAGGAAGCATGGATGATCCTTGTCACTTCAAGAATGTGAATAATTTTTTTCTAAGAAATAACTAAAAATAATTTAATTTAGAAAGGCAGAGATACTGCCCAGAGAGATGCAAGGGTGATGGGTGGTAGAGAAATGTATAGATAAATAAATAAATAAAATGTTTTGAAAAATATAATACCACTGAGATTATCTGATTGGAAAAATATTTTCTGTAAGACCCAAATGAATAGGAAATAAGAGAAAAGAAGCATTAAGCAGCCTTTTGGTTCAGATTTCTCCTAATTTCAATTGCCTTGCATATATTGACCTCTAGTATATGCTGGAAAAAAAACATAGTTGCATTCCACTAAAATAACTAGCATAGCATTTGATTAGATTACCGTACTTGCATCAGTGAGTCAAACAACATTGGGGAAATACAACTATCACCATGTTGATATCAAGCTCAGCAACATATTCAGTTACAGAAAACTTAGCAAGTAGTTTCTTAAAAGAATATAGCCATGAAACATACACACTTTGCTTAACAAATTCTAGTATATTTATTTTGTATAAGTCATTAAGATTCTATTAAAAATTGAGCTGAGAAGTCAAGTATTTCAAGTGTTGAAATACCCGAGATTGAATCTGAGCCAGGATATTTCCGTAGTTTTAAACTCCTGGGTTATTTTTTGTGGGGGAGGAGCTCTTTTTGGTTTCTATTCTCTTCTTTTACTTTTATTCTTTTGCTCTCTTTCACTTTCTACATCAGTATTTATAATTTGTGTTGCCTTCTCGTTTTTTCCTTATGAAAGTTTAAATTAAAATTTCAAGAGTTTGTGGGTTGATCGTACGTATCTGTGGCATGAAAAAGATACGGATTCATATTGTCTTCAAGCAAAAAAATTACAAGATCACAGAGAAAATAACTTCTACAACTAAATAAAATACTAAGGTGTTTGTTATTTTTGTTCCCTTTTCTGCTTTACATAATATATTCTACATTCTTTCCTCCAGTCTTTTTGTCAATTGAATATATTCAAGTGTAATTTTAATTTCTATTCCTCAGTGCCAGTTTTATGGTGTTTTAAAATGCTTGGAAGAGCCAGTTTAGTGTAGAGCACAGGTCGGCAATCTGCGGCTCCGGAGCCGCATGCGGCACTTTGAGCTTTCCCCTGTGGCTCCCAGCCTTCTCTGCCATTTGCAGAGAGAGACAGAGAGAGGCACTTGCGCTTCCCTGTTTCTCTCTCTGTCTCTGTCTCTCTCTGTGTGTGTGTGTGTGTGTGTGTGTGTGTGTGTGTGTGTGTGTGTGTGTGTTTAAAAGAGAGTGGACTCACAGTGTTCTCCAACAAGCTGAAAAGCTTTTTGGGTGGGGCACCTCCCTTTGCTGTGTCTCTGCAGGACGCAGGAAGCAGGAAGGGCAGGAGAGAGCTAGCTAGCCCAGCTATGCTGACTTAGGAATTCTGGGAGTTGAAGTCCATGAGACATAAAAGAGCCGAGGTTGCCTACCCCTGAGCTTGTTGGAGAACAGCTTGAAGCCAGCTTGCCAGGTGAACAGAAGATCGGAGAGAGGGAGAGAGAGGGGG
Source organism: Bothrops alternatus (assembly GCA_034064705.1). Classification (NCBI taxonomy): domain Eukaryota; kingdom Metazoa; phylum Chordata; class Lepidosauria; order Squamata; family Viperidae; genus Bothrops; species Bothrops alternatus. The sequence goes on from JARGCV010000589.1 coordinate 324,181, forward strand.
GAGAGGGGGGGAAGAGGACTGGCAGACCAAGGGCAGAAAGAGAGAGAGGGAGGGAGAGACAGGGAGAGAGACCCTTTGGACATCTAAAATGAAGATAACACTACATATATCCTTTTTACCTTGATTTTATATATACACACACAAACACATATACATACATACATACATACATGCATACATACATACATACATTAAAGGTAAAAAAGGATATATGCAGTGTTATCTTCATTTTAGATATCAAAAGGGTTTTGCAGCTCCCGATGTTTTGTTTTTTGTGGGAAACGGGTCCAAGTGGCTCTTTGAGTGTTTTGGGTTGCCTACCCCTGGTGTAGTGGTTAAGGCATTGGACTAGAAACCAGGAGAATATGGGTGAGTTTGGGCCAGTCACTCTCTCAATCCTAGAAAGCAGGCAATGGCAAACCACTACTAAAAAACCTTGCCAAGGGACCAGTCCAGGCAGTTCACAGGAGTCAACCCATGAGCCGTGGTGGTGCAATGGTTACAATGCAGTATTGCAGGCTAATTCTGCCAATTGCCAGCAGTTCAATTCTGACTGGCTCAAAATTGAATCAGCCTTTCATCCTTCTGAGGTTAGTAAAATGAGGGCCCAGATTGTTGGGGGCAATATTCTGACTCTGTAAACCACTTAGGGCTGTAAAGGACTATGAAGCAGTATATAAGTCAAAGTGCTATTGCTATTTGAAAACATGAGCATGCGCGCACACACACACAAAACCACACACAAATAGAAGTTCATTTTATCAGACAGAATTATTAAAAATATGGTTTGAGTCTCAGTCAATCCATTTTAGTTATTAGACCTTCTGGTGGCAAACAAAATAAAAAGGGAAAATGGTAAAAATGGATAAGCCTGAATTCTGAGTTGTGCAAGTCTCAGTTGTTTATCTAACATGCAATTATTTTACCATCTTCTAACCCAGGGTTTTTCAAATTGTGTTTTGCAAGGACCCTGGGGTTCCATGAGAAATTGTTGAGGTCTATAAGAGACTGAAGTTCACTTGAATGCAGCTTCATGTCAGTCCCAGGAACTTTGCCTTTTGATGAAGGATTTTGGCAATTTTATTTTATTTTTATAACCAGCAGGTTCCACAGCCTGAAAATAAATCTGAAACTCCCTGTTGTGATGGACATATTTGTTTGTACACTGATCTGTGTCATTCTGTCTCTAGTAAAATACATTTGAAACTATTGTGGAACTAAAATTTCTTGGAAATGCAACCCGTTCTCTGTCTCCAGGAATTCTAACTTCACCGTGCCTGCTGATCTTGGGTCTTCACAGGACTTGAAAACAGAGAGTTTGTTGGCTTTCCTGTTCTTCTAGTAGGAACTGTCAGACAAAAGCAAGTAGTCCTCAGTTTGCAACAGTTCATTTAGTGATCATTCAAAGTTACAATGGAACTGAAAAAAATATGACTTACGTCTGTTTTTCACAGTTACGACCTTTGCGGCATTCCCATAGTCATGTGATCAAAATTCAGACGCTTGGCAACTGGTTCATGTTTATGATAGTTGTAGTGTTCCGGAGTCATGTGATCACCTTTTGCGCCCTTCTGACAAGCAAAGTCAATGGGGAAGCCAGATTCACTTAACATCCTTATTGCTAACTTATCAACTACAATGATTCACTTAAGAGTTGTGGCAAGAAAGATTGTAAAATGGGGCAAAACTCACTTAACAAATGTCTTGCTTAACAACAGAAACGTTGGGTTCAATTGTGGTCATAATTCGAGAACTACCTATAAACAAAGTAAAGATCTGGACTGTATGAACATCTTAACCACTGCATTGTACTGGCTCTTTAAGGTATGTATCTCCCCCCCCCACTTTTACAGGAAGAAAAACTATATAATATCTTGTTAGTAACCAACAACAAAATATACTCGGAACCTAATGAAAATGGAAAGAATAGAGCTTTCATGTTGCCTACAGGTCTTATTTTAGAGCTGTTATTTTTTTTTTTTTAACCGTAAATGGATTTAGCAGCCCATTATTTCTGTTCCTGGTAGTTAGTGAGCTCAGTAAATATGTAGACAAAAGACTTCAGGGATATGAGGTCTAATTAGATCAGTATTTAGAAAGCACAGAAATCTTCCCATAATAACTACGACATTGTATCGTACTATGGTATAAAAGCTAAATTATAGTTACTAATCTTTCATACTGCAGCATAGTTCTTCCTGTAAAATTATTTTGTTTTCTATGCCAATTAGATTGTTTATTGGATTAAAGGCTTTGGGCTTGCATTTTTTTTTCTCTTAAAATGACATGATAGTTGTTCATATTTAGGTGGACTTGAAGAATTAAACAATAAACAGACTGTTTGAACCGAAGGCAGTACTATGTCTAGTTCCTCATTCATGATATTCCAGGACTTTGGAAAAAGAAAGCAAAAATAATTCCAACAGTAATAGGTCCTTTGGGTGCAATCCCAAAACATCTGGACTACCACTTGAACACCATCGGTACTGATAAAATCACCAGTTGCAAAAGGCAGCTTTATTTGGAACATCCTGTGATGATATGTTTAACACCATAAAACAACATTTTTCTAGCCAGAGTTCTTGGGAATGAGTTGATAGGTGGATAAAAATGCCAAATCTAGTCTAAACATCTGACTGACTGCGCAACTAACATTAATAATAATCCTGCCCATGGTTACCCCTTGTGATATTTTGATGAGGTTGAGAGCTATGCTGGCAGTGGTATATTCTAACAGGAGGGTAACCCATGTTAGACAAATCTCAGAAGAATCAGACTAAGCTTATCCATTAATCCATTAAAATCCATGAATTATTCAGTGGTGAGAAAACAACAAAAGATCAGTCATCTCCTGTCAACAAGGATGGCATCAAATGTTAGAGTTCATGAGCATCTAGTCAAGTGGGCAACAGGATATAGAAGCTACAGTATGACTGGGCAATCAACGCTTAATCCTGTATGATTATGGAAGGAAAAATTACAACTATATACAAGATAAAAATATACTATGTTTGAAAATTGTGCCATTATGGCCTGCTATTATAAATAGGAACTAACAAAGTGGGCCTATTTAAAACAAATGTTTGAACTGTGGGAAAGAGCTTATCCAGACTCAAATATCACTGAACAACAATTACAAAGATCAAAGGAAATACATTATCAGAAATAAAATATTCAGGAATATAGAGATTCAGAAAAACTGTGAAAATGGGACTTCCGGTGGCTCCGCCGGCGTCGCTGGAGCCTCTAACGTGAGGCTCCGGTCTCTGAGTCAGTATAGCCGTCAACAACAGCGCTCAACAGCTGTTTGTTGCGGCGAAAAAACTCCTCTTCGGGCAAAGAAGGGGAGTAGAGCTTCAAGAGCCGGGTTGAGCCCTTCCAAGACCCCTGGAACAAGTTTTCAGGGGCAGAGAAGGTGTGCTCCCCAGGCACTTGAAACGCTCCTACTCAGAGACGCTTCTGTCGGCTGACAGAATTAGACGCCGCGACCGCCTCTGCTTTGAAGAGAGAACAATAAGGATTTTTAAACAGACAGAGTGAATACAAGAGTCCTTTGAGTATTGCAAGTATTTTGTTATTTTGTTTATGCCTTTTTACTTATAACTTTCTTGAATCAACATAATTCTTTCAAAATGGCGATTGCTTTAAGCTTTCACTTACTCAGTGAAAGTGAAGAAATCGAAAGTATTGAATCTGCTGGAAAGTGAAACTGAATTTTCTCTTCTCTTTCTGAAGTGATGTTTGAGAGACTATTTAGACTTGATGTACTTACTAAATTATAACGCAAATTGGATTTTAAAAGAAATTGAGAAGGGAGGAACTGGCAATTTTAAAAATCTTTTTTTTTACTTTTTCCTTTTTTTCTTTTTTTCTTCTTTCTACTATGACTATGAGATATAAGGCAGCTATGGCAAAGGTTTTTTTAGAATCTCAAGAGCTTTTACAGTCTCCTTCGGAAATGCTTACAATGAAAGACTTACAGAATGCTTTAACTGTTGCATTATTTCCAGTAATGGTTACACTATCTTCAATAAATGATAAGCTGGATAAAATGGAGAACAAGCTGGATAAAAAGATACCAGAACAGAAAAAAGATTCTAAAGCTATGTCAGAAGTTTGTAACTCAGAGCTGAGAGAAGATATTATTGAAGTCAATAAAGGAGTATTTTTTTTAAATGAAACTGATTTTCAATTGGCTGCTGAACATTATATAATACAATTTAATCAAGAAGTAAAACAAGAACAATCAATTAGATCCCTTTTTTCAAATGGAATTGATTTACAATTGATTGCTGAACATCTTATAATACAATCTAAATCAAAAGGAGAGCAAGAAAAAGAAGAATACAGTACTGAGTATAAAGAGAATAAAGGATGGATTTTGTTTGATAAACAGCTTATTTATGGACTGGAGGAAGAAGACTTGTTTCAAGAAAGGAAGGGTTGGTTATTCCTTTTTGATAAGCAGCAAGAAGAGGATTTATTTGACAAAAAACAGACATTGATTCAGTTCAAGATGCGAATTACTTATGGAGGTGAAGAAGTAAAGAAGAGAGATTTATTATTAACGAGGGAGGCCTCGTTACGGAGGTCTACTTGGCTGAAAAAAAAAACCTAGAGTTCGACTGAAATGAAATTTAAAATTGTATGCAAGGGTTTATGGGTAATTTAATACTATGGACTGAATTAAGGACTAAGATTATGAGTAAGATGTAAGAGAAGATGATTAATGGAAGATACAACTAAATTGATGAAGAACGTATTTGTTTGGAAATGATCTAGGTTTGATATTGAATTGATTGATTGAAGGGATAGATAAGCATTATGTGATTTGTTAAAGTTTTAGGAATGTAAATTAGAAATGGAATAAACTGATTGTCAGATGAGAAAGCCCAGAAGTCAATTGAAGAGATGAAATTTAATAAATGTAAGGTATTAAGGTTAATCTAAGATCATGGGGTGAATTTAAGACTAATTTTACAAGTAAGATGTAAGAAAGGATGTTTAATGGAAAAAGATTAAGATTATAAGTAAGTTGTAAGATAGGATGTTTAAATGATATATTAAGATATATTAAGATATATTATTACAAATTAAATGTATTAGATTTGACTTAGATTGGTGGTTTAGATGTAAATGATAAATACTATTCTTAACAAGATGAGCTGATTGTTTAAAGGAATTAAGGTTAATTTAAGATTATGGATTGAATTAAAGATAAATATTATAAGTAAGGTTTAGGAGAGGATGTTTAAATGAAGATATATATTAAGATATATTATGGTAAATTGAATTGAATAAGAATATAATTATTATTACTCTTTCTTTTTTTTATATAGTCTAAAATTCTTGTTAAGATTATATAATTATTTTGTTTGATGTAGTGGGGTTTTCTTTTGTTATACCTTGTATTCACTCTGGGAAGTCAGGGGGGGGTTAGGGAGGCTTGATAATCTTATACATGATGTTTTCTCAACTGCAATTGGGGTTGGAGGAAGAATAAATAATTACTGTTACTGTTATTAAGGGGTTGCTCGGGTGTCCTCTGGGCTCCACATCTGATGGGGTAAAAGGAAGGAGGAGTGAAGGTAGGGGGAAGGATAGGGTTGGTGGGATGTGGTGGTGGGGGTGCCGAGCAGTGATGTTAATTGTTTGGGATGATTATTCTCAGTTGAGTTATTAGTATTAGATGTATTGAAATGTATTTATATTTTGTGTATGGATGATTGTTTACTTTTATATTATGATTTGATATGACTAGTTTTTTTTCTCTGTTAAAATTATAAAAAAATCCAATAAAAAAATAATTAAAAAAAAAGAAAAACTGTGAAAATGGGAGACACGGAAACAATAGTAGAATGTAGAATTAACTCAGATAACAACTGGAAATATAAAGACAATATAAAGAAAATAGCTGATATGAACTACAGAAATGATAACTTAGAAGAAGTAATATTAGAAGCCAGCATTGCAACAAGATATGAATTTACCCTATGACATGAAGAATTAAAATGAAAAATTATGGCAAGTGCAGAATTACCAACAGAAAAGCAAAGACTCAGCATTGAAAGTAGTGCCTGAAAAAGGCCTACCATCTATTAAGAAGGATGTGAATAAGGAACTTGCAAGGATTAAAATGCCAAATCCAGTCTAGACATTTGGTGACTATATGGCCAACCACAATAAACCATACAAATAGATTTTCTCCATGACAATCTGTTTCCAACCTGGTTTTCAAGTCTTCCAACAGTATGCTTTAATTGAGTCCATTGTAGCTGGCTATCATTTTCTCTTTCCTTCTCAGCTTCATAGACTTCTCCAGAGAACTAGATTTGCATCTAATACATCCAAAGTGTAACTATAGAAATTGAATTAAATCAGTAAATGATATTAAGTTACAAGCATCTTCATAGTCACCAATACATAGTATTATACTATACAACTGAAGGCTGTGTTTACCATGTGTTTACTTCCTCTAGTTAACACATTTCTGAGATTTTTTTCCCCTAATTTTAATTATAGGACTTCACTCAGCCTGTAGTGTGCAATGTAGAAGGGGCTTCTGCATGATCAATTTTCATGCCCTCTTGTGGGTTTTTCTGGCAGGCAAGACTTGGAACACAGAGCTTTCTGTACTTTGCAACAGTTTTCAAGCATCTCAGTGTGAGGCAGAATTGATCCACACAGAGAGAGATTGCACAAACTGTTTCAGAAATAATTCCTTTTTGAGCATATTTTCATTGATCTTGAGTCCAATGGAGCTTTTAACACATTTTATTTATTGTTTCAAAGTCACATTTGGGGCTTTGTCCTCAGATGGTACCCCGTATTTTCAACCTATTCAGGATCACTCTGTTTTTGTTTCAAGGAATAACAGAGTGGGATAGTACCTTGGAGAATTCTAGTCCAGGGGTGTCAAACTCAATTTCACTGAGGGCCACATCAGCATTGCGGTTGCCCTGGAGGGGCCAGAATGGGTGCAGCCTACTGGGTGGGCGTGGATGGAGTGGGTGTGGCCTACTGGGTGGGCGTGGCCAGTTCTACATCATTTGCCTCAAGGGTGCCTATGGGGGCCTGGGCAGGAGTGGGACAGATCTGAGGGTCTCTGGCAGAAGGCAGTGGGACCGGGGCAATTGCCAAGGCAGGGTCCACCGGGACAAGTGCCAAGATGGCCACCACAAAATTGTACATTGGCTCCCAGCTGGCCTGGGCCAGGGCAGCGGGGGCCATTCCCTCACTGTTTCCAGGATGGCTTTGTGGGCCACATGAAACCACTTTGCGGGCCGCATCCGGCCCCCAGGCCTTGTGTTTGACATGTCTGTTCTAGTCGAACCCCCTGTTCAAGGAGGAAACCTATACCATTCCAGACAAATGGCTCTCCAATCTCTTCTTTAAAACTTCCAGTGATGAAGCGCCCAGTAACTTCTGGAGGCACGTCATTCCAATGATTAATTGTTCTCGCTGTTAGGAAATTTCTCCTTAATTCTAGGCTACATGTCTCTTTGATAAGTTTCTATCTGTTACTACTTGTCCTGCCCTCAGGTGCTTTGGAGAATAGGTTGACCCCGTCTTCTGTGTGACAATCCCTCAAATATTGGAAGACTTTATCATGTCACCACTAGTCCTTCTCCTCATTAGACTAGACATACACAGTTCCTGCAACCATTCATCATAAGTTTTAGCCTTCAGCCCCCTAATAATCTATATTGCTTTTCTCTACACTGTTTCCAGAATCTTAACATCTTTTTTTATTGTGACCAAAACTGGATGCAGTATTCCAAGTCTGGTCTTATCAGTACAGTATAAAGTAGTACTAACACTTCCCATGATCTTAATGCTATCCCTCTGTTGATGCAGCCTAGGACTGCATTGGTGTTTCTGGCAACTGTAGCATACTGCTGACTCATATTTAAGTGATTGTCCACTAAGACTCCAACATCCTCTTCACAGTTATTATTTCTGAGCAAGGTACCACTTATTCTGTACCTGTTTTATAACTATATTCTATACATGTTCATATATTTGATACCTGAGGGTGGTAAGAAAATATTGGAAAAAGAATATCTAAAGAGTACTAACCCAATAGCAAAAGCATTTTTTGTTTCAGATTCATTGACATTATCTTTAGTGTCTTTTAAGTAATATATGATTAATTCATTAAAATATGATATGGCTCTAATGCTGTTTTTATACATAAAAGTCTCCTGGACTTCACACTGGTGCTGTAGGCACGTACAGAAACTAAGTGCAGTACTTTGTCACTGTGTGGAAAAAGAGAAAAGAAACCTAGGATGATAACTTGAGCACCTAAAGACCAACAGGGGATAGTATATAGAACCATAGGTTGGGATTCAAACAAACAACTACTCTTTAGTTCCCGTTCCTGGAAACTTGCACATTTCTTGCTGGTGAAGGTTTAGCAAGCGTTTGAATTGCCCCTAACAGAATGAATTTGGATTTTATTTCTTACAATTTGCTTTGTGTTCATAAAGAACCGTTTTCATTTCTGAAACAGAAGGTAAAATATCTTGCTACTAGTCTACATGAAATGTTGCTTAAATGTTTTCTCTGTGGCCAGAATCTTTGGAAAGTATGGGAATTAGCAGATAACGTTCAGCCATCAACTTCTAACTTTAGCTAGTTTTCAAAACTGTAACTTTTTAGAAAAAGAATAAGAAGTTATTCTTTAAAAAATGAAATCCAATTCAGCCTACGTTCTAAAAGTTGGGAGGAGCACCAAAAAGTACAGGAGGAACTCTTGCCTTTTTAGCTGCAGTCTATTATATTACAAAATTAGAACATTACAATTACAACATTAGCAAATCAATTACAGTGGTGATGAGTGCACGGTAGGAAGACTTAAAAGAACAGGTTAGACACAGTTTGTCATGGAGAAAAATCTATTTACGTGATCGCTAAGAGTTTGAAAACAACTTGATGGCACATAATAATCAATCAGCCAGAATCATTACAAAATAACAGCTTTAATATTATTTCTTTATTTAAAAAATGGTTGGGATGAGATTTAGGGAAGAGAGATGATGGGTCTCTTAATCTGAGAACTACACGTCTCAAAGATCTTTAATCTGTGCTGGTTTTTTCTGTGCAGCTAAGAATTCAGTAAGTTGGCTGGCAATTTGTCTGCAGGAAAAGAACATACTGGTACAGTAACCTGCTAGACTTTTAAAAAGTAAGAAAGATAGCCTTATTATCCTGTAAATTAAGGCTTCTGGAGATTTTTGCCCAATGGATGTTTTTGTTTAAACAGGATAATGAATACTCCTCAATGAAGGCTCAGTGCTCTTAAGAAGAAAATAAGTACAGCCCTGTTGAATTATGCCTAAAGCCAATCTAGCCTAAAACCCTCTACCCCTCTCTAGATGCCTCTCTGTTGGAATATGGTGATAGCCACCAAATTAGATGGCTTTAAATTTGTGCTATTGCTTGGCAGTAGAGTCAAAGGCGGGATCCTTCTCATTAATAGATGGGGGGGGACAGCAGAAAAGGGAATGTGCCTTTGTCTATGGGTTTTCAAGAAAGCATTTTACGATGGAAACGTGGGAGGAAATCTGGGTGAGAAATGTAGTATTTACGAAAGCGCAACAGCTAAGGGAAAACTTCTACAAGATGTTCTATAGGTGGCATCTAGATCCGAAAAAACTATCATACATCTATCCAGACACCCAACCTAAATGTTGGAGGTGTGGTAATGGGGAGGCTACATATTTTCATGTATGGTGGACATGTAGAAAAATTAAAGCCTTCTGGAGGAAGATATGGTGGACACTCCAAACCATTTTGAAAAAGCGTATTGAATTTCTACCTCAGGTTTTTTTTGTTAGGGATCATAAAAGATTGCACTACCACAGAGACGAACTTATTTCTGAACTTGATCACAGCAGCTAGATTGTTGGTGGGACAATACTGGAAGAAGCCAGAAATACCACCTATGGAAGAATGGACTTTGAAAGTAATAAATTTGGCAGAAATGGCGAAAATATCGGCATATTTGAAGGATCGCTCAAATGAACAATATATGACAGACTGGAAACAGTGGATAGACTATATACAAGAGAAGCACCAGTCAAAGAAAATGTATCTGGCGTATAGTTGAGGCTTGACGTGAGGAGTGAAGAACCTTTACCAAATCCGACGTATATAAGGACTAATACTTACTGTGGTATTTTATGATCTATGATGAATGCTTCCTAATATGATATTATGATTAATGTTGATTGCTTTAATAAAAAATAAAAAAATAATTAAAAAAAAAGAAAGCATTTTACGAGCTATTGTGTTTTTGTGTAATACAAAATGCTGCACTAGACAGGCCAGCTAGTCTTATGTTCTTAGATCTCCATATGACTGTTTGAGCTCAATTGCAGACGTGCAGAATTAACGTTGTTTTTTCTTTTGCTTCATCTTTGCTCTTATTTTTTTTCCGGCCTTGTTGTACAAAAGGGATAAAGGTGACTTTGGCAAATTAAAGACCAAAAATGCATAACATGGCATTCTGAAAAGCAGGTAATATATGGCTATTTCCTATATCAATAATATTGCTAATTGCTGAAAAATGGTAAATCTGTCATTATGAGGTGTTTCATATGCACTGCACCCTGAACAATGAATCAACCCAACGGAATATGACAAACCAAGTCAAGTCCTAGAAAAACACATTTCCTTGAAAAAATTGGTGTTTTGCAAGTCAGCTAAAGGAGGCACTTTAAAAATACTGAATACCATTAATCAAATACATTTGAACCCAGCAATATTTTTAACCACAGAAGCCAAACCATTTTTTCTAGTGGACTGCTATTTTCAGGATTTAATGCTTAATGTGAGATTAATGATAATGTGCCAAATGGACAATATATTACAATTAAGAAGCAACAATTAATGGTTTTTTCAAGTTCCTAAGATATAAAAATAATTCCTGAGTGCCCGTGAAACATGAGCACTTTGCATAGAATAAAAGACACTGCAATGTCAATGTTGAGTTGTGTTAATGGATTAATAGTGAGATTTATCAACCATCCCAATGGATTCACATGCTTAATATTTATTAGTGAACTGTTTATCAGCAATTTAGCATTGCTGTATTTGCTAGCATCACTGCCTCAGCTCTACCTCAGATCATCAGACATTAGATTCTCACAGAAGCACAAACCTATTGTAAACTGCACGTGCAAGGGATTTAGGTTGTGTTCCCCGACCAGTCTATAGAAAAATTGTCTTACATGAAATTGATCCCTGGTGCCAAAAAGGTTGAGGATCCTTGCTTTAATATCTTTAAGATTCAAAGCCCTCATAATCCTGGGCAATCCTGGGTTTTGCTTTTCTTCTAAATGGAATTTTCTGACTAGCTTTACAATATCTGTTTTATAAAGAGGCAAAACCTTAATGCCATCATTTTGAGAGAATGCCTTAAAATTATGTTCTCCAAAATGTAAATAGCCCATCCATGGACTTTAATAAAAAGATCTTATATCTTAGAAATAAATGCCGTGTACCTATACTCTCTTTGTACCAACTTCAACTAAACCCAGTTATGAATCTAAGATTCTCTCTCTCTCTCTCTCTCTCTCTCTCTCTCTCTCTCTCTCCTCTCTCTCTCTCTCTCTCTCTCTCTCTCTCTCTCTCTCTCTCTCTCTCTCTCTCTCTCTCTCTCTCTCTCTCTCTCTCTCTCTCTCTCTCTCTCTCTCTCTCTCTCTCTCTCTCTCTCTCTCTCTCTCTCTCTCTCTCTCTCTCTCTCTCTCTCTCTCTCTCTCATCTCACTGTATAAATTGAGGCTTTATTGTTCTACATAGCCCTAAGGCTATGAACACACAGAACAGTTTCTGAGCTAAGAAGTTTCATTTCTACAAGGATGAAGTGCCCAAATGAATAACATAGGAATTGTGAGATTCTCAGTCATCCAGGTCATGGATGATAGAGCTGAAGAAGCTACTTGGATGAGAAGAGAAATGTCTTCAAAGAAAAACAAGAAAGTCCAGTTGCCTGTTGAAAAAGCACCTTTGGGATAGAAAGTTAGTTGTTTCCTGAAGTTCAGTTGGTTGTGAATAGCCCTAAAACAGTGGTCCCCAACCATTTGGCACCAGGGACCAGTTTCATGGAAGACAATATTTGCATTAGGGGTGGTGATGGTTTCGGTTTTGCTCACTTGCCAGCTGCTCACCTCCAGGTATGAGGCCCCATTCCTAACAGGCCCATGGCCCTGCGGTTGAGACCCCTGTTCTATCGCCTTGCTTTTAGCATCTTCTAAGCTAAATCAACATGTTATATCCAGGATATGAACAAGCAGGGATATTTTATTTTATGCCCATAAAACAAAATTGCAAAATAATTTTCTCCCCCTGATACTAATTACAGGAAAAAATCTGACAAAATAATAGTAACTGATTCCATAGATTATCACTGGCTGAACATAGAGAGGGAGGAAGTATCAAATCAGTTTAGCTACTTCTACTTAGCTTCTTTTGTTCCCAATTTCAGTAATTTAGATATATTACAAGAATGAGAAAAGCAGAAGGTTGTAGAATTTCATTACAGATAGTGCCATTTCCTGTTTTCCTCTTATTGAAAGAAGAAAAACAGCAGCTTTTACTGAGGTACATTGTTAGCCAGTCTATTTCTGTGATACTTGTTTAATACCTAGGTTAGTAAAGATATTCTTTTCAAAGTTGTTAATTAGAAAAAATATATTAGCAAAACCATGTAGAAAATTGTTTTATGACGTGAGTAGGTAATACAATGCTAGCGCATTGAAATTTTGGATGAGTTGTTCTTTTGCTTGGTATATAATTGGTATAATTATTTCCTAAAAGCAGTGTTCCCACTCTACAAATTAATGTGTGCTTGGAAGGACATGTGAAATAAAGTACAAAGAAGGTTCTGATCTTCGTTTTAGTAAAAAGAACTTGGCAATTATTTTTGTGAAAATGGAGTAGGTTAGCACCATTTTAAAATCTGTAATTCAAAAATTCAGACTAATGTTTCTGAGTGGCTGCTTATAGAGTTGCCAGCATGGACTGGGTCCTTATTTTACTGATCTCGGAAGGATGGAAGGCTGAGTCAACCTTGAGCAGGTGAGAATCAAATTCCTGACAGTGAGGAGTAAGCTAGCCTGCAATATTGCATTCTAACAATTGCACCACTAGGGGTCCAATACAATATAGTAGATAATATATTAAGATAAAACCATAATAAAATCACCATAATATGGAGCCATAGAATTGCAATTGGCTAGATCAGTGGTGGTGAACCTATGGCACGGGTGCCAGAGGCGGCACTCGGAGCCCTCTCTGTGGGCACACATGCCATTTCCCCAGCCTTGCCTCCCCCTGCGACCCCCTCCTCTCCAGCAGCCCCCCTGAAGGAGAGTCGCCCTCGAGCGTGGCCCACACGGAGCAGCACAGCCAAGGACATGGCCGCCAGGCAGCATAGACAAGACTCTGCCTTCACACCTCATCATGCAGTTGATGCTGCAGGGCGTGGGCAGAGGGTGTGGCCGCACTGCTGGACTACCTGGGCTATCTGCGGCGGGCCCTGGAGGCGTTGAGCAGGCGGGGCGGGGGATAGGGGGCAGAGCGGGAGTGGGGCAGGGGGGAGGAGCAGGGGTGGGGCCAGTTTTTGGGCACTTGGTCTCTAAAAGGTTCACCATCACTGGGATAGATGTTATATTTCGATATCTAAGGAAGCTAACCATCTATCTGCTTCTGGTATGGCTGTGATGAGATCATCCCAGGGGTCTTGAAATTTCCTGAGGAGACATTTTTCAACTATATTTTTGTGAATTATGATCAATGTAAAAAGGGGCAAGGGTTGGTTTATGTGGTTGGAGCTGTCACGTTGACATTTTTGCCTCCCTCCTTGTGGACAACCCCTGTCTATGGTCATTGCAGAAGGTATAAGGAGCAGCTGTGCAAGCCTCAGACAAGATCAAGCGGCTTTAAGATGTTGCCCTTGACTCTTCTTTCTCCCCTGGAATCCAAAGCACAAATCCAAAGCACCTATTGTTAATTTCCCAAAATAAGCCAAACTGCATTTTTTTTCCTTGCAAATTCATAACAGAGTGAAATAAGGATTGTGTCCCACAGTGTTGGCAGGGGAAAAAGGGAATAACACTGAAGGACAGGAGGAAGAGCAGCTACTAAGCCAATGGTCAGATAAGCTGGGCTTGAGCGTAGGCCAGGGGTAGGCAACCTTGGCTCTTTTATGACTCGTGGACTTCAACTCCCAGAATTCCTGAGCCAGCATGCTCAGGAATTCTGGGAGTTGAAGTCCACGAGTCATAAAAGAGCCAAGGTTGCCTACCCGGGGCCTAGGCCCTAGGCCTAGGCCAAGGAACTAATTTGAGTAAATGCATCAAACAAGCTCTTCCTTAGTTCACAGGAAGACTGAGGAAAGGAGCAGCACATTCAGGCTTGCAAGATACTCTCTCTCGTATCTTAATACATGTACCTTTTATTCAATTATACTCAACGTCTGTTAATATATATTGATAGCTGATATTGAGCATCCCAGGCAACAACATTATGTGAATTTACTGTTTTCAGCAGAACGTTCTACTCAGTTACACTGTTTTAAGTTCAGCAGTGCATCTTCTAACAAGATGAATTGAAACCTCTAGTATCATACTAAGGATTATTATTAGTACTGGTCACTTATTTTTTAATAGGAGTAAGTAGTGAGGTATCCAAGTTTGCAAATGGGAGTAAGTTCAAAAGCAAGAGCAACGTTACAGCATGGACTGTTTTGCTTTAATGTTCTAGCTAGGCAGCCATCCCTTTTTTCAAGTTAATTAATTTTTCTTCCTTTGCCTGTCTCCTTTGTATTTGTGGCTATTAAATATGTGGAGTCCTTATTGGGCAATTTTGGACTTTGTATATCCCATGCATATTCTCTGTTTGATGCACGAAGATTATCTTTCTTAGAATATCCACAAATGTGCTGTGCTGTAGTAAGCTTTGGTTGAAAATTTCAGATGATTGCTATTCCTATCTTTTTCTCTCCTTCCACTAGTTACGGTAGCTTTCCATGGCTACTGAATATGCCAGTCTATGCTCCCACGGAGTTATATTTATAATTAACCATCCTTAATCCTCTTAATGTTGGAGCATGAATCCAATGATATTGGCTTTTCAGCAACTCATGATATACTGATCTCATTGTCTATTACTCTGTCTGCTCTTTGCTTGAAAGATAGCTAGCTGAGGTTATTTCCTTCTGCTTTCTTCCCAGGCACAAACTCACAGAACTCATGTGTTGGCTTTCCCTATGGCAGGATAAAATTAGCTAAGAGGTAGACTATGTGTTCCTTCTAATATATTTCCTGTAAATAAATTAGCCTCACTGCTCGAGTGAGATTCCCACTTTAACAATCTTCATGCATATAACCTCCAAAACTGAAGCCCTCCAAATTTAAGCCCAAGGCCTTGCAAACATCCTCAGGCAACCTATATTTTAGAAGTAAAGCCTGCTAGCATAAATAAATGTCTAGGGCAGTGGTTCTCAACCTTTTTAATGCTGCAACCCCCAACCGGTCGTAAGTCGAGGACTATTTCCCTGCCCAGGAGTGCTGTGCATGCGTGGTGCTGCCCCCTGCGCCGGCCGAGGTGTAGCTGACAAGGGGCAGCGACGGCGCAGGGTGACCACTGGCTGGGCCACCAGCTGGCCCAGCCCAAGGGAGATAAGGCACCCACCAGGCCCCACGTGCACCAGCAACCCTCCCTGTGCCTGCCGGCCTC
This sequence comes from Bothrops alternatus, assembly GCA_034064705.1. Lineage (NCBI taxonomy): Eukaryota > Metazoa > Chordata > Lepidosauria > Squamata > Viperidae > Bothrops > Bothrops alternatus. The sequence continues at coordinate 339,927 of JARGCV010000589.1, forward strand.
CCACATCCCACCCCTGGCCCTCTTTTACTTACAGTTTTAGTAGTTGCTCAGCAGGGAGGGGTGGAAACTTCCAGACAGCTCACCTTTGCTGCAGACAACTTGCAGCACCGTTTACAAACTGGGACTTTTGGCGGGCTCAGCAGGGCAGAGACAGCCTGGATAATTCCTATTGGCTTTTGAAAGCCAATAGAATTAGACTCTATTCAAGAGAGTCTATTCTATTGGCTTTCAAAAACCAATAGAATAAGAGGGAGTAGCACAGCTAAGGAAAAGGGGGGAAATGGCGGACTGCATTGTTTGGTGACCCCGGTGAAATGGTCGTTCGACCCCAAATGGGGTCGCGACCCACAGGTTGAGAACCGCTGGTCTAGGGAGTAAATCTGACACAATATCACTTCTGAAAGAAATTTCCCAGAAATACATATAAAATAAACTAATTTATACACTGAATGAAGCATCTGAAGTTTTTAATATATACGCAATTATTTAATATATATTTATATTTAATATATATTTATATTTAATATAAGCAAGAATTTAATATATACGCAATGCAAATTTTGATTAAATGTTTACTTCTAAGTAGTATTAATATATTGCGGAGATGTACTGTACAGTGGCCTATTCAGACAACCACTCTGAATAATCACAGCAGTGATTAGAGGGCTGAAAGAAACAATTCAAACAATCCATGTGTCACATGCAGAGTAGATGGAGGGGGAGAGAAAGAGGGAGAGAGGGAGAGTGCATCCAGCAAGATGCATATAAATATTCCTATCCAAAATATGACTATAAAGAAAACATAGTTCTGACATCTGATAGCAATGTTATTTTTGTACTACTTTTTGCTGAAAATGATTTCTCACAGATTGGGCTCCAACCTACGCAGTATTTCATTTTGTATTTATTTTACTCTCAGGATTATGAATTGAAATGCAGTGCAAAACGCTTTTTGCAGAGGCCATCTTACAGAGGTACAAAACTTTTATAGTGCTCCTTGTATTTGACTATCTATGGTAGCCCTGAAACATAGGTCTGAAATGGCTTAATTCGTGGCCAGCCCTCCTCTGGAATTCTTTGTAAAGGATGAAGATGAATTAAGTGCTGTTTTTCTTAAAATCAGAAGTGCAGTTTGAGGACACTCAGGATCTCCCCTATTAAAAAAAAACTGTCCCAAAGTCCATCAAACTGTGGCAAAATAAAATAAAATACTGCACACTTGAATAATAGATTATCTATTATTATCTATATTATTGTTCTGGGAAACTCTAAAACAGTTATTATCAGCCTTTTGGAGTGCCTTTTCTCATAAACTGGTTTTGTCTTAGGAAGTTCTTTTACAAGTGCTAATACACTTGGCATGATGGAAGAACCCTCTTCTATACTGGTTCCCACATCTGTGAAATGGCCTCTTGAGATAATCTATCTGGTTAATATCTTTTAAATTCGGAGAGCCATCTTTTCTGTGGGTTTCTACTTAGTGTTGATCATAACTCTAAATCTATAGTGGTCAATCTACGGATCTTAGATTGCTGATGGTGCATGAGGATACAAAAAAAATCCCTTCAGTCAAGTTTCCATGAAACTTTCTTCCTTAGTTCATGAAAACTAGACTGAAGGGATATTTTTCCTTTTGTATCTTCATGCACCATCAGCGATCTAAGATCCGTAGGTTGACCACTATAGATTTAGAGTTATGATCAACACCAAGTAGATAACTTGCAGAGAAGAGTTAATCTCTTATAATAATAATAAATCTATCAAACCCCAAATAGAATCCTAATTTACTTGAGTTCTTTAAACTCCTCCCTAGGAAAGACATTAAAAAAAAAAAAGAAATATGAGGGATGGGGGACTGAGTTTGAAAAACTTTATTTTATCAATCCTGAATCTCTCTTACCCTTAGTTTTAATATATAATCCTGAGTTGGATTGAAGTATAAATTTATTTCAAACATTATTTGAAACACTGTAGAATTGTAAAGGAAAAACTCTATTTTCCCATCGATTTTAACTACCTTTTGTTCTTTGCACCTTTTCTAACACTGCAGCTTAAGAAAAAGTAAGATTTTAAGCAATATTTAATTTTCTAAAAGGATATTTTTATCTAAGAAAAAAACATTTTAAGTCAATATAATTAAGACTACATTGTAATGGAAGACTCAGTTGGAAGAATGCAACTTCAATATACATTTACGTGTTATATTAACTTTTTTATCATACTATTTAGAGTTTTCACTTGAATATTTCTGAAATAATTTTATATAATTGTGTGTTGATTGCTATATGATACATATACATGCTAGTAAATAAATAAATAATTCAAGAAGCTGGCGAATCAGCAGATTGGTAAAGTAAGGATCATTTCAGTTCAGAGTGTTATTACACATAAACTTCAGTTAAAGTTAGACACCTTTTGGACAAAGAACAAGGAGACAATCCATTTCTACAATATTGCAACAAAAGGAAGCCTAAGAAGGATTTTATGTTAGAATGAGAATGAATGTATACAAAATGTACACAGTGGTTATGCATTATTCTTTTCCAGTTGATATTTCCTGGTTTTATGGTAAAGTTCATGTATTTGAAAAAAAAATCTGTCTTGACGGTCAAAGAGGGAATGCATTATTTGTTGAAGGAAAGAAAAGCCCCAAATACTTGTAATATTTTATAGCTGTTTCTCAACCTTATCAACGTTAAGATGTGTGGACTTCAAGTCCCAGAATTCTGGAAGTTAAAGTCTACATATCTTTTTCAAATTCAGCATCTTTAAGATGTTGGAAATTAAAGTCCATATATCTTAAAGGCCTAGTTTCAAAAACACTATTCTAACGCAACGCAACCCAATCCATGAATTAGATTAGATCTTGCTTAGCTTTCAAACCCAGGTTGGCAACAACCTTGAAGTTCTAGGCCTTTTCCCCAACAACACTGATATAAAGCCCTGTTGGGACTTTATTTATATTTTTATTTTTTCCTGTCTTTAAAGCGGCCTATTGATGAATACATTTGCCTCATGAGGTTGAGAATTCAATTCTAGTAGCGACAGATGTTTCGCTCTCAGGATGCAAAGAGAAAATATCTGTTGTGAACTCCACATAGGTGTCAGGAAGGGTATCCAGCCAGTAAATGTTGAGCTCCAGTCACCCCAACTCTACTCTGTCTTTTACAAATAACTCAGGGGGGTGAACATATAGGAGGCATGTCAAACTGCAAGCGGATGGGCCAGATGCTTCACACTGAAACCACGCCCACGCCATTGCCTGCAATGGGGGAAAAGTTGCGATACATCACGCTTGGGTTTGACATGCCTGACATATAGTTTCTCATTTTCCTTCCTCTTCCACAAGAGCAATCCTGTGAGGTGGGTTGGGCTGGGGGTGACTGGTCTGTCACCCAGCTGGCTTTCATGGCTAAAACAGAACTTAAATTCATAGTCTCCTGATTTCTAGGCTGGTGCCTTAACCACTAGACCAAATTGGAGAATTTGGGGAAACCCCCTAAATGAGATCTGTAGCACAACACATCTCCAAGACTCACCACCAAAGGAGAAAACAGCTTTATAGCCAAGCAAATACATTTCTACATACATGGAATCTATTATCATGCAATAAAAACCATGGGGGAAAAAATCCTGCTTTAGCACATGGGCTGTGTGACTTTTTGTGTACGCTTGACTCCTGGAATCTACACAGCTAAATCCATGCATATTTCCCTGGCTTCTTTGGGAGTGGCTTGCCATCGCCTTCTTGCGAAGGCCGAGAAAGTATGACTAGTGTGATGTGCATGACTAGGTAGTTAAAAAAGGGAGACCCCCTAATACTAATTTGATCACTATACTCATCCTTTCACTCCTCCCGCCACACGATCCTTTTTAACACTCTAAAATTGGAGCAGATCGTCAGCGTGTGAGTGTCCCATGCCATTTCCCATTCTTATAAGTACTGACTACTAGAAGGAAAGGGGGCGATCTACAGATCTTCTGCTCTCCTCCCCGCCGACGTTTTGCAGCATCCAGTTTCCCCACACCTCTAAAAAACCACCCGATTTCGTTAGAAAACAGAGGGAAAGGAACATTTCTCCGTACATTCGTGCGTTCTGCGCATGGGCACTCTCAGCCCCCAGCCCGGCTTTCCCGGAACCGGTTCCAAACCTTTACAGCTACGAAAGCGGACTCCCATGCCCGGGCAAATTTGAGCATGCGCATACTTTCCCTCCCCCCCCCACCCGTTTCTCGATTGAACAGCTTCTAAGGGGCTGGGGCAATTGCTCATAGCTCCGCCTTTGTTGAGAGCGTGTCGGCCTGTGGCTGTAGGAGCCGGCTGTAAGTAGGAAAGGATGCGCTTTGGCAACCGCAGAGGTGGATGAAGCGGCTGAGCACTGGGGAGGAGCGGGCGTAAAACTATCTGAGGCAGGAGCGCTGCCAGGGCTGGTGATGGTGGGAATCTTGTCTGGGACTGGAAGATGTCCAGGGAGGGGTTCAAGTACCGGGTGGGCCTTTGGATGGGAAGTGGCCATGGTTCCTCCAGTAATACAGAGGGTTGGTTGAGCAAGTTTGGGTGCGGTGGGGGAAGGAGGAAAGAGAAAATGGGGTGAGGCATTTGTTTGCAAGCTTTCCTCCACTCCTGTGTTCTCAGGAGGTCAGGTTCTTGTGGGCCCATTGTGATTTGTGTGCGTGTGTGTGAGATGAAAGATAGGAGATGTGAGAACCTAGTTGCAATATTATTGCCCAATCTACATACTGAGCTTGGGGTTTGTAAGGGCATTATTCTTTATATTCAGACACTGTTTTTTTTAAAATCTGGGATATGTGTTTTTAAAGACAGAAATTTTTCTCATGGTGCCTGAACTTGGATATATTTACAAATAATTTGGCCAAGGACCTTTTACGAATCATTTTACAACAGTATATGGAGATTGGTTGTGTTAATCTATTGCAATAAAAACAACAAAAGCATGGCATCTTCAAAAACTAAATACATTTATTATACTGTAAATATCTGTACTTGGGTAGTCTTCTCAATACAAATTTCACTCCTGTTGACGAAATGACCACATATGTGAACATCACTTGGCCAAAATCTGTAAGTGGTTTGTTGTTGCCTCCTGGGTTTATTTTTTTTAACATTTCCCAATCTAGTCTACAAAGTGGATTTTCCCCGTCAGTTTACTAACCAGGTTTGATCATGCTTATTTTTTTTTTAGTTGAGGTCAGTCACAGTCTGCTAGTGGTTGGTTAGACACTTTAGATGGGGGAGTATTTAGATGGGAATTCTGGGCACCTCACACTTCATCTGTGTTACACTAATGCTGTATGAGCTATTTTAGTTTCCAGTTACTTTCTGGGTGCAATTCAAGATACTGGTTGTCACTAGTAAAGTTACTACCTGGCAAGGACCTGGTTCTTTGCAGGACTGCTTCTCTCTGAGAGAACCTATCCTTTTAACAAGGTTAGATAGGTACATGCTTCAGGTCCCTTCCCTTCAAGTAGTCATCTGATGGGACCTTGGAGGCATGCCTTCTATGTAGCTGCCTCTGATTCTTTGGAATATGTTCCTACTGAGATCTGCACCTTCCATTCCCAATCTTGTTAGCCTTCCCGAAGGCTGTAGAAACTAGGATGTTCCCCAAAGCTCTGAGCTAGGATGGAGATGAGCCAATGAGTATGGAAGGAAGGATACAAAGCATTTTTATGTTTTAATGATTTTGTTGTAAGCCACCTATGTCATATGTCTCAGAAATACATTTTAATTATATATTATACTACAGCTCTCAAGGGGCCATCCTTGAGCAAAATATTATTTCAGTGGAATAATATTCCAATGGAAGTAAGCTGAATTGAATTTATTATGAAAGTAATTCCTATTTTTAGCTGATTAATCTGTAGGGTGATAAGAAACCTGCTTCTCTAATATTTTTACTGTTTTACAGATACCTGTTAAATCCAATTTATCATATTTTACATTTTCATAGAGTACTTTTCTACAAACATGAAGTACTCTTTGGGGAGTTTATTTACTTTGATGGTTGTGGGAAAGTGAATGGTAACAGGAAAGATCAGAGAGAAATAAAATGAAAAAGATGCTCACAATGCAAAGATATATATATATTACAACAAATGACAGTTTTGTGAATGGCCACTTTTATTGTCAATTATTATTTGCATCTTTTTCATTTTATTTCCTTCTGCTCTTTAACTATTCACTTTCCTACAAAATAAACTCTTCAAAGAGTACTTCATGTTTGTAGAAGAGTAAGCTTACTCTATGAAAATGTAAAATATGATAACTTGGATTTATCAGGTATCTATAACATGGTAAAAATATTAGATAAGCAGTTTGGTAATAAATTAGCTTCTTGCAACACACATTTGTGCATATTCATGTATTTTATGCTACAAGCCTATTATCTAAACAGAATACTAAAATGAATTGTTTTTGTTTCTTTTAATTTTAAAGGCACTGTGCTAGAGCATTCATTTTTGAGAAGGCCTTATTTTGGGGAGGCATTTTTATTAGCTATGAAAGATGGTATCTAAATAATATTAAAAGGATAATAAAGAATGAAGAAATTATAGATGAATGAACAAAGGATTTAAAAAATTCATGGCGGTTAGGATATCATTAAACATAAATAATTGCATATACTGCTTCAAAAGACTAAAAATAACTATTAAGCTCTAAGTTAATGAATATCAAGAACTGATATAACACAGTATAAATCATCTGGTAAAATTTTGTATTAGCTATGTCTTCCAATAATGGAATAAAATTATCTTCAATTTTCTTTATGGTATCTTGCAAATCTTGTGGTTTCCATCTAAGAAGATAGCATTCTGAGAATTTCAGCTATATTAAGAGTTCTCTAAAGGTTGGAGCTAATTCTGATGTTTTCATTGTTTCCAGATGTCTACTTTGATGAGGCCCAATAATAGTTCGGACCTGAAGAGTTTCCCTAGTCCCATTACGGTAAAATGCAAATAACATCCAGTTGTTTGTGTTAGAACTATTTAGGTTCACTTGGATGTTTTATGTTTCCCTGTTTTATGTTATTTTTAAAAAAAGTTATAGTTAAGTTTTGGGGGGGGGGAAATCTTGTAATATTCTTTCTATTCTTAGAGATGAGTTCTCCAGAGACTATTACAGCTGAACGAAGGTTCATGATGCATAGAAATAGAAATCCTAATCAAAACTGTTTCACTCTCTTCAGAGAGTGAGGGGGACAGACAGACAGATTACACATACACATAGGGAAAGAAGACTCTTAAGTTACATGTCTAGAAAGAGATCCCCTCCTGAGGGCATTGTTTTATATTCCTGGACTACCACTACAGTGAATATTCCTTAAGTCTGGCCAACAAAATGTTGCACTTAATTTAAACATCAAGGGAGGAGGAAGACTTGTCATATTATCATATTATATTTTGTATACATTGTAAAATAAATACTGTAAATCAGCATGCTTATATTTTCAAATTGTTCTTAATAGTCTATCTAGATTTGGGGTTGCTTTAGCCAGTAAAAATATAACCTTCAAGGTTAACCATGCTTTGGAAAACTGTTTTCAAATCTTTATTTCATTGTTTTTCTTTGAGCGGTGCACCCTCAGTCAAGCTTTGTATGTCTCATTTATCAGACTATTTGTTATTCTTCCAGCTGCTTCATGTCTGGTTTTTAAGTGTGACTAGAACTGAATGTACTATTCCAGCAGAGATTTTTCCACTGCAAAATAAAGGAGAGAAGAATTTCTACGTCATGCTTGTCTAATCCCTAACTATTATAGTGTACCTTGGCTTTAAATGTGTTTAGACATCATGAAGTCTATAAACCTCTGGAAACTCAGTAATATATAACTGAAGTTTTATCAACTGATGCCATCTTTTAGATGACACTGCACCTTACTTATGCCTTCAATAAATTTCATAACTGTTCAGAAATCCTCAAGCAGGTTTAATGAACTCATGATCATCTCATGATACAAATATTAAGATAGACTAACACAGATAATGGCAATCAACAGAACATCTCTAAAATTATGTGTTGCTGATGAAAAAATGGTGGTTGTTTAAAAAGTAATCGAAAATGAGTAGGCTAAAATATTGTGGGGTTTTCAAATAAAAAATGATAAAGTCTTGGTTCACATCGGATTTAACTGGGGTTAAAAGAAGAAACTATGAATAATTGATGTGGCAATACCCGCAGAATAGTAGAATAGAATTGAAATTCACAAAGTATCAAGATCTGAAAAGTAGGGTCGAAAGATTATGGCATAACCCCGCTGTGGTAGTCCCAACTGGGTATCATACCAAAATATATTGGACAGTATTTAGAAAATTTGTACATTGACATTTCCATCTGTCTATTATAAAAGGTCACACTGGTTGGATGTGCACATATAATGAATTGATATATTATGTCAACCTAGGTTCTTGGGAAGAACTTGATGTGTATGAAGACCAACACCAGTTAACAAACTGGCAACTATGGTTTCACATTGTAGTGTATTTAATAATATTTCATAGTCAGCCAGATGTTTAGACTGGATTTGGCTTTTTTATCTAGGTCCTTCTGAAGGATTTGATAGGTGGAAATAAATGCCAAATGCAGTCTAAACATTTGGCTGATTGTGCAATCAACTATAATAAACCACATAGATATATGTGATCCATGATATTCTGTTCCCAATCTAGTCTTTAGGTCTTCCAACAATGTAATTTAGTCCATTCACATTATTGTTGGTCACCTTTTTCTCTTTCCTTCCACCATTCTCAGCACTGTAGACTTTTCCAGAAAGTTAGACCTTCACCTAATACAGGTAGTCCTTGACTTACAACTGTTTTTAGTGACCATTTACAATGGGACTGAAAAATGGAACTTATGACCGTTTTTCACCGTTAATGACCTTTGCAGCATCTTCATTATCATGTGATCAAAATTTAGATGCTTGGCAACTGGTTCATATTTATGACCGTTGCAGTGTCCCAAGGTCATGTGATCATCTTTTGCAACCTTCTCACAAGCAAAGTCAATGGGGAAGCCAGATTCACTTAACAGCCTGGTTACTAACTTACCAACTGCAGTGATTCACTTAATAGCTATGACAAGAAAGGCTGTAAAATAGGGCAAAATTCACTTAACCAAATGCCTCACTTAACAATGGAAATTTTGGGCTCAATTGTAGCCATAAATCGAGGATTACCTGTATATCCATAGTATGATCATTTGAATCTGGCCATTTGTGCCAAGACTAGCTAAAAACTGGCTACTGAGATTTCACATTTTTGTATATATAAAAATATAAAATGTATATGCTGCCCAATACACCCAGTTGAATCTGGTGGCTTACAATTGTTAAGCCACATTCAGGAATAGAAATCAATGCTACTATTACTTTGATTAAACAAAATTAAAGTAAAATGTACAAGATAGTACAATGGAGGCAAAGAAAGGATACCTGGAGGAGAACCAAAAAGAAGAAATGACATCAGTTATCCTCAACAAAAGCCTGGGTGAGGAGCCAGGTTCTTTGGAATAGCAGTGGATAGGGAGCCATTTGAATTTTGTGGGGATCCCCATTCCAGAGGGCAGGTGCTGCTACAGAGAAGACACATTTCCAGAGTCCTGACACATAGCATTGTTTATTTGATGGAACCCAGAGCATGCCAAACCTGTTAGATCAAACTGACTGGGCAGATACTATGGGACACAGGTAGTGTCTCAGGTGACCATGCCCTATATGCCATGTTGGGTTTTATAGGTGATGGACCAGCATCTTGAATCATGCTCGGAAGTTGAAGTCTTTGTGTTTATAGAATAGGTTATGCTATCTCAGTAATGTATAATATATATTTTGACAATGTGTATTTGATAGATATTGAGTGTATGTTTGATAGGTATTGATCAGTTCAAAGATCAAGTAATGTAAAGGTTAATTTAAAATATTTTGGCTCTCTTCTGGAATTTGTGAACTCTTGAAGTATGACTATTATAGTTTCAGGTTGTTGCCACCAACATAGAATCATGGCATGACTAATATAAATTGTGTGGTTACTGAATATGGCTAACAACATTAGGAAGATATCTACCCTTTATATAACATGAGATAGAGAAGAAATGAACAGGGAGGGAACAGACACTTTGCTGTGGGTCTACTTTACATGTGCATATATAGTAATTCTGCAACAACAAACAAGTCATAATGTTTTGTATAGATTAATAAAGAATAGATTGCCATCTGTTGTATCCCATCTTATAGGCCACAGTGAGCACGGAGAGAATTAATTGGGAGAACTAAATAGAGACTTTTTTGTTTACTTTCAGTCACAAAGTAATCCTTCATCAAGTTCATTTATGAATGAAACGTGTTGCCAGGCTCCACCAGCCTTCTATTCAGTGAAACCCATCCAGCATAAATCAGGTATCTGCTTTGAATATTAAACCACTGAGCTGAGATCTATTTTTGGGTGCATCTTGCCCTTAAAGTGTTCAATAGAGCGCTATTGGTGTGTAGTCCTTGTTTCTGTCTGAGCTTGGTTGTTTGCTTTTAGATGTTTCATTATCTGATTGGGTACAACTTTGCACACTCAGTGCAAATGAGTGTGGGGTTTGCTCCCTATTTATATAGTAGCTTGTTCTGTCAGTGTTGGTCGATGTTGGAAAACGTGGAAACTTACTATATAAAAGTCTTTTTGTTTTTGATGGAATGGATTGATATAATTATGCTTAAAAGTAGTTTACTTAGAGGCATAAACATAGTGAAGAAACAGGAAGCAGTGGTTCTCTTTGCCACCCACATCTTGCCTAATATTTTGAAGAATACCAATTTCACTAAGTGTACAGTACTGCAAAAGTCTAGATAACCATTAGATGGCAACAAAGGGAACCAAATGTTTTTTTTCTCCTTTGTTACAAACTAGCGGTCAAGGTCTGCTAATTCAAGTCTTCATTTTGTATGGTTCTGGTTTTTTTTTAGTAAGCACTAGCTAAATCAGTGGGACATATAATGCTACAAATGATAGAGTAGCAAAAATGACTATGCTTGGTAAGATTGATGAGGGCGTAAGACGAAGGGAAGAGACAGTGGGCAAGAAAAATAAATGTGTTCATTGCCAGTGCAATATTGGAAGCATTATGGGTTGCTGCTGGGAACAGGTCAGAGTTGTGGACAGTTGTCCATACAATTTCTAAGAGTCAGCCCCAATGCAATCCAGATGAGGCTCTACTAACACTCTTGAGTTCCCTTAGAAATTTTGTGAAGATGAATGCCAATGGCTCTTAGGCTCATTTAATATAATTTTAAAGCAAACCTACTACAAGGTAAGTTAGAAGGGAAGGTGGTCCAATAATTACATTGTAGTAAAACAATTGATTGCCATCTTACACATAAAAAACAATTGGCAAGGTCATTCTGGTTCATTCTAGCAGAAACCATTTAGGAAATTACAGGTCATACAAGGATATGTCTTTCATTTCTGATTGAAACCACAGAATAAATAGCAAAAGTAACACTTGTCTGAGCACAGCTTGGATATAGCAATGAGTTAAGCTTTTTTTCTGGTGTGAAAGAAAAGTGTTTAACCTTTGATGTGTCAGATGGGAAAAACTGATTGAAATAGTCTCTACACTTGCTGGCCCAGTATAGATACTATAGAGAAGAAATATATTTCTTGGACCAAGATTGGTCAGAACTGAATAAAACAGTAATTTCCTGAGTGGGACAAGCTATTAACTTGGTAAGGGAAAGTTATTACACTTTTTAATTCACTTAATAAACAAATAATTATTTAACATTTGCTAAAAACTTCTTTCTTTTCTGCAAATAAACCTCAAAACACTAGTACACCTTTGCATTTCATTCAAGTTGAATTCAGTAACTTTAAAATGGAGACAGGCCTTCAGAATACAAAAATCCATTCAAATGAACATTCAGCAAAAATTACAGTTCACCTTGAGGGATGAAAGTCTCACACTATACTGTTAACTTAAAAAGTTCAGAATCAAGTGGCAACAAAAATCCCCAGACACTTTTCCTGCAATCCTTTTGGACTTTCATAAGATTTTTATTCACTATATAAAGTATTATTTCTGCTGAATGGATTTTTGCATTCAAAATATCTTTTTTAGGCTCCTGCTGATTTTTCACACTATAATTTATGCAGTCTCTTTTATATAGCTCCATTGCCTGGAGTTGATAAAACCTGGTGCAAAGCCAATTCTCTCCCCCTTCCCTCCATCCCCGGCATTATCTCTTAATTATTTTACATTGTCTGAAAAAGATGGTCCTGTTGTTGGCTTTAACAATTGAAATGGTGAAAAATAATGGTGAAGAACTATTCCAAATGGGTCTACGATGTGCTATATGGGCACCCCATGTTTTGTAAATGATGCACTGAACACTTTTGGGGATAGTTTTGTTACCACAGTTTAATGCTGCTACACGTCAGAAGTACATTGTTTCTTATTGTTATTTTGCTATGCCGCTCTGTTTGAAAATAGTGTTACCTCCTCGTTGTTTACATGGGGAGAGAAAATAAATTCTAGATTAAAAAAGAGAACATTAGAAATGTAAGAGTATGAAATCATACTATTCTCTCACATATTTGCTGTAAAAAAAAAACACCAAGTGATCTGCTCTACTTTTTCTGCTGTGTAGAGATAATCAACAGCCAGCCTCTTCCCATATCAGACAATGGCAAAAGGAGAAAAAAAAAGAGAACAAGAGCTACAGATCATATCCCTGGAAGGTTTGAAGGTTGGATTTATAACTGCTTGGATTTTGTTTGGGTGTAGTTTTGATCTTTTGTAGATTTGTTTACTTGTCATCAATCCTTTATGTCAGGGGTCTTCAAACTTGGCCCTTTTATGACTTGTGGACTTCAACTCCCAGAATTCCTCAGCCAGGCATGCTGGCTGAGGAATTCTGGGAGTTGAAGTCTACAAGTCATAAAAGGGCCAGGTTTGAAGACGCCTGCTCTATGGGTAGTCTTAGTTTAGGAATACTGTAAGAGTGTTGCACTTGGAATTGTAATGGAGACGTGTTTCTCAATCACAGCAACTTTTGAGATGCATGGATTTCAGTTCCCAGAATTGAAAGCCAGTCAGCATTACTTGCTAGGAAATTCAAGCCTACACATCTTAAAGTTGGAAACACTGGGTTAAAAGAACAACTTTTTACATTTTTCTACTTGTTGTGTATTGTCCTTGTTTTGCTTTGCTGTAGAACAGGGGTATCAAACTTGCAACGTCATGTGACGTGTTGCGACGTATTGTGAGTTTTTTTCCTTTGCCGGTAATGGGGTGGGCGCGATTTTGCCATGACACATCCGGCCCATGGGCCAGCAATTTGACACCCCTGCTGTAGAAGAACAAAATACAGGTGCTCCCTGTTTAACAACAACTCTATTTAGCAACCATCTGAAATTATGAGTGTTGAAAAAAAATAAGTTGATGACCGGTTCTTGAACTTACCACTATTGCAGGTTATATTATCACCATTCAGGTGCTTTGCAACCAGCACACATTTATGACCATTGCAATATCCAGTGGTCACATGATTGTCATTTGTGAACTTCACATCCAGCTTTCAACAAGCAGAGTCAGTGGAGAAGTTGGCAGTAAAAATGCAAATCATGTGTTATCTCAGTGACCACAGGTGATTCCTTTAATGGTCCTGGTTGAACTGATGTTGTAAGTCCCTTATGGTCATGTGATGTTTCACTTAACAACCAGGTCACTTAGTGACAAGAGTTGCTGGTCCCAATTGTGATCGTTAAGTGAGGATTACCTATAGTTGAAATTCACATTGCATGATTTCATATTTCATTGATATTATTCCAAGATAATTGAAAAGAAAGAACCATTAGCAATTAAAATCTGCAAAATAAAATAGAGAGGATCCCAACCTTTCAGAAGTGATGTTTTCCACATGAAAAACTTTTCTCCCATGTTGTCATTTTTAATTTCTTGATGAACTTTTTCTTGTTTATTAGCAAATGTGTTTTTATTTTATTATTGGCACTAAGTTTATTGAACTATCTACTGTTAATTCCTTCTGTATTTGAGAGTATTATTACTATTACTATTTGGCAGATTTGTACCAGCTCACTGCAGAGATGCTGGGTGAAGGCTCTTATGCCAAGGTCCAGGGAGCACTTAGCTTGCAGACTGGAAAGGAATATGCAGTTAAGGTGAGGAAAGCATCACAATTTTCCTTTTGATTAAAAGCATTATTGTTTAAAAATGTGATTTCCTCTGTGAAAGCTTCCTACAAGAAGCCAGTTATTAACTACACTAATAACTAGCACAGAGGTGGGAACTATGGCCCCTTTATGACTTGTGGACTTCAACTCCCAGAATTCCTGACCTAGCATTAGGAATTCTGGGAGTTGAAGTCCACAAGCTATAAAGGGGCGATAGTTCCCCACCTGATACTAGCTCTGTTTTTTCTTCTTCAACGTATTAAAATTGAAAGACCATGTCAGTGGCAACGTTCAGCATCATGCAAAATTTTCTGCTTCTGCAACAGGAATTACCCTCACTTTACGTCCCAATGTTTCATGAAGGCTCCTCAAAGCTCATCTGGAGGGCATAGGGTTGATTGGATCTGTAAAATGGTGCAAGAAGTGATTTTTGATGTGTCAATAAAGCCCAGTCTTGGCAGGCAGACAGAATTGGATATAATGCAATAATCATTCTGCAAGAATTTTTTTCATAAAAAAACCCTTTCCATTTTTGCAACAGATAATTGAAAAAAATGCTGGACATAGTCGTAGTCGGGTATTTCGAGAGGTAGAAACCTTGTATCAGTGTCAGGGCAATAAGTAAGTATTACAGTATTAATAAAACCTCTTATCTTAAAATTTCACAAAATAAGATTTGCAGCAGTTGTTTATTCTTGGTATATGCGTAGAAAGCAGAGCTGGGCAAATTATGTTGATAAAGCACAAAAGGTAGACTTGAAATAGCTGCCTCTACCAAAATTGTTCAATTCCTTTTGACTCCTATTAGTTATTTAATAATGCATGCCTGGGAATGAGAGAGAGTACAAAACAAGTGAATTATTTTTCATATTTATTAAAGATATTGATTAATTTTAGAAACATATTCATACTGCTGATTTTAGCATTAGACCAATGTTATTATTTTTTTGTTTATCTGGAAACATAATATTTCAAATAACACTTTTGGGCATACTTGTGCCTTTTTGATGTATTAAGAAAAGAAGACTTAGCATGATCATCTGTGCCTTGTTTTTAAGGAACATTTTGGAATTAATAGAGTTTTTTGAAGATAATGTAAGGTATTACCTTGTGTTTGAAAAACTGCGAGGAGGTAAGTATGTATTCCCCTTTGTCTCTGCTCTCTCAACTTTGCGATAACATTGATCCTGCATTACTTTAATAATTCAAACTTTTCACATAAATATGTAGTTTTATCTTATATTACATAATGCTTGGATTTTCATTCCTAGCCTACTTTAAAGATTATTATTATACTCATGTGTGAAGCTGAATTATTATCCAGATAATATTGGGGTGGTTTTTAAAAAACAAATTGAAGTCGCTCAGTAAAGTTACCTTATAGTAAAAGGCAGAAGACTTGTGGTTTTTAGTTTGGAGAACTGGTCACAGATTTAAAAAATATGAAGTTAGGAAACAGATTATGTGTCCTTCTTGCAGTGACAAAGTATCATATATAATATCACGGTAAAAAAAAATCTGTATATCTCTACATGTTATTCAAAATTAGTCTTTGATGGGGGGGTTCAGAAAATGTGAACACTCTTGATTAAACTTTTCATTCCCGATTAAAATAGTTAATCTTGTATAAACAACTTTGGAGTAAATGTCACACTTGTTTCTGAAGAAAACAAACAAACAAACATGGTTTCTAACCTGTTGAGCTGTGATGTGGGGGCTCTAAAATCAATTTCTCTTCAGTAATTACCTTTGCTGCTATTTTTTTTGTTGAGATAGGACCCTGGGCAATTTAGTTGTCCCTAATATGTCTATACTTATTATAGAGTTTGATGTCTTCAGATGTTTTGCCTAAATGTATTACTGCCTTTTAAAAAAAAAAAAAGCATCTGCCTGCCCTCTTTCCTCTATAGGCTCTATCCTGACTCATATACAGAAGCAAAAGCACTTTAATGAGAGGGAGGCCAGCCAGGTGGTGAGAGACATTGCCTGCGCTTTGAATTTCTTGCACACAAAAGGTAAAAACATAGACGTTCCCATCGCCAAGCTTGTCAGCCATCAGCTAGACAAGGTTTGCTTGTATACATAAAAGATCAACATGAAATTAAGTATACTTCTGTGTTTAACCATTTTGGATGCCTTTTTCTAGCATAAATAGCATAAGGGTTTTGACACTATGGTTGCTGGCTTTTGAGGTACAGTGAATGAACATAGTCCCTATTGAGCTAGTGTGCAGGTACGATGATTCAGTATAAATGACACTTATAGGGGATTTGGAGAAGATGAATAATGCTCATATTACTTTGTGCTTAAAGGTGGCCCACATGCCTTGTAAGCAGATATATTGGAGGAAGCTGGGCAACAGATCTGAGTTATGAAGCAGTATGGATGATTTTTTTTTATTTTAAAATAAATACAGAATTGTGTGTGCAACCCAATCTGGTTACCATAAGGTTGTAAAGATTTTTAAGTTTCCAGTTTCCAATCAGTTATTGAGAATGGTACAGTAGTGCCATGCTATTCATTAATACTAACAATTTAAAGTCAATATAACAAGGATAAGTAAAAGCAATAAGGATGATTGGGGAATAGAAATTAAGTCTAATAAAGAAAGAGAATGAAATGAGAATTGCGAAGAAAAGATTATGGTAGAGTTTTGCAAATAGTTAAGACTGTCATTCAGAAAGTCAACATCTTTTCCAGGATATGGAACAATGGATTCAAGGTTTTGGAAGGTATAAATACAGCTGAATATTAGAAACAAACTTCATAAAAATAGGAGCGATTTGAAACTTGATTTGGTTATGTGAAGGGAAGTTGTGGTTCTCCTCCGCTAGATGTCTTTAAGTGCAAGCTAGACAGCTATCGGTTGGGGAGTCATTAATTGTATAAATGGTCATTTCTAATGACACAGATCTAAGTAATGTAAGCTTTGCTGACCATGGTACAGGTGATAAATTCAAAATTAAAAAAAAAGTTTTTAAATCCACAGATTCTTTCTATGTAATCTGTGGTCAATAAATAAAAAACCCTGTACAATTAAATCTGAAGTGAGTAAAAGTTCTACCTCCCCACACATCTATAATATCTGCATGAAGAGGACAGTGCAGTTGTGGGAACACTGAAAATACAATGTAATTAAAAAAATATTTTGAAGCCAGCCTGCCCTTCCATTCT
Organism: Bothrops alternatus; assembly: GCA_034064705.1. Lineage (NCBI taxonomy): Eukaryota > Metazoa > Chordata > Lepidosauria > Squamata > Viperidae > Bothrops > Bothrops alternatus. Next base: position 357,297 of record JARGCV010000589.1, read on the forward strand.
CACAGCTTTTTCTTACCAACACAAAAAATAAACACCAGTGGCCGAAGCCTATGTAGTTCATCCACAGTCATCTTATATGAGATTCTTTGTCTCTAAATGAATCAGTGTGCCCGAGTTCGCTTCACTAACACAGGCTGCTATTTTTGTGCAGAAATGTTAACAGTTGCACAATATAATGCAATCACCCCATTGCCTTCTGGTTAGAAGCAGGGCACCGTTTTGTTTCCCAGTTGAACAAATGCTTTGGTCAACATTCTGGAAAAAAGAACACTGTCCTTTTGAAGATCTACACATCCTTATACATTTTCAGTTCCCTTGGAAACTTAGATTCATAGGTTTTCTTCTCACAGATGTGAATACTCAATGTGTGGGTGGAAATGCAAGGCAAGCACTGACTTTAGAAGTTATGTCATCGCTCCTCAAGACTCTTTAGAATTCTGGTTTAGCTGTGAAGGAGCCAGTGATTGCAGGTATCCATGTATTGACAAACATGAAGAGTTTATAAAGGGGACGTATTTTGTTCTTTTAAAAGGGTACCAGTATTACAAGTATACATACATCTCTTATCAAGAGCTATAAAAAAATAATCCATTAGCCAGGACCTTTCATTTTGTATGTTAGAAATGTTTCTTAAATGCCTGGATTGTACTATGTAATTTGTGGGAGTTCCAGATTCATGTGAAGAGCTAAAGTGTCCCACTGAACTCTTTTTTAATATTACTTTTAATGCCATTATTCTAATGCTTATTATTTCTCCTCCACAATTATTTGGAAAATATCCAGGAATATTTCACAAAGTTTGAATGTAACTTTAAGATATGATTTAAGTGCAATGGAATTAGTAGCTGCTGCAAACACCAAAAAGCAAATATTTTCTCTATTTTTGGCATTGTTGTTTTGGGCATGACTCATTGTCTTTCTACGTTACTTCTTAGGTATCGCACATCGAGATCTGAAGCCTGAAAATATACTCTGTGAATCTCCCAATAAGGTGCACCAGTGCTTTGTAATTCTACCTGTTTACTTTTCATTAGGCTTGATTTATTTCCTTGGGTGATTTGACTTATATGTGTTTTTCCTTCTTCCGCCATTTCAGGTATCACCTGTAAAAATTTGTGACTTTGATCTTGGAAGTGGGGTGAAACTCAATAGTGCATGCACTCCAATCTCCACTCCTGAACTGACTACTCCGGTACGTAGGCTCCTGTATTTTGATGTGAGAACATAGGGCAACAATTCAATACGTTGTGCTGCAGAGTTTAGTTGCAACTAAAATGCAACCTAGCTGGATTTTAGCTGAATTGCAAAGAGTGAAATATCAAGCATGTCAATATTGCATATTCTAGAGTCTCTAGACAATATCTTGCAATTTTTTGTTTGGGATTATAGATGATTTTCAGAGTAAAATGCAGGTTTGCAAATAACTCTAATAAAAAAGTATAAGCTACATTTCTCAAGGTTGAAAATTATAAGAAAATAGGTCCCAATAAGATCATGGAAATCTTGACATTAGTCTTCATGTGGGTATTGTTCGGCTTCATACATAATTTTTTTAGAAATAGTTTTTTTTATGCTTTCTTGCCATAGCAGTACTCTCAAGCAGGTAGATTAAATAGTCTTAGTATAATAAGTTCTCAAAATTTTGCTGTGCTTTTAGAAAATATTGATTTAAAAAAGCAGACTGTATTTGTTTATTCTGAAAGACATGATGGGCCCATCAAAGTGTCTTTATTTGTGCTAAATATTATATATATTCATTTGATAAGCAGATACTTGAGTGTAAAATATGGAATACTTGTAGATCTGATTGGATGATGGGCAGATTGAAGCTGAAATAAATGTGGTGTAAGCTGGATAAGCATTCAGTTTTATGTACTTCAATGTCAAGAAAAAGTTGTTCCAAAATATTCCTTGAATGGATGCAAAGTTTGACAGACAACAGAATTGTTGTGGGCAATTCCATCCAGTAAGGGGCAGCATAAGAAAATGAGTGGAATCAACCAGGAAACAGGAAATCTAAAGACTGCTGAAAATGGTAGTATGCAAAAGCAGAATTACATACTATATATCAAGTCCCTGTGAGTGTACATAAGAGAGTGCAAATAAATAAGAAAAATTATAAACGAACTGGTTTATTTTCCTAGATCATATTCATCCTCTTGTAGCCAACAAGAATTGCATATTTAATGCCATATAATAGGACTGATTGAACAGTCCTTTTGTAATGTATTTCAGATATGTTTAACATTGAAACTATTCACCTGATTAATGACAGTTAACCTATTAACAGCCTCATATTAACATGCCAAATTCCAAAGGCATGGCTTACACATGCTAAATAAAACAATTATCCAGGCTAGGTAAGGAAATTACTAGAAAATTAAGAAGAGAGAACATGATCAGTTATTTTCAAAAACAAAATATAACATAATCAAGTATACTGGGTATCTCAGTCTCTGAATAATTCTTTATAAAATGCACATTGAAAGGATTCAGGTTTTGCTTTTACTTGTTTTCTTTCTTGTTATTGTTTAGATCAGTATTTTTCAATCTCGGCACCTTTAAGATGTATGAACTTCAGCTTCTGGGATCTTAAAGCCATTGAGGTTGAGAAACACTGATTTAAATGGTTGCAATACCAGGGGAAGGAATCCTGGGCTTATAAGCTCCCTGGAATGTATTTCTCCAAAACTCCTTCTAACTCATGACCAAACAAAGGTTCAGGAGAGATTAAATGTTGGAAATGACGAGTGAATATGAAACAGAAGTAGAATAGGTCACTTCATATTGGACAAGACATTTCAAAGAGAATTGCAAGAGTTTTAAACTATGTATTTAAAAGAGTTTATATGCATTGCTTGACCCATCCCATCCCAGAACTTGACTTGCAGAGGTTTTGGATGATAATGGGTATATTTGCATGTAATTAAAATCTGCAGGGTTAAATTGTGTCACCCAGCCAATTGTTTGTTACTACGCAAAAATCATTTTAAAATGGTGTATATATTCAAATACTCTGTACCAAGACATCTACAAATTAACATTCTCAATTTCATTTTTGCTTCCTCATAATTCTTGCTGTTGCCCAGCAACTGTGTCATAGTTTATTGCCAGGATTGTGGGAGGCAGACCAGCAATCTTATGCTTATTTCCATAAAGTGTGAAATGCTGCCCTCACTTTAAAAAAAAAAAGTCTTGGCTTTAAAAACGTTCAGTTTGTATTGTATTACAAATATGAATAGGATTTATGCTACAGCATGCCTGGGTCTGGGAATCTGTTATTTGCCAGAGTTAGACTGAATGAGTTGCACAGACTAAATTTCCAGAGATAACTGCTTTATATCTGTGAGAAAATAGATGGATAATAATCAGAGTAACTTGTATATAACTGATTAGATCAGGGGTGTCCAAGCTTGGAATCTTGGCTGGGGAATTCTGGGGGTTGATATCTACAGGTCTTAATGTTGCCAAGATTGGACATCTCTGGCTTAGATCATCCTCTCCTTCTTCCATCCTTCTGGACTTTTTCAGCATCTGCCAGTATCCGGCTACTAAACTGACGCTGATTTAAAAGCAGCAGGATTTCCTGCATTGGGTTTAATCCTCTGCCAGCTTAGTGTAGAAAGAATAGTCACTCTAAATAGCTGTGAGATGTTACTAATCATATAATTTGGAATACAGGCATTCTTTCAACTTAATGATCCACAGCTGAACCCAAAATTTATGTTGCTGGGTTTTGCCCCGTTTTATGACCTTTTTGTCACAGTTGTTAAGTGAATCACTGCAGTCGTTAAATTAGTAACACAGATGTTAAGTGTGTCAATGGCTTCTCCATTCACTTTGCTTGTCAGAAGGTCGCAAGAGAGGATCACTTGACCCCGGGACACTGCAACCGTCATAAATGTGAAACGGTTGCCAAGCATCTGAATTTTGATCATGTGACCATGGGGATGCTGCAAGGGTTGTAAAACGTGAAAAACGGCCAAGTCACTTTTTTCAGTGCTGTGAACAGTCACTAAATGAACTGTTGTAAGTCGAGGACTCCCTTTAGTGCGTTGACTTCAACAATGTGTACTGCATGCAGGGTTTTGGGTGGATCCGCCTTTTCAAAAAGAGTTATATATTAACGGCACAGGTAGCCTCTCTCTCCCTTAATGACCCCAGTTGGGACCGGCAGCTCCATTTAAAAGCACCATTGTCACTAAGCAGAAAATCATATGATCACATCAGGCTTATGGAATCACTTCCTATCCAGTCATTAAATGAGTCACTGTGGTCATTAACTGAGATATCGTGTGACCACCACTTGCAGTATTACTTCCATTAATTCTTCTTGTTGGAAGCGGGTTGTGAAACGTGGGAAGGGCACTCGCACGACCGTGGGATGCTGTGACAGTAGTCAGTGCGAGGCATGGTTACAGAGCTGTTTATTTACACGGTTTGAACAGTCACTAAACGAGGCAGTCATTAAGCAAGGACTTCCTATATTGTGAATGCTTCCTTCCTGCAACTTTCTGAGATGGGTTCTGTCTCTTACTAGTGTGGGTCTGCAGAGTACATGGCACCAGAGGTGGTGGAGGTCTTCACAGAAGAAGCCACATTCTATGACAAGCGATGCGATCTCTGGAGCCTAGGTGTGATTTTGTATATCATGCTAAGTGGCTACCCTCCATTTGTGGGTAATTGTGGTACAGACTGTGGCTGGGACAAGGGAGAAGTCTGCAAAGTTTGTCAGGTAATCCGTATACTTTTGACATGTAATAATGTATCCTACGGAGGTGGGAAGCCATGGCCCCTTTATGACTTATGGACTTCAACTCCCAGAATTCCTGGCTCAGGAATTCTAGGAGTTGAAGTCCACAAGTCATAAAAGGGCCCTGGTTCCCCACCCCTGATGTAGCAGATTTGATTGAGCTTCTTTAAAACTATTTGAATATCTTCTGAGACATCTATGGACTTGAAGAATGAAGGCAATTAAAGCTATTTTCAAAACTGTTTCAGTTTGAATTTATAAACTCATAATGAATGTTTAGGTTTAGGTTTTATATTCAGATCATGTTCTCCATACTACATTTCCTAGGTTTCCCAGTTTGGTTTCTGTTGCATGTAGAGGGGGAATAATATTTTTTTAAACTGTAACCCATTCAAAAATACTTGTAAATATATTTAAAAACAATATTCTGAAAAACAGTGAAATGCAGTTTTCCATCAAACCGAAAGAATTTAAGTGCAAAGATATGGCAAAAATATTTCCAACGTTTCATCTGCATAGTGGGAGGCAGTGGTGGGGAGCTCTAAAGAGGACCGGAAAAAAATTGAAATTTTAATTCTGAACTCTCAGCCTCTGAGCAAAACCCAAATATACTTTTTTTCTATAGAGTAAGCTTTTTGAGAGTATCCAGGAAGGCAAGTATGAGTTTCCTGACAAGGATTGGTCCAGCATCTCCGATGAAGCCAAAGATCTCATCTCAAAGCTCTTGGTTCGTGATGCCAAACTGAGGCTTGGCGCTGCCCAGGTTCTGGAACATTCCTGGGTACAAGGCGTAAGTGGTGCCCCTTATTTCTATATGCCTTTTATGCTGTGAGCTGCCCTGAGTTCCCGGAATAGGGCGGCATAGAAATTTAATAAATAATAATAATAATAAATAATAATGTGAACCAAATCTTACAAAATAACATAATCGGAAAACAGCTGTCATCAAAACCATATCTATGGTGGTGGTGGGGGGGAAGATCTTGGCTAAAAATGTGAAAATAATGATGCTGTCTTATACCACACAAGCCCAGATCCCTAATGGCAGCCTACAAACTATCTCCCAGTGCAGAATCACGCAACCTCTCTTATTCTAGCTAAGTAAAACAGATGGATCTACAATTGGTTTCCTATATCTACAAATATTCTTTATTACTGAGTACTTAAACTTTTCCTTTGAATAGCAAAGGGTTGTTTGGTACAAGAAAAATCAATTTCTATTAATATAGATGTATTTTTCTTTAATGAACATTTCTTTGGACATTGTAATTGCCAATATCTAGTCAGTCAACATAACATCTCACTGTTAACATGTGAAGAGTGTTCAGAGTAATGAACTGTGAAGGTTGATTAGTAAAGATTTTCTCCAGGGTTGCTTTGCTTACACTGCAACTTTTTTTTTTTTTTTTGCTTTCAGCATGCTTCTGAAAGAGGATTGCCTACACCCCAAGTTCTTCAAAGGTAAGTTTTTCTGGAAGTTTGTCATAGTGAATTGAAAAAGTGATTAGAACTGTTTCCAACCTTGGTGACATTAAGACGTGTGGACTTCAACTCCCAGAATTCCCTATCCTGCCATCCTGCTTGGGAGGAATTCTGAGAATTGAAATCCACAAGTCTTCAGGTTGCCAAGGTTCAGAATTGCTGCAGTGGACCCATCTTCTAAACCAGGTGGAGAAGCACTGGCTTAGAAGATGGATCCATTGCAACCAGAGGAATTTCGGGAGAAAGCAGAGGGCTTGCATGAATTGGTAAAACTTTCCCAGAAAACATTGTTTCTTGTGTCTGAAGAGCTACTAATTGTTCCCATCACTTCTTGTTTGGAGATGAATCACAAAACTAACTTGGTTATAAGGAAGATAATGAAGAGACAACTTGTGTTTTTCTGATGGGCTTCACAATTAGATTGTTAGTTCCTCTGGTCTAAACTAATTTTCTTTTCTCAATTCTCAATTTTCCCGCAGGAACAGCAGCGCAAAAGAATTGACTCTTTTTGCTGCCGAAGCCATCGCTCTGAACCGCCAACTCTCCCAGCATGAAAATCAACTCAGTGAAGAACAGGAAAGTCTCACACAGGCCATATGCTCCATGAAGCTTTCTCCTCCCTCTAAATCCCGCCTGGCTAAGCGTAGAGCCATGGCTCAGGCTACCAAATCCACTGACTTCCAGCCAGCTCCTCAGGCAGCTCTTTAGTGTACATTTTATGTTTGTTAATCCAAGGTTCGCTTTGGTTATAACTGTTGTAAGGCACTCGTCACTGATCAGTATATTAGTGCCCTCTCTTTACAACAAAGAAACTTTAGAACCTTGGGGGAATTTTTTTAAAAAATGGATAAATGCTTTGAATTCTGTGAAGTTCTTAGATGAAATTGCTGCTCTGTTGCAGTGTAACAAACCACTTAGGCAATATTTGCACACTGTCCTCCAAAACCAGAGGATCTCTGTTGCCAAGCCTTGTGACTAATAGAAGGCTGAATTTAAAGGGCATTGAGGGAGCTTTCAGTACTTTTACAACTCCAAGTCCCTACTTGCAGTCACAAAAAAATTGTAATAGGTTTCTTTTAGAAAAATTTCGTTCTGCCTTTTTTTTTTTTTTAGTTTTCTTTGTCTGTTTAACAGTTTGAATTAAACTTCAAAGGACATGAATAGTAACTCATTTTTGTTGGGGTTATTTCTAATGTTGTTACCCTTTGTAATATTACGGGGACGTCTATTTAAGAATGAAGGTTATTTAATCTGGAGTTTCCTTCTTTCTTCCTTTCATCAGAAAGGATACATTACATGAAAGTGCTGTGATAATATAAAGCATTTTTTTTAAAGAAACTGTCTACAATGACGGATGTCTACGTTGACAGATCTTTGAACTGAAGAGGTAGTAAAGAATGGTCTCCTTGCTATACTTTGGCAGAGAAGGAAGCATGAACCTCCTTTTTACTATCTTTAAAACAAGGAATTAGTGCATTTAAAAAAATACCACCTTGATTTGTTCTCATACTGTTAAGCACGGGATTTGGTGCCAGTCCATCATCTTTGGTCTTTTGAGTCATCATTTGAATCGTTATTCTGCATCTGCTATTGGAGACCATTGCAGTTAAAATGATTACAGCTTCTGTTCAACTTGAAAATAGAAGAAGTGGCTGAAACACAGGCACCCATGGGGGCCTTTCCCTTTTCTGGTCACCTTGAATGCTTGAGGAAAAGATCCGGAGGAGCACTTAATTGATAACTGTGAAATATTTAAGTATGTGCCATTCTGATCAATTTTCTTATCTCTGTAGCCAAGCAGCTAGATCAAGGGTCTTCAAACTTGGCAACTTTAAGACTTGCGGACTTCAACTCCCAGAATTCCTCAGTCAGCCCTGGCTGGCTGAGGAATTCTGGGAGTTGAAGTCCCCAAGTCTTAAAGTTGCCAAGTTTGAAGACCCCTGAGGTAGATCCATAGAGCTTGGTAAATCAGCATAGAGTTGGAGTAGCTTTTGTTGTTGATACATATATTCCACAGTCTATCTTATATAAGGAAATAAAGGTGAAAGTGGAGAAAGGGATTTTTATAGCCAGATAAATATTTTTCCATTATCAGTTGCAAATAATCGCTCATCCGTTAATGTTAGGCCTCTCATACACATTCAGAGGGAGAGAGCAATGCACAAACACATACATATACAGTAAACACCAATTAAACAGTCTTATATCTTGAACTTTGGAGGACCTAGTTCATATAATGTTGGATGGCAGTACAACTTAGGGCCACAAATTTAGGTTTTTATTTTAAACTATAGCGTACTATTGTGGTTAAGTTCTCATGTGATCACCCATGATTACAATAGTCATTTTAAACTTACATTTAGGAACTGAACATCTTACAAATCCTTGGAAAGCTATTAATATCATGGAAATTCATTAAAAAAGCAAAATTTGATAATTTAGGCCAGTGCATTATATAAAGCAGGAATTATCTAATATTTGAAGATCAGTATTAATACCGAAGGAGTAGGACTACAAATTCAACAACTTTAGAAGGATACTGAGATTTTCCAAAATTTGCCTGTCAAATAACTTCACGTTCTGCCTTTAAATATATTTTCTATATTTTATACACTTTTAAATTAGTGAGTAGTGATGATAAAAACATGTAGAATGGGTGCTGCACTTAAAGTTTTTATATATTGTACATTTAATAATGTTGGTTTTTAAGTACTGTTAAATTACTGTTACACTTGTAATATACTCCATGGTTAACTGTGAAAGCATTGGATAAACTCAGGAAATAGTATTTCCATGTGACACATCATTGCAGTGTAATGAAAATTAAATTTGTCTAATTTCTAAACTAGTTTGCTTCCTTATTGATCTGCATAGTAAAAGAAGCCCCCTCTTTCACAATCTGGAATTCAAAGATTGCGTTATGTAATGGACATGGACCTTCTTTTGTACAGCACTCTGCATCATGTCAGAGAAAAGCTTTCCACAATTCTGGCTAATGATTTATGCCAGAATTGTTTCTAATACTAAGTTCGAAAGATCTTTGTGAGTGTGTGTGTGAGGGTATGTGTTTTGTATGTGCGTCTGTGTGAGACAGAATGAGAGAGACTCGGCTAAGGTTTTTTTTTGGGGGGGGGATACTGCTAATTCTATATTTATTGTATGGCACATTCACATCACATTTCGATAAAAACATAAGGGATAAAATTAAATATGTAAAACCTAAAATATTATAAATGTCTGGATATAATTTTTAAATTCTATATCAAAGTATGCCATTTTGGAAAAAGAAACACAAATAGAACCAGTGGAGCGAAATATAGTTAGTTGACCCTTAATGTTTCTCTAATCGTTTTCATTGTCTCTCAAGAGGCTTTCATCAAGCTTATTTGGGTTTCTTCTCAGAACTGGGTTGGAACAACTTGCCTATACACTGAAGTGTTTCTGCCCTGATTTAAATATTACAGGTAGTCAACACCACAATTGACCCCAAAATTTCTGTGGGAAAGCAAAACATTGGTTAAGTGAATTTTGTCCCATTTTACACCTTTCTTGCCACCGTTGTTAAGTGAATCACTGCAGTTGTAAAGTTAGTAACAAGGTTGTTAAGTGAATCTGACTCTCCCATTGACTTTGCTTGTCAGAAGGTCGCAAAAGGTGATCACATGATCCTGGAAGACCGCAATTGTCATAAATATGAGTCAGTTGCCAAGAGTCTGAATTTTGATCACATAACTATGGGAATACTGCAATAGTCATATGTGTGGAAAATGTCATAAGTCACGTTTTTCAGTCCTATTGTAACTTCAGATAGTCAGTAAATAAACTGTTGTAAGTTGAGAACTACCTGTAGAATATATTGTAATTTTTATATATAATGTCACTGAGTAAACATTTGAAATGCAAAGATGATTTAAGAAGCGGTTGACCATTTTTTACTGTGTGTGTGTGTGTGTGTGTGTGTGTGTGCGCGCGCGCGTGTGTGCAGAAGTCCTTTACTGGCCATAAATCATCCTTTCTGAGGCTGCCATTAATTCAAACCATCATTAAATGAATGGTCATAAGTAAAGGAATACCTGTAAAAACTATGAAAATCCAAAATAAATCAAAACTCACCTGCAAAACATCCAAGAAACCATTCCAAAGGCCTTCTCAACATCTTTAGGTGTTTTAGTTTATTTGATTTCAAGCAAGAACATCGGTTAAAAATGTGATATTCTTGGATGTTTGACAGCCCTACCAAAATCTATACTGAATGTATAATAAACAGTTAAAATCTTAACATCCATATTTATAAAGAAACATATATAATTAGAGTATGTAGTAGCATGCTTGCCCAGTTTAAGAATAGCTGTTTACCTTATTAAAACTAAAATATATTTATTTTATGAAAAGACTTAATCATATTCTTCTACTAAAATAGAAGAAAAAACTCCAGTATAATTTGATACTGAACTATTGGAAAAACATCAGAGTCAGGAATCTTCTCTGATTTTATAGATTTAATTATAATGACAAAACTTTGAAGCATAAGAGGTACAATAAAATTAATAATTTTGTATGACAAATAAGATAGATGCATTCTCTGTAAAAAAAATCCATACTCTTCTGTTGATGAATAATTACATTATACAGTTGAGGCTAACACAGAGAATATTAAAATAAATAATAGAATAGATTAAAATGCAAACAATTGTTGATACAGATTCCCTTTTCTACCCAAAATAGCTGGTACTGCATTGTGTTTCTTAGTTTGCCTATGCATTTGTTCCAGGGAGTCTGTGGTTGTATTCAGGAGCACCAAAATGACAATAAATATTAAATGCTGACAATCATTTCAACATTCAGCTTAGGAAGGCTACTAATTAACACACAAAAAAAATTAGAACTTCAAGAAAATAATTTCAAAAATGGAATGAATTGCTTATAGAAAAAGATAGCATCCGGAACCCTTTCAAACATTCATTTTTCCTTTCATCATGTCTAGCTAATATTAGACCATGAAGGTGAAAAAGCCAACCTGGTTTGTTGCTTTCTTTTGATCCAGTTCACCCAATGAATCGTTCACCACTGAGGTGAAGTGAGGTTTGTTCACCATTGAGGTGAGTGAGGGAAGCCAGTAAGCACTACAGTTTTGTGATACAAAATTTCTGCAGTGTTCCTGAATGACTACTTTTATCAGTGTCCTTAGATGGATAATTCATCCTTTAGTATAAATCAACCGCTGAGGTAACTCTTTTTGGTTCATGATTCTAGTGTGAAAAGAATCCATTTTAGATCTGTGCTGGCATTATATTTTCAAGGCATATAGTTATGTGAATGCTATGTAAAAAGGGGTGTCTTTGAGGTTTGGGAAAAGAATCCTTCCTGCTTAATTCTTAGGGCTTATGTTTATATTGTGGACCATTCCCCTGGTAAGGCATAAGCATCTTGTTTGGTTTCTGTAGGAACAGGCTACCATGGCAACCAAAGGTTTAACAATTCCAAAGAAGCGAATGATGATGCCCACTTGAAAAGCTTCCCTTTTATGCCTTGCTTTATCACTTTTTTTTACTAGTTATTACCAACATGAAGAGATTGTATGATTATTTTTCTTCAAGGAAAAGGTTCAGACTCGGAAACTTGCAAGCTTCTTTTCTCTTGAAAGGCGTTGTCAGGAGAGAATAGGAAAAGCCAAATAAAAACACATGGCTCACAGTTCACTTGAATGGCATTGTGTCAAGAAGTTGCCTTGTGCAGAGGATACAATTTAACTGAGGAACATAGTGTGTATGTGTGTATGGGGGGGGGCAGTGAGAAAGCGAGAGTGAATAGAACTTCCGGATTCCATATATATTTTTTTTCAGCTAAGTTTGCTTTATTTTTTACATAGTTAATTTCATCTCACAATATGAAATACCGACTGTGGAATATATTGAACTGACATGTGTTAAATAGAATTTCAGACAAAACTTGGAATTATTTAATAAAATGTCCACCCAGTAAACATCTAATCTGATCTCATCAGTATTAGTATACTATCTAGTACATAAAGGTCAGGACTTTTTTTGTCATAGAAAGCCCAGAACGGAATTCTGGCACCTTTTTTGTATGGAACCTTGTAGGGTAGGCAAGGCAGGTTGTATGACATGTATGAGTTCCGGCACCTTTTTTTTTTTTTTTTTTTTTTACAAAAAAAGCACTGATAAAGGTAGTCTTCGAATTAAGACAATTGAGCCAAACACTTTTGTTGCTAAGTGAAACATTTGTTAATGTTAATGAACTTTGCCCCATTTTACAACATTTCTTGCCACAGTTGTTAAGTTAGTAACACAGTTGTTAAATGAATCTGGCTTCGCCATTGATTTTGCTTTGCAAAAGGTGACCACATGACCCCAGGACACTGCAACCATCATAAATATGAGTCAGTTGCCAAGCATCTAAATTTGGATCATGTGACCATGGGTTGCTACAGTGGCTGTAAGTGTGAAAAATGGTCATAAGTGCCATTGTAACTTTTCAGTGCCATTGTAACTTTGAATTGTCACTAAATGAACTGTTGTAAGTCGAGGACTACTTGTATTTGGAACTGGCCTACTGCAGAAGCAATCATAGCACATTATGGTATGTGCAACATACTTTCATTTCTCTTTCAAAGATTGAAAGATCACCCATCCAGGAGAAAAAATTGGGCCCATAGCCTTTTTCAATCTGCATGTATCTCTGTGGGTACATATGTGAACATGGAGCAACATAAAGGTCTTCGTAAAAATAGTGAAAATCTTGCCAAAAAACTGTGGGGACTTGTCCAGGCAAGTGCTGAGAATTGAATATGATTGAATGGAAAGAAAAAAAATATTACAATTCTCCTGTAGCAACAAAAAATTGAGTCACATACAGAGTCCCCAAACTGATCAATCCTGGAGGACATACCTGAATCCTGGTAAGATTCAAGGAGAAGCAGATAAAACTTATGCTCGCCACTTGGGAATTTCACCCAAAAGGGATAGATGAAAATAATCTAGGTTTCTCTGTAATGAGGTTAAAAAGAAACACGTGGCTCAAAGACCCTTCTCTGTGAGGGCATATGTGTTGATACAAGAGAATCTATTTGAAGCCTCTCAGCAAAACAATCAAGGATAGTTCATGCTATTTGACCAAAGTAAATATATACTGAAGCTCTGAAACAGTAGTATAAGAAAGGTAGAAAGCTGGTGCATACTGATTTGAAAAAAAATCTCACGCTATGTATTAAAGCCTTAGACTGATTTGGAAAATCAATATCTCAGATCCATTGCTTTAGAAAATTTCTGGCACTTTCAAAGCCTCCTGTGTAAGGGCTCTCTGATGAGAGTCCTAGGGAGTGAAGCTTGCCAATAACTTTCTTTTTAATCATCTTGACTTAAAATAGTCTGCAGAAACTAGTGGGGCTAAATCACACTGATGTTACCTAGTTGGGTAATGAAACATCTGCAAGCAAATAATCAAGAATTCCACAAACAAGAAAGCTGCATGCCTATTAACTTTTGTTCAGATAAGCCCATTTCAAACGGCATGAGTATAGATTGGTACAGAGTAGAAATAACGGATCATTATATAAAGGGAATCCATGAATAACAAAATAGGCATATTTGAGAAATAGACTAGCTCCCTTCTTTCTTTCAAAACTCTTGAAAACCTTCTTTTGGTTTTCTCCTTTTAGAAGCAAATATATTTCTAATGTAGGCCTAGGTATCCCTCCCAAACACCACAAAGAGCTTTCTTCAAGTTTTACAGTTCCAGCTTTAAATCAAAGTAATAGTTTCTACAAGCAAGGATTCAAGCAAGGATTTTTCTCTTAGTTACTTCAATACATCTTCTTTCTTTCATCCCATCAATTTCATTGCTGTTGATGTTTCTTTTTAACTGCTGTCCTTCAGTCCTTCCTTCCCTTCCTTCGCCAGAGAGTAAGACTATATTTCTATGTACCTGATTCAAGTAATCTTGCCTGACTTATTGTTATGTAACAAGAATGGCAGGAGTACTGCTTTAGAGTCACAGCAACCTATTTTTAGAAGTTGTTGCCTGAAGACCTATTATATGACTTCATTAAAGACTTGATTAAAGAAACAGTCTGTTTTTCAGGAGCTTAGCTTATTATATGAATTACTATCTTATACCTTAATAACCATGTATTATGAAAAACACCTGCACTCAGCCCTTCTGTTTATGATTACCAATAATCTAACCACTCTTTACTCAGCAGGTAAAACTTGTACTCAGATTGTATATTTTCTTCTAAGCCTGACATTTGTTAGCATATTAACATTAGGGAAATCACTAAAATTTTCTGCAAATTTTTGGATTGAATTTTCTTTCATATCAACTTTTTTCCCCCCTGAAATGCCAGCTTTTAACATCAGACCACTATACTACGCTACTCTTTCGCACCCTAATACACCCACCTTATGTGTTTACTGAACATTGGTTTTAGAACTGTTTATGTCTCAGTCTTGGGAAGCAGGCAATAACAAGGCACATCTGAAAAACCTTGTCAAGGAAACTTCAGGGACTGTCCATGCAGTTGCCAAGAGTCCAAAAAAGTTCTGAAGGCATAACAATAAAATGAAAAATAAGGTTGAGAAATTAATTGTTACGGTTTCCAAGAGTTTGTATTTTCAAGATTTTGTATTTGTACTAAAGATACTATCCTAAAATTTGTGCCAGTAAGGGGGGATGTATCAAAATAAGATATTTGAGGCTAATAACATATATTTCCAATGACAGAAGAAGATGAAAAGTTATTGTAATCACTCATTCTTGCCCTTAATCTGTAGGTCAAAGCTTAATTGAGGATCTGCAGGACAGATATCAAAGAACACCAAAAGAGAGAGTAGGACAGTAACAAATCTTGAAAAAGGTTTGTCCAGAAATCACACCTACCTGCTTACAGGCTCAGGTGCATATGATCCCAAACAGCCAGGATTCCAGCCTTGTTGGCTCCTGCCATTTGAGCCAAACTGATGGGAGAGGCTAGAGCTTCCCAAACACACAGTACAAGGGAAGATTTAGGTTCCCATTTCTTCCAAAAATGGAGTTGATCTGTGAAGAATGAATGCAATCACCTGGATCAAGTTAAATTTTAAGTGTATTTTAACCTCCTTTTCTTGGGTCACTTGATTTCCTTCCCCACTTCTCCATTATCCATACTGTCTGTATTGGCATCTCAATTAATGTATTGCTTTCTTGGGAGAGAGATTCTTATAGCATTTATGTCTTCTTGGTTGCTAAATACCCAATTTCACTAATGTTCAGAAAGACAGAGAGAGTATTGGCTGGGGGTGTAAAAACAAAATCCATTCCAGACAAGACAGTATGTGCATAAAGAACACAAAGCAAAACAAGGAAATATTGACCATCTGCCTATATTTGTACTCCTGTATGAGTTCAGCAGAGTCTATAGGGCCTGAATAAATTGGTGTTAAAATGGAATGACTTCAAGTTAAAAAAAAATCTCCTTCTTAAATGCAATAGAGGTTAGGAAAGAAGAACATGCTACAATAGAGATTAGAAAAGAACATTAGAAAATAAGAGCTTTCCAACAGGAGCCTTGAGTCCAGAAGGGACCCCAGATTACATACCAGATCAGTCTAAGGAATGGCCACCTCACCACAGAACTAACGTACCAATAAGGCTACCATATCTGGATGACGAAAAGTTGGGTGACCACTTGGCAGCAGCAAAGAGATTAAGAAAAGACAGTATATTTGTTGCCATTTATTGGTTATCTGAATTTTTGCAATCTGAACAGGGTAGCTCTAATAGATCCATCACAACGGGCGCTATTTTATAGCTAAATTAAAATAGATTCTACCCAAAATGTATTTGGGATCAGAAGTTAAACAGGGTTGACCCTGATTGGCATTTAGGTGGCATTCTCAAGGAAATGCCCAACCTGAAAGCCAGTTGAAAAAAACCACTCTTTTAGAAGCAGTGGCAAACTACTTTTCATTTCAGCTAAGAAAATTACATGGACATAACCAGGAAGTCAGCAGGAGCCGGGCTCTTTTTGCAGGAGAGTTGACCTTTTAGTTTTTTTAAAAGATAATATTTTGTTAAACAATTGCAGCATTGCGATTTATTGCAATACTTGTTTATATTATTTATAGCAATACTTGTTCTGCCTGAAGCAACAAAATGTCTCCAAATGATCCTGGGTGTTTCATTCTGTTGGATATGAAAAAGTTTTCTGTTTTGAGGGAAAAATCCAAGAGCATCTGCTGTGTGTGTTTGTGTGCTTTAAAAAAGGTCAAAAGTAACTGCAACTGTGTGATCAAAACCCCATCATTTTTGTGTATGCTGCATGCCTAGGGAATGTAAACCAAAAAAAGACATGGGTTTCAGTAGCAGTCATAGATGCCATCTTGAATTTATTGACCCACCAGTCCAGATGCTCCTAGGTGAAAATAATATTAATGAGGACAATAATTTTCCTCCCATTCAAAGCATACTATTTTTATATTGATTCTTCAATACAGAGGACATTTTATTTATATAAAAAATGTACTGTTTCTCTTACTTGGGTATGACAAGAGACAGCATCTTCAAGTACAACTCAATTCTCTATACACCCTATGGATCAAACACAACAATTATAGCTGCATGTAAATGAACTTGAGCTTTCTAGAGGGAAATCTTTTAAACCACATTCTTAATATGAAGACAAAAGTTAACAAAGCTTCAGCCCTTCCTGACTTCTCAGGAAGATTGTAGTGTCAATAATGAGTTTTTGACCACACCACTTTCCACCCAGTAGACTGAGAATTATGTCTGGAATATAAAATCGTTAAATGAGAATGATCAATATAGTGAACTAGGTGTCATAACTTCATAAAATAGATTTGGATGTTCATTGCAATAAGTGTAGCTTAGTCAAAAACATAAGGAAAAGGCAAAATTGAAGATCAATTATCTGTAAACAAGATTTCAAACACTCAATTTTACTTCACTTTGATGTACTACTAATTCGAAAGATAGGGGCTGCAAAAATATGAACAACCACCGGATGGCAGTATGTTAGACTGTTGATGTCTCTTTATTGACGTCTGGTGAATATCTGGACATCTAGCTTTTTAAAAGTACAGTGCAGCGTTATATTCTCCCAATTATTTACTCTTGCTTCAGGAGAGAAAGCTAGCAAAGATACTTGGAATAGGTATGCAATATTTGTCTTTAAAATGATATCATAAGGTCATACATAGCTAAGATACAGGTTACATTAGAACACAATCTGAATTTCCAAATAGGGTTATTTAATGTTTGGACTGAAGAAATGAGGGGATGTCCAATTGGTTTGCACAAGAGTGCAAGAGACTGTTGTTCACCTTTAGAAGTGTTTGTTCCCCAATTTTGAATTTTGAATCTGAAATTTTGCAAATCCAAGCATTGACCCTAGGTAAAATTTTAATGGAGCAGATAAAAAATATCCTCTTAAATTATTCTCTTAATTTGGATCTCAGTGTTAGTTCTTTATTATGTGTATGTAAGGTTAAAAAATACAAATACTATGTATATATCTGCAATTCTAAAACCTACATTGTATGAATTGTTAAAAGGTATTTTAGTGCCAGAGCTATATCAAAAATAACTTCCTGGAAGGAGGATCAAATCTTTTCAATCATTTTAAGTTTTGATTATTTTCCTTGCTAGTTTTGTTTGTTTTGTACTGCTTTCCCATTTTTGTGTTCAGCCCTGCCAATGAATCTGCAAAATCTTGTTAGCTGCATCACTGAGACATTCATGAACAAGAAGAGTTAAAAGGGAGCGTATTTCCCAGCTCCAAATTCTGCAGAATTCTGTTATTACAACCCCACTCTAGTATAACATTGGATACTTGGCAAAAAATCCCCAAACGTCTGAAGGAAGAAAAGGACTGTTTAAGTCACCATTCCTGAGAACAGCTGAAAAAACTGTAATTTGGATTACCTTTTAGATGATACTGTAAAATGAGAGCAGTCTGTGCATAGATAAGGCTTAGATTTCTTAAAAATGACAGTAGTAATAATCTAGAGTTGGAGTTCCTAAAATGGAGACACCAAAATGAACACAAATGAAAACAATATGATGAAACTTTGAGAAAGGCAGATTTATTCTAACAATGTAAGACTAAAAAAAATCTTCATAACTTCATAACATTTCTGGATTCACCTCATAGTCTGGGAAATCCTGATCTATAGCCTTTGTTGTGGTGGCAAAGCCACCTCCTGCATCATGACATTGCATGCACCTATGGTGGAGTCTGCTTTACAACAACACTACACAGTACTGCTTGCATTATTTGGAAAACAATAGATACCTACGGAGCCAAGTAGCTAGAGAAAGAAGTAAGGAAGAAACAGCCAATCTCAGCAACCTCCCATTTCCATCTCTTCCCAGCTTAGAGAAGCACTGTGTCATGAATGAGATGATATGAAAGCTTTCCCTTCCACCATCCTTGACTTTCACTCTTCCACTTCTGAACTTTGACCTAGTCCACTGATAAACAGTTTGACGATCTATCTCAGAGGTAGGCAACCTTGGCTCTTTTATGACTCGTGGACTTCAACTCCCAGAATTCCTGAGCCAGCATGGCTCAGGAATTCTGGGAGTTGAAGTCCACAAGTCATAAAAGAGCCAAGGTTGCCTACTCCTGATCTATCTAGACCACAGATGTTCAACCTTTTGGCTTGTCTGGGCTACATTAAGTGAAGAGGGCTGCAAATAAAATATATAATATAGTTAATGTATCTAAATAACATAAGATTAAAAGTTTACAAACTTGTGGGTCCAAATTTGGCCCGTGGGCCATAGATTGGACTCACGTAATCCAGATTGTGTACTAGGAAAACCTGGAATATTTTTTTCATTGTTATTAGGTTAAAGTGAGCCTTAAATTGGATAATATGAATTTCCCTGCTTGGATAGCCCATGCATTTGCCCACTGCATGCTAAGCTTTTCTTTCATACCTAATGAGAGCACTTTATTACATTGTTGCAGAATGTTTAACATATCTATTTCGACAAGCCGGCCTGGGATAGTAGCTCCGGTTCCAACAAGGCCATAATTGTTTTTAGGGGATTGAGTTTTTAAGATTATTTATTGGGTTTTTAAATGATTGGGCCAAATTATTTAATCTATTTTTAATAATTTTACTTTTTGTATGTTGATGTTTTTTAATTGGGCTGTACACCACCCCGAGTCCTTTGGGAGGGGGGCGGTATAAAAATCGTAAAATAAATAAATAAATAAATAAATAAATAAATAAATAAACAAACAAACAAACATACCCCTACAATTATGATATCATTTAATTGTATGCTTTAAAAAATAAATGAAAATTTTTAAAGCCTACGTTTAAGCAATCTTTGATTATTTGCTCTGTATAATTACTGTGTTTTAAATTTAAAAAGTTCCTTACTATTTTCCAGGCAATGACCCTGAATTATGCCTTGGTGATAATCTTCAAATTAAGAAAAAAAAAGTTGTGTGGGAGTATAATTGACTTGCAATACAGTCCACCCACTCTTATGCTCTTGGGGAGAATAAGGATATTGCAGTAATAATCCCTAATGGCCTGACTTAGAACTGATTCTGCTCTTTTCTTTGCTCTTTGTTTGTATTTCCTGCCCGAAATGAAATAATACATACCTCATTCTAACAAGTGGATCTTTGATCCTCAGAGAGGTGTTTTTGGAAAAGAGGAACTAAAATGGGTCAAGTGAGAGAGCTGTTTCTTTTATTTATTGTATTATTTGAGTCTGCAAACTAAATTAAAATTTGATTAGATGTGTTGCCACAGCAACATAGACCCCCCACATCATGTGGTACACAGAGAAAACATAGCCATCTAATCCACTACCACCCTGTTTTTAATAAAAGGTAAGCAAATGCTTCCAAACAAGACATGCAAGTAGGAAAAGTTTTATTATTTTAAATCCTAAGATGCAATGCTTAGAGAATATGGCTCTAGTGAGACAACAGGGTGAAATCTATCTCCACAAAGCATCTGAAATTTTTAAAGTTAAGCCTTGTGTTTTTAATTTAGCTGTTTCCTCTAAAACCTCCCCTTCCAAAGTTTGGGATTTATAACCAAGCAATGTACAAAACTACTTTGAAGATGGCAAAAGATTATTTCCAAAATAAAATCTGTTGTTTAATTTAACCAGCATTTTCACTTCTTATTTGCAGAACTTTATTTCCTTAATGGCTCTTATGTTTGCATGCTTCTTAGATATTTTAATAACTATTTTGATTGCTTTCAGCCATCTTGCCTCATCCATTTATTATTTCCCAGTAAATCTCTAACAAGGAGTTCTGTTTACTTTCCATCTCTCTTCTCTGTCTTACTAATCATGGGAAGACCTTCAGAATGATGGCTTGATTTCTAAGTCAGCTTAGATAGCATGCTCTCCTCTTCCTCTCCCCCCCCTACTTTTATCTTTATCCATCTACTTTGTTTACAGACACCTATGCTTTTAAGAACTTGCCATTGTTTTTCCACTGTATCTTTTAACATTGGTCTATCTCTCTGGATTCTTCTTCCGTACAATTCATCATTGTCTTTTGAATGGATTCTTAAGTACTTTGAATACCTCCCTTGATCTCAGCTACTTTTCCATCCCTCAACCACCATTATTTCTCTAACTCTTCAAATAATCTGAGACTTCTTTCCTCTCATTTTGGGGCTCAGCTTCCTTCTGTGTCATCTCAGATTGCAGTTGCTGGTAATCTGTTAGTAACTGTGCATTATGGGAGATGGAGAAGAGAGTCCTTTGGAGTAGGTGCAGTTTCAATTATTTGAAAGATGGTCAGTAATTCCATTTATTTTTCAGAAAATTTTGTTTTATCCATGAATGGATTTCTACATGAGGGCAGAGGATGGCAGGTGTCTTGCATCTTCTCTGTTCAGTCTTCCTTCCCTTTTATACTTTGGAGAAGGAGATAATATTAGTGCAGGAGAACAAGCTTCAAACTGCCCCTACCTGATTCATTTACTTCCTTGGATATTTTATGTTTGAGCATTACTGTGATTACTTGGTTTGGACTGTTGATGCCCCAAAGAGTCTATTTTTGTTGTCAATCCCTGTCGCTGAATGCTCAAGTGACTGAGGAGAATTCTCTACATCCTGGAAAGCGTTTGCTTTTCGTTACTTGCTAAATGATCTATTTGTTTACAAGGGTTTCTATCACTCATATATGTCCACTTTCCCAGTGAAAATATTACTTTCAGACTGGAATACCTTGGACTTCATGCTAACAACAGCAGACTGGCTACAAGATAGAGACTTTATTGTGGGAACATATCTTTGGCAAATTGTAAGTTAGCCATCTTTAAGATATAGAAAAGAGGATGAGTGCTGAAAGAAACAAAATTGACAAATATACTTGTTTAGAGTCTGAAAATACTCTAAATCTATACATAAATGCTTGAATAAAAGTTTATATTGTATACAGTTTTTTTTCCTCTGGTAATTTCTTATACTTTTCTCTTTCAGTCAGACTATATTCATGATTAGCTTGCTAAGATTTTAATAATATGGTCTATCTAAGAGTTCATTATTTTATTTCAGTTATTTGAATATTCCTGTTTTAAATGGGTGCTGGATTTTGTGAGCCACTTTGGGAATCTCCATTGAGAGGTGGAAAAGGGTGATAAATGCATGCATGCTGAGAGAGAGGAGGAAATACATCTCATCAATACAGAGCTGGGTCAAGATTTCTTACTGTGTGCAGGAGAGCAGGAAATGGCTATTCATCATGATAGAGTACTATAGCTCAGGCAAGTCAAATCATTTTAGCACTTTGTATAGAAAATGTTGGATGTGCTTTTTCCTCTATTGACAGAACAAAAACATTGTGGGCTTTCACTAAAGAAAAAAAACCACATTTCTTACCTCTTAGCTACTGTAGAATCTTATTTACCTTCACCTCCTGGATGAAAAAAATATATAAGAAGATTCACAAAAACAGAAAAATGTCTATTGTCCCAAATAGTTGAACTGTCATGTTTCTAAGACAAACATCTACATTAGCAATGCTAGTTTCAGATAAAAAAATTGCAATTTTGTAGAAAGTAGCATTTCTCAATTGTTTTGAACTCTGTTTCAGAAACTTTGAAAAATCTTCCTTTTTGCTTGGCCTACTGTTCTCTAGATGTAGATATTAATTTGCTCGTTGAATTTTGAATCCTTGTCCCCATGTTTTGTCGTGAAGGATTGGTCAATAGCGCCGAAGGAAGAAAGCTCTGCTTCCCTCTTGATTCTTTCACTGACTTTACTCTTACCAGCATATTTATCTATTGATCCTAGCCATATGTGGATGGAGCTATGATGTCTGGGATCAAAAATTATGTCAAGTGAGGTTAGGAAGTAGTATCATCTGCCATAAGGTTTCAATGAAGCAAGTCCTACAAATTGACAACCAAGGTGCTAATTAATAGCAGAACCATGCAGACGAATAAGCTCAGCTCAGCAGGGAAAGCACAGAATCACAATTTTAATTCTCAGTTGCTTGTTTGTTACATCTGTAGGATGTAAGTTAAAAAGAGAAAGGGAGAATCACATTATAGTACTAATTCTATTAATCACGGGTTTATTCTCATGGCGCTAATAGCAGTTATAAAGAACATTGAGTTCTGTCATAAATAGCCTGTCTTAATGAACAAAATGGACAAGTGTTAAATGTTTTAAAAGGAATTTTTTTTCTTCTGAAATTTCATGGTATGCCACTCTTAAGAGGATAACTAAAAAATTAAGACAGTATGTAATTTCTGTTGTACAAACAGGATTGGATCCAGGGAAGGTTTCATATACTGAAGCTCCACTGAAATAAATAGGTCTTAAATCAATTGTAAGAAGCAACAAAATTGTATTCACAACAAAAATTAATCAAAATACAATTGCTTTTCTAGTAAAGTGCTAGTGTGACTGTTAAACAGAAAATAGATTTCTCTGAATTCTCTAGAAGTTGTACAGTTTGTGCAGTAGGTTTGCATTGTTCTGAGTGCTCATTGAGCAAGATAGCACATATCACACACTATCAACAAATTTCCATGTTATCTCAGAGCATTGTTATCATTCTGCAGAATTCTTTCCTAATGCATTATGCTACAAATGTTTGGCAGGATGCTGGGAAACTATTATTTTGTTTTTAATTATTTGCTCCAGGTAAGCAATTTGTCATCTCAATTAGCTATTGCATAAGGGAATGAAATTAAGACATGGCCCCCTCGGGTTGCTAGGTTTTCAAAAATTATGTAATTCTGATTTGCTTTATCAAAAGAAATTGAAAGCTGAGGCTCAGTGCACAATGCTATCAAAGGAGGCAAATTTTCTTTATGCTCTCTGAGCTTGATTGTTTAGTTGTAGATATTTTATTGTCTATCTAGGTAGCACTAATGATGCTTAGAGAGAGCCAAGAACTCTACAGTTTAACCCTGAATTTCAAATATTGTTTTCTATTGAACTTCTCTTTATTCAGACTGGGAGAGGTGCTAGCGCTATATGTGAACTTTCAATAAAAGCTTTTAAAAATATCCTTGGTTTCAAAGATAAGCTGCTTGCTATAATTATGAACAGTACTGGGGGCAAGCAGTTGTCGATTTATATTGGGGGTTGAAAGTACAACAGTGTAGCCTTTTTTGACGTAGGAAAGGGTTTGATGATCATTTGTTAAACCGGAGAGAGCAGTTTTGGTAGGATTTTTCTTGGCATGTGTCATATAAATAGTTGCCTCTGTATAAACTTCAGATTCAACACATGATCAGATAGGTCAGATTCAAATAGTAATGGATTCTGAACTAATCAGGAATAACAATAGAATACAAACCAACTAAAGCCCTTCAAAACATCCTAAAGCCAAAAGACCCAGCAGGCCCATAAGAAAAGCAAAAGTCATCTATAACATACAATGTAAGGCAGGGGTCTTCAAACTTGGCCCTTTTATGACTTGTGGACTTCAACTCCCAGAATTCCTCAGCCAGTGTGCCTGGTTGAGGAATTCTGGGAGTTGAAGTCCACAAGTCATAAAAGGGCCAAGTTTGAAGACACTGATGTAAGGACTATAACAGTAACTATGTAGAACAAACAGGCAGAAGACTAGCAGAGCTCATCCATGAACGCCATCTAAGCAGTCAGAAGAAACAATGAAAACCCCTTAATTTCACAACACATGGTCAGATTTAACTGTAGTTTCAACTGGAAAATTCAGAGCATCCAAGCCAAGATCCAAAACTCCTGGAGGCCTGGTAGTCAGACAAATCAGCTTTCATCAAGCTCATAGAAATAAACATCTACATATCATTCAAAAGAGACATCAAAAAGAAAACACAAAGATCAAAACACCTCCTCACCAGCAATCAACAGCGAGATAAGCAGAAATTAACACCAAGAGACCAACAATTTAAATAAATAGGAATTGCCAACTCTGACAAACAACCAAACAGTAAACAACAGCCTAATCAAGGAACTACCAAGAACATTCCCACCAATACTGATAGAGTAAACCACTACCGTAGTATATAAAAAGAGCAAACTCCTCTTAGCAAGGATGATATTACCTAGTTCGGAGAGCAAGTTCAGAGAGCACCAAATACCCCACTGTAATCCGGAATATAAACTCAAATCTTTTCAGAATTGTGAGAATGCAGGAGCACAGACCTACAGATGTATCTATACTTAGTTGCCAATAAAACCAAAATAATTGCCTGAAGGCATGGAGTATTTTAAAGTGGGTGATAACTGTCACTGTGATCTCCTGCACTTGAGAATTTGCTAGAGTGTTGCTGATTTGCAAAGTCCTATAAAAATCTTAATACTTTTGATGAAGACTTTTCCTTCAACAATTGTTGAAGGAAAAGTCTTCATCGCTTTCAGCCTGCGCAAACTGATCCAGTTATATCCAGCTGCAGAGCAAAAAGGCTTGACTATTATCCTGTAAGCAGAGCTTTCCAGCAGCTCTTCAGAAACAGTGCAGACAACTAGGAGATCTGAGTGGTGTCTCTGGGAATTCTATCAGCCTATCACAAAGGCAAGAGAAACAACAAAAAGAAGAAGCACAGAAAGGGAAGAGAGGCAAGATTGGAGAGCTAACAGGGAGAAGGAAGGATAGCAGGAAAAAAAGGTTCAGAAAACAGAATCATTGAGTTTCCAGAAAATATACTGCTGCATAAATTTCATCTCTGTTGATTAAATTTGGGAGTTTCTTCTTCCCTCCCCTTGAGTATGGATGTCTTATTGCAACCTAAAGGTAGGGATAGTTTTTGAAAAAGTATAAACTAATACTTAGAGCCACCTGCTCCTGTTCAGGGCTCTCCAAATGAATTTGTACTGTACTGTGATTCCCAGAATCCCAGCTACATCCAGAGAACATCAAGTTAAATTAGGCTAGGAGAAATTTTTTCCATAGTTTTATAGGTATTTTCTTACAGGTCGTTGTGGGTATTTTTCTTTATACAATGCAGCAGGTCATGAGTGAGTTAGAATAACATACATATGAATAACCTAACTACTGGTAAGAGCCTTGTTTTTGGCTACTAAACAGGATATTATCAGAAAAATTGAGAAGAAAAAACAGAAATTTGTCTGTATCATTTTGAGCTTGCATGTATGCAAATACTACATACTAATCTCTCTCTCTCTCTCTCTCTCTCTCTCCTCTCCCTCTCCTCTCCCTCCCCCCCCTCTCTCTCTCCCTCTCCCTCTCCCTCTCCCTCTCCCTCTCCCTCTCCCTCTCCCTCTCCCTCTCCCTCTCCCTCCCTCCCTCCCTCCCTCCCTCCCTCCCTCCCTCCCTCTCTCTCTCTCTCTCTCTCTCTCTCTCTCTCTCTCTCTCTCTCTCTCTCTCTCTCTCTCTCTCTCTCTCTCTCTCTCTCTCTTCACCAGCCTGAAGATGATGAATGGGACTTTGTCGAAACGTCGCCAAGACACTTCAAATTCTACGTGGGAGAAAACCCGAAGAACCAAAGACCTACCTGTTTTCTGAGGTTTTTGCGGGTGTTTTTATGTAGGTCTTTGGTTCTTTGGGTTTTCTCCCATGTACAATTTGAAGTGTCTTGGCGACATTTCGACAAAGTCCCATTCGTCATCTTCAGGCTGGTGCTTTTGGCTTCGTGCTTCTAGGGGCAATGTGTGATTGTAGCTGTTTCTTCCTTTTAACTGCCAGTGGGGGTTTGAACTGATTGGCTGGGAGCTTGGCTGTGTTCTGATTGGGTGGAGGCGTGTTCTGATTGGTTAGGGGCTTGGCTGTGCTCTGAATAACCCGAATAACCAAAGACCTACATATATATAACCTGAGGTACATTTATGTAAATATGATTATGCTATTGAAATCTTTGGTATGTAAAAATGCTGAATTAAGCTTTCAGTAGCAAATATTGAGGATAGGGATGATTTCTTCTGCATTTTAATTAATGTTATTATATTCAGAGATGCATAGGTAATATACATAATTCAATTTTGATAAATTGTTTCTGTATTTACTACAATTGATCAGAGCCAGGCAACATTATATGAAAGTTCTCCAAACAAAGAGGAACATAGTGCCATAATTGCTCTTATCAATCTCTACTCTTGAAAGGTAATCACTTTGGAGATTTTTGTCCATGATGGAGACCTCTGGAAAATTAGCAGTTTCTCACCCATGTTTCTTTTCCTTGCATACAGAGCCAATATAAAATTGCAATGATTGAAAGAGGCTTAAATGTCCACCCTCACTATTGGAATGTCTGTAATTTGGAATGCCTGTTGCCCCATGCAGAGTGGATGAGGGATATAGAAAGATCCAAGCTGAAAACACTTTCTGACATCTCATTTCCTGCATGGCCTTTGGTATTGCAAACAAAGAGTCACTTTAATATAACATATCATGGTTTTCCTCATAACCACCACCATCTGTCAACAGTGAATTGCTTTTTCGGGAGCCTATATTCTTTCTTTTTGAATTCTTCCTGTAATATGACATTTTATTAGTGTTTTAGATAAACCTGCCATTATAGATAGATAGATAGATAGATAGATAGATAGATAGATAGATAGATAGATAGATGGATGGATGGATGGATGGACGGACGGACGGACGGACGGACGGACGGACAGACGGACGGACGGACGGACGGACGGACGGACGGACGGACGGACAGACAGACAGACAGACAGACAGACAGACAGACAGACAGACAGATAGATAGATAGATAGATAGATAACCTTTATTGTCATTTTTTACTATGGGCACAATGGCACACATTAAAAATGAATTTTAGTTGCTTGCACTCAAAGTGTACACATACACATGTAATTGCTTCTTATACTTTTCTTGCATTTATTTTGACCTTTGGTCCAAATGTTTTCAGCTCTTCTCTTAGCAGCAAACACAAATAGATTGTGTATGTATTTTTACCCAGTATTTATTTCCAGTGTTTGACTATTATCAAATTATTAAACTAATTTGATATGATGGACAGTAGTTCAGTGGTATTGCTTTTAACATAATTAACATTTTATTTATAGTGTAGAAAGGTTTTGAATATTACTTATTACAAAGTGATATTTTAGGTCAAGAGTGGATTAAGTGACGTCTTGCCTATCTGAGCCAAACTCCTTCAACACAGACAAAAATTAGTATCGGTGTAAGTCAAGGAGATTCCTGACTGGCTAAATGCAGACTTTGCTTGAACAGAATGCTTAATAAAGTAAAAACATAAATGGAGGTACTTTTAAAACTGTGCGTTAAAATGGTTAAAGTTACCCAGATAAACATAGTTCTGAGATAAATAAGATGGATGGCTGCAGGCAGAACATCATCCACAATTTCCCGCTATCTGATGCCCTCTATGTCGGAGTACAATTTCTACAACCTTTAGCACAAGATGTTAGATTTTAGAAAGCAGAACTAGAATGATTACTGCAGTAATTGTGAGCTGCCCAGAGTCCTGGGAGAGGGGCAGCATACAAATTTAATTAATAAATAATAATAAATAAATAGTTATATTAGAAGATTTTTCTCTGTATTTTTGTGGGACATTGCAAACATTTCGTTTCCTGTCCCTCTAAGAAAGGAGTGATACTTAGAATCCTATGTTGGGGTTTGTGTGTGTGTGTGTGTGTGTTTGTGTTTTGCAACTGAACTGGCAACCCTTCCTAGGTGTTATACTTTGAAATGGAACTTCAATGAAACATCAAGGCAACATGCTAGTGTTAATTCCTCCTCAGAGTGCTTTTCCCAAAAGGGGCTTTATCTTAATTTTAACCGGTTATCTTGCTCTCTACATTATGCAGAAAGTGAAAATCCCAGGACATAAAATATTCAACGGCTATTTGAGAAATGAGTGTTAGAAAACAGCAATGAATCCGTAAATTCTTTGGTGGCAGAATCAAAGAGCTCTCTTGGGTAGCATTGTGGTCTTTATTAATACCATCTAGCAAAATGCTTTAAAGGGAGAAAAAGGCCTCTGTCTGTAGCATGGCTGAAAATCAAACTGCACTGAAATCAGCTTTATTAGACACACACTCTCAAAGCAGCTGTCTTCCCTCTTAATTGGATTGCTCAGGATACACAAAATGGATGGTGGTGACCCTGAATGGTTTAAACTTACCCAGACACAGGCTATATATTTATGTGGTTGTGTGGCTGAGTCATCTGCCATAACTCTCAGCAATCTGCAGCCACAATCTTCAGATATTCTTCTCTCTACTGAAAAAATACTGAGGCTTTGCTTCTTTAGGTTAATGTCCAGAAGCAGTTTGGCACTACAGTTGTGTATCCTGTATCAGACTAAGCCTGAGTAGGTAGGCCTTGTTTAGATTGGAGTTTGAGTTGTGCAAACCTATCCACTGTCGCTTGTAAATCATGGTTTATGGTTTAATACAATGCGTGTACCCAGCTACTGTGACTTCAACAGATTACAATCAAAACATCATGAATTAGTGTGAAGTATGAATCCAGTTGCAGGTTTTTTTTTTCCTAACCATGAAAATAGGCTTGATGAAAAATGTGCAAACATTCTCAGTTTACTTAAAAATATACAGAGTATCACTAGTAGATGGCTAGCTACCAGATTCTTGCTAACTTCTGAGATTTTCAGTTTTATTGCTAAATATTTACTACA
Organism: Bothrops alternatus; assembly: GCA_034064705.1. NCBI lineage: Eukaryota > Metazoa > Chordata > Lepidosauria > Squamata > Viperidae > Bothrops > Bothrops alternatus. The sequence continues at coordinate 386,626 of JARGCV010000589.1, forward strand.
GGTAGTCCTTGACTTATAACCATTTATTTATGACCATTTGAAGTTACAACGGCATGAAAAAGTGACAATTTTCCCCTATGGTCATGTGATCAAAATTCAAATGCTTAGCAACTGGTTCATATTTATGACAGTTGCACTGTCCCCGGGGATCATCATGCGATCCCCTTTTGCAACTTTCTGACAAGCAAAGTCATTGGGGAAGCCATTTTCATTTAACTGTGTTACTCATGTAACAACTGCAGTGATTCACTTAGTAACTGTGGCAAGAAAGGCCATAAAATGGGGCAAAAGGCACTTAACAACAGAAATTTTAGACTCAGTTGTGGCTGTAAATAACAAAACTGCCTGTATTATGTTATGGGTGTGTGTGTGTGTGTGTGTTTGCAATTTTTAATCATTGGTTCTAGTTCTACTTTTTTTCTGTGTCTGCCTTGGAGATTTCAGCTCTGCTGCAACATAATTGTTTCAGGTTTTACTGTTTACGTATTAGTAATAGAGATTTTGTTGATAGAAGAAAGGGGGAGGACGGTGAAAGCTATGCCATGAACAGCATCACTTCACTCTGCTTAATATCTAACTGCAGTTGTGGAATGCAAACATAGAAACCATAACGGCCACATGAAAGATGGGCAAACATATCCAAATATAATCTATAACCTGCCCTCTAAGTTATGTACTTGGATACTATACACATGTTTTGTATGTATCCTTCATCTCTACAATATTCATTTTTCAGTGTATAACAAGAGGCGAAAGTAGCCTCTGAGTTTTAAGGAAACCTTTTATGTGGGTTGCCAAAATCTCAATGACTCCAGCTCTCTATGTCTCTTTGCTGCCATCTTTGCAATCCAGAAGTGGTTATTTTCTCCTGTCTCAAGGCGATCAAGAAATTCGGAGAACTCTGCTCCCAAGACATGTACGGCTGAGGTGACGAGTGATTTGGGAGTGACAGCAAGGAGAAGGTGATAACAGAAGATTCCTTCCTTCCTTCCTTCCTTCCTTCCTTCCTTCCTTCCTTCCTTCCTTCCTTCCTTCCTTCCTTCCTTCCTTCCTTCCTTCCTTCCTTTTGAGCTATCATATTAGTGCTGCAAAAATAGGTAAGCATGAGGAACATAAAGAAAGAGATGTATAATATTTTTGATAGCAGCATAGACAAAATGCAATGTTCCCTCTGGCTTCACCATTTCCATATAATCAGCCCAAGGACTAGTTTATTGAGGCAGAGCCTGGTGTCCATGTTAGGAAACTTCTTCACCACCTCCACTTCTTCCAAACTTTTAACAGACTTCTTTAACTCCCTTAGTTCATGTATTTATTTATCTGAGACCATGCATTCATTTGAAAACACTCCATTCAATCTCCACCAAATTAATTGCTATTCAATGATTGACTTTTTATTTTGTTTGTTTTTCATAATCAAAAGCTACACACTGCTTCTGGAGTAGGCAGAAAACTGCCATCTGTCTTTTAATTTAATTTATTGTATTCTGTGCTTTCCTGTAATGATAACTTGAGTTGCAACATCCCAAATAATTAAACTTCCTTATCTGATCTTATTTGTTCATCTTGCACATCCCACTCCTATGCAGATTCCCCAGAAAAAAAAAAGCCTTACTATGTGCAAGAATAGATTCATTTGTCAACTTAGTCTGATTATACAAATCAAACTTGGGTAGAGACACCACTGCTGCCTTAAAATCTGTGAACTATTCTGCAATTCTGCAATGAAGGGCAGAATAGTAAATTTCTTCCTAAACAACTAAATATTTAGAACCACCTACAGACCTGCCATATCTACCAGTTTATCTCTTGGCTGACTCACAACAGTTGCAGTCAGAAAGTAGAAAATAGTTTGGCAATTGACTCTCCCTTTAATATTTGTGAGGGAAGAACATTCTTTTCTTCACTTGAGAGAAAATAGTTAGAAGGAAACATTTAGAGCAGTGTTTTTCAAGCTAGGCAAGTTTAAGATGGGTGGGCTTTAACTCCCAGAATTCTGCAGCTAGCAAACGTAAATTATTGTTATCAGTTGGAGTTTCAGTTCAACAAGAGCCCTTGTTTGATGGTATGCTTCTGAGCAAAGGTAGAATGCTGAAAGAATACTGGATGATTAAATAGTAGTAGAACCTGTTAAAAAGACAAATATCATATTTTTCTCCAGAAGGCTTTAATTTTTCTACATGTCCACCATGCATGAAAATATGTAGCCTCCATACTATCACACCTCCAACATTTAGGTTGGATGTCTGGGTAGATATACGATAATTTTTTCGGATCTAGGTGCCACCTATAAAACATTTTATAAAAGTTCTCCCTTAAATGTTGCGCTTGCGTAAATTTTACATTTCTCACCCAGATTCCCTCCCACATTTCCATCGTGATAGGTTGCCCAAAATCTTGTTCCCACTTTACCATACAGTCCTTGACTAGTACAGTTTCAGAGTCAATTTCTATCTACCTCAGTTGTTTTTGTTAGGGATCATAAAAGACTGCACTACCACAGAGACGAACTTAATTCTGAACTTGATCACAGCAGCGAGACTGCTGGTGGGACAATACTGGAAGAAGCCAGAAATACCACCTATAGAAGAATGGACTTTGAAAGTAATACATTTGGCAGAAATGGCTAAAATATCGGCATATTTGAAGGATCGCTCAAATGAACAATATATGATAGACTGGAAACAGTGGATAGACTACATACAAGAGAAACACCAATCAAAGAAAATGTATCTGGCTTATAGTTAAATCTTGACATAAGGAGTGAAGAATGTTTACAAATTTAAATCGATTGTATTAAGTTGGATAGCAGTTAGCTTGAATTTTCCCCTGGTTTACATATACAAATATATATCTACTGATTATTGGAAGATATATATCAAATAGACTAAGAATGTACTTGTTGAAGGGATGGGTGTATCGACATGGAAATTATTAACTTTAATAAGATGACTTGTTTGTTTGATGTCCAATGGATTGATCTGAAAAGAAGTGAAAGTTAAAATGTTCAAAATGTAGTTGGTTTATAGTTAAACTTGGATATATGGAGTGAAGAAGGTCTACAAATTTAAAATGATTGTATAGAGCTGAATGGCTTTAACTTGAAATTTTTTTTCTTCTTTATTTACATGTACAAATGGATATCAAATAATAAAAATGTTAATTAAAAAAAAGACAAATATCATGGATCTGGAGTATGGGCTTTTCTTTTTAAGTATGAATGCTTACAGACTTTAATTCTATTTGAAATAAAACATGGATTTTTTAAAAAAAATTCAGTGGATAGAAAAACCTCACAAATCTCTTTAACTGCATCTTAGAAGAAGCAAAGGGAGAGAGAGGAAGTTCTCTTTTGTTCTTAAATACAGGGAGCGATTCATTTAACTTACATGAAACCAGATCAAAAGCACACAGAGATGTTGTATAAAGGACCCTTCTGCTGAGCCATTTCTCATCATCTGACCTAGTAGTCAAAACATTTTATGGGATCCATCTTACCAACAGTTTTGTGAGTTTGGCCACATTGGCTTTATAAGATGACACCCGTGGCCCAATGCATTGGGAAGAAACCCAAGGTTGCTTATTTGGAGGACTTCATCAATTGGGAAGTGTTGCAAAAATAATAATTGAATAATTCATCAAATTTATGTGTTTCCAAACTCCCACTGACTCTGAGCAGTTAACAAATTGTTAAAAAGATTTTAAAACAAAAAAGTACAAAAAACATAAAAACAACCAGAGACGGCAGAGGAAACCATTCTGGTTGGGGACAAGATAGAGGAAGAAAGGAGCTCAATCATCCTCAGCAGAGGCCTGGGCAAAGAGTTACATCTTCAGTACCTTTCAAAATACCAGTAAGATGGGGGCTTTTCAAATTTTGAGGAGAACCTCATTCCAGAAAGCTGCTTCCAGGGTCCTGGTATTTGGTATTGTTTAATCGATGAAACTCAAGGTGTAACCAATCCTGCCTGACCAAATTGGTTGAGCAGATACTATAAGACAAGGGTCTTCAAACGTGGCCCTTTTATGACTTGTGGACTTCAACTCCCAGGCACGCTGAGGAATTCTGGGAGTTGAAGTCCACAAGTCATAAAAGGGCCACATTTGAAGACCCCTGATATAAGAGATAGGTTGTCCCTCAAGAAACCACACCTTGTGGTCTTGTTAGGATTATATTATAATTTTGTTTGATGAAGCGGGTTTTCCTTTATTATACCCTGTATTCACTCTGGGAAGTCCGGGGGGGGGGGCTAGGGAGGATTTATAAGTTTATATTTTATATTTTATGTTTTCTCAGCTGTAATTGGGGTGGAATAGTTAATTATTGTTATTAAGGGGTTGCTTGGGTGGCCTCTGGGCACCACATCTGATGGAAAGAGAAAGGAGGAGTGAGGGCTGATGTAAGTAGATAAGAAGGGGGAAAGGTAGGGATAGATGGGTGGATTAGTAGGACGGAGATAGAGAAGGGGGGAGAAGTACGTAGTTAGTTGGTAAGTGAGGGGAGGTTAGGGTTAGGGGGGATGTGGTGGTGGGGGTTCTGAGCAGCAATGTTAAATGTTTGGTAAAGCTGGTCTATGATTATTTTCAGTTGAGTTGTATTGAAATATGTACCTATGTTGTGTTTATGGATGATTGTTTATTTTAATATTATGATTGATTTGAGTATCTTTTTTCTTTTTTGTTAAAAATTAATAAAAAATATTTAAAAAAAAAAAAGAAACCACACCTTGTGCCATGTAAGGGTTTATAGGTAATGACCAGCACCTTGAATTACACCCAGAAACTAACTGGAACCAGTGTAGCTTGCAAAGCACAGGTGTTACATAACCATGCATCCTGAACCATCCTGAACCAACTGAAACTTGATCTTCAAGTGCAGCCCTGTAAGCAGCACATCACAGTATCAAGCTGTGAGGTGTCTATGGCATAAATGACTTTCTGAAGTCTTCCATTCCCAGTCTAGGAAAGGGTGCAACTAGCATATCAGGTGAAGCTGGGCAAAGGCCTTTCTGAAAACAGGTGCCATATGCTCGCCATATAGGAGCTGGGAGTCCAGGAAAGATCCCCAAATTATGCAACAAAAAAGGGCAACAAAAATGATGAAGGAAATGGAGCGCCTCCCTTATGAAACCAGATTGCAATGCCTTGGTCTCTTCAGCCTTGAAAGACGGCGTTTAAGGGGTGACTTGATCGAAGTGTATAAAATCATGCATGGGATAGAAAAGGTAGATAGAGAAAAATTCTTTTCTCTATCACACAATACCAGGACAAGGGGGCAATCCCTAAAGCTCATAGCTAAGAAAGTGAGGACAAATAAAGGGAAATATTTCTTCACCCAGAGGTCGTTGATTTATGGAATTCACTTCCAGAAGGGGTCGTGACAGCTGTCAGCCTTGACAGCTTCAAGGCAGGGCTAGATAGATTCATGGATTCAAAGTGTATCGGTGGTTATTAAAACGGATGTCCATGTGCCACCTCTATGTTGGTTGAGGCAGGCAGGATTCCCTTGAGTACCATTTGTTGGGGGTCAAGGGAAAGGGAGGGTTTTGCCTTCTCTTTCTGCTCAAGATCCCCATGTACAATTGGTGGGCCACTGTGTGACACAGAATGCTGGACTCGATGGGCTTTGGCCTGATTCAGCATGGCTCTTCTTATGTTCTTATGTTCTTATGCATCATTCTTGAATGGGGAAGTGCCACCCCATTCAAGGTCAAAGTTGGAACATCTCCAGATCTGGGCACTCCAAACACCTGCAACTTCTGGGTTTTGGTAGGATTGAGACAGAAACAGTTCTTTGCCATCCAAACCCACATTCCCTCCATTGGGACAGAACCTCAGCTGCTTTACCTGGCTGGTCCAGAGTTGAAGGATATAGGTGATATCACCAGCATACTGATGATACCAAAATCTAAACTGGCAGATGACCTCACCCAGTGGTTTCATAAAGATGGTAAAAAGGAGAGGAGAGAGAATAGAACCCAGCACCATCCCACAAAGGAAGGGCGTATGGAATGCTCATTCCCCACCAACTATCATTGATTAGAACTGGCCCTGGAGAAAAGAACTACTGTAACATGGTGCCTTCAATCCCCAATTGATGGAGCCAACTCAGAAGTATATAATGGTCAACAATATCAAAAACCACAGAGAGATCAAGGAACAAAGGAAGGGATACCCTTCTACTATCCTGGCTCTGCTACAAGTCTTTGACAAGTAGTTCCCAGACTGTCTCAATCCAACCTGAAATCGATGTAGATGAACTCTTGCCTCCAGGTTCTCATCAGCTGCAAACTTGACCATCCTTCCCATAAAAGGAAAATTAGAGAGTGGTCAATGGTTATTGAAGACTGGAGAAAGAATAGTAAAGATGCAATGATACACAAGCACTGAGAGCTTTCTGCTTTGGGTACTTCTCTGCTTTGTCTATCAAATCAAGTTGCTCAAACAACTTCTTTAGAATGGGTTGCTTGACATAAGTATATTACTCTTCTATTTCTGTGCCATGGCTATCAATCTCCCAGGGATCACTAGTCCTATGGGTGACAGTATCTATGGAATTGTTTCATAGGATTATCTACCTCCTGAAGTCCTGGTAGAACAAACACCTGGTACATAATAGGAATTAAACTTGAACCCCTAATTGAACCTGGCACTTTTTCAGCTTAACACTTGGTGGTTGGAGGGCTCCGAATAAAGGGGGAAAGGACAATGGTGAGTGGACCAATCACTGCCCTAAAACAGCCCCACAGCAAATCAGGTGAGGGCTGCAATACAGCTTGGCTCTCAACAAGATGCAGAAGGCAGGCTATGGAATAAATACCATATAAGTTGATATATTTTCCTTCTGGCAAGTCAAAGGCAGAAAGAAAATACATGTGGCCCCAGAGAAAGCACTCTTAGAGCAAAATTACCTCTCCACTTACCTTGGTAGGATCATTCTCGACAGACAGATTATTCTATTACAGCTTAAATCCAAGACATAGTTCCATGGAAGTAAGTTCTAATTAATTATCATGAGATTTGCTCCCACATCAATGTGCCCAAAACTGTAGCCAGATAAATGTTTCTCCAAAGCTTTGGGCTTTTCCCTTTCTGGTATTCCATTCAAATGGTGAGGATAGTTCATTTCCTTCCTGTCTGGTACATAGGCCTCTACTACTATTTTCTTTAACAACAGCTTGCTGTAATGGAAAATAAATGGATTGCTGGCAATTATGGAGATTTTACACAAAAAGAAACACATTCTTATCCATCACCAATTGCTGTTTTATAGTATTAGCTGATACCTGCTCTGAGAATGGAGAGAATCTTCATTGTTATTCAACAATGTTTTCCTTTGAACGTTTCCTTTTTTATTAAATATGTTGTTTCATTTTTGCTGTAACCTAATTTAATGCTTATTATCCTTTATCAGATTTCAATTACTAGAAATTTAAAGGCAACAATTCTTATATCTCTTTTATATTGTTTTTGACTTTTCCCATGGTATGGCACTGACAACTAATTTTATCAAACATACCAGCGTTTCTGTCTAGGAAAATATGCAGACCGTTATAATACTACAGTATTTAAATTTCCTTCTGCTCATCTTCCATAAATATCTTGCAGGAAATGAGTCAAGCTACTCTAACTGTATTATTCGTTCAATGAAATTATTTGTGCATAATGCATTTTTCTTAGCTACTCTACTTTTTCGTTATTAAGGTTAAACTTCTGGATCAGATCTGTTATTTCTGACCTATTGATTATAACTATGGACTCTTTTAGTGCTGAGCCCTTGAACATCTCTATTCTGAAGGCCTCATCAACTATACATTGCAGCTTTCTCCAAATTGGTATCATGAAAAGCCCCATATTTGAGTCTATAAACACAAAAAGATCATGCAAATGAAGCAGCTCAGCTCCTAACATAAACCATCAAGAGAAACAGTAACATACAGATAGTCCTCAACTTACAAGTTACAACAGTAGTGAAAAAAGTGACTTATGGACTTCCGGTTCCGGTCACGCGGACCGGAGCCACCTAAAGAGAGCTCCGAGACGGGGCTCGATTAATTAAAAAAAAAAACAGACCGCAGGGAGAGCGAGGATTAGGAAGAAGCGGGACGAGTGAAGAAGAGCCCCAGACCTACCCGGACGAGTAGAAATTGCCGCTGGAGGACCTGAGGAGGCTGCAGACGGAGCCGCGGAAGCCGGTGGTGGCCGGGCGGCCGGCAGGCCCAAAAACGCCGTGCCGCAAGCGAAGGAGAGCTGGAGAGCAGGCGAGAGACGAGCGGCGGAGCAGGAGGAGGACACCGGATCGCTGCCGGGGGGGGCCTGCCGGCCTGAGGAGGACCCCCGGACGAGTTGGAGAGAGGGAGGAACGGCGAGAGAGCAGCGGAGGAGGACTGGAGCAGCAATCAGAGGCGGAGGCGGCCAGAGCCAGAAAGAAAGAAGCCGACAAGAGCGGAGAAGCGAGAGGCGGAAGCGAACAAAGCCGACAGGACACTGACAAGAGCGGAGGAGAGCAGAGGGAGCAACAGAGAAAAAGAATACCTGCGGGAGGTGAGCTGTTAAAGGCGAAGAGGGAGGCTGGAAGATCAGAGGGGGAAGAGGAGGTGGAAGGCCTGGGAGAACGGGGAGAGAAAAGTGAGGAAAGAAGCCCATCAGCTGAGCCCCCTGAACCAAGGGAACCAAGGGACCCAGAAGATAAAGAAGCACCAAGGAGGGAAGAGGAGGTGGAAGGCCTGGGAGAACTGGGTGAGAGAAGGGAGGAAAGAAGCTCACCAGCTGAGCCCCCTGAACCAAGGGAACCAAGGGACCCAGAAGCAGGGCAAACAACAGGCAGAAGACAGGATGGTCTCCAAGCAGACCAAACTGATGCCCACAAAGGGACCTGCTCCCTCCCCATCCCAGCCTCCTGGAACATCCCAGCCTCCTGAAGCACCAGGGAGCACCCTACCCACCCCCACACCCTCCCATCCAACCACAGGCCCCCAGAACCATCTGTTCCCACAGGCCAGCCCAACAGCACACATGATACAAGAATTAAAAGGAGTAATAGAAACGCTGGTACTAAGGATGGATGGAATGGATAAAAAGTTGGCGGAAATGGACACAAGGATGGAGAGGAGGTGTGTAGAGGCAGAACAAAAGATGGAGGAAAGATGCAATGACATAAAACAAATGCTGAAAGACCAGGGTAGAGAGCTAGAGAGAAAATGGGAAGAGCAATGCAGGGCGATGGCCGCGGACCTGGACCAAATGAAGGAGGCAATGCAAGCACACTACAAGGGAATAGGGGAAGAAATGGAGAAAAACTTCCAGGAGATCAGGGAGAATGTGGACAAGCGGTTGGAAGAAGTGGAGAACCACGTAGAGGGACAGATAGCAGAGATGAAAGGGGTGACCCAAGACCAATCCTCCATGATACAATACTGGCAAATGGCGTCCGCAATCAGATTTAGAGGTTGGAAAGAGACACCAAACGAAACCCAAGGGGGCCTGCTCGGAACCTTTATAGAGGCCCTGGCAACATTTCTGGGAAAGCCAACCCCAGAGATCGCATGGCAATTCGACAGAATCTACAGAGTGGGCGCATGGACAGCAACAAACAGGCATCAACCAAGGGATGTGGTCATCCACTTTGCGACACAGGGGTTCCGGAACCTCATCTCAGTCACATCTTACAACAAGAGTTTATACATAGAGGGGCAGGAAGTGAAAGTGCTGAAAGAGATCCCTCAGACGATGCTACGAGACAGAAAGGAATACAAGTTCCTGGTCGACGAACTGAGATTACGAGCTCTGCGATACAGATGGGAAGCCCCAACGGGGATGTCACTTCTCTATAAAAATAAAAGATACCACCTGAACTCGGTCCAAAAAGCCAGAGAATTCCTTGCAAAGGAACTGACGTCAGATGGACCTCAATACACCACGAGAGAAGACGCAGAAGGGCCACCAGAACGCAGAAGGGATCGAGAACAACGAGCAGCCCACCCAGAAATACAGACCGACGCAGTAGCAAGAGAAAGGAAAGGACCAACTCGAGACACGACGACACAGAGAACAGAAAGCAACAACAACAAGGAAACAGGACAGACTGCAGAGAGCAGAATACTAAGATCCACTACCAAACGCACGGAGCAGCAAGGCACGACCCCTCTACGCAACATGAGCACCAGCTTGGATACCATGGGAACGAGACCAAAGAAGAACACAAGATATAGAACAGAAGCGGTCTTGGAAGAGTATCCTGAAACCGACAATGACAACTAAATACTTGACATGGAATGTTAACGGACTAAATTCCCCACAGAAAAGGAGAAAGATATTTCATTATCTGTATCAAGGAAGAAATGACATAATTTGCCTACAAGAAACACACATCAGAGCAGTGGACCAGAAATACTTAATCAACAACAGACTAGGTACACATTTTGTCACAGCGGCGCCACGAAAGAAAAACGGGATTGTTATATACGTGAAGAAACATGTAATAGCTAAGCTAATAGAGTCGGACTCCCAGGGTAGATACCTAGCAATCGAAGTGACACAGGACGACAAGAAAATTCTAGTGATGGGCATATATGCACCAAATCAACAACAAGGAAAATTCTACAAAAAGATACACAAGAAGTTAATACAACTCAACTACAGATCATGTATTATTCTGGGAGATTGGAACGGGGTCGTAGAGGTTGCCCTAGACAAGAAGAAAACAAAACCTAACCCACAGAAGCACTCCAAGTTGCCTAAATCTTTCTTCGACATGAAGGAAGACCTTGTACTGACAGACGTCTGGAGGGAACGGCACGGCAAAGAGCAAGAATTCACCTTTTTCTCCGACAGGCATCAATTATTTTCCAGAATTGACTTCATCCTGGCATCTAGTGACTTGCTAGTCCGCCTAAACACTGTGTCAATCCTACCCAAAGTACTAACAGACCATAACCCGGTAGGGATGGAATTAAGACAGGATCAGAAATCGAGGAGAACCTGGAGAATTAATGAAAACCTGTTTAGACACGAGAAAGAGGTGGCTGAATGCAAAAGTGCCATGAAGGAATTCTTTAGTATAAATATGAAGAATGAAACACCCATTGAAATGATTTGGGACGCTAGCAAGGCATTTATGCGCGGGATCCTCATGAACATGAATGCCAGGCACCGACGCAAACAAGAACGAAAAAGAAAGGAACTAGAGGAGGAGATAAAGAAACAGGAACAATTATTAATAAAAAGACCGGAGGACAAAGCCACAAAAGAAGGAATTAAGATACTAAGAAAACAATTTGACATGCTGATGGCAGATCAAGTAGCATGGAATATACAATATGCAAAACACAAGACATTCTGTAGCGCCAACAAACCGGGTCGGTGGCTGGCTTACACCATAAGAAAGAAACAGAAAGCCCGCATAATTGAAAAGATAGAGTACAAAGGCAAGGAAGAATTCAAACAGGAAACCATTAAGAAAGCTTTCACCGAGTTCTACTCAAAGCTATACGCCGAGGAGAAGATACAGGACAAAGAGATAGAAAAGTTTCTACAAAACGAAAAATTAATGGTACTCACCGATACACAACGAGATGCCCTGAACACCCCAATCACGAAGGAGGAAATACACTCAGCGATCAAACAACTGAAAAAAGGAAAATCACCCGGGATGGATGGGATAACGGCTACCTATTACAAGCATCTCCAAGAGGAAATGATAGAACCCCTCAGAAAGCTATTTGTCAACATACAAGAAGGAGGCCAAGTCCCACCCTCCTGGAAAACAGCCTACATTTCTCTAATCCCCAAAGAGGGAAAAGATAATGCACAACCGGCAAACTATAGGCCCATCTCACTATTGAACACAGACTACAAACTCTTCACAAAAGTGCTGGCCAACAGATTAATGACTGTATTACAAAAAATAATTCACCTGGACCAAACGGGGTTTATACAAGGCTGTCAGATGAAAACCAACGTGAGACAGCTGTTGAACATAATAGAGTACTTGAAAAGGCACAACCAGGTACCTGCTACCCTCATGTTTGTGGACGCAGAAAAAGCCTTTGACAGACTGAATTGGCCATTCCTGACGAACCTAGCCCGGGGGATGAAAATGGGAAAGCAGTTCCTCAACTCCATATTAGCAATCTACCAGAAACAAATGGGCCAGATCATTGTGAACGGCGAACTAACAGACCCATTCAACATAGAAAGAGGCACGAGACAGGGCTGTCCGCTGTCACCACTGTTATTTGTCTTAACGATGGAGATTCTGCTGAACAAGATAAGAGCAGCAGAGGACATAAAGGGCATACAGATTGGACAACAGGACTACAGACTGTGTGCCTTCGCAGACGACCTGCTGGTGACAGTATCGCAACCAGTACAATCAACAAGGAGTTTGATGGAGATAATGAAAGACTATGGCAAGGTATCAGGTTCTGAAGTTAATATATCAAAAACGAAGATGCTAGTTAAAAATCTAGACAACAAAGCAAAACAGGACTTGGAAAGAATAACGGGTTGTGAAATAGTTAAGAAAGTTAAATACCTGGGAGTGGAGATAGAAACAACGAATGCGAAATTATACAAAAATAACTACGAGGTGCTGTGGAACAAGATACAAGCAGATCTGGAAAGGTGGAAAACACTACGACTATCCTTGCTGGGCAGGATAGCAGCAGTAAAGATGAACGTCTTGCCAAGATTTCTATTTCTCTTTCAAATGCTACCCATACTCAAAAAGGAGGTGGACTTGGACAATTGGCAGAAGGGCATCAACAGATTTATTTGGGATGACAAGAGACCGAGGGTGAAACTAAAAATCATCCAGGACACGAGGAAGAGAGGGGGACTAAAAATGCCTAATCTAAAGCTATACTACTATGCAGCGACGTTGGTGGCGTTGAGTGACTGGATCAACATGACGAATGATAGAATACTGAATGTTGAAGGGCATGGTCTACTATTCGGCTGGCACGCATACTTGGTATACGACAAAAAGGCAGACAGGAACTTCAAGGAGAACCCACTACGAATCCCATTGTTATGGATCTGGAAGAAATATAAACACCTTCTACACGACAAGATCCCCATCTGGATGATCCCCGGACACGCAATAGGGGATGTAAACATATCCCAAGGGCAAGAAGTGGTGCCCTACAGTAAACTTGTACTGGAAGAAGAAAATGGGTTCTCCTTGAAACCCCAAACAACGCTAGCAGATGAAGGAATAGGAGGTACCTGGCTATCATATTTACAACTGCAATCACGGTGGCATAAAGACAAGAAGAAGGGTTTATCCCAGACTGACAAGAATCTAATTAAATAGATTAGAGAGCAGGGGATCATGCACATCAAATGAGTGTACAGCATTCTGATAGAAATGGACTCTGAAACCGTGCTAGTCAAGAACTGTATGGTAAAGTGGGAACAAGACTTTGGGCATCCTATCACCATGGACACGTGGGAGAAAATCTGGGTGAGAAATGTAGAATTTACGAAATCGCAACACCTAAGGGAAAACTTCTACAAGATGTTCTATAGATGGCACCTAGACCCGAAAAAAATATCACTCATCTATCCAGACTCCCAACCCAAATGCTGGAGGTGTGGCGATGGGGAGGCTACCTACTTTCATGTATGGTGGACATGCAGAAAAATCAAAGCCTTCTGGAGGAAGATATGGTGGACACTCCAAACCATTTTCAAAAAGTGTATTGAATTTATACCTCAGGTTTTTTTGTTAGGGATCACAAAAGATTGCACTACCTCAGAGACGAACTTATTTCTGAACTTGATCACAGCAGCAAGACTGTTGGTGGGACAATACTGGAAGAATCCAGAAATACCGCCTATGGAAGAATGGACTTTGAAAGTAACAAATTTGGCGGAAATGGCGAAAATATCAGCATATTTGAAGGATCGCTCCAATGAACAATATTTGACAGACTGGAAACAGTGGATAGACTATATACAAGAGAAACACCAATCAAACAAAATGTATCTGGCATTTAGTTGAGGCTCGACGTGAGGAGGGAAGAATGTTTACCAAAACAAACGTTTACAAAAACTAACACCTAATGTTGTATGTTTATGTTCTATGACGAATGCCTCTTAACATGAGCTTATGCCTAATGTTGCTTGCTTTAATATTGATAAAGCGGATTGAATTTCTATCTCAGGTTATGAAACTTCTACCTCAGGATCTTTGGTTAGGGACTATAAAAGATTGCACTATTACTGAGACGAAGTTAATTCAGAAGCGCGAATGAATAATATGTGATAGACTAGATATAGTAGATAGACCATATATAAGATTTACCTCAGGTCATTAAACTTTTACCTCAGGATTTTTGGTTAGGGATCATAAAAGATTGTACTAATACTGAGATGAATAATATGTGATAGACTAGAAACTGTGGATAAACTATAGAAAAGAAAAACACCAATCAAATAAAGTGTAACAGGCGTATAGTTGAGGCTTGATGTGAGGAGTGAAAAATGTTTACCAAACCAGACGTTTACAAAGATTAATACTTACTGTTGTATACCAGGTGCTATGATGATTGATGCATACTAAGATTTTATGTTCAATGCTGATTGTTTTAATAAAAGAATTTTTAAAAAAAGTGACTTATGACCATTTTCATGAATTATGATCATTGCAGCATCCCCATGGTGGACACATGGTCAACATTTGGACTCCTGGCAATTGGCTCATATTTATAACAGCTGCAGTGTCCTGGAATCACCATTTGTGACCTTCTGACAAACAAAGTCAATGGGGAAGCCAGATTCATTTCACAGCTGTGTTACTAACTTAACAGCTGTAGCGATTCACTTAACAACTATGGCAAGAAAAGTCATAAAACGGGGCAAAACAACTGTCTCGCTTAACATCAGAAATTTTAGAGTCAGTTGTAGTCATAAGTTGAGAACAACCTGTAGTCTGTAAAATTAGGCATCAATGGAATCTGAACAAGGTAAAGTAGCGAGGACTGCTGATTATTCTCTGTTATGCTGTTGGTAGATCCAGCTAGAGCAGCGGTTCTCAACCTTTTCCGGGGCTCGACCCCGGCCCGCGCCGCGCAAAAAAAAAAAGGCGGGCCGGCACCACGCATGCATGGCGCGATGGGGCGCATCACGCATGCACGGCGGCCCGCATCATGATAGGGAAAAAAATGGCCGACCCAAAAAAAATGGCCGACCCAAAAGAAATGGCGGGCCTGCACCACGCATGCGCGGCGCGACGGGGCGCATCGCGCATGCGCAACACGACGGCCCGCATCGCGATAGGGAAAAAATGGCTGACCCAAAAAATGGCGGGCCTGCACCACGCATGCGCGGCGCGACAGGGCACATTGCGCATGCACGGCGCGACGGCCCGCATCGCGATAGGGAAAAAATGGCCGACCAAAAAAAATGACCAACCAAAAAAAAAATGGCGGGCCTGCACCGCGCATGCGCGCGCGAGGGCCCGCATCGCGATAGGAAAAAATGGCTGACCAAAAAAAAATGGCCGACCAAAAAAAAATGGCGGGCCATTTTTCTGATATGATGCCATCCAGATATATTGAAATTAGAATTCCTAGAATTCTACACAGTATAATTGGTGTTAGCTGGGAATTCTTAAATTCATATTCCAACACATCTGGAGAGTATCTGGTTGGGGGACTGAGGAGTTGATAATTTTGGCAATTAACCTTCATATTCAGATTTTTGGGGATGGCAAATAGAGGATCATTTGAATCGTAAGGAGCACAGACAGATAAGTCTGTGAAGGACATAATCCTATATGGTTGCTTGTTACATGGTACAAATGATCCAAATAGATTTCACATAGATTTCCTGGGACATTCTGCCAGAAAACATATCCTTGATTATGGGGCTTATTGCCAATATTCCTGAGAAAATGTAAATAATCAGTCCTGGGGCCAAAATAGACTTGCAGTCTTGAAACAAACACATAGCGGCATCTATTTCACAACCTATGGTGATAGCCACTTTCTCCATTTAGATCAGGGGTGTCCAATCTTGGCAACTTTAAGATTTGTGGATTTCAACTCCCAGAATTCCCCAGCCAGATATGGTGGCCAGGGAAATATTGGGAGTTGAAGTCCACAGGTCTTTGGCTTGCCAAGGTTGGACATCCCTGACTTAGATGATCTAAACCAGAGGTCCCCAACCTTTTGGGCACCAGGGACTAGTTCCTTGGAGAAAGGTTTTTCCATAGACTGAAGAGTGTGTGGTTTTGTGTGCTGCCTGCATCCCACGGATGGGGCTTTGCTTCTTTGTGCAGACCGTTGCTGGCATGCCACGGCCCGGTACGGGTCCATGGACCAGGGGTTGGGGACCCCTGATCTAAACCACTAACATCATGATTGAAAATGAACGCTGGAAGCCAATTACATTGTGGCTGAAATCACATTTTTTTTTCTTATGGGATCAGGCTATTTTTTTTTTAAACTTTACTTATTCCAACACAGTTCTGCTTGCTATCTTACAATTTAGGGATTAACCTAGATATGACATTACTCGTGCAGTTGCACTGTTAATTAATCTTAAATAAATTAGTAACTCACAGATATTTGTGACAATATGAGGTTATTTTCATATATGTGTGAAAGGTTATAGCTAGAGTCTGAGAACTACCAGACATTAACATTAGTTTATTATGAGAGATTCATTCATTTCAGTAAAAAAGCAGCCCACTGACTTTGGTCGGCTGTTCTTGACTCAGTTTTCTCTGAGAGAGTGTGCAGTGGGAATCTGCTAGCAAAAGAATAATAGCTTTGGAATAAATATAAATTATTAAGGCCCAGCATGTATATAACATTGCCATCACAATCTTAATTGAGCAAATGTGTCTTTCTTCTTTCCTACTTTCTTCTTTCCTACTGACATAAATCCTATAAATTAGAACCACTGAGAAACAGATTAATAGACCATTTTTGTTGGACTGGAATTAATTCAGAAAATATTTCACAGCATTTTGTGATACATTCTGTAATTTAAAACAAATGTGGATAGATTCCAGCATTTTTATTTGTAATTAAAAGTCAGTCAAGACCATAGTTAATTTTTTTCCTATTATGCTTAGACAATACAATGTTACTAATGTTATTACACTTACTATTTTGTCAATACAGTATATCTTTATGATGAAGCTTCTGCCTTGGCTTAAGTTCTGCTCCTACTGGCACCCTGAGATAGTTGTTGAAGACCTGGTTCTAGCTATCATATGAATTCTAGAGAAAATTTAACGTTATAGATAGTGGACTACATCCAACTACCTCAAGTATTTGGAGCATTATAATTGTTCTTGACCACAATCATCTAATAATCCCTCCTTATAAGAGGGAGCCTATCATAGGCATCTCAGTTTGGATCAAAGGGAGGGAATTAAGCTAGGTCAGCGGTTCTCAATCTTTTTCAGGCCGAGACCCCACCTGCGCCGTGCATGCGCGGCGTGACGGGCCTAACCGCGCATGCACGGTGTGCGCGCGATGGGCCGAACCGTGCATGCATGGCGACCGAATCGCGCATGCGTGGTGCGCGCATGATGGGCCAAACCGCGCATGCATGGCACGATGGACCGAACCGCGCATGCACGGCGGTCCTAACCACACATGCACGGCGCGTGCGCGATGGCCGAGGGGAAATGGGGGAAAAATGGGGGGAAAAATGGTGGACTGCTGTGTTTGGTGACCCCCGTGAAATGGTCGTTCGACCCCAAATGGGGTCGCGACCCACAGGTTGAGAACCGCTGAGCTAGGTCATCAGGGGTGTCTCTTGCTTTATAGTAGATCACTCCCCTACATTTCCTCCTCTTTAACTCATATAACTGATTTCAGTTGTCATTTATATGTGTCTGTTGGACAAAGACTGTAATGCCCTAGCAAGTGTTATAATCCAGTACCAAAGAGACTTTGGGGTATAGCTTGCTTTTTGTCTTATGTGAGCAACAAGGAGTTGTGTTGTCTCCCTTAACTTTAATTTTAATTATCTGCACCACTGGAACAATGTCTTACTTAGTCCTGAAGTTCAGCAACCTTGCCATCTAATTTAATGAGAACTGGTTTTGAAATTTTATATGTCAGACGAGCAAAAGAATTGATCTCTCCTGCTTTTTCATGCTTGTGGGGCTATTAAAGCAGAGAATCTTGACTCAAGAAGCAATTGCAGTCCAGCAGTCCTCCCATGATATGTGGGGCAGAGATCCATCTGAAGAAGAGAAGAAAAAAATCAATTACGAATAGGGAGATGTAAAGGCCATTAAAATTAGGAAGCAGAGAGATAAAACAGTGAGAAAGAAACAGAGGGTAGAGAGTAGTGAAATACAAAGATATGGAGTAGATAATTGTTTCAAAAAGGGGGAGGTGATAGTAGGGACCCATTGCAAGTTTTACAACAGCAGCAATTCCAGATGAGATTTTTTAAGTAAGAAGGAATAGATTAATGCTTCTAACATTTGGCACCACTCATCTGCTCTGTTGAGCTTTCTCCTTTACTGCTTGCAAAGGCTTTTTGAAATAATTCTTTAATTGGCCCTACCAAAGTTACCTTTCTAGGCAGTGAAAGTACAATTAATAGGTTTGTGGGCTTAAACTTCAGCATCTCCAAACACAGCTGTCCTAAACAAGCAGTATTTATTGTCTCAACTAGCAAAAGCAATTAAAAGAGAAAGCTGATATTTTTTTTCTTTTGCATTCAGATAGGCGTTCTTGTAGTAACAGCTATAATGTAATTTGGTGAGCTACAAAATGTTGCAAAATGTTCATAGTGCTATTCACCAGGGTTGTGAATCATACAATAATAGTATTAAACCCCGCTTTGGAAGAGGGAAGAGACAGAGGTTGGAAAATAAAAATCAATATTTGTTTTTAACTAGTATGGAGACTATTTGGAAACATTGCATTAAGTGCTGCATCATGAACTCGGCAAGTAAAAGTATTATGTCACACTGAAACCAGTAGAACTTTGACAGAAGCAGAGATGTACTGGATTATGACCCACTTACATGTTCTATTAAGTGATAGCAATATTGATAATATTCTCTATGCATTCAATATGTTGTGTTCAATTGCTATAATGGTACCAACCCAGGATATCATGATCATCATATCCCATGATGCTATATGTCATGCAATGTACATGCTTGGTATAGAACTAAATTGATTTCTGTATCAAACATTTGGATATAGCAGAAACTAATAAAGGACAGAACAAATACAGAAGATCCAAGTGCCAGGAAGGAAGGAAGGAAGGAAGGAAGGAAGGAAATGTTCTATGAAATGTCTCAACATCTGTTCCTGTTAGAGTGGGCAAAGCTGATGTAGATGAGCTAATGACCTTATTGGATACAAAATAATTGCCTGTACAGTATTCCTTAGAATCAAAGAAACATACATTTTAAAGACTGAGGATATTTGATATTTCATTGTTAATGATACATTTAAAGAACCACTTGCCAGCTTTCAAATACTTTAGTAAAAGGTGCTGATATTTTTGCAACATAATAGTTTCTATGAATGTGCCAGATAGAGTACCCAAAAGTATGCCCATTGTTATAAGTATGTAAGGAGTAGCTTCCATGCTGGTCTTATTATGTGATATTCTTTATTAACAGAAAAAGGGGACATTAGAAATTAGCCCCTACAATGATTTTTAGAAATAATGACTTCTAAAATCTTGTAAATTTACTTCTATTGTCCTTACAAGCTTTTAGAAGGAAGCCTGAGATAATTGGTTCATGAAGCATTTAGGAGGACTTTCTGATTGTTCAGACGGGTGTTCACGCATGCATTATCTCAATGATCTTGAGAACTACTTTGTGAATAAATCAACTTAATTTATCAAATGTGGAGATTACAGACACTGCTAACAAGAAATGTGCAGTTGTTCAGGAAACAATAGTAAATCCAAGCAGTTTTACAGTGTATGGCATATTATGCTTCCATAGTGAGTGGTGTGAATGGGGGCACATCATTGTAATTGCTGCTAGTTTTCTATAGTGACTTATTTTATTTTTCTCCTAGCTGATGAATCAGTCCTTCCAAAAATAATAAAATAGTGACAATCATTAGCCAGCTAATCAAACAATTTGGGGAACATCTCTCTCAAGGGAATGGTTGAATAACTGGAATTCAGCTGCTTTGCTAATTCGTTTGCAGATGTGAATGTCTGGGAGTTAAATACTGTTGGCAGAAAAATCTTAGCAAGTTAATTAACTATATTTGTCTCTTGCTGATAAATGACCCAACAACAATGTTTTTCTGAAGACAGCTTCATAGAGTATTTATGTCTCTTGCAAAAAATGAAAGCATGCACAATGTAAAAAAAACAACAGGGACTTATCTAGGCATCGCATTGAAAATTCACAGAACTGTGCAAAATCCTTCATCCACTCTACCTACTACTCCAAGTGCTGATGTTTCCAAATTGAGTTATGAGATAGCAACATTAAATTGGTGCTCTTTGGTTTTTAGCTTTTTTTGATAGTACTATAAGACTCCAGGAGGATATCTCCCAAGATAGTAATATGAGTCTTGGTTTCTTGAAGTAATCATGAAAATATCCATGGACTTGTTAATTCTGTGATTTCTCATACTGAAGATAAATGGGGATGGGAAAGAAACTGTATTTATAATGGAATTCTATAGAGAAAAAATTGGGGCGGGAAAGAATTATTAAAAGGATGGAAAATATAGCCTGATATATTTCAACCATTGTTTTTCCTTTTTGTAATCCTGTAATCCTTTTACTGAGGTGAAATTGGGGTACTGAATGGAACTGAGCCTTTATTGGCTGGATGCCCTTCCTGATGCCTACATGGAGTTCACAGCAGATATTTTCTTTTTGCACCCTCATAGAGAAACATCTACCGTTGCCTAGGATTGAAGTCTCAACCTTCCGAGTGCGAGGTGAGCCTCTTCACCTCTAGGCCACCACACTGCTCATTATATTTCAACCAATAATTTTCTGAAAATCATGTTTTCAGTAGTATGTATAAAAATAATATATATAACTTGGTATATAAAAGCACAAGTAAGATATTGGGTATAAATATATTAAATAGAAATGGAAAAGTTTTGCTAGTGCAAAAAACTAAAAGTGGAAAAGATTTGAAAATCAAGGAAATAGAATGTATCTGAATGAATAGTGTTATAATAACTGAATTTCTACATAAATAAGCATCCTGTGATAAAGTGCTTTAGATCAGAGGTCCCCAACCTTTTTCGATTGGCAGACCAGAGGGAAAGGGAGGGGGAAGCATTTTATGCAGACATGCATGGAAACGAGGTCACGAGCACACGCATGACGCAAACAGGGCGGTGCTAGCATCTGTGCAACGCAAATGGGCAGTTCTAGTGCCTGCATGATACTTGCTAACCCTGCCCCTATTATGCCGCATGGCGCCCCATTTTTGCTGCAGCTGTGGGGCTAGCGCGGGTGGGGGTGAGTGCATGTACACATGTGCGTGCACTTGCCAGCTGTGGCCCACAGATTGGAGACCCCTGCTTTAGATTCATGGATATACACTTCACTTCAATAAGTTTTGGGGGGGAAATATTGTTTAGCTGGAAGCTCTTTAAAAAATTCTCAAACTTTAGTCTCCTACAGAGATACTGGAAGTTAGTCTCATTTGAATCCAGAGGACTTTTTATTGAGTTGAGTAAGAAACATCTGCATAAGAGTAAATGATATATTTGCAGAAACGTCTGACTTTCTGACAGAAGGGAAAAACATAAATATGCTGTTCTTTAATTATTTTCCCCCAAGAATGTGACACATTCACTGACCTATGTTCTACTGTTTTCCACTTAAATGGTTTCGGAAGAATTTTGTTCAGATTTAGGCAGGCAATGCTTATCAAATTAAATCACTTTAACTATCAGCCTTTGGCAAACAATTGTAGCAGCTAGCATTTTTACTGCAAAAATGAAGAGTGAAAAGAGGAAAAATGATATTCCAGAAAACTCAGAATTTAATAGGGCTCCCAACGTTTCTCAATAAATATCTAAAAAGGCTGGGAAGGAGGGTAAAACTGAGTGCAAATGTTACATGCTGATGTTATGTGGAGTGGTAGGTACAATAGGTGTGATTGATGTCTCTCTGCACAGGTAGGAAATTTGTGGCCATCTGGGTATGGCTGAAATGTTCTTCCTTGCATCCTTTATCATTGGCCATGTTGACATGGACCACCAGGCGTGGTGATTCAGCAGTAACTGGAGGGTCATGTTCTCTCCCTCTGTAGTGCAGTCTCATTCAATGAACAGAGGGCATATAGTGGCAAAGCCTGTTCTATTTTGTTGTGTTCCTCTGTCCCTTTGAGCCTTTGATTCTATGTCTTGCTGTGTTCCAGGCTGACCAACCAGCAATAAAAAGCTGTCTTTAAAAACAAAGAAATTCTAAGTCACTTCTCATATTTTTTTTCTAAAGAAAAGAAATATGGATCTAAATGTTGGACAGAAATAATTTTCTGCCATACCGTCATTTTGTTTAGCAGTTATGGCAGGGGCCTTCAAACTCAGCCCTTTTATGACTCATGGACTTCAACTCCCAGAATTCCTCAGCCAGCAGAGGAATTCTGGGAGTTGAAGTCCATGAGTCATAAAAGGGCTGAGTTTGAAGACCCCTGAATTATGGTGTTGAACTAGGAACAGGGAGGCCCAGGGTTCAACCTAAACTAGGCAACAAAGGCTCTCTGTGTGATGTTAAGCTGATCACTTCCTCCCTACCCAAACTTACCACACAGGATTTTTGGGAGGAAAGTAGGAGAAGGGAGGGCTCTGTTCATTGCCTTAAGCTCCTGAATGAAAGGCAGGTTATAAATGTAATAAATATTACTACTATTACCACTAGAATGACCCTGGATTTGTCTTGTATGGTAACAATTCAAAGCAGCACCTCTAGTATTTCTATAACTGATCTTTAGAAAGAAAAATGGTTTGCTATATACAGGTAATTGAATAAGGTGATAAAGTGGTGGTGTAGAGCTGAGGCCAAGACTGTAAATGTTCAGAATGCAAGTAAAATACCTCACTGCCTTTTAACACACAAATATATATTAGGACAGTGCAAAGCACAGAATGAGCTTTTAGGCTTTTGTGAAAGTTGTGAGGGATGAAATCTTTTAAAAGTCCCTCACCTGCTTCTGCAAAAGTGCCCTCAACAAAAGTGCTCTCTGCATAGTCATGTACTGAAGACATTCTTCTTGACGTGAAATAGTTGGTCAAGAGAGATCATCCCCCCCATTCCACTACACACTTCTAAAGAGAAGCATTGAGGCAGAATATACCTCCTTTGCGACATCAAGATAAGGCTTAAGGTGGAATATAGTGTATGCTGACTTTACATAATGCAGATGCTTTATTTTTATTTATTTTTATTTTTTATTTTATTCGGGCTTGTATGCCGCTCCTCTCCGGAGACTCGGAGCGGCTAACAACATGTATATAAACATCAAATTTCAATACAAGTCCAAACAAAAATATCTAAAAAAACAAACTAACACCCACTCATATTTATCATTCAATCCACAATCATCCCCAGGCCTGCCGGCAAAGGTAAGTTTTAAGATTTTTACGGAAGGCCAGGAGCGTGGGAGAAACGCGGACTTCAGGAGGCAGTTGGTTCCAGAGGGCGGGCGCCACAACAGAGAAAGCCCTCCTCCTAGGGCCCGCCAGACAACACTGTTTCGCTGACGGGACCCGGAGGAGGCCGACCCTGTGTGCTCTCACCGGTCGTAGGGAAGTATGTGGCAGAAGGCAGTCCCGTAAGTATCCTGGTCCCATGCCATGAAGGGCTTTATAGGTAATAACCAACACTTTGAATTGGGCTCGGAGACCAATAGGCAACCAATGCAGCATGCAGAGAGTTGGTGAGATGTGGGCACGACGTGGAAGTTAGCAATCCCTGGATAACCTAATCTGGGCTGAAATCTAAGAAATGAAGAACCTCAGGGAATATCAGGGCTGAACAGGTGATGGCAAAATACTAGTGAAAATAATATATTATGGGCTACATAAATGTGTCCATAAAATCACCAGGAATTGTGCTTAATATAAAGGAAGTTCTATTTAACACACACACACACACACACACACACACTCCTAATTAAAAAAAAACAGGAATCAGCACACAAATAAGAAAGTTCAACTATTTCATAAACTGAGTTTTTAAAGGTGAGCTTTAATTTCATTCCATCTCCTCCAGCAAGAAATCTGAAGCTGTGTATATCTTCTATCACTTTCAAATTCAATTGTCACAATAGACTGTATTGTGTTTAAACTTGACTAGTCTACTCTAAGCCACCAATTAAAGTAAAATATTCCAGAGGCGTAGCCACGCTGGTCTCGTGCAGCAAAAACAGGACAAGCTTGTGACACTTTAAAAGGCTAGCACTTTTAGTATTGCCAAAGTGCTGGTGGATTATAATTTTCTTGATCCATGGAAACATACAAGTTTATATAATAACTTGATTGGTCTTTATGGCTGTATAAGATGTTTTTCTCTTTGGCCTAAACTGAGAAGGTAGAGGACTAATAAATTATTAACTTCATTTTGTAATCCCCTTTATTTGCTGTCTCCTAAACAATACAAAGCTTTTGTCTGAATCTACCACCTTCTACATAGATCTCATTCCCGTTATTTCCCTCTAATGTTTACACCTATAGAATGGTTCCTTTGAAACTAATGAATGCCATTCTGTCTCCATTCTTGCTTCTGATTTCTTAGCATTGAATGAGAGAGGGGATGTTGCTTTCTGGGAAAACACTTTCTATCAAGGAACAAAGAAAAGAGACAGGAGCAGAGAGCACGCAGTGATCCTTATTCCCCCCTCCAACCTCCTCTGTATGTTAGAAGATGGGGTGTTTTTTTTTTTTTTTTGTGCCTTCTCTCCCTCTGAGAGTCAAACGAGCTGTATTTTTCAAAGGTTTCCCCTGCTATTTGAAGGATCGTGGGGCTTCCCTACGGGCACTGTCCTATTAATTGATAATTTTGCTAGGCAGAAAAAGAGAGGAGGTAAAGCGCGACAAGACTTAAGATTTGATTGAAAAATCCGATTCACACTGCCTCTGGTGTTGATGGTCCAGAAAACAGCTACAGTGGGAATTGTTGCTATTTTCAGCACCATAGCCATGAGCAGCGACAGGGAGAGGGAAAGAGCCCCTAGCTTCTACTGGGTCGATTCAGGCAACCCTACGTATTAAGGGAAGAGATAACCCTGCCTCCCTGCAGAGCTATAGCGGTTTGGCTTTCTCTCAAGTTCTGGTGAGAGGCGAGCTCTTTGCTGTGTTGCGTGGATGCAGAGGCTGAAAGAGAGAGCAAATATGTTGCACGTGAATCTTTCTATCCATAGGAAAAGACATGGCATCTTCCTGGGAGAGGTGGGAGGAGACTTTCTGAAGCTGCAGATTCCATCCAAGCTTCAGCCTGGACCAGCTGATGCTTCAGAAAACTGGTGTAGGCAGCGTCAAGGAGATGATCCACCTCCCAGAGAGCTCAACATCTCATCGAGACTGCAGCTCAGTCCAAGTTTCTCACAGTTGTGATGCCCAGTTGAAGTCCACAGACCCCAGGGTACTTTCTCTCTTTTGGGGATTCCTGGGTCCAGATCTCTGGGTCCTCCTTCCCGTTTTTTCCTCTTCTGGTGGTTCATGTGATGGTTAGATGTGAAAAAGAATTCTGTTTAAGGATACGGATCTTCTACTGCTATTTCTGAAGTGTGGCTCAAGTGCAGGTAAATCAATTCATTTAAAAGAAAAATCCACTTTAGTGTTTGTGTACACGTGTGTCTGTGTGTCTCTCTCTGTGTGTAATCTAACTAATGCAGTTTCAATTATTTGAAAGATGGTCAGTAATTCCATTTATTTTTCAGAAAATTTTGTTTTATCCATGAATGGATTTCTACATGAGGGCAGAGGATGGCATTTAATTATCTGTAAAGTACCTAGTATAATTGAGATGTAATAGAAGCCATGATTGTATTGAGGAGGAGGAGGAGGAGGAGGAGGAGGAGGAGGAGGAGTTGGAGACAAAATTGGCTGATTACCAGTTCTCAGAAAATCCAGCACATTTCTTTTGACCTGATATTTCCACTTCAGTGATCCCTGTAAAATTATTGTTCACAGATTTAAATAGGAGAATATATCTACTCTTCATTTAAAATGGAAAAGTTTTCTCTAAGATCATGGACAAGCATGACCACAGGTAGTTTCAGAACTACTTTTTGGATTCCCAGAAACCTTGGAAACTGCACTGTTGAATTTTGGGGACAAACTGTCAGGAGTTAGTGGTATGACTTCATAGCATGTTTGTTGGAAAAAGACATGTATCCTCTTTTTTTTTAGGCTTAAAATGTACCTTCATAACTTCCGTAAATATGGCATCTCTTGGTTGCCATTTTTTAAAAAAAAAATGTGGTACATGGCTATGCATGCCCTGCTTTATGTATGTAACTTCTTAAATGTTTGTGTGTGTTAACTCAGTATCTTACCTCCAAACTTAAGAATGAATCTTTAGCCTAAACCTCCATTGGAGTAATTAGATCTGGAACTGAAAATGGCAACATATTTTACTACCGTTGAGGAGTGTGTTGGACTCTTTAAAGGTATAATATTGTTTTTCTTTAACCAATTTCCAGGTTTACTCCCACAATTTTTCCCAATTTTTATGCAGTTGGACTGCTTTGGGTAAATATATACCAATAGCTCTCATATTGAACATGAACTCATAGGACTTGCTTGTGAGTAAAGCTTTTCTATAAAATATGCCCTTCAAATTTTTTTGAGCTGAAGTCCCCCATTCACATATTGTACCAGATTTTATCTTGAGAAAATATTGGAACAATGGTGCTCTAGAGATGTCTGGATGCATTCATGAAATACGGTACGTAAATAACTGGTCATAGTCCCCACCCCACTAATCCCATAGTTCTCTTTGCCCAGAAATAATTCTATAGAATATAGAATATAGTTAAAGAATGGGATATTCTTGGAGGTTTTTAACATCAGCTGTTGCTACCACCATCAGTACAGTATACATCCATACAGTAGTAGATATGCTAAAGTCCATGAACTAAAAGCTTTTAATAATCAACAAATTTTACATTTCATATTTCTTACTTTTTCACTTAATATGAGATCCCTGTTTTATTTGAAAACAGAGTAAACTGAACAAAGAAAACCAGATGTTTCAGTCTTTGAGATTTGCCTGAATCTTTCAGTAAGACAAAATGCTCTAATATAAATCCTGTAGAGTGTAACAATTTACATCTTTGCTCAGAAGTAATACCCACTGAATATGATTTGTCCTACATTGGGAAAGTAGGGGTGTTGACACTAAGAGTCACTTTAAATATGAATTAGCACAGACTGAGCAGAGATTTGATTTTTTTTATACATTCATACAATGAACAATTAGGCAATATTCCCAGTGCAGAGAAGCATCACCTCAATCTGTTTTGCTTTCTATCACATAGTTTTAATGCATGGTGTGCTTAGATTTCCATCATAGTATGCTCTGTTACAAATATTTCATTTTGCTGCAGATATTCTTGATTAAGACCTATAGCAGTCTATTACAGGGAAGAGTCTGTGGAAGGAACATTTCTGTGCAGGACAGCTCTGTACTGAAAGTTGAAATGAGCTCAACAGTCATCATAGTTCCCTTCAGGTCATCCTTAATATTTCCCCTACATGTACATTCGTGTCCACGAAAAGAAAAAGTTGTGAAGCATTGCACATATATATTTATTCTCTGAAAGTTTATCGGCAGCATATAGCAGTGGCTATATGTTTCCCATGCTTGTTTCCCATACTTTGGCATAATAAAAACATCATGCCAAATTTATAGGTACCAATGTGCTTATTTGCTTGCTATTATGTAAAAACTAATTTAGTGTGTGGAACAAATATTGATACTTTGATAGATTCTACCTTATTAATTGCTACATCACATAGCACATTTTGTACAATGTAACCATTAAGACTTTTGATGGAACATACCCCAATGGCTTGAAAGTAAAAATATTATAATTTAAAGCTAATGAAATCTCTTATTACTACTACTTGGATTTAACAATAAATTTACATCCATCTGAGCATGGATCTTGTTAGGATAGAATATATCCATTTAGATACATATTTCCTAATGATATCCTTCTATTTACCACATTCTAACCTTGTACACATCAGTAAAGCTGCTGTTCTGGAAATACAGTACAGTAGATGTATGAAGATCATATTATCAAAGGAGGAAACAAATAAATTTGTTTCCAAAGTCAAAAGAATTACTCTATTTAGCTCAAATATTGGCTTTGGCGTAGCCAGTTTATGTAGCTTGTAATACACAGTTCTAGAAAAGAGACTCTAGGCTATATTATGAAGAATTTCTTTTTTAAGAAGATCTTTAAGTTTCAGTGTGTCAGATAAAGCCTATTTCCAAATAAGTGTCTCTTTCTGACACTAACTTAAATTAACTGAAGATAATTATATATGTGTGCAGAACTCAGAAATAAGCTTCATTGAAAATTAAAGAAATGAGCAGTTTTGGAAAACAAATGTGAGGCATAGCTGGAACCTATCCCACTTGAGGGGAAAAGACAGAACATTAACAGTGTAAAGGAAATGTGTTTTTAAAAATTATTTTAGTGTATGAATCATCCTCAGGGAGATCTAAAAGTGAAAGAAAGAAAAACAAATCCCACTGATCTAAAATCCCCACTTCAGTAGAAAGAAAACAACTTTAATTAAAATATTTGGAGACATCAAAACCCATAGGGTCTCCTGTCAGATAGGAAGTAAGTGAGATTTCCCGCCCAAATTGGTCCTCTGAGCTCAGATAGCAAGATCATCTTAAGGAGAGACTGTGAAGCTGGTCCTTCATGCTCATGCTGACCGAACTAAGAGAAGGCAACATGTTTAACTGATCTTGAGCAGGTGAAGAATAGGTGGAATAAAATGTGTTGAATAGCAGTTTATGGGCAAGCTGACAGATTGTGTAAAGTGCCTCTAGGCTCCTTAGACTAGCCTCCTGTTTCCAAAGGCAGCAGGCCAGGCAATCTTTGGCTATTCTGTGCAGAAATGCAGCTGGAAAACAATGACTTTTTCCTCTGACTTGATTCCTTTTTTTTTATTTAGAGAGCAATTTCTCTATTTAGAGATTCTGTATAGATAGCCCTTACCCTAATCCTATATTAGGATCATCCTCTCTCTCTCTAAATAACTCAGTAAATGCACACTGTGTTATTATTGTAATAAATAATTAGGCAGAGCTATTGATCTTGCTAAGGTAACATGTCATTTTAATGTATTAATTTATTTACGTTTAAATTGGTCTATTTCATTTTCGGTCTTGAGCATATTGCCATTGCTCTTATGCTGGTGAAAAGGGCCCAATCAAGTGATATGGCTGGCTGGTATATAAATCCAAGTGACAGCTTTATTCACACCAGTAAATGGAGAATGCTCTTAAAAAAAAATTCTCATTTTTTTAAACTGGGGTCACTGCAGAGGAATGCATAAATATTCTTTCTCCAGGAACACTTTGCCCAAAGAGAAGGTATCCTAAAGAGAAATAGACAGGTAGAAGTAAGAGCAACAGGCATTCCTGTGGAAGCATCACACAGTTCACGCTAGCAGCCCAATTGGCATTCTTTACTTCATATTAAAAAAGAAATCTGCATTACCATTTTCATAACAGTTTCTAAAGCAATGTCTTCACAGTCAGTTGGCACTTTAGCAGGGCTTTAAGCTGGGCTGAAAATAATGCTTTAATGCCCCAATTATATGCCAATGCCTGCAATGCCAGCACTGTTCTGCTCCTGTTCTGCTCCTGTTTTACCTTTACTTTGAAATCTGGCAGGAAGCAAGTTATAGCACTACTGCAGCAGAGCTTCAGGTTCCATCTCCAGAAGGAAGCTGCGTGATCCTATGGGGCAAAAGTGTCTGCTCAAAAGAGCTGCAAATGGCTCCTGCCTTTTCACAACCTTGAAGCATCTTTTTGGAACCAAATCATGTAATGGAAATAAGAGGAACTATATCAAGATATAAGGGCAAAAGGAAACATTTATTGGTTAACCTTCTCTATGTTGAGGCATATGCAGAATGCCACATTAAAAACAATTATTTAAATGGGGGGAGGAGAAGAAGTATCTCACCAAAGTGGGAGATTGTAGTCTGTTGAATTGCATCTTCAATCATTCTGTAATGCGGATATTCAGAACTGAGTCTAGTTTCCTATGAGTTAACTACCGCCATCAGACCTTGTCGTTCTAATGGTGTAACAGTCTGGCATTTAAAAAGAGGATCAGATTTTAATTTAGTCAGTTGGTGAAGGATATAGGACAAATAATGCCAAAAGTACAAGCCAACTTGATATGAGCATCTTTTAAAAACAAGAGAGAAAAGGAGGCTGTGCCTGATAAATGGAGCTGTAAGGTCCCACGTACCTCTTAAGAGTTTCTTTGAATATAAGAATTCTTAATTTCCATTTGATTTCTTTAGCTGGGCAGGAGGTTTGCTACTAACCTGAAAATCAAAAGGAGTCTAGTAGCACCTTCTCAGGTTAACAAATTTTATTAAGGCCTTGTGAGTTACAGTTCTCATTATCAAATGCATGGAGCAGCTGGACTAAAGTAGAATAAATTGATTTTAACCTGGGAGAAGAGGTTGGGGGGGGGAGTGAGAAAAAAAGAGGCAGATTCAGGTTACACGTGAGACAATTTATCTTCTTCATCACACTCTACTTCAGTTAAGCCACTCCAGGCATCCAATGAAGTTGAGCTGCAGCTCCACAAAAGCTGATGCCTTCCAAAAAAAAGTTGTAAGTCTGGAAAGATACTACCAGACTCAGTTTATTTTTTGGTGACTGTAGCCTGACACAGCCCCCTGTCTACAATGGCTACTAACCTAATTATAACAATCCAATTAACAATATGGGATGTGGGGTGAGGATTGATTTCAATGAAATAAGACAAAATTCAGTACAAAACCACAGTACATGGAAATAATGGATGAGTTATTTTATTCTACAGCACTGGAAGCTTGAAAACCCAAATGTTTGCAAGTACAGCATGCAAACACTTAGTCTTATACCTCCCCCTACTGGGCTATGCTAATCTGTTTGTGGAAGTCTTTCTGACTAAAGAACTCAAATGCCTTAAAAGGACGACTGTGGGACAAAAGGGATGCTGAAGTGAATGGTTTTTCTTCTGATGCATCTGATTAGGCTTCTTGGGCTTTCCCCACTAGCATTTCATTATGAGCAAACACGTCTGGCTAATCAGTGTTTCTCAACCTTGACAATTTTAAGGCATGTGGACTTCAACTCCCAGAATTCTGGGAGTTGAAGTCCACATGCCTTAAAATTGTCAAGGTTGAGAAACATTGGGCTATATCTTTTTTCTGCTATGCCCATATGATGCAGCATTCGTCTCGCCTGCAGCCCATGAGTGAGACAGGTTTAAGGCATCCTCAGTTATACCAGTGTTAAGGGAATGTTATCTCCCTTGTTCTGCTCACATCCAAGGCAAGGGTCTCAAAGCCAAATCATCATGAGTGAGAATTGTATAAAGAAAGTACTCATTAGTCCAAAGGTCACAACTCTGAAGGTTATTTTGTACATTGAGACAAAAATCACCAATGACTAAGTAATGAAGTAAAGGAAGAGCATCATAGTGTGTCATTAAACTGAAATGCGGAATTCAGCTGACCAAGCCCTGCCATTGCTGAGAAACTATCCTCACCTCAGACTCTGATGAGGTGACTGGACATCAACAGGTTGCTCAGCTTCCTGGATCACTGAGGTCTGGCCTGAGCCATCTATAGGGTGTTCAGTATCTTAGCCGTTAGTGAGCATCCTTAACTTCTAGACTTGTTGAGTCTAAGAAACAGACTTGAAGGACAACATGCAGTTTTCAAGCTATGAATCTGAGATCCCTGATCCAATGACAGCCTTAATTTCAATAATATTTCATCAGTGTTACCTTGGAGAGGAGTCAGGTGACTGGCTGTGGATGACAAAAAGAAGGAGGAACTGGGAAGAAAGCAGTACATTTCATGCTGGTACAATTTTGTGCTGACTCAAAGCACTGACCCTTCAGTTCCGCAGTGGGGAAAGGTCCACGGACTTCATGGAGAAAAAGACCATATTTATTTATTAAAAAGGGTTGCCTGCAACCTGTATGACCATAATACCAACAACTGGTAAAATCCTGTTCATGTTACCTTTTCATATTGATATGTTCCATTAGGTGATGGAGAAAGGAGAAATAGGACTGATCATATTGTCCGTGTCTCCAACATTGTGTCCTCTACTGATATATATTCAAATATCAGTGTTTTTAGCATGATAATTCAGCAAGGGATTTTGAGACCCAATATACCTAATTCTTAGTTTTTAGTTTAAATACACCTGACATTTACAATACCTGGAGTACTTCATCAGAGAAAAGTCCATATTTACTCATTATTGGATGCAAATACTCCTATTTTAGATATTCTGATCACCATGGCTAGCAAAAAGCAGAACATGGGAGCCCATAATAATGATTCTCTATCCCTCCCTTTCTATCCCTAGGCATGGAGGTAATTCTTTGAAATGGCTTCCCTGGATCTTATATTCAAAGATATATTGTAAACCTCCCTGTCTGAGAATGATGAGTACTGCATCAGGCCCCCCCTTAGAACAGAGTTTGCAGTTTAGTGCTTGACTCCTTCCCTTGATAGAGCCATTATGTAGTCCTGCTACTTTTTCTTGCTCTATTCTACCTTCCTGGGTTCTGCTGTGCAGGTTCTGAGGTTTTGCTTGATAAAAAAAAATACAGGAAACCAGAAGTTGCCTTTAAGCTTTACATTTTTATTCAGCTGAACAAAGACAGGCTCCTCTAAAAGAGAGAAGCCCCGAATGACAAGAAATCCTTGTATTTATTCTTTCTGATTACATAAGCAATCCACCCAGCAAAGCTGACACACATAAGATAAAGATTTCACCCAGTAAGTCTGGCACACTGTAGATAAGAAGGGAGAAAGCAGAAGTAGCTAAAAATGTTCCCTTTTGGGTGTTTCCTAAAGACATCGTACGTTCCCGGGTGGGTTAGGACATGGGGTGTTTTCCTTGCTGTCCTTTCATGACCCCTGCATCCATGACTCTGCAAGTGCCCAAAGATAGCAGGGCCGTCTGCACATATTGACAGTTGATACTTCCTATGCTGTCTCCTAATTCTGGGTCAACAATTCTGCCTCTTGAATATTATTTTTTTTTTATAAAAATTCTTTTATTAAAACCATTAACATTGAACATAAAAACATATTATGCAGCAATCATCATGACACCTGGTATACAATACTAAGTGTTAGTCTTTGAAAACGTCTGAGTTAGTAAGCCTTTTTCCCCACTCCTCGTGTCTAGCCTCAACTATACTCCTGTTACATTATATTTTGATTGGTGTTTCCCCTATCCGTTTCATTATTAATGTGATCAACATTAAACATAAGATCCTATTGCTAAGCAATCATCCTAGCACATAGCTTACAACATTAGGTATTAATCTTTGTAGACATCTGTTTTAGTAAACATTCTTCCCTCCTCCCTTACATCTTCAAGTAGACTCCGAATACATTTTGTTTGATTGGTGTTTCTCCTATATATGGTCTATCTACTATATCTAGTCTATCGCATATTGTGCGTTTGCGCTTCTGAGTTAACTTCATCCCATTACTAGTGCAATCTTTTATGGTCCCCAACCCGAGATCCTGAGGTAAAAGTTTCATATCCTGAGGTAGAGATTCAGTCTACTTTAACAATATTAAAGCAAACAACGTTAGTCATAAGGTTATGTTAAGAGGCATTAGTTATAGAACATATACATTCAACGTTGGGTGTTAGTTTTTGTAAACATCTGATTTGTTAGCCTTTCATCCCTCCTCCCATCGATCCTTAGCTGAACGCCAGCTGCATTCTGTTTGATTGGTGTCTCTCTTGGATATAGTCTATCCACTGTTTCCAGCCTCTTGAATATTATTGAAGGTGACAGAAAAGAGAGCAATAGTGGCAACGGGTTTTAACTGGGAATACCTGCTTTTTTGCTAGTTAAAAAATTATTTGTGCCTCGCCAAAACTAACCTAATTCTAAACTAATTAGAGTACTGTGGACTTCTTAAGACAATGTTTTTTTTTTCTCTCATCTGGTGTATTTTCAGTTAAACATAGTACAAAAGGAATCCAAATTCATCCAAATTTGAACTTGCATATATGGTGGAATGTAGGTGAACTTGTTAAACTGCCTAGAATTGCTTCCACTCCTGATGAGGAAGGGAGATGCAAGGGACATCCACATCGCTCTTCTTGACTATTAGAAATACTGTTTGGTTCTCCTGAGTAGCCTTTAACATCAAGCATAGCTTGTCACCCTTAAGCACTAGAAACATATTCTGACTGTGCTTTTGGATAATTGGATTTTAGGCTTAATAGTAGAGGTGTGACATTCAGGTGCAACTGGTTTCAATAACATGCTTCACCTTGTGGAGAAGGGGTCTTCATACTTGGCCCTTTTATGATTTGTGGGCTTCAACTCCCAGAATTTGTCAGCCAGTGTGCCTGGCTGAAGAATTCTGGGAGTTGAAATCCACAAGTCATAAAAGGGCCAAGTTTGAAGACCCCTATTGTGGAGGAACAGAGTTGCTTAGATTGGTCAGTTGGCACATGCAGAAGTTATTATTACAAAATGAAGCAGAGATAGTTACTGTAGAAGTGGAATGACACTTGATTTTCTGCCATTAGTATAAAGGAACACATCACTTGGCAACCCCAAAGCAATGCACAACCATGCCTAATATTAATTCCTGTATTTCATTTTTACAGAAAGGGATTCAGAACATTCCAGCTTGGCCTTGCCTGAGAAATCCTATTTCATTGACTCAATGAAACTCTTACTGAAGGATTGCTCAATTAGGAACACACACACACACACACACACACACACACACACACACACACACACACACACTGTTGTGTCCTGAGCCTGCAAAAGCAGGCTCGGGACGTTGCATTGGTCCCAGGCATTCCAAAAGCTGCCCGGGACCAGACAGAGCGGTGCTGGCCTTGTGCGCATATGCAAAGTGCGAAAACACTCTGTTCCTATTGGTTGTCACTGTCCGGGCTTCTGGTCATATAAAAAGGCCTGTGAGCCTTTTGCTTTCGCTTGGTTGTTGTAGAAGGAGAATAAAGTGTTTGTTCAGCATTGCCATGTGTCTTCATCATTCACACGCGAACAAAGTATACAACACACACCACCTCCAATGTCTTCCAAACCTTGAGTGACTCTGTCCAGAGCCCAAACATCTCTGTTCCTAACCATAAAGGCATCAATATGCCATATTATCAGAGTGTGAATTTGGCCTATCTGTACTGACAGTATGTGGAGGAATTGCATGCCAATGCTGAAGGGGCATGACATCACAATTAGCATTTTGTCCCTTGTTCTTTCTTCTCTCCATGGATGGCTAGATGAAAACTTCTTCTACCAAAGTCTACTTACCAAAGGCCAAGTGACAAGAGAGAAAATTATAAAATCCTTAAGAAGTCATTGTTCTAATGTTGATGTTCATTAAATTGCATTTAGATTTTTGGTTCTGCTCTTACTTGTTGGAATAGGCCCATAGTATTTTGGTCAATAGGCAAAAAGAGATTTCTAGACTGAAAGAAGGACTGTTTTTCCTGCCTTAAGAACCAACACATATCTTTGGGATTGTTTCTTTGAGTATCTTGATACAAAACAAAAGGTTGTGCTTCAGTCATTGTTGCAAAATGGGAAGCTGTATAAATCATATAAACAAACACCTGTGTATATATCTAGAAGCTCATCCTTATAATACTAGCCATGAAAATGCTCCAAGTTTCCCTATTCTGAGAGTGGGCAGAAAGACCTTGATTTATGTCATTGATGATTTGGGGATAAAACTTTACAGATAAGTTGTGAGTTTTTTATTTGGAAAATCTCATCTCTCCAAAACTCTTGGGCATGTTGTAACATTCATAGTAACTGCGAATGTCAAAAGAGAAAAATGACAAAAGGAGAACAGATAGTATATGTATAGTGCATTTGATGCAGAAAATAAAATAAAAACCTATTATTATTTTCTATCAAATATAGATAAACTAGTGATTGTGGAATTTTCTTTTATAGTTGATGCAAGTGTGCTAATTAAGTTCATTACAAATACTTAAAAGGTATAACAGAAATGCTAAATTACTAAATGTATTGCATGTTACTATAATACAGAAGCAGAATATATTTATCAGATTGAAACAATTGAC
Source organism: Bothrops alternatus (assembly GCA_034064705.1). Taxonomy (NCBI): domain Eukaryota; kingdom Metazoa; phylum Chordata; class Lepidosauria; order Squamata; family Viperidae; genus Bothrops; species Bothrops alternatus. Next base: position 422,935 of record JARGCV010000589.1, read on the forward strand.
AGGGGAATCAGAGCTTTGCTTTAGATTCAGATCAATAAATAACATTTGCTCATTTAGAATATTGATACAAAGACATGATTTGGCTCTCACTGAAGTGACACTTGTGGAAAGTAGTTAGAAGTTGGATGAAGCAATAGACGGGTGGGGAAATTTACTGTTTACTGCCAAATTTTGTCCAGCCAGTTGCAACTATGAATTGTCACATATTGCACTGTATTATGCTTCTCATTGTTTGTTCTGTGCATCTCACTTATGGAACGTTTTAGGGTTTTTCTTTCTTTTTCAGAACAATTTTCCTAACCTTGTCTCCTTTAGATATGTGGTGATTGCAATTCTCAGGAATCATGACTTTGGGCTTGCAACCCCAACACTTCTAGAAGGCACTGATTATGTGCCGTCAAGTCAGTGTCTTAGAGGCCACATAGACGTATGTTTTTCATAATGATCTGTCCTTAACCTGATCATTCTGGTTGTCTATCTGGTCACCCATCACAACTATATGTAAGTCCTTCCATATTGCTGTTGTTTGTCCTCTCCTTCTTTCCCCTTTCAACTACCCCAGCATTAGAGCTTTCTCCAGAGAGCCAGGTCTTTGTATAATATGAGCCTGGTTATTTGTATCTTAAGTGAAACTTGGGGTTAATCTGTTTGATTGTTTTCTTGACTACCTAGAAGACACTACAATAGAGAAATATTAAATGTTACAACTATTCTGAATTTGATGTTCTTTACCCCAAATCCTTTACAATTTTTAAGAAACATCCCAATCTGTTGAAACCCACTCATAGGAAATTCCAGTAAGTGGCAGATTTTGTCCCAACATCTCAAGATTAAGTGGTCTTTTAACCATAAAAATGGCATAAATGTTTGTTAGAGTGGACAACGCAGCTACAATCTGAGCCAATTCAAGACAATGTCCTTGCATCTCCCATCTGCTATGCAGGGTTGCATCCACTTCCTCCTTTCCAGACTTGTCAGTGCTTAAAGAATTGTTTTAGCTTATTTTAAAGTTCAGGAAACATGTTAGAGGATTTTCCCATGCTTTCAGTTCTAAAGCATAAACAAGCCACTTTCTCCATTCAAAAACATAGCTTGAGGCTATTCTGTCTTCTTGGCAGGATTCAGTATTTGGAACACAGAAGCAGCAAGTTCTTATCCAAGTTATTATTTGAGTTTAACCCAATTTAGCTGGGAATGAAGGATAAAAGTGCAAATAAAGTAAGAGTGAAAATAACTAAGTTGCTGGGGTGAGATATGAAAAATTGTCAAGGATATCCATGGTACTACTCATTAAAAAAATATATGTTGGTTTACTCTGAATATGTAGCCTTAGTTGCATCAGCTGCAAGTCAGACATAGCTGATGGGCTGATCTCAAGTCCATCAAGGTAAATGGTATATCTTTGAGCATAGTGCATCCAAAGGCAAAGTGCATCCGTAGTGCATCCAAAGGCAATTCCTTCATCTCAGTTAGGGTTAGGTAAGGCTAGGTAAGTTGAATCTACTTGGTAAGACCCAGAAGATATTCAGTCTTCTCTCTCCTATCGGACAGCCATTTGGAGCAGCTTTTTGTCCATTTGCTCTTTTTTGTTGGAAACTCCCAATGATGCCACTTTCTGGTGACAGAAACTAGCAAAGAGGCATCGGTCTATTAAATAAAATCTGATGGATTTTTACATTAATTACAACCCAGTTTGGATTTCTTATATCAGCAGTGCCTGACCTTTCTGTTAAACAGTTACCCCACTGCATACCTCTGTCTTTTTGTTATCATATTTCTTTTAAATGTGGTGTTTAACTGTTTTTAATAGGTTTTAATGTTGAAAAGCTGTGATTGTTATGCTTTAATTGTATACACTGCCCAGAGTCAAATGTAAGTGAGATAAGCAGTCAAATAAATGTAATAAATAAATGAATGAATGAATTCAATAAAAGTTTTAGAATAAAGAAATAAGACAGGTATAAATATTAATCAAGAGCTACTAATGTGATTTTACAGAATTCAAATGTCTAATGAATTATATAGTCATCACTTACATTGAAACTTTTGTCCCTCTGCAGAGATGTTGGGATTACTCATCTCACCCTTCGAAGCCAAACTAGATAGTGAGAAGGTACATCTGGAAGACGTGGAAGGCTACCACAGATACCTACCCAGAATATTGATTGAATCCCTAATAAAGCCAAGGTTTAGCAAGACAGCAAGGCTTCAGGCCTTTGAACTGAAGTGTTGTACATGGTCTTTCGGCTGGTTTCCAGACTAGCATCATCCATTTCAATCCATCGCAGTTCTTTAATCAAGTGTTTGTGGCTATATTTGATGGCAGAGATTGGAGGAAAAAAGAGGAAAGGAATGGTATAAATCAACTGAGTTAGCACATAAATTGAATTTTGCTGTTAGGATGAGACAGGTGCTGAGCACAGAACTCCTGTAGCTTTACAAAGATTCATTGCCAGCAGTAGAGGACAGAATAACCATTCTTTCAAATGTGACTGCTCAACCAAGGCTATTAAGATTGACCAAGGTTTCAAGCCATGGGCATGGCACATAACAGTTCCTTTAGCCTGGAAGGTGTACATAATTCCAACTGAGATTTCTCCTTATCTGTCTTTTGATCTCTGGGGATAGCTAGGGACAAGTAGAAGCTGCAGTATTATTAATTCCCCATTAATTTCCCGTTCAGATTTTACATCTTGAGTAAATGCACAGATAGGCTTGTCTGAAGAGCCAGCTGTACTGCAGACACTCACTCGCAGAGATGAATAAACGAACTAAAATATTTTACTCAGTGTGACTCTTTGTAAGTAGCAAATAGTGTATGTTTACTCATTTGCCTTTCTTGCTTTTTATGTTTTTGACAGAAATTCAGAAGAGTGGCCATCTTGTGGGCCCCATGAATGTTCTGCAGTAAAGTCCAGGGGCGTTTTCGAGACACTTGCCAACATGTTCATGGACAAGAACAGTACTCCTTTATCCAAGAAACCAAACAAAAAAAAAACCAGGCCCCAGGGTTTGCCTTCTCCAGCTCTTTGCTGTGCCTGTGGGCTCTGCATCATGCTAGCAGGTATTAACATAACCCTGGTAGGAGCATTTGCTTTTGGGACCTTCCTGCCTGTCAATAACCCTCCCATTGTCATTGGTCCCATCCTTCTGGTGGTGGCTTTCACTTTCTTTGGAGCTTGTTGCATTTGCAGCCGAAGGCCACCTGCTCACACCACAAGAAAGTTCAAGCCAGGAGCCAATATTGGACTCATCAAGCCTGGGAACACAGCCTTTGAAATTGAAACCAGTGAGCACACTGTGCAAGACACAACAGCTGTGCAGTTGAGCCCAACCAACTCTCCAATGTCTTCCAAAAAGTCTACTCCGATCCATGAGAATTCTAAGGCCTGTACACTTTTTACAATGGACAGCAATGGTCCAGTTGCAAAATATACAGCAGGGGGAGAATCGATACATCTGAATTTGCCCAGGGATGTTGCCATGACATAAACCAAACTGGAGAATATTTATGAGCATGTGGGTAGGAGGCACTTCAACACAACCAGATGGTTAGATGAGTTTCCAATAAAGCAAGCATCTGGAATCCAATTTAGATTTGGCCAGCACACGCATTAGAATATATTGAGAAATTTAAGGGAAAGGCATAATAAGGTGGCAATTAGTAATCAATACACAGCTGTATTGTGCCAGACACTGGTGGGGAAAGTCTGAATTTTCAGCAGTGACATTAAAGTGAAAAATGGAATACATAAATCAATGGCATGCAGCTACTGAAAATCACATATCCTGTGGATTTAATTCATTATATTAATGGGTTGGTGAATGATAATGTGATGACAAGGATTTGGTGGTGCAGAGCAGTGGAAAATTACAGATTCTTGGATGAATGATAGAAGGAACAGTGGATTGTACAGAATATTGATTACAAATGAAATAGAATTGATATTCTGATTTAAGTGGTCACTTTGCTTCTTTTGAGGCTATTTGATATACTACTTTAATGCTATCAAAATGAATTTTCCTTTTGATTTTATCACATTCTTATTGCATTTGGTAGATGAAAAAGGTTACTTAAATTAATGTACATCAGATAGCATATCTTTTCTCCATTCTCTGCTTTTTGGAATCAGTTGTTACACATGTAGCCAGCAGCTGAGTCAGACACATTGGGTTGTATATGAACATCTGATATATACTGTATCATGGAAAATAAAAATATATATGAGAAAATGTGAGAATAGAGAAAATGCACCATGTAATAGGGCACATGGTGTAAATCAGTATAAGATGACTAACATTTACTGTAGTTGGGATCTATAGAATTGTCTTATCCTAAACTGGTCCTTTGAGATGTACACTATGGAGGCATGCAGAGATGTATATATTTACATGCCATTTGAGAAGGGACCACAATGTCCATAATAGAAACTTGGCTATCTTTATATCTTAGAAGATTTTCCTCATGGGGAAAATAGTAATCAGATCTTTTTCTTATGCAACACATTGTCTACTCTTGTGTATTGTTTGTCAGTGAAAAGAATCTCTGTGTTGTTCTTTCTAATCACTTCAAACCAATTTACTTCTCAGTGACTTTAATGAGGATGGTGCTTGTTTGCAAATAAAGCAGACTTTATGTTTGGATAACTACCATACTGTGAGTGGTGTCTGCAGGGTATGGTTAAAAAAAAAGTCAAATTGGCAAATGCAAGAAACATAAAAAAAACAGGTAGACCTTCGATTACCTACTGCAGCTACCATCTTGACTGTTTTGATTACAACCTTCAGACACCCCTCTTTAGGGTCGATACATGTATGAATATATAGGCTGGAAAGGTCTACATGTGCACGAAGAAGATGGCAAGCATTGCTAATCCAATCCAATTCAACTTCAGTTTGACTCATTGTTTACTTCTAGATATTGTTTGTCTCCTATGTATCATATTTAGGTGGGTGGCTTGTCTGCTCTTGCTTTCCTTGGCAGCAGTTCAGTGATTATTTATGTGCTTAGTTGAGAAATATAAGCTCCAGTTGGAATGTCCAAAAACTGTTCATCATCTAAATGTTCTCCTGTCCCCTTCTTTTCTGGATCTCATATTTCATAAAACGGATTCTTGACCAATATTGATTCTTCCATTTCATAATTCTGGCAGAGATTAGAATTCTGTGCATTCATCTTGTTTTCTGCTTAAGTGTTAGCAATAGCCAAAAATACATATGAAAAGGAAACAAAAGGACTTGAAGACATCTTGCTGTCTCTAAACTATAAAATGAATTCAAAATGGAGGCATAGATTGTGCAGGAAATCAAAGAGAAATGAAGGAAGATGTTGACAAGTATTGGTACCTTCTTTACAGAAAGTGTTAAATTCCAGCTGATGAGGAGTGTTTGATGTCATTTTGAAAAGCTCTGGAAATTGCATGGTAATGTTCTGCTTCTATAATTATTTCATTGTTTATTGTTTTGACTCATGAAAGAATATTAAATAATATTTATAAGTACCTTTATCTCAGGAGACTGATTACCAGTTTCCCTTTGGCTGCATCTACAATCAAAATGAGATACTCCACAACAATAAGGAGAACTGAGGCAGTTGCCTCAAGTTTCTCTTTTCTCTTTTTCTCTTTTCCTTTTCCCCCCTCCCCCAGTCCCTGTAGATGGCTTGGCCATTTGTTAAGTGGAGTAAAAGATATATTAAATGCTGCATCACAATACAGGCATCTTAGCCTTTGACCTGATGCTGCAAAGTCTCTTAGGTCAGTTGACAGTCTAGATCAGGGGTAGGCAACCTTGGCTCTTTTATGACTCATGGACTTCAATTCCCAGCATGACTGGCTCAGGAATTCTGGGAGTTGAAGTCCATCAGTCACAAAAGAGCCAAGGTTGCCTACCCCTGGTCTAGATTGAAATGAGGGCAGAGCTGAATTGGGCAGGCCGTGTTATTGCTCATAAAAATGAGCTCCAGGATTTCCCTTTGAAAGTATGTATTTTAAAAAAACAACTGTAGGGCTGTGCCATAGTCTCCTGGGTATGTCTTAGGTTAGTCCTTTATGTGTGTCTTCTATATAAATCCTCTATATCACGACCTCTTTTGTAAAGAGGTTGCGTTACAGGGCTGGGTGAAAGGTTTCTTGTGATGAATATGTCAGAACGTGGGGATAATGGAAATGTCAGACCAATAAGAGGTAGAACCTGCATGCAACATACATTTAACCTGTGAGGAGATGTGACTGAATCCTGCAGCTTCCACCAGATGAATAATCTAAAATGAATTCTATCTGGAAAGAAATCCATTAAAGATGCTGAGGGTTCTACATCATATACATGGTAGTATGTATAATTTAATTCAGAGATGCTAAGATTTAAGTTGAAAAGTATAGGATTGCATATTAAGAGCAATCCATATAGCAAGAATGGAGAGAATTGCTTTCAACAAGGACAGGCATTCAAATCTTCTCACTTAAGAAATTATTTGTGGTTTATCTTGTAATAAGTTTGAACAGCTAATTACATTTCCATTGTGCTGGTATCTAATTGTTATTGAAATGTTTTATGGTAAATTAACTCCAATTGCAGATTTTTTTAAAAAGATACAGCCACTTGCATGTGACAATCTGTCTTTTTGCTAGCAAGATATTAAGACCTAAGAATTCTCTCAATATATCTCTCAAAACAAATTATCTAACAGTTAAAAGAGATTCTCATGGAAGGTCAATATCTTTTCAGCAAAACTATTTAAAAGACAAATGGGTGTGAGTTCTTTTTATTTTTCAGTATTTTTTGTCTTCAAAATGTTATTAGTTTTGCATACTAAGGAAGTTCTTGGTTTTTTAAACAAACAAACATGAACTGTGGTGGTGCAATGGTCAGAATGCAGTATTGCAGGCTAATTCTGCCGACTGCCAGACGTTCAATCCTGACCAGCTCAAGGTTGACTCAGCCTTCCGTCCTTCCAAGGTTGATAAAATGAGGACCCAGATTGCTGGGGGAAATATGCTGACTCTGTAACCTGCTTAGAGAGGGCTGTAAAGCACTGTGAAGCGGTATATAAGTCTAACTGCTATTGCTATCTGTCAGAATTCATTAAGAGAGTATGGAAGAGTCTGGATATACTGGATAATCATGTCGATTTCATTGTGCAAACTGCTTGTGACAAGTTCTGTACTGAAAACCAATCTTTGAAGTTTAACATGTGGTTATGTTCTGGTATCAGTTTCCATGTTTACAAAAGCAGTTGGCTGTTTAACACATTTTCAGTGGTCTCCCTGTGTTCAATAAAATATATTCAGATACTATCTCAGTTTTCTGCAGGCAATCTGGGAAGCCTCCTTCTTTTCAGTGGAATCATGCTGTTACTTTAAGAAAATGACATATACATTGGACCTATTAAAAAAAGGTCAACAGCTTTCCAATGGTGTATGGGTAATTGTAAGAACTGGAGATGATAAAGATTATCTACACGTACAGACCTTTAGACGGTATGTGACACCCCCATCAGAACTATTTAACCTTTGGTTCTACTGTGCTCTGCTAGTTTGTGGCTCTTCTAACACACCATTAATCCATGAGTCACTGGAAAACATGAGTTACTCAGAAAAATTCAGGTGAGTTCAGAAAAGAAGAAAATGTTTGATCTCATGAAGTCATGGATTCTTTTAGTCCTGCTGGATGATTTGATGAGTTTAAGTTATGATCTTAACTTTAGACGTGGGACTTTGAAAACTGAGTCATGTAAAGTCATGGAATACTTTGCTGACTAACAGTTTCAATGTTTATATCTAGTACTAAATACGAGCTGCATAAGTAACAGTAAGAATAAAGAGCCACCTTTGGAACGACACAGAAGAAAATGGATGATAACGGTAGACCATAATTTCATCATTCACTGATAGGGCAAAGCAAGGGAAGGTAAATCTGTACTGGAGCATGACAGTGACAATAATGGTCCAAGCTAGAACTTCTTTTTATAACAAAAAGTACAGCACAGTCTTCATTGTATTTCTAATATGGGCAAGAAGCATAGCATTGGTGATTCTTTGGGCCTGAAGAAGACACACTGTTGTGCAGTTCATCTGTGAAGATGAATGTGGCTCTGCAGTCCCAGTCTGGAAACACAGATTCTAGCACAATGGGGCATTGGAAGTTCATGCCACTCATGTTTTTCCATCAGTTGTTGTTGGTACCTCTTCAAAACTGGTGTAGGCTTCATAAAACAGGATTTGGCAGTGGGTTAAGTCAGCAATTGCAGCTTCTAGTTCCCTTGCCTGGATGTCACAGTGATGTAGGGTTTGCTTCACATTGTCCTTGTAGTGCTGGTATGAGTGACCTCAAGTTCTCTTTTCGGTCTCCAGTTCACCCTAGAGCAGGGGTAGGCAAACTCGGCTCTTTTATGACTCATGGACTTCAACTCCCAGAATTCCTGAGTCAGCATAGCTGAAGTCCATGAGTCATAAAAGAGCCGAGGTTGCCTACCCCTGCCCTAGAGCAACTGGCGAGGCCTAGGATGGTTGTCCATTCTGATGATGAATTTCACAAATGTAGGACAGCATGAAGAACATAGGCTATTTTTCCCTCTCCACCATGGATACAGCAGTTAACCAAGCACAGTTTTTAGAGTATAAATTCAACTGGGTGTAGTGAAAATTACTGGTGGGGAAATCTAGTACGGCCTTTTTAATTTGGCAGAATATGATTTTGGGTTCAGACAAATTCTCTCAAGAAGCATTATCTGCTATTTCTGCTGATGAATTTTTTAAAACATTGAATGGCTGACAAACACATTTGATCACTGAAACTCTTCCAATCCTTGCATCACCATGCATGGCACAGATCTTTTTCGCAAGATGCTGAGAACCACACATTGCATATTCGTTTAACATATGGACTCGATGGGCTTTGGCCTGATTCAGCATGGCTCTTCTTATGTTCTTATGTTCTTATATTGTGTGAATTTTGATTAAAATCATGATATTTGTCATGCAAAAGTATTCTAAGCATGAGGTCCCTGCCAATGAAAGGGAAAGACAGGGACCACTTATTAGGAAAAGCTCAAGATCAGAGGTTCTCAACCTTGGCAACTTTAAGACTTGTGGACTTCAACTCCCAGAATTCCTCAGCCAGCAAAGCTCTTGAGCAGATCTTGATATTTGTAACAAAGTGGCACCTACAGCCATCTCTTATGATTACCCTTCCCCCTCTTGCTAGCAGGATTAATTTTGAAAGAAAACTTGCCCCCAGGCTAATGCTGAAATTGTCTTTGATTTCATGGCTGAGATGATTAGTATGGTCTGATATCCAAGAGTAATGAGATTAAGGAGACTGTGAAAAACGGGCAGAAAGAGAATGAGAGACTTTTGCTCAAGATTAAAATGTAACAGAGTAATTTTAAAGGCTTAATTATTCAAAACACTGGCTAATTAAACGGCACCAAGGAATTTTCAGTCTTAAAACAGGTTAGCCACCAGACGTATTGCATTAATTGGTGCCCACAGAGAAAGTAAAATATAACCTGGCATATTTTTTAGCCTATCTCTTACTAGAAAGAGTATGGTAGTTGCATATCAAAATGCTTGCAATGTGGTAGACATACCAAGCGCATTGTTAATACACCTTGAGCATGACAGCTTGCTCTGAATGAATATATCTTGAAATGGCTTGTCCCGGATCTTTTAAAATTTCATAGTAAGGAGACTTTTAACTTATACAACTTTGCTCTGCTGAGCAGTGCACTAAAAGAAGAGGGAGACTTTAGATGAGATAGATAAGATAACCTTTATTGTCATTTTATAATACTTTACTAGCATTATTCAAAGTTCTTACAGACTGCAGGATATCCAAGGGCTAATTCAGTGCAGCTGAGAACATAACTATTGAGAAGAAGCATGGGAATGCATAGATGGTCCATGGCAGAAGACAAGATGTGTGCACTATTATTTTATTCATTATAATCTCTGCAAAGTAACCAAGAAGGGAAAATAGGAAGTAAATCTTGCAAATATCAGAATGGGCTTTGAGAGACACTGCATTTGGTGTGAGAATATGTAACATGAACTTCTCTTTGTGTACAATTTGTGATAAGAGAGAGAGAGAGAGTATGAGAGAAGGCAATCAGAATGGCAGTGCTAATTTTCATTTGTACACTTGATTTGATGCTATTGAAACAACCAAATGATTGATGTGACATTTTGTAGTTGCCAAGGGCACCTTTCCAATGTGCACCGAGGCACTGGAAGAAGTCCTTCAGAGCGAGAACAAAATGTACATTTAATTGGGAAGAGAGAAGAAAGTTAATTAGCAACATAGCATTAAACTTTTGTGTTTATGTGCCCAACTTGAAATTACTCTATTCAGTTGCTAGTCTGAAAGTTCAGTCTATGTTGGATAATGTGAAGTAAGCTATGAGAGAGTCTTGAAGCTCCACTGTTTGCATCCTTTGCAAAATCACTCTGAATACAGTTGAATGATGGGGATGCGTGTGTGATTGTTGAAAAGAACTGGCTTGATGAAGACCTATCTAATTTCCCTTTCTGGGAGCAATACAGCAAAGATCCTTGGTACCTCTTCAAGTAATTATTTTGAACTCTACCTATTCAAAACCTATTTTGAAAGTTTGGGGACTTGAAATTGTACAGGATTATCTTGGATCTTTGTCTATACAAAGAGATGTTGTAGTTCCACCAAAGTAAGACTTGACATTTACCAAATGTCCTGATAAAAAACATTATCCCATCTCTCTTTGCCTGTTCCCCCACTTCTCAGTTACACTGCCATAAAACTACAGAGAGAACATCTTGATCAATGTTTAAATGTGCTTGAGAAGCAGGATTATAGTGAAGCTCAACAAATGGCTTCATGGCCGTCTGGGCAATTCTGGGAGTTGAAGCAGTGGTGGGATTCAAAGAGTGGTGGGATTCAGCCGGTTTGCACCAGTTCAGCAGAACCGGTAGCTAATTTTTTGTTGCCCAGGCCCAGAATGAACTTCCAGAAGAGGCATCTACACAGAGAACCGGTTGTTGACATATTTGAATCCCACTACTGGATTCAGATATGTGAACAACCGGTTCTCTGTGTGGATGCCACTTCTGGAAATCCATTCTGGGCCTGGGCAACAAAAAATTCGCTACTGGTTCTGCCGAAGTGGCTGAATCCCACCACTGAGTTGAAGTCCACTGCTTTAGAGTTATGAACCTCCAACACCACTGTACTACGGCAGATCCAAATCTGAGAGAAAGAAAATGTAATAAAATAAATCCGATCCTTCTCTGCAATTTGTTTAAAGCAGCAAAGGTCTGGATTTTTAAAATATTGTATTTGTGATACATCTTGATTTTTAGCCTTCACCAAAAGAGAGCCAAGAAGGATAGCATGGCTTGGATGGGACATGGAGGGGGAGAGCTGCAAGATTGCCTTTATCTTCCAATTACGGGTTTGGCTTCTGCAGAATTAAGTGAGCCATTGAGCCACAGTGGGAGGCCTTGCAGATACTCTTTCAAACCTTCTAATGTAATCACCAATCGTACTTATTAAATTATCCTGCAGCAGAGAAGAGTTGAGCAAGACCTCTTGCACGTAGTAACCCAGAGCAGAAAGATGGGATCTCCCCATTAGAGTGTTCCCATTTTGTCCTGACATGGAAATTAGTATCATTGATCTGAACGAAACAGATCTGGACCTTTCCCCAACCTTTACAGCTCTATAGCATGCCTTTGAGAGGTCTTCTGCTTGAAACTATAAATGTATTTATTAAAAATATCACATTTCCTCCCCTCATTTGTGGCAGCCACCTGCTCCCCTCCCCAGTTTCCATATATATTGATTAGCCTGATCAAAACCATCCTTTTGTGGAAGTCTCCTGACTGCTTTGGAAAAGCAAAATCCCATCAGTTCATATTAAAGTATTTTCCACTTAGTCTAATTTGTTCTGGGTGATGTTTAGTGGAAGATAAGCTCTGTGATAATATGATCAAAATGATATATGCCATAATACCACAGTATGTATTACATGATTATATACTCTGGCATAATAAAAAATAAAAAAGAAAGCTGTAACCTGGGTATCCTCCAGAAATATTTGTCATGCTGAATAGGCATGGTGACCCTTGAGGGCCAACACATCTGGAAAAGTATTAATTTGGGGAAAGGCTGGGTTAGAAGACTGGAGACAAAAAAAAAAAACCCACTGGGAAGTAAAGCCCTAAATCTTGGGATTCGATTACCTAAGCACTGGGTATCAAGATGAACTGAAATTGAAATATCTACAGCAGAGCTCTCCAACCCTGTCAACTTTAAAACCTGTGGGCTTCAACTCCCATTCTGGCTGGGGAATTCTGGGACTTGAAGTCCACAGGTCTTAAAGATGCCAAGGTTGGACAGCCCTGATTTACAGTGTGGGAATAAGGAAGAAAAGCAAAGAGTGAAGTAGTGGGTAGAGTTAACGGAGGCAAGCATGGTTTGCAAGGATAGAAAACTATAGAGCAGTGTTTACGTTAAGAATTCACTAGTCAGCCACACAGGGCTAAACTTTAGATTTATGTACATTTCCTTTCTTATGTTTTGCTTATTATTTGTTGCTTCTGTTCTTCGCTTGGCATAATGTTGCTGATGCTCAATGCACTGCTGTCTGTGAAGAAGGGAGATTAGAAGGTCTGGCTGATGAAAGCAGCATTGTGGCATGGTGATGCAAACCCCTCTTCTTTTCTATGTGTGTGATGTCACACATTTGCCCCCAAAGAGCAGAGCTTATGTTGCTTTTGTCATTTAGATAAAAGTAACAAGATCCTACATAGGGCACTATCTCAGGGATTAATGTCATGGGTATGTTTTTATATCTACATATCTGTGATGACCCAGGGCACAGCACAAAGGCAATGCAGACAACTGGCAATGTAAACAGTTCTTTAATGGTTGCAAATTTCCTCCAAATGCTCCCACATTTGCTGGCAAGCCGCCAACCCAAATACACACACTCACCTTCCAGCTGACTCTGGCTGAAGGCAGTTTCAAGCCTCATTAGTACACAAATGTCCTCAAGGCCATAAAGATAACAAACCAAACAAAACATCAACTAATGAGTCCACTTGAATCTCAGCTTGCCTGCAGAGTTTGCAAAGAGAAAAGTCAAGATGCAGTCTGAGGTCGTATTCAGGAAATCCACGTGGTCAGCTGGTCCGGTCATCAAGGTGTCCAGGTTTTCCCAAGGCACAGAACAAGAGCAACAATAAACAATTTCCCCAAGATTCAACGTTTGTTCCCGACAAAGTCTCCACCCCACAGTGGCTCCTTATCTCAGTCCTCAGGTGTGCCTTATGGGGTGGGGCAGGACACTCTCCTCCCAAGTGAGCCTGCCTGGGTTGTTGTTCCCTCCTCCTCTCCACTCTCCTAGCTCTAGGATCAGGTGGGGATGGGCCTTGCTCCTCGCCTGAACTCTGTCTCCCCTGTTCCAATCCTGAAGAGCCCTGGCCTGCCTCAGCCTGCCCTTCCCCACAGTCTGAAGCCACAGATACCTCTCCCTGGCCTTGACAGGGTCCTGTTCCAGCTCCATTTCCTCCTCTGACGTATAACAGTTCATTTAGTGACTGTTCAAAGTTACAATGACACTGAAAAAAGTAACTTATGACTGTGTTTCACATTTACGATGGACCCCTGTGGTCACATGATCAAAGTTAGAGGCTTTGGCAGTGTTCCGGGCAGTAGTGGGATTCAAATACCTGAACAACTGGTTCTCTGTGTGGACGCTGCTTCTGGAAGTCTGTTCTGGGCCTCGGTCCTGGAAGTGTATGGATGCCACTTCCAGAAGTAAGCCCAGAACGGACATCCGAAAGTGGTGTCCACGCACTTCCAGTGAGCCATTATGGGCCTAGAAGGCCTTCCTCAGGCCTCTGAGGCTCAGAATGGGCTTCCGGAAGTGGCATTCATGCGCTTCCGGCAGTCCGCTCTTGGCCTTGCGAAAAAGGGCTCGAGCTTCAGCCGGTTCGCCAAAGTCAACAAAAAATTAGCTACTGGTTCTCTTGAACCAGTGCGAACCAGTTGAATCCCACCACTGATTCCAGGGTCATGTGATCTCCTTTCGGAAACCAGATTCACTTAACAACCATGTTACTATCTTAACAACTGCAGTGATTCATTTAACACTGGTGGCAAGAAAGGTTGCAAAATTGGGGAAAACTCATTTAACAACTTAGCAACAGAAATTTTAGACCTTATGGTCACAAATTGAGGACTACCTGTATTGCCAAAAGAAACATCGTATGTGGCATTTCACTTGCCTGTTGCACTGCACTCTTATTTAGGTTTACACTGAAGTCATTTCCATGCTGCTATCCACCATAGTCAATAACTGCATGGGACTATAGCTCTAGTTTTTGTTTCTGATAATATGATGAAATATGGGAAAGATAAAGCCTAAGGATCAGCAATAGATTGGACATCTCACTTTTTATTTTTTTTTATATTTGTAAACATTTATTTTTTCCCCAAACTTTTACAATACAGTAGTAGTGGAAAATACAAGAGGCACTGCCCTCTGGTGGCTGAGATTAAAACTGCACCTATAAGTTATCTTTTACCCCCTTGCTACAGATGTTCATGGTAGGGCTGGGCAAAGATTGCCTGTGCTGGCTCAGGAATTCTGGGAGTTGAAGTCCACAAATCATAAAGAGGGCTGTCATTCACCACCTCTGATTTAGCTGGCTCCTCCGTTTGAAAGCCTGTGACTTGTTTTGTGTAGGTCCAGAGAATAACATGCCCCATCTCATTCTAAATTCTGGAGAGTTATTCAGAAAAACCCTTAGCTGAACTTCTAAGAGGAGGAAGAGGAGAATGAAAAGACTGCTACATGCCACAACTGTTGTCCTGGTATATTTCCAAGAAGGGAGATCATTTAAATATGTGCTGTGCTTTAAGATGCTAAAGAGATTGCTCAATCTGTTGTATATGACAGGATGAGGCAAGAAGGAGAGACTGGACTTCTAATTTCTCAGCAAACGTCTATAGAGTACCCATTGTGTTCAAATGTTCTTTAAAGTTCTTGTCTCTCTGAGTGTTGTTGATCCCTTGCCTAGGTATGTAGGTGCTTTTTGTTGTTGTTGTTGTTGTTGTTGTTGTTGTTGCAAGTAAAGCTACTTTTCTTTTAAAACTGGTCTTGAAAAGTAATGAGAGAAAGGAAATAACCCATTAGTCCTTCCACTTGCTGTATGGAATCTCAATACCAGACCTCTAAGAAGTAGATCACAAAAGAGCAGACAGGTAGGACCTTTTTAAATGTGTCTTACGGAAAGCCAATTTCTAGAATCCATGACTGCCCCATTTCAATGCTGCAGCTACCTAAGAATGCATTTGCACGTTAACTTCTTCTCTGCTAAGATATTCCAAATTGGTACAGGACATGGTGACGCTTCCAGATGTTGAGATTTTTACTGATTGTCCTACCCAATTTTTAAACAGAACATTTAAAATTTAGTTAGAATTTAACCTGAGAGAACCTATGCCATTAGACAAATAATATAGTGGTTTTTCCCCCCCTTTGGTACTGTCCATGGGGTTTTCATTGCAAAGATATTGGAGTGGGTTGCCATTTCCTTCTCCAGTGGATCACACTTTGTCAGAACTCTCTGCTAAGACCTGTCCATCTTGGGTGGCCCTCCACGGCATAGCTCATAGCTTCATTGAATTACCCAAGCCCCTTCGCAGTAATCCATGAAGGCAGTAATCCATGAAGGTGCAATAGAAAAATGGGACGACAGAGAATGAGATGGATGGAGTCACTGAAGCAGTAGGCATGAGCTTAAATGGACTCCAGAAAATGGTAGAGGACCGGAAGGCCTGGAGGAAGGTTGTCTATGGGGTTGCGATGGGTCAGACATGACTTCACAACTAACCACAACAACAGTGTTTTTCCTTTGTTTTTGGCATTTTTATCCTCATGAAACATTTGTGCTTTTAAAAGATACTCACTTGTGCTTAATTTAATAAATAATTGACTGTTCCCTTCATTGTTCCACAATCAGTTAGTTCCACAATCCAATGATAGAGCTTGCAATTGAAGGTGAACTCAGATACTTCAAAGAAATGACATGAAACCCAACTATGCATTTCTGTAATAGAAATGAAGACTATAATTCTATGCTTCCTCAGTAGGTCTCCATACCATTGGTGTGTAATGAAAATAAAACATAGCTATGGCTCATCACCCAGGAAACAAAATACATTCTAGTCACTTGTGATCCCATATATATTATCTCAGTATTAACAGACTGATTCTGTTATCAGTCCCAATTCAGAAAAGATGAAGAAAATCATGAAGTCATATGAAACGGTTCTTCTGAAAAACCAAACCTAGAAAGCTCCTACTTTTCCATAGTCATAAAAATGATCTATTGTAAAGGGAAAGCACAGCAGTTTTTGGTTTTGCTCTTTTTCCCCTTTGCTTACTTCAGATACAGAGAAAAAAAGACATTTTTTTGCATTAGGTTTTATATTCTTCTTATGAAAACATAGGAAAACTTTTTTTTTTTGTATGGCTGATAAAGTTACACACTTCTGATCCTAATAGTGGTTCATAGGGATGGTTTCAAATTCTGTTTCAGTCCTGCTGCATACACAAAGAAAAGACTTGTCAGCAGATGGAGCTATGCCACAGAAAACTCTCATTTGATGCCAAGAACAGGAAAAAACATCTACTAAATGTCACCAACTGTGAAAGAAAATTTTATCTATGCAATTTAAGATATGCTACAGTGCCCCTACTCTCATCCATTTAAGAGGCACTTTGTGAAACTGCGCCAAAACTGCTCCCTAAAAGATCTCAATTGCAATGCTATATCTTTCCCCCAAACAGATTTACCCTTTTCTTCCTCTCCTTCCAGTGTGACCTCACCTCTAATCAGCAATAGTTCGGGGGATCACCCAATTGGGTGAGGATTTCAGCCAAGACAGAATTTTAGTGCTCTGATGGGTAGGGGCAAGAATCAATTTTCAAGCAAATCTGGTGCAATATATTAATTATACTGTTGGAACTCTCAAGTTAGTTTTGTTCTAGTTTAATACTGTGACAGATCCCAGGGACTGCTCCATCGCTTCATTATCTATTTATATATTAAAACTATTTATATCCTGTCTGTATTGTGTACAACTCAAGGCAATGTACATACTACTCTTGCCTATTTTACCCACAGCAACAACCCTGAGAGGATTAGAACTCATGGACTTCTGGTTTCTAGTCCAGCTCTTTATTCACTATACCAAACTGGCTCTCAGTACCATCCACAATACAGAATTGCCTTATTGAAGACCAGAACAACATGATATTGATGAAAATTCATTCCCCATCTAGATGTGCCAAGAGAAAATTGTCAGAAACTTCCCCTAAAGCAGGGGTTCTCAACCTTGGCAACTTTAAGACTTGTGGACTTCAACTCCCAGAATTCCTCAGCCAGCAAAGCTGGCTGAGGAATTCTGGGAGGTGAAGTCCACAAGTCTTAAAGTTGCCAAGGTTGAGAACCCCTGCCCTAAAGCCTGCTGCTTTCTCCAGTCAGAAGGATCAGGGGGACCAATGAACAGGTATGGCTGCTGCCTCCCTCTTTCCCCCATGTCAGAGATAAAGTCATTCAGAGAGGACTGTCTGAGGCCTGAGCAGAGAGTAATATGGTGAAGAGAAAACACCAGCTCCGTGAAAGTAAACTTATCAGTGGGGGTTGACTATTTTTGGCTGAAGGATGCAGAGAAGAGGGAAGAAGCTTGAGAAGGATGAGTGAACATCAACTGACAACATCAAGAGAATCATCCTGACAGCCAGGGAGCCTTAAAGCAACAAGAACTGCTGGTTGATCTCTCTAGTAAGATCTATACAAACTTCCTCATCCTCAAGTCAGGCCCAGCCTTGAACAAGCTCACCATTTAGGCAGAGAACTGAGTTGCCTACACTCAAGCAAGAACACCGGAAAGCAGACAGGGGAGGTATGTACTGTAGAGAGAAGGTGCTGCCTAAAAACCCTTAGCTGAACTTAGTGTTTTGAATGCCATAAATGGCTGCTGCTAAGACAATTTAATTTCTTAGTTGGACATTTCAGTTTGTGTTGATAATTTGAATGACTGATGTTTCAAGAAAGTGTTTGGTTTTAAAGCCATGTCCCTGAGGGCTTAAGGGACTGGATTGAATACATTTCATCAAATTCTTAACACTTTGTGTAATTGGAGTTAGTTCTGGCTGGTTTAGCCTTTGTTTCCTCAGCCCTGAGTTGCACTTCCTGGAAGCTACCAGGAAGAAGACCTTTCAGGGACAATGGGAAGATGAAAGAGCTTTTCCTTGTAGCACCCGTTCATCTGTTGATATCCAAATAATTCCTTAGTAGCAATCTGCTTTTTAATACTACAGTCCAGTAAAGAGTCACTAGGTGGCAATAGTGGCTTTTAAACTGATAAAAAAAAGCTGGAAGAACAAATATATTTAGACCCTACAGATCATAGTTATCTGTTCTGAACCTTCTTTTTTTATATTATCCAATCAGCAAGTTTTATTTCTAGCAGTGATTTTTGTTTGGTTACATATTTTATTAACACCTTGCTTTTTCATTCAAGTGCCATGGTTAATAGATAAACCATTATAAGACAAATAAAAGAACATAGAAGTATCAAAAAATGTTTCTTAAAATGCAACCCTTAATTATTATTTTTTTAAAAAAATGAATTGGAAATCAAATAAATCTTTCAAAAGAGTGAATTCCATAGCTTGGGAGCATGCAACGCAAAGTTTTCTCTGATGCTAACAGGCTCTCAAAGGTAAGGAGTTTTCAAAGAGAATTTCTGCAGATCTCACTGTCTGGCTAGATCCAACAAACAATCAAGCTTTTAGCTACAGTTATTTGAATCTGAATTTTTTATACTGTTGTTGCAAGTAGTTTATCTATTGGGAGAGGGTGTTTAATATTGTAGCTTATTTTCAGATAAAGGGGCACTTTGAAAATAATTTAAATGAATCAGTGATTTTTGATGATATATATTCTAATTTCAGGATGTCCAAACATTCTAGAGGATCAGTCACGTTTTCATAAAAACAATTTAATTAAAAATAAAATCCCATGCATTTGAGAGATATGTGTATTTGTTTCTGGAAATGTTGAATACGCTGCACAAGGGGAGTTTTACATGCTCAAGTAAGCTTGGTTACATTTCTTGGAACATATATTTCCCCACAGTGTATGCAACTCTCTGTGGGATATCATTTATCTACTTATTCATTCATTTAATGCCTAGTCCCAGTCCCACAGGACTCCAGGCAAGATTCATAATACATAAACCATTAAAACATTCATGATCAGGTTAAAATAATAAAAGCTTTAAAGCATAGCAAACCACACCACCACCAAAATTCAAACTGGGCATCAGGACCTAAACACTGCCTAGAAGAATACCATTGTTAGCTGCTTCTGGAAGGTAGCTAAGGTTGGAGGTATCATAAACTCCAAAGAGAGGCCATTTGGAGGGCTGGCATTGCTGCAGAAAAGTAGCATCCTGAGTTCTGGCTTCTCCACCTCCCCAAAGTGGGAAAACATCGGCTGCTTTTCCCAACAAGATTGAATTGGTTGGGCCAGTTCTAGCGGGTGTCCATGGTCCTGAAGGCAACTTGGTGCCAAAGCATAAAGGCTTTATAGGTTAACACCACTATTTTAAATTGCAGCCATGAACCTATTGGAAGCCAGTGTAGGACCTGTAACTCATGTATAAAATGTTCCCATCAGCAAGTGCCAGATATTAAATGGGCCATTGCATTCTGAACCAACTGAAGCTTCTGAGTGATTTTTAAAGGCAGTCTCATGTGGAGTGCATTTGTCAGGCATGAAAAACCAAGTCCACATGGTCCAATTAAACTGATTTATTGCTACAAAGCCCATGCACAGGAATCTTCTCAACTAACTGTCAGCACTAGATTGGAGCTAGAAAAGGCTCAATGGCAATCCAAGGGGGATGGACTTAGTTCATTTGTGGCTACATAATGGCTCTAAACTGATCCCTCTTTTTACCTCTCTCCCTGGCTCTGCCACTGCTTTTCCTACAGCACTGCCATAATAATCTGAATGAGTTGTGACAAGGGCAAGAGTCAATGCAGCTAGTTCCTATTGCCCACAATAGGACCAAGCTGAGTAAAACCTTCAAGCTATTGTTCCAGCAGAACCTCTGAGTCCAAGAAGATCTGACTTGTTCCTTCTCATTTTCCCCATCTAGTGACACTACTGGAGCTGCCTGACAATCCTGATGGACAGGACATAATTCCAGTATGCTAGGATTCAATTTTAATCTTTTCTTTCCCATTCACAACTTCCAGAACTGGGACAAAACCTCAATAGCATCACCAACATATCCTGAGGTAAAGTTGCAAAGCTACAGTGAGCATCATCAGCATACTGATAGCAGTGAACTCTGAACTGACATATTATCTTAATAAAAATGATAAATAGTAATGGGGAGTTAACTCAGCCGTATGGCACCCCCAAAGGAAATAGCTACCAAGCTGACCTCCCCTATCCAGTTGCACTGAGGACAGATCAGAAACACTGTAAAAAAATGCCTCCAATATCCAACTTCCAAAGTTGGTCCAGAAAGATACCATGGTCAATGGCACTGCAAGCTGCTGAGATATCTAAAAGGACCAGCAGAACCATGTTAACCCCATCCAAATCTCAATAGAGGCAATCCTTTGGTGCATTCAAAGCTCTCTTCATCCCACGGCCAAGCTTGAACCTTGGATGAAGACTTTATTCAAAGTACTCATTCACCATCACCTTCACAACCTTAGCTAAATAAAAGAGAGAGGGAAAGATAGAAACTGGGTGATAGTAATATAAGCTCTCTGGATTCAGAGACAATTCTTAAAGAGCTTCCTTCAAGACTCCTGGCAAGATTGGATAAGTGCACGCTAGAAGTTTGACTTGGTGCCAGGTATTCTGTTGTTGTTGATGTCTTAATGTGTTTAGTTTTATAGTTTTAATAACGCTGTGTTGTGCACCAACTCGTCTTGTCCTCCATCAGTCTCCATCCAGCATATCCATTGGTGGAGCTAAGGAAGGGAAATATTTATTGATAAACTTAACAAAGAGAAAGATTTTAATATGTTGTTTTAACTTTGGGTTGGGAACCCCTCCAAGTTGGTTAGAAGATGGATCGCTATGTAACTGTTTTAAATAATTAAGCATCCCTCCTGTAAGAAGATATTAATAGTTTCCCAGGACTAAATATTTTGCTCTGCAGCTCAGAGGAGCAGCAGGGATGTAAGCAACAAGTGGCAGAGTACATTCTATCCATTTCTTTCAAAGTCCTAGGACCAAATAAATACAAGATAACAAATATTGTCCTAGTTACCACTCTAGAATCTACCCTAATAAAAATCAAGATTTGAACAAATCTGAGTGACTTTATCAGCAGTATGCTGTTCTCACTGGTCAAAGAAGCCAAGGGAAGCATTTGCAATTGGCTCCTTCTCAAAAGGAAATTAGTCATCCTAAATAAGACTGTTGGGTGACAGTCCACTGATGCAATAAAAGGAGAAAGTAAGAATATTTTGCTTATTATTGCCATGGAATAGGCCTGAATCTGGGCATATTTCTCTTTTCACTGTTTGTCCATCTGAGCCAGCATGGCTGGCTCAGGAATTCTGGGAGTTGAAGTCCACGAGTCATAAAAGAGCCAAGGTTGCTTACCCCTGCTCTAGGCATTGCTTCTGTTTCTTCATCTCCCTCAGGGCCTTCAAAAACCAGGAAGCCATCAGGGATAAACCAAAAGAGAAAGTTACTTTGTCAATGGCCTAAGTTGCTAGCAATCCTCAATCAACAAGCCTGTCAGAAGAGCAGAAAAATCCCAAAGTACTCACTGAAAACTATCTGGATCCATGAGGCACCATCTAAATTGGTCAAGCCATGGGAGATCACAGATGGCTATCAGTTGTAAATGGAGCAGGAACAGAGTCCTGAGATGGAAAGGGCAGGAAAAAAACCTGGAAAAATTGGGGGGAAAGCAGGGGTTCCCCCCCATTTTTTCCAAATGGCTTTGGAAAAAAAGGGGGGAAACCCTGGAGAGTATTATGATTTCTTTGATATGGTCAGGTCTAGAGATGGGAAGGTCTGGGAAACAAAATGGGAAAATTGGCAAAAAACCCCCTATATTTCCCCCCAATTTTCCCAGTTTTTTCCAGGCCTTCCCGTTCTAGACCTGACCATATCAAAGGAATCATAATACTCTCCATATCCAGATCACTAACAACTGCTCCAAAGTGAAAGTATGGTCCAATACATCAGGGTCCCCAACCCCAGTCTGTGGACCAGTAACTGGGCTGTGGCATGCCAGCAACCGGTCCGCACAAACAAGCAACAAACATGCAGACAGCACACAAAACCATGCACCCTCTAATCTGTGGAAAAACCTTTCTCCATGGAACCGGTCCCTGGTGCCCAAAAGTTTGGGGACCTCTGCAATACATGATGACCTTTGTGTGTTGAGTTTGAAGTTATTTGGAACAAGCCCATGGTTATCATAGAGACCATGAATCCTTGAATTCCAGTAAGCCCATCTCCTACCACATAAAAATCAAAGTCCCCAACACTAATAGACAGGGGACTCAGATGTGATTCAATAGACCTAAGAAGTGATCCAAAAGGGTACTAAGGTGACCAAGAAGACCCATGTTTTTCCCTATAGCTCAAACTAACATAAATGTAGTAACTCTCTGCTACTCCAGTAACAGCAATCCTGATCACAGATAAGGTGTCATAATAAATCAATGCCACATTCTTTCCCCCATCTTGGTATCAGGACTGCTACAGGATCTCAAATCCAGCTAGGTAGATTTTTTAAAAAGGTGATATCCCAACTCTAACTCAGCCAGGTTTTAATATACACCAAGGCTGCAAGTTTTGCCATTACCAATTCATGGATAGGCTGGTCCTGGACATTTATCTCCTGTGTCCTCAGACCTACACTCTCACTGTGGTTTAGGATCTATTCTTCTTTTAGTGGCTGCTGAACTCCTGCTATTAGAGAAGAGTCCAGCCCCTACAGCAGGAGTAGGAAATTGTTAACAAGCCTACCCAAACACTATCTCAGGAGGTGCCCCCAAAACCATATCCAACTGCTGAGACTCTACAACACAGGTTTTGAATGACTGTGGTCCCCAGGCCTCCCATCCAATTCCTAAGCATCCGAATGCCTCATATTCCAGTTCCTACTGATAGGCCACTTCTCAATTGTTTTTACACCTTACTCTGGTGAATACTCAAGAAACTATATGCCACCTTCTTAAATCTCTTCCAACTCACTGAGTCAATCCAATCCAACCAGTGTGAACCTCTATGTTGGGAAGGAGTTCCTATTCCTAGTACACTCTTAAATGTTACAACCCTCCCCCAAGCAAAACAACAAAACAACAACAAAAATCCTACTCTTCTTGGCTGCAGTCTGATTCCACAACACTTCATTACTGCAAGTCTGAGCAAGGATAAACATCACACTCCCCCACTTCAATTCCTCTACTGTTACCATTGTCAGCCCAGCTTAATAGGAATGCAAGAAGGCCATAACATTACAAGTTAAAATGTCTAATGCAACATATCTGGTTTTCATATTACTACACTGAGCATCACTTTACATGCTTTATTTGTAGACATCTGTATTCACTTGTTTCTCATTTGTGGTGCACTTGTAAACCTGTTTAAATATAAGGGGGAGAAAGAACAAGAAAATAGAAAAAGCTCTAGCTCAAATGGATGAGGTGTGATAATTTTGACATGATAGGTGCACAAGGGGAAGAACTTCATGGATTTCAGCATCTTGTTGAAGGAACATAGATGTGGCAGGTTTAGCATAGCAAGACTTTGATGCAGATGTCCAGGAACCACTTAGGAGAATGAATGAACAGGAGACCTATATATCCACACTGGAACCGCAGAGCATGTCTGCTACTTTTGATGTAAGTGAAGTTATACATAAAGAGCACATATGAACATAATAGATTAGAAACGTTAAATGTTAAATGATCTAATGTTTGGCACAGTATAGAGTGGCACCTTTAGGTTACTATCTATGGAGACTTTCAGTCATCCATGCCATGGTTGTCCCAAAGGTGCTTTTTCAAAAGGCAACTGGACTTTTGTTTTTTCCATTGTAAAATTAATCTCTTATTCTTTCATTGAGAAGTTGGAGCTGTGCTTTCTGCAGGATGATTTTTAGGCTACTGCATTTGACCATGAAAGCATTAAAATGTTATTCAGTTAGACACAAACCTAGCTATCCTGCCACAAAATATATATGGTCAAGATCTTACATCTATTTAAAGCATTTTCTTAACAACAACAAATATTTTTTAAAAGTCATTCTACTTGCAAAGATACATTTTTTTCCATTCACAAACAGAACACTGCATCTTCCAATAGTAAATTTAGTCATTCAGCTAAACTACTTAAGATAGAGCAACTTGGCTTTCTTTCACTAAATGATGGCTTACCTTGCCAGCCTTGGATCTGACTTCTTCAGAAGTGGCAGTTTCTAAACCACCCTTCTCAAAATTGCTGCTCATCAGACAAACTGAGCTTACAGTTCTCATGATTCCTGTGTACCAAAGCCCGCTGTGGATGCTATATCCTGAGAATATGAGGCTGGAGAAAGAACCACTTGTATACTCAGCAATTATTGCAGGTTAATTAAAGCTTTTCCTCATTTCTTGTTTCATTGTTCTCTGAATTGCTTTCCAACCTGACTCAAATTTCCATTTACCTGGTTTACTTACTTACAGGTAATTTTATACCTCTCTTCATGTATTCTTGCAAGAATTTTATTTTATAATGTTTTTAAGAACAGGCGAATTCATTCCATTTAAAAGGTTTCTATGCAATGGGAAATGAGATAAGAGAATACAAATTATGTAGCAATTCCCAAAAAGTATGTTTCAGCCTAT
This sequence comes from Bothrops alternatus, assembly GCA_034064705.1. NCBI lineage: Eukaryota > Metazoa > Chordata > Lepidosauria > Squamata > Viperidae > Bothrops > Bothrops alternatus. Next base: position 447,869 of record JARGCV010000589.1, read on the forward strand.
TTGACAAAATTGGATGGTCTACTACCTGGCTAGTTACTACACAGGCATCTGTCAGTAGATATTTGAATTTCTCTCCAAATATAACAAAGAACAAGGCTTCTGGACTTCATGCCTGGAATCATATGGCTACTGCCACAATCTCTAGAACAGCGGTTCTCAACCTATTTCAGGTTGCGACCCCGACCTCTGCTGTGCATGCGCGGTGCGACCCCAGCCTGCACCACGCATGTGCTGCGTGACGGTCCACATCATGCATGCGTGATGCGCACGCGACGCCCCGCATCGCACATGTGCGGTGCGACGCCCCGCATCGCGCATGTGCGGCACGCCCACGATGGTCTGCATCGCGCATGCGTGACACGCCCGCAACGGTCCACAGCACGCATGCGTGGCGCGACGGTCCGCAGCGCGCATACGCGGTGCTGCCCCTGTGCCGGCCGAGGGGAAAAGGGGGGGAAAAATGGCGGACTGTGGCCTTTGGCGACCCCCGTGAAATGGTTGTTCGACCCCAAATGGGGTCGCGACCCATAGGTTGAGAACCGCTGCTCTAGAAGATCCTTAGATCTTGGCAGAGACAGCTAGATTGGGAAGAATCCCAAGAATATTTTTAGGTGATGGTAGAAATTTTGAGTGGCCCCATTTTTAAATCCACTTTCAAATCCATCTTTGAGTCATTCTCAATTCGTGTTTTGTCCAATAAAATCTCTTCTTCTTCTATAGCTCTTTTAAATCTATTTTTGTAATAGCAGACAATCTTAAGAGTAGTTTCTGAGTGCAATATTTTCAAACATCCTTGAATTCTTCCAAAGTCAGATATTTTTTCTGCATTCTGTATTAACGGGGTTCTTCTCCTTTAATTATATTTAATTTTTTCTTCTTCCCCTTAGTGTCTACTACTTTCAAAGTCCACTCCTACCATGTTTTCATTCTAATCAATAACATGTTCCCAAGTCAAGATTTCTTATAATTAGTTTCAAAAAATATTTCTCTCTCTTTCTCTCTCTCTCTCCCCCCATGTAAATTTTAAACAACCCATGGGAATGTTTCTTATAATAAATGCCAAAATCATATTTCAACTTTCTCTGGCTTCTTAATCTGTTTGTAGCTTTTCAAAATCAATGTTCTAATCATATTTTTACTTTCTATTTTTTAAAAAAGAAATTTTAAAAGTTCTTAAACTTGGGGGAAACTTCTTTCTTCAAAGATACAAGGTAATTCACTTAATGTAATGAAACTTGTTTTTCTGAATATCCAAAAAGCTGTTAACAAGCAATTTCCAGAAGGAGGAGATACAGGTAGACCTGTATTGGGACTGGAATCTTGATCGTTGAGTGAAGCAGTTGTTATGCTCATGTGACTGTTTTGCTCAACGACTGCAATCCCAGCATTCCCGGTTGTGATTGTTAAGTGAAGCTTCTTGTTAAGCAGATGGAGTGAAGGAACTGCCTGCCAAAGTATTTCAGTTCATAATGGAACAATTGGCCACAGCCCCTGGCCCACTAGCTTCATCCTCCCCCCCAGTCCCAGCTGACCCACCCCCATGCTCCTCCCCCATCACCTCACCCTGGGTGGTCTTCTGGTCTTTTTGGGGAAATAACTGTATGGAAAGCTTGTGGGCAATTCTGGTCCTTTCCTTGCCCCAGAGAATAATTCTGAGGTGACAATCCATTCTCTAGCTTCTTGTTCTGCTATGGTCATCAGCTCTGCTTTTTTTCCATTGTATTACTGCTTCCTTGGACATCAATGTCAACTCTTCTTGCATTTCTAATATTCTAACAAATCTGGCATTTTCCAGACCATACACAATTTTACATATCTCTATCGAGTCTTCCGTTATTTATCTTTCTATGAAGCTAAAAAAAAGTCCAAAGCCTCTTTTTTCTTGTTGCATTTTCTCCAGCAAAGTTGCTCTAGCTCCCTGACACCTTTTTCAGTGCTACACTATCTTTTCTGAAATATATAATACTGTACCTGCTGGACTTTGTCTCCCTTCAATACCTGTGACTATAAATTGGTTTCAATAGTCCTTGGTGTTCTGTGAGCATGAGTGTGCCTGTCTAGATAACATAATCAAGGCCACTACAATTTGCCACTGAGATACATATATTCTCTTCTGTTGGAACCACATATGGATGTCAAATCCTTCAGAAAGCATACAAATGGGAGAAATTTGCATTTAGGCAAGGCTTCATCCAGGAACAACTATTCTTTCTGCATGAATATACATGACAGCATGCCCTGCCCATTGGGCTCAGGTTAAAAACTTCCAATAAACTGCACAACTGAATGAAAAATAGCTCAACAAAGTGGCCAAAAAATGAAACAGCTAATGATCAAGGATACTCAACTCAGACTAAACAAATACCAGCCCATCATAGATAACCTCAAGGAGCAATTGAAACAAACCATGATCCCAGAACACATAAAAATGCTGGAAGACTACCTCTCTAAGACAAACTGAAACCTGGAAAACAAAACTCCAAAGGGGTATCCATAGGACAATGTTTTTTTTTTTAAAAAAATCACAGTGTAATCGAAGCTGTGCCTGATTTGTATGTGTTTCGGGAGCTACGTTCATCATAATATGTGATAGACTAGATATAGTAGATAGTCCATATATAAGATTTACCTCAGGTCATTAAACTTTTACCTCAGGATTTTTGGTTAGGGATCATAAAAGATTGTACTAATACTGAGATGAATAATGTGTGATAGACTAGAAACTGTGGATAAACTATAGAAAAGAGAAACACCAATCAAATAAAGTGTAACAGGCGTATAGTTGAGGCTTGATGTGAGGAGTGAAAAATGTTTACCAAACCAGACGTTTACAAAGATTAATACTTAGTGTTGTATACCAGGTGCTATGATGATTGATGCATACTAAGATTTTATGTTCAATGCTGATTGTTTTAATAAAAGTTCTTTAAAAAAAAAAACTAGGCAGAGCTTCTATCACCTGATATCATCTTGTCCCAAAGGTGCTTTTTCAAGAGGCAACTGGACTTCCTTATTTTTCTTTGAAGATGTTTTGCTTCTCATCCACACCCATTTATTTATTTATTTATTTATTTATTTATTTATTTATTTATTTATTTATTTATTAATTAAATTTTTATGCCGCTCCTCTCCGAAGACTCGGAGCGGCTAACAGCATAAATAAAACAACATTTCAACATTTCAAAACTAAAACCAAAGCTAAAAAGCGTTCATCATTCACACACAATCACAGTATTTGCAGTACTCAGGTGATGCTGAAGACCCAGACAAACCTCCAGGTGGCCTCTATGACTCTAAAAGAATGCAAATGACCAGCTGTCTGCAAGGAATATAAATCCTTCTATGCCTCACCATCCAGTCAGAGATGAAGAAGCTTCTTGGATGAGTAGCGAAAAGAGTCTTCAAAGAAAAATACGAAGTCCAGTTGCCTTGTGAAAAAAGCACCTTTGGGACAACCAGGACCTGGGTGACTGAGAATCTCCATAGACAACCACCGTCTTCATTTTTTTTAAGCATAGCCTGCAGAGATATCTGTTTCTAGGTCAAGGTTGTTTGCTTCCTTATTTCCCACTAAAATTCAAAACTGGGAAGCATGCATTTATTTTCTGCAGCCCAAATGCTTACGAGAAAATGTGTACAAGATACAAGCTGGCCTGGATAAGTGGATTTCCTTGGGGTTTTGTTTTATCTTGTAAAGCAAAAAAAAGCTCATATTTTTGGAAGATGGTAGATGGGAGACTCTTCTATCATACAAAAGAAAATGCCAATATGGTTATAAAGGAATTCAGACCTTCCAGACATTTAAAAAAGACTTTGCCCTGCCAAAATATGATGGTTTCTGTATGATGAGAACTTTCATTTAAAAATAATAACGACAACAAAAGCTACAAATGACAGAGGTTTCGTACACTTTTTTTTTAATAAATATTTTTATTGAGTTTTATAAAGGTAATAAAGGGATAGGGTTAAAGAGGGTAAGACACAGGGAAACATACAAAAAGGTTAGGCCAAGGGAAAGGGGTAACACAAAAGTGGGATTAATCCCGCAAAATAACATCGCTTCAGCAAGTCTACCAGTCTGGGTTTACATATTAAATCTTAATAATTACTCTATTATTAAACAACTTTCCATAAAATCATGTAAATAACAAATTAGTCAATAAATCTCATTCATTTCACTACTTAACAATGCTTAGTATTAATGAATTATAATCACTTTAAAATAATAATATATTACATATTAATTATAGTTTACCATCTTGTTTAAGATCACAAATATACAAAGAGGACGAAGAAGAAGAAGAAGAAGAAGAAGAAGAAGAAGAAGAAGAAGAAGAAGAAGAAGAAGAAGAAGAAGAAGAAGAGATAAGAACAAGTTCATACAGATAATCATGGAATATAAATACAAATGATCAATTATCTCTTTAAATTTCATAACCTTTTCCATTCTAGCGTGTTTCTAACCAATAATAAAAATTTTCCCCATGTTTTGAAATAAATTGTGTCTTCTTTCTCTTTCATTTCTAGAGGTTTCGTACACTTTGATGAATGAGAGAACAGACCCCAAATGCTGGGACAGACATTTTCAAGAGCCCAATTGCTCAATTAATTTCCAGCTCCATCTCTCCACCACCCACTTTTAATGTGAAAACCATCATAATTCCTCACAGATTAGTATAGATAGAAGCTGACGGACTTTCCTGCTCAGGGTATTTGCAGGACATAATTCATTCATAAAGCTATAATGCACTCATCTATCATCTGAATTTTTTTTCTCCCCCTTTCCTCTCTCCACTCGCCCTTTCTGTTTCTGCTCGGGGCTCTCCAGAAGTCTCTGGGCGCTGATGTATTAGCCTGCATATGCAAGCTATGAATTATCAACTGAAAGAAGTCAATTATCCACTCCAAAAATGAGCGTCTGGGCACCAATAGCCCGAGGGGCTTCTTTTGTATTTACGAAATGATTTCATGGCAAGTAGAAGTAGTGCAGGTTTTGTGTGTGTGTGTGTGTGTGTGTGTGTGTGTGTGTGTGTGTGTGCTTGTGCGTGTAGGTGGGTGGCTGTAAGGTTGTATATGCCTACATCCCTTGGGGGAGCCTTTTCCAATCTCTCTCTCTCTCTCTCTCTCTCTTCTTCCGCCCACATCTTACCTTCTGGAGAGCAGAAGTTGGACAGCAGAGGTGAAAGTGGTCGGTAGAGGAGAGATGAATGGAGTCAGGCAGGCAGGAACCATTTTAAACTTTTAATACAATAATCCATTTTTATATACACCTATTCTTGTGACTGATTTCCGCATGCTACAAAGGAGGCTTGCTTAGCACTTATACACCCTTGCCCTTTTTCTCCTGCTTTTTAAAATTCTGTCAGGTCTTGGCCCAGCTCTCAGTCAAAACTTAGAGCTGAGGCTTACTGTAATGGCTAATGGGAAACCTGTAAATTGGATTGTTGGAAATTAATCCAACATACTTGTGCCTTGTGCCACTTACCTTGATTTCTCTCCTTTCTCCCTCAGCCACAACTGGAACTGCAAGAGAACCACAGTTTATCAATTAGGTCCACCCAGAAAAAGCAGATTTTCCATGGCATAACATGGAACAACAGGATTCAGTGAATCTAGGTAAGATTGAGTTTTGGGGCCCTCTGGTTCAGAGACTACATCATCTTTAGTCCTGGATGGGATTGCACTGCCCAAAACAGATCCTGGCGGTCCCCACAGACTCATGACTCCTGCTTGAAGCTCAGGTAGCAGTAGTGGCCAGGAGGGCTTTCGTAGAGCTTCATGTTGTGCACCAGTTGCGCTTGTTCCTGGACAAGGAGGTTCTGCTCACGGTCACTCATGCTTATTTATTTATTTATTTGACTTCTATGCCGCCCTATTCCGGAGAACTCAGGGCGGCTCACAACATAATAGAAATCACCAGTAAAATACATGAATATAAAAACCCCTAAGTTAAAAAAGAAAAACCAATCATTCCACAAACATACACACAAACATACACTAGCTAGGGGCAAGATGTTCTGCTTACCTCCCAAATGGACTACTATAACGTGCTCGGCATGGGGCTGCCCTTGAAGAGTATCTAAAAGCTGAAACTGGTGTAAAATGCAGCAGCATGGACAGTTATCTGTTCCCCTAGAATCAAGCCCTTTTACACCTCTGCTCTGCAAGCTGCATTGGTTGCCAGTTTGCTTCCAGGTCCAATTCAAGGTGCTGGTTTTGACCTTTAAAGTCATGGCATGGGGCTGGATTATCTGAAGGACTCCCTCGACCCATTTTCTGCCTATCCCATCGGGTCCAGCAGAAGTGGTATGCTGTGGGCCAGCAAAATAATCTCATCTGGCAGGACCTAGGAGATGGACCTCTTCTGCTCTGGCACCTGCCCTGTAGAACATTGTCCCCTCCCTCCAGTATTGAACTTGGCCTCATCTTCGATGTCCTTCCAGAAATCCCTTAGAATACGGCTGTGTCAAAAGGCCTGTGAATCTCAAAGAAATGGTGATTTGATGAATAGGTTTCTACATCAATTTTTTTCTCTACTGTCTCATTATTAATAATATTGTTGATGCCTTTCAGTTGTAATTGTTTTAATATTTTAATCTTATACTCATTTTTATTGTCAGCCACTTAGAGTCACTTTATTGTGAACCGGGTGATTGTATAAATATGATAAATAAATGCTTAGGGAAATGAGGTCATTAGGCAGAATTCTAGAAAGTTTTTGATAGCTCATTATAGGTTTTGGAATTGAAATTTAATAGAGGTATTTCATACTCCCTCCCCCCCACCCTTAAGAGGGAAAGTTTGAGATCATCCCAGGCAGGCCATCCAATAAGCTACCTGTTTATGGGTGGAAGCCTTGAATGGCACATTCTCTGTTCCATCCTATAGTTTTGCTTTGCTCCTTTGATTAGTTGATCGGATAGGCTTTTCATTTAAATAAAATTGCATATTGATATATTTCTACACAGATTTCCCCTTGATTGCAGATCTATATTTGGGTTTTTTCCTTAATCATCATGGAGCAGAAGGACATTAATTCAGATGCAAGGTAAATTGTCTGGAAGTGCTAAGAGCTTGGCTCTTCTTTAAAATGTTGGCTCGTGACAGGTAAATTGCAGGTTAAGTGCGAGAGCAGCATTAACAGAGGGGCTCCTGGCTTCCGCAAATCCACCTTGGCCTTTAATCTGAATACAAAAGGAGGGAAGGAATTAAATTTGACCCCTGAATACACTGCCTGTTCAATCACAAGCTTATTTGGTAAACTCTTCTCAAGATGCTTTTATATTCCGTCTGTGATCACCTCAAGCAGGTACAAGAATGCTCTCAATAGCAAACTCTTTATGTACTCTTGAATAGGTCTTAAAACTAGAGACCTTTGCTTTTCACGTTCCAACAATACAGAGTTTCTAGACGTTTTACAGGAAAACAGTTCATTTCATTTGTCGTGTGAGAGACAAACATTATTCCATGGTATAACATTTTGAAATATACTACCTATCTGCATTATTAGATAATTAAAAGACACATTATGTTGTTTTGCCGGTTGTATGAAAAACATTACGATCCCTTTCAGAGCTTTTATTTTTTTAAAAAAAATACACAGAAGCATCAATGAAATTCAATAGATGACTAGAGAGAGAGAAAACTCTGTTCTAGGGAAGAGTTGGTAAAGGATGCTTAGGACATCAGACAATGTGCATGGAAGCTTGTAGAATGTCAAGACTGAATTGTACTTCTGCATTGAAGAAACTATAGATAATGACTTCTATAAACTAGCTACAAACGGCTATGTGTTGATAGTACAGCCTGGTGGAAACACTCAGATTTTTATCTGGGCATACCCTTAATGTAAAAACATTTACTATATTAGTACAAGAATATAGAAATCCAGCCTTCAGCCTTCAGAGAACTGCAATGCTCCCAGTTCTTTGCTACCACTGTTAATAACATGTAGGCTCAGAATATGAACTTCAGTATTTCATAAAGAATGCTCTGTAGATCAGTGGTGGGATTCAGCCAGTTCGCACCAGTTCAGCAGAACTGGTAGCTAATTTTTTGTGCCCAGGGTCAGAATGGACTTCCGGAAGCGGAATCCACATAGAGAAACGGCTGTTCACATATTTGAATCCCACCTCTGTTCTAGATTCATATTAAGAGCCATGGTTGCGCCTTGGTTAGAATGCAGTATTGCAGGCTAATTTGATTCTCACCGATTCAAGGTTGACTCAGCTTTCCATCCTTCCAAATCAGTAAAATGAAGACCCAGATTATTAGGGGCAATATGCTGATTCTGTAAACTACTTAGAGAGGGCTATATGAAGCGGTATATAAATTTAAGTGCTATTGCTATTGCCATTACAAAAAAAGCCAGTATGAAGCTCTCTCTGATGCCTTATGTTGCTTCTAACGTTTCTGAAGGCAAGTCAGAAACTTCACCAGGATCTCTCTTTTTACCCATTACAATATTGGTATCCCAATTATAAAGGGTTCTGTCATATAGAGTCTATCAATGAGAGAATGCATGAGACAATTAAGGACATCAAACAATCCACATAGAAGCTTGCAGAATGCCAAGACTGCAATGAGCAAGCAGCCAGTATCAACACATTAAGAATCACAGCTCTAGGTTCATTTAGTTAATAGATTGGGATAGAAAAAAGCATTCCTTCCATTCTTATTCTACTCTTGATTTCTTTTTTTCTTTTTTCAACCCTTTCATCTGGGTGGAGCCAAAGCGACTGAATGAGCATTACTGCCTGGATGCTCTTCCCGATGCCTAGGTGTTGTTTGCAGCAGATATTTTCTCTTTGTGCCTTGATAGAGAAACATTTGCGGCTGCCTAAGATTAAACTCTCCACCTTCTGAGTGGCAGGTGAATGTCTCTAGGCCACTGCACCACTCTTATTCTGCTCCTGATTATCCAATAATAACTCAGCAGTGCACTATATTTTCTATAACTGCAACAGGTGCTGTGAAAGTGATTGTTATTTTTTTCAAAGGAACATAACCAGGAGTGTTTCCATTGTTCCCTGACACCCAGAAGAAGTATGATGCCATCCCAAAAATTAGCAATTGCCTAAATATTTTTTTTTTAAAAGTAGATATTGTCCTCTGAATATTCAGGGGTAACTATTTGAGGGCTTCATTTTCTTCTATGAGCACAGATGATGTTATCTAGTTTGGAAAATGAAACGTCTGCAAGAAAACAACCAAGCTCAGAGAGCACCAAGGATCTCTCAGGGATGCCCTGTGGCATTTCTATTGCTTCCACCAATTGAAGAATATTATGGAAGGCTACTAAACAGAGCTTTTGGGTGATAGGTTGGGAGCTGTACCAAAAAGTGGGGAAAGCCGGGACAACCATTTGATTTAATGTCACTTTAATTAAAAGTTCATAATCTTACAGGACGTGCATTGGGTCTTGCAGTTTGAGGAAACATGGAATTATTGTGGGAACCATATTCTGGATCCTCAAAGGTTGCACAAGGTCTTGGATTTTGCATCTCCACTGAGATTTAGGAAGGCAGGTGAGAAATGGTCAAAGTTTGGAAATTCAGAGAATTGGAGCCTGGCATGTTTGGAATTGATGTCTCCACTTTTCAACACAATGAAGTATTCATTTCTTTATGTGAACTGTATGCTGATTTCGGGTAATAGATTGTGATTAGATTATTATTAGGTCAAGTTTGAAAGATATGGGGGGAGGGGGAAGAAGAGCATAAGTGAACTCTTTTTTTTTTTAATCCTGTATCATAGTCAGCTACAGAAGAGGTCATGAGAATTGTAGCCTTTTCAGAAGCAAAACCTACGGCTGAGAAATTTCACATATCCTTGCTGCATTGAGCTCTTGGGTGTTCATTCAGTAGAAGCAGCTGAAATGTCATAGCTGTCTTGCCCTGTAGTTTTGCAAACTGTCATAAATGATTTGTCAGCTCCAACAATATTAGCATCTTCAAAAAGCTACATGTGACGCTAACGGCCTGTCTCTTTAATTTGCAAATCCACAATGAAGCTAGGTAACAAGCTTTCAACCAAAAAGAAACTGCCACTTTTGGGGGGAGAGCCCACTGATTTACAAAGGGCATCCTTCAATTATTTAAGGAGCAGTCAGCAGTGCCATAACTTTAAGTATGAATCAAGTGGCATGACTGAAAAATTTGTCACAGTGTGTTAGATCAATGGTAATTACCTCACTGACACGAGTACTATTATTATTTTACAGGGCTGCAAACAGGATCATGGACGCAAGGAAACACAAACTGCAGTCTGATCAATACTCTCTGAAATATGACTCTCCACGGTCCAAAATGGAGTTTTCAAGCAAGGCACACCATTATAGGCTGATCTTTTCCTCTCTCCCTCTGCCTGAATAGAATACCCTGAAGTAAAACACAGCAGCAATTGGTCAACTTGTTTCTGGCTTTAAATAGGGCCAGAGTCACTTATTCTTTCTAAGGACTTCTGGTCCCATTAGAAGTCTGTAACAGTCAACTACCACCTACCCCCAAAGAAACAGGGGATCAGCTTTTTGTTCTAGGTTTTGTTTTTTTTCCTATTAGGTAGTTTGTTGGGCAATATTGTGCCATTTTCACTTGTTCTGCTGCCCCAGGAAATTCTTGTCACTGCATGTACCTCCACCCTTCAGGATCTAATGAACTACAAGATGGCATTACCTATCTAAAGTCATGTTGGTGTGTATAGTGCTCTTCAACTCTCTCAAGTCATGTTTGACCTAAAATTTCAGACTCACTGTATTACGATGACTCAAGTTGGACACTACCTTGGTTCTCCTTATTTGCAATCTAATACACCCCCCCCCCAGGAAAACCAGTTCACAAGTTGGGGTTACCAAGCAGATAGGCACACATAGATACATGCATGCTAGCCATTCTAACTGGACTTTGAAACTAGACATAGTCACTGAAGGAAGAAGGTAAAGGGATTCAGTTAAGAAACTTCTCCATACTTCATCTCATACTCAAGGTATATGTTGCTTGAGTTAGTTTCATGAAGTAGAGAGCTCCAGGTACAACTAGATTATTTTAAGTTGACTAGTCCATGCACTGGTAATAAAAGGATAGAATTGTGTATTACAGACTTGTGAGAGAATTACAGGAAGCAATTAATGCCATCTGTGTTATGTTCATCATAATGTTAAAATTCTGTATGGTTTTTAAGATTTGAATTCAATTTAGTACCCTTGATTTTGGATTATTATAAATATATGAAAAACAGGCAATAAATAAAATATAAGCATAATGATAACTATTAGTCACAGTGGTGACATTCTTTACTGGAAAAAACACATTGAATGTTCTAAATTCGTTTTTCTAAGAAATGTCAAACTTTGTTTAAGGATTCCTCACTCTATTGTCAGAATAACATATTTTTGTATTGTATTAAATAACAGCAATGATGATTTATGTTTTGCCTAAGGGAACTTGAAATTCTTGCAGTTTTCATTCTGAAGAATTTTCAGAAATGCTTTGTTTCTAAAACTAATTTATCTTATTTATAACAAATGCAACAAACATTTTCTCCAGCATAACAGTTCATGGGATTCCTCATATTGCAACACGTTATTGCCACCCATTGTTTATAAGCCAGCTGCTTATAATTCCAGGTTTTTTTTTTAAGAGCAATGACATGTTATGAAGACTTTACAGTTACAGAAGAAGAAAAAATCCGTTAACTAACTTTAATTATCTTCTAACACCCATTAAGCACTCAATTCAAATATCGTGTATAATGGAATAAAAACATAATAACAGGATTGGAAGGGGCCTTGCAGGTTTTATAGCCCAACCTCCTGCTTAAGCAGTAGACCCTATATGATTCCAGATAAATGGCTGCCCAGTGTCTTTTTAAAGCTTTCCATGATGGACCACCCACAATTTCTGGAAGCCAGCCATTCTATTGATTAATTGTTCTCACTGTTAGGAAATTTCTAAGATAAGCTTCCATCAGTTATTTCTTGTCCTGCCTTCATTTGCTTTGTAGGATAGGTCGGCCCCTCCTCTCTGTGACAGCCGCCCCTCAAATATTGGAAGACTGCTATCATATCACACCCACCCACCCCAGTCCTTCTCTTCATTAGACTAGACATACCCACTTCCTGCAACCATTCATCATATATTTTAACCTTCAGTCTCCTAATTATTTCTGTTGCTCTTCTCTGCACACTTCTGGAGTCTTGACATCTGATGTCAATTTTTACTGCAGCAAGACAGGATGGCTTCTGTTGATGTCCCCTGATGTCTACTTGCAAGGCAACTGGAAAACCTAGTGCCTTTGTTACTGAGCATAATATAAGCTAATAAGGACTGCTAGCCACATGCTATCTTGACCTACATGCATTTGTTCTACATAGCCATTCAGTTGGTGGCGTTTAGTTCGTGTAGAAGTTTTAATTAAATTAAATGAAACTTATATGTTAGAAGTATATCCCCACATGAACAATGTTATGTGGGGACATCATGACAGCTGGGGTTGCTCATGATGAAATAGATTAAAGAGGACAACTTTATTTATTATTATTTCATTTATTCACTGCACTTATATTCCATTCTAAGGGTCACCAACTAGCAGCTCCTTTGTAAAGAGGATTAAAACAATACTTATTTTTTTAAAAAAGAAACCATACCATCATCTCTTACATATTGGCCAAGAAATAATAACTACTAGATACTGTATTACAATTTGCAATATCCAATGCAGGTCAAGCAAAGAGGAATATGGCAGATTTTAGCTAAATAGAGGAATGCTACATTTTATGAGGCAGCTTGCACTAGGCCAACTGGTGTCCCTGGAATTTCAGGCTGTTGTTCAGGATCTCTTTTTAATAATTTTTGAGGTTTCTTCTCAATATGTTCATCTGAGTTGACACATAGCTCAGCCAAGCCAATCTTTTACTTGAAGATTTTGAATCATAAGTCTTCAGAATGTTTGTGGGCCTCCTGCATTATTTAAATGCCGACATGAATTGCATTCCAGTCCCTATAAAATATACAGTTTTATCCTCACCAAACTGTTAATGTTTTCCTTGATCAAGTATAGGGGTATAGGAGAACATTTTTTTAAACAATCAGAGATACCTTTAGTAATGGATTTTATTGCCCCTATCCCTGTCCTTTTCTATGTTTTGAAATACATAGTGAGAAATCATGAAAAGGAAACAGATTTATGCCATGTAATATCTTGACTATCCTTTTTTAGCTCAGCCCTTGAGAAAGAAGAAATTATGGGCTGCTACTGAGAAAAGTAGTTTGCAGTTGTGCAACATCGTTTAATATATTACGAATTATTTTTCAGCAAAGTTGGATACATTTTCTAATAAACATTATCTTTTTTTTAAAAAAAATCCCACTTTAACACTTGTACAAGGAAAAGCCATAAAATATATCTTCCAAGTTTCTGACATGGTGAAGCTGATCCCGAACTTGATCATTACTGTATGTTACTGAGGAATTCAACAAAAGTCAAGGGCAACTCATTCTTTCCTGTATTTTTAGATTTCACACTAGAGGAAAGAGTAGAAAAAGGGATGCCATGCTTGGATTCTGGAGATCATATACTTTTTGGGGGTGGAAGAGAAAGAAGGTAGAGGATGACAAATATCAGAAATGGAGGTGAATAGTTCAGGAGTGACCATGTATTATTTTGGAAGCGGTCACAAATTAGCTATAAAATCATGTTACACCTTTAAGTGGTGACCTCATAATAAAAATGATAAATAGTCACTAGCATATAACTGGATTCATAAGAGAAATTTATTGGCCACCCTTGTGGTATAAATATATTGATATCAGGCCGGTGGGAAATAAAAAAACATCAGTAAATCATATTACACCTACAACCATACTAATAACATGAGCTGCTATAAGGTATAACCAATATTTTTATACCTGCAGAAGCCCCTCTGGCAAGATATAGTCAGAAGGCATAAAAGCAGCATAAAGCTTGTTATTTTCCTCAGTTGGAGATGGCTTCACACATCCCATTTGATAGGTTGTCCAGAGAGTCCTTTCCAGTGACTTATGTTTCTTTTCCCTTCTCTGTTTATGAACTGTGACTATTTTAGAAAAGCCCGATTATATATTATTTGCTCTCCTTACAAAATCAATCTTTTCTAAGTCTCTTGTCTCTTGCCCCAATACATTCATATTTAGATTCAGGTAGAAAGTCAGATTTAATTGGCAAGACAAAATTAGCATTTAGAAATGTGTGGATGTCAACTGAATGGGAGGCTAGGCAAAGCTCCATTTCATGATTCAGAGGTGGGTGAGAAGTTCCCCTTTGAAGCACACAGTAGTCAGATGTGAGAACTTCCTTCACTTCTAAAACAAAACAAGACAGCCATGCAGTTAGGCTTTTGGGCCTCACCTGGTAGTTTCAGCAGCTTTTGTTTTTTGGCTATTGGAACCCACCAGACAAGGTTTCGTGGTGGCACAAAGTGTCTAAGGAGGCAAATCGCAATACCCCTGAGATGCAGAGCACTTTGCCAAGGCAAACAATAGTCACCTCACACATTTTTAATGAGTAATTTGTGTGCTTACTTTGGGGTCAGGTGAAGGGGCTTTGGACTTGTTATGTCATTCAGTCACGATACAGCTTTACTAGGCTTTATGATGACATTGTGGATGAAATGATTACCGTTTTCTGGATTTTTAAGACAGCAAAGTAGAGAATGTTCCAAAAAGATAAGCCTTCCAGATGTGTGTACTTCAGCTCCCAGCTCATTAGCCTGCATGGCAATTGTTGAGAATTCTTGGAGCATGTTTCAGTTGTGGAAGGCTGATACTCTCACACTGTTTAATTATTACTTTCATAGAGCAACTATTTAAATGTGGCATTAAAATGTCAAAATTGTTTTTTTCAGGAAACGTAATGATTCCTGACTGACTTCTAAAAGTTTAGCAATGATACTTTTGCATTGTTTTTTGTGGCTATAATTCTGTAGCTCTCTGATTTACATGCTGATACATTTATACTGATTTGGCCATGTTCATTTTCATCATTCCTTTTTTTTTTACATGAAACCTATTTTACCCTATTTTTTTTTACCCTAAATTTAAATGTATTTCTTGATCAGAATGACAGAATATGCAATCAGCTGATGAAGTCTACAAGACTGGGACAGGAGAAGGCTGGGAATTGCATGTATTCTTCTGAGTGCATGATCCTCAGCCCTTAACTAAATGGAAGATTGGGACCAATGCTTGCTATTCTACCATTTTAAAGCTAGGGAAAAAAGTATGCCCAACCAAAACTAGAAATGAAATATATGCAACAATTAAACATTAAATATTCTCAAGTTTGCCAAAATAATGTTAGTCAAAATTCTGAGAAAGAGATGCCAGAGGGAGGGGTGGCATGGGGAGAAGATAATGGAATTACAAATTACAAATATTTTTGACCAATAGATATCTGCAGGTGTAGTTAACATACCTGAAATTGTGTAAGACAGTTGTTTTAAAATTATGTCAACTTATATCTAGC
This sequence comes from Bothrops alternatus, assembly GCA_034064705.1. NCBI lineage: Eukaryota > Metazoa > Chordata > Lepidosauria > Squamata > Viperidae > Bothrops > Bothrops alternatus. The sequence goes on from JARGCV010000589.1 coordinate 463,367, forward strand.
AAGGGGGTGCAAAAGCTGACAGCCTGGGTTTGAGAACCAAGCAATGGGATGAGCTTCTGTTCCTACCTCAGCTCCTGCCCACCTAGCAGTTTGAAACCTTGCAAATGCAAGTAAATTAATAGGTGCCACTTTGGTGGGAAGGTAACAATGTTCCATGCACATTTGGCGCATGGGCACCTGACCATGGAAAATGTCTTCAGACAATGCTGGGTCCTTGAGCCAAGAGATGGAGATGAGTTGGACACAACTGGACAGGGAAATGTTTATCTTTTATATCCAGTGAGAATCAAGCTTTAAGAACAAAATAACTGGTTAGGAGGAAGGAAAAATAAGTACTTGTAAGTTGAATGAAATATACAAGCTGACAGAGATGGAACTTTGTTTTTATACATATGTATATAAAATATCCTGTATACAATGGCTTTGTGGTCCACGTTTAGGCACAGCATCTATGTGAACTGTGCAGTCATCCGATTCCAGTTAATACTTGAAACTTGGACAACTGAGTTGCTTTACGAATAATGTTGCAGGATCCAATCTGGGTCGGTCACCAGGGCCAGAGTTGTTTTAGCTAATGTCTTAAATTGAAGTATACTTTGGAATCTCTTCTTAATAGCCAGCAAGCATATGCTGCCATTCAGTACACCAAAGGAAAACTCTAGGTAAGGAATGACATGGAAAGTCAATAATAAACAGGGAATAAACATATAGAATTTACATTACATCTGCTTGCACTTCTTTAAAAGCTTAGCTTCAGTATTTTATGGCAACTATCTATATATGTCCCCCCCCCCACACACATATATAAAACCTTCCAGAAGAGTGTTAAGATTTGGCTCTGTCAACTAGCATAAGAATCCAATAATGGGATGCAACCGTGGGGTGGCTGGTGGCTTGAGCACTCTCTCTTCATTTTTGTAAGGATTTTTATGTGGATTTTATTATCTTTTACTTGTAAACTCTGCAGAATTTCTTAGTGAGATGACATTGTATAAATTTGATTAATAAATAAAATTCTGACTTCAAATGTGCTTTTCACCAATTTGCCTGGGATGGACCATTGACTAAAGTTTTTAATTCCTTTATTTAAAATAGAAAGCTAGGAGAAGGACTGACAGAGTGTTGGGGAGGAGTAAAAAGAGGGATCAGCCTAGAATCCCTACATAGCCACAAACAAACTAAGCTCAACTGCCCTTGATTGCCATTACCCTTATCTAACTATAACCAGGTACTGACCATTAGTTGAGAAGATGCATAGACTTTTAACAATAAATTGAACCTTTGGATGTGAACCAATTTTCTAATCCATCAATAGGAAGAGAGTTCAGATTAATTTTTTTCCAGACGGTTGAAAAAAAATCTGAGCTTTAAAAAAAATGCAGTTACTTGGATATTCTGATATGTTCAGACTTAATTTGTCACTAACCTTAAAAGTTTATCACTTTTTTTATCATGTCTGTTCAACAGGAAGGAATAACATGTTTGGAGTCAGACAGAAACATAATTAAAATAATAGTTCCACACGACACCTTCAATAACATTATAATATCCAACATTATTCTCATGACCCTCATGGTTCAATAAGGATCACTCAAAGTAAGGTCAGTTTAACTTCCCTCTTGAAGCTTTTGACTTTGTTACAACTGTAAAATAGTTGTAAAAACAGTAAAATATCCCCGTTTAATGCTTTTTTATTAAGTCAGCTATTGTTTATAATTACTGATTCCCTTGTTTTATTTTTCCTTTCATTTTAAACTCAAGCAAGTGTTAAATGAGAATGTAAATGGAAGTAAATCAGCAATTAGATTTCTTTTTATCCAGGAAAGCAATTGATTAAGGTAATGCTGCATCAATAAAGAAGCAAAAGATGAAAAGAAAGCAGTAATTAAAAACACAGTTATTATGAAAAGCTTCAGTGATGCCCTGCCAATGCAGATTGGGGCAGGAGTACAATTATGTATTAAAACACAACTGCAACAGGATTGAAGGGCAACTTAAGAAACAGTGATTGCAATCGGCTTCATCTATATTGTCCATAATAAATTAGTCAGTCACTAAAAGAAGAATCCTACACTGCTCAGGTAGAACCCCTTTAATTCTTCTGGTGCTGCCCTAAAAGAATAATATCGAGCACAGGATTCTGCAGCTTTCCTATCCTTCTTAACAATTGCTTCTCAACCTTTTTACCTAATAGCTCAAGGGCCTCCCTCACCAATTTTCTGGTTTTGATAGATTTATGGATTGAAAGGGTTTTAAAATTAGAATAATGTTTTTTAGCAACATACCTGTCATAGTCTTAGTGACTTATATTTATTTGTACAGTATTTATGCTCCTTTTCTTCTTTCCCATTTGGGTAAGACTTCTACTTCTTGGCAGGAATTTCCCCGTTCTCTGTTTTTTCTTCCACTCTGTGCCTTAATCCTTGCTGAAAACCTTGGCATTTTTCCAAATAATGTTTGCAGAGAAGCCTGGTCTCAGGTTTGACTCCAGAAGTTGGGAACCTACTAAAGCAGAGGTCCCCAACCTGTGGGCTGTGAGGGTTTGCAACTGGGCCACGGAAATAGCTGGTGAGCAGCATCGCACGCACATCCTCACTTGCGTGGGCAGCAGACGAGTGTGTACATGCAAGCTCCCTCTGCTAAGCAGCAGGCACCCGTGCAAGTTGCTTGTTCAAATGGAGCTGCGCATGTGCGCTTGCTAGCTCCTCGCACACCACCATCCCCTCTCTCTCCCCCCCCCATGTCGGTACGTAAAGTGAGAAATATTGGGGAACTCTGTACTAAAGGCAATAACCTGCATGGGGCCTGCTGAATTTTGAATACCAAGAAGAGCATGAGGCTTATAAGACCTCGATAAAACATAGAAGGAAACATGGTTCCTTAACATGGTTCCTTAACAATCCTGCTAAACCCAACACAGTTAATAGAATTAACTGTTTTAGCTGTTTTCATAGCATACAGGTAATCCTTCATTTAGTGACCGTTCAAAGTTACAACAACACTGCAAAAAGTGACCTATGACCATTTTTCACACTTATGACCATTGCAGCATCCCCGTGGTCACGTGATCAAAATTCAGATGTTTGGCAACTGACTCATATTTAAGACAGTTGCAGTGTCCCCTGGTTGTGCGATCCCCTTTTGTGACCCTCTGACAAGCAACGTCAATGGGGAAGCCAGATTCACTTAACAACCCAATTAACAACTGAAGTGATTCACTTAACAAATGGCTAAAGGTTTTGGAGGTCCAGGACAGGAAATATTTAATTTTTCTTTCCCGACCCCAAGACACATATTGTGGCTCTGTTCTTGATTGGGTGCTACAGTGGGGAGAAAAGTATCTTGGCACTAAGCATTTCCTCTATAAAAAAATAATTTATATGTGCTAATTGCATGAATGAGGTTATTCCTAGTTTAGCTTTAGGTTGTGTAAAGCTGAAACCCATTTGATTGTGCACAGACAAAAGCGGTTCACCTAAAGAAGTATTGTTTGTGTTCAATTTGGTGCAAATAAGTGGATTCAAGTCCCTCTTCATTGTGGGAACTCTCAGTGGACAACCTCCATTTCAATAAAAGGAAATAAATCATCTCCAGAATTTATCTATGCTTTTTAGTGACTCTAAACTTACAACAGTGCTTTGATTTATTCTTGTTGTTATGCTGTGAGTTAAGGGTACATTTTGGTTCAGAGGAAGAAAAATAAAAGGCAGGAGGAGGGGAGAAGGGAGAACAAGGCCTAAATTTGTTGGTTTCCTGCAACATTTTAGTGTCATTATTCAAATGCTAGCTTGCTTGACTTCCTAAAGAAAAAGCAACCGTTTACCCACTAGCAAAAGATATTAAATCATTTTTCTATTTTACATATTTCCAGCTAAGCTACAAGCCTTTGCTTTTCTTCAAAACAATTGCAGTTATGCATTTGTTTTCTAGATGCATTTTTCATCATGCTTTTTTAATATCTTTATTCCAGGGTTCTTGGTTTGTTTGTTTTTTTTTCAAAGGGAAGAAAAGGAAATACTGTAATAACTCATTAATGTGTCAGAATAGAGGTGGAAAATCACAAGGGAGTCTTTGTTTAAATGTTTAAGTATTTCTTCCATGATGAATTTTCATCTGTCATTTTCTTAATATCATGCACATGAAATAATCATGTCTTAAAACGGTCTGTAATCGAAGGACATTTTCATTTCATGATCACCCTGGGAATTGCAGTTTGAACCTTTTTTGTGTGTGTTAATGTTGCTGCAATATAAGGACAAGGTCTATGCTCGCCTACACACACCTCCGCATTTCTATAATTCACTCACTCTTGCTGACTCTTACACCTATAAGTCTTTAATTATTGGTCTTCTGTGACAGCAGGATGGTGGTTTACATTACATATTTAGATCTTTTCAAGTTACCCCGATAGCTACAGGATCTAAGCAAATTCATTCTGGGACCATTTGTTTCTGTAAAAAAAAATACATTAACAGAGGAAAAACTCTCTCTCTCTCTCTCTCTCTCTCTCTCTCTCTCTCTCTCTCTCTCTCTCTCTCTCTCTCTCTCTCTCTCTCTCACACACACACACACACACACACACACACACACACACACACACACACAGAGAGATAGAGAGAGAGAGAGAGAGAGAGAGAGAGAGAGAGAGAGAGAGAGAGAGAGAGAGAGAGAGAGAGAGAGAGAGAGAGAGAGATATTTTGGTTTATAACTTTTATGACCAGATGGTTGAGACTGTGTACAACAGTGCATGAAATAAGTTAATATTGTTCCCAGTCCACAGAGAAGGAAATAGGACAACTGAGGTGAGATTGTAATATTGTTTACTGAAGACCTTAATAGGTGTAATTACAATTACACCTCACAAGGATTCACTATGAGGATGTACACATGGTGCTAATGGATAGAGAGAGAGGCAGACAAACTTTTACTAACTGGGGGCCACACTTGGGATTTTTTTTTCATGTATTTTTCTGCAATGAGAACGTTTTCCAACATTGAATGACACCAAAGAAAAGGAAGCATGGGAAGAAAAATAATGTTGGACTCGTATTTTTTTTTCCTACTATCTCCTGTGCCTGTACTGGCTCTTCGTGTGTCCAGTCTCACTTGGCCAATAAAGAATTCTATTCTATAAAGAATTCTGTTCTGTTCTGTTTTATATTTCCCATTCTATTCTGCTCTGCTCTGCTCTACTCTACTCTACTCTACTCTACTCTACTCTACTCTACTCTACTCTACTCTACTCTACTCTACTCTACTCTACTCTACTCTATTCTATTCTATGAAATAAGAAGGGCCAGTATTCTATTCTATTCTATTCTATTCTATTCTATTCTATTCTATTCTATTCTATTCTATTCTATTCTATTCTATTCTATTCTATTCTATTCTATTCTATTCTATTCTATTCTATTCTATTCTATTCTGTTCTATGAATGAGAAATAAGAAGGGCCAGTAATTATTTGGGAAGTTGTATGTGGTACCAATGAGCTGCATCACTTAATTTCCACTTAATTACTAGTGGTGCAAGCAATCATCTTTCACCCAGGATTCAAACAGAAAAGTAGCATTTAATGAAGAAACACACATTAAATCCTTCGCTTCCTAGTGACTAAATAAAGAGTCAAGAACAAATCCTTGTTTAAATGACTAATAACAGAGGCATATTGCTTTTGAGTTGTGGCTTGTTGTTCTTGCTTTGGCAGTTTCTGCCCAAAGAACAATTTGTGACTTTCCCTAAGTTACCCATTAGTCCTCTGTATCCTTCTTTTGGAGAATTTTTTTTGTTTCAAAATTTTTATTAGTTTATCAAATATAAAACCCAAGAAATACAAAGAAAAGGGAAAATAATAGTAAAATAAGGAAGGAAAAGGGGAAGAGAGAAAAGTGTAAGGTAGATGGGAAAAAGAAAAAAAGAGCATTGACTTCCAACTCCTTTTGGTGCAGTAGATAAGATAATAACATGAAAACCTCTTTTTACTTTTATATAATAATATATACTAGCCATTTCTATAACAACAAACCTATTTAATCATGAAAACCCAAAATCAAGGTTTAATTTTTTCCACCTCAAGCACGAAGTCCAAAAGTGGTTTCCAAGTAGAAACAAAATTGGGTTTTTTAATCAAAGCATTCAATTTAGCCATCTCTGCTAACACCATCAATTTCTGCAGCCATTTGTCCATGGTGGGAATCACAGTGTCCTTCCATTTCTTTTAGAGAATTCTTGACACGGGAATGCTTTTAATTGCAATGGCCTAAATCTCACATTTCCTTCCTTTGCAACTCCCCAATCCATTTGCATTGTCTTTCTTTACAGCTTGACTTCTCATTTTCAAGGCAGCCCAAATACCTGACTGAGAATCTACTGGTGAGTAGTTAGGGAGGCATCTGATTTCAGGTAATTATTTTTACTAATTGCATAGCCATTCAGAATATTTCTTCAGAATCAAAAATACACATTTATTCTCAGTCGTGGTCTAAGGTTTTCATTGAAAGATCAAACACTCTAATATTAGGCAGAGCAATGTGAATGTATGAATGATCATTGAGGGATTCAACAATAGTTAAGAAGTGATATCTCAACAAAATGATTCCTGTTTAGACTGTGTTCATGAGCATGTTGCTTAGTGTGTGTTGGCTGAATTTATCACATAGACAAAGGTTTCACTTTTCATTTAGCTTAGCTGACTTTTTAGCATTCTTTCAAAAATATGAATAGTGAATTAAATAGTTAAATGACACTCCTGTGTGCTTTTCTTCTTTAATAAGAGGAGATTCTCTGCAGCAGTGTGCTGCAGCTGCCAAAAAAGCCAACACAGTGCTAGGCTGCATTAACAGAGGGATAGAATCAAGATCACGTGAAGTATTAATACCACTTTACAATGCCTTGGTAAGGCCACACTTGGAATACTGCATCCAGTTTTGGTCACCGCGATGTAAAAAATATGTTGAGACTCTAGAAAGAGTACAGAGAAGAGCAACAAAGATGATTAGGGGACTGGAGGCTAAAACATATAAGGAATGGCTGCTGGAATTGGGTATGTCTAGTTTAATGAAGAGAAGGAAGAGGGGGGGAGCATGATAGCAGTGTTCCAATATCTCAGGGGCTGCCACAAAGAAGAGGGAGTCAAGCTATTTTCCAAAGTGCCTAAAGGCAGGACAAGAAGCAACGGATGGAAACTAATCAAGGAGAGAACTAAGGAGAAACATCCTGACAGAACAATTAACCAGTGGAACAACCTGCCTCCAGAAGTGGTGAATGCTCCAACACTGGAAGTTTTTAAGCAGAGACTGGACAGTCATTTATCTGAAATGGTATAGGGTTTCCTGAGCAGGGGATTGGACTAGATGACCTCCAAGGTCCCTTCCAACTTTATTATTATTATTATTGGAACTATATTAACAGGGAGTATAAAATAGCACTTGATGCATTGATGACGTGAAAGAGACTGTGGATGAGACAAAACACATGTAAGAGAATTAACGTTGTAAAACATGAAGATGAGAAAAGATACTTTAATGTGTAAGCAGAAAAAAGTGTTGCAAAAAAAATAGTCAGAGAACAAGAAATGGTTAAGATTAAAAGAGGCAGAGAAAACAAAGAGTGATTTTGATGGAAAGAAAAAATTGTTTTGGAAGTGAGTGAAAATGGCTAAACAAGGAGCCACAAGCAGAAGGAATTAAATTAAAAATAAAATGATGAAATTATTTGGGATGAAACTGAAATGAGCAAATTCTGGATGGAATAATTTAGAAATTTATATGAGAATATTAGTGAAATTTTCACTAGTGGAACTGAATGTTATAAATGTTAACATCCAAAAAGCTTGGCAACGAGGAAGTTATAAATGCTATCAGAATGTTAAAAAACAATAAGATAGTGTAACTAGACAATGAAATAGAGAGGGGCAGAAGTATTAGTTATACTCACCATCCTGAGTTATATATAAAAAAGACAGGATAAATAATAATAATAACAACAACAACAATAGGAATAGTTTGCTTAAGCAATAGCTGTAAGACATGCATAACATTGTATGAAAATTGCACTGTTGGCTAACAGTTGGGGCTATTCATTTGTTGTTCACTATAGAAGAGCAGGTTGGCATGAGTAAGTGGAAAATCTGGTGGGCTGGAAGTCAGGGATTAATTTAGAAGGTGTACCTGGGGGTACTTCCAGCCCACCAGATGTGGTGTGTTATTTGGCAGACTCCTGATGGAAAGGGTACAAGAGGTGATAATGGGCATGTTTGGCAAAGCTTTCTGCAAGCAAAAGATGCGCAGAACAGATTTTTATTCTTTGACAGGACATATTATATAAATTGTGTGCTTATAGGTTTACAAAAAGAACATGAAAAAGTGAATTATTTTGAGTCATAGAATGATTCACAGGAATGAACCTTTGAAGAATGTCCGGAGACTGCAAGTAGTCCAGAATGCGGCCGCGCAAGCCGTCTTGGGTCTCCCAAGACATGCTCATATCACTCCAGCTCTCCGTGAGCTGCACTGGCTACCAACTGGTCTCCGAACACAATTCAAAGTGTTGGTTATGACCTTTAAAGTCCTTTATGGCAATGGACCAGGATACTTGTGGGACCGTCTTCTGCCTCATGAATCCCAGCGACCGGTTAGGGCACATAGGGTTGGCCTCCTACGGGTCCCGTCTGTTAGGCAATGTCATCTGGCGGGGCCTAGGGCAAGGGCCTTCTCCGTTGCTGCCCCAGTCCTCTGGAACCAGCTTCCCTCAGAGGTTCCTACTGCTTCCTCCCTCCTAGCTTTCCGGAAATTGTTAAAGACCCATTTATGCCAACAGGCTTGGGGTGTATGAGCTGTGCTCTGCCCCGGCCCTAGGAATGTCCCTCCATCAGCAAATGTGAGTTGACTGTGCTTGTATGTTGTATGAATATGATTAATTTTATTGTTATAATTTTATTGTATTGTTTGTAAGCCGCCCTGGGTCTTAGGAGAAGGGCGGCATATAAGTTTGAGTAATAAATAAATAAATAAATAAATAAATAAATAAATGTGAAGGTGAAGATTGCTGGATGTGCTAATTCCTTTCAGCTAAAGAGTGCCAGCTGGCAGGACCCAGAAGGTGAGCCTTTTCGGCCACAGTGCCAACCTTGGAAATATTAATCCTCCAGAAATGAGGTTGTCCCCCACCCTGCTGGCCTTCCTCAAGACCCTCAAGACCTGGTACTGTACTTGGGACTTTAATTGTGTGAAGGGTCCCATTTCTGGTTATGTTAATGATAAATGATTTTTTCCCCTCTCTCAGCTGCTAGGCATTTTAATTTTTGTAGTTGTCACTACTTTTATTTTTTACTCTTAACATTGTTCATTGTTTTTATAGTGTTATTCATAAATAGCAGTACAAGGAAACAAACCAGTACAGTAAGTACCAGAATTTGTATGCTTTATGTGAATGTTTACTAAAGATGGGGAAATGGATGGGGAAATACTGAGACATGCAGCTATTGGTAGAATAATAGGTGAGTTGTTATGAAGAATGAACGGTTCTCAAAAGAACCCAGAATGGCTGCTGTATGGCTGTAGTATGAAACTAAGAACTGCGTCTTGCAAAGAAAAAGATAGAGGGAAGTAAAATGCGTTGGGAATGGAATTATGAATTGTGTTTAGAAAACAAGATCTCAATCAAGAACAGAAGGTTCTATAGTAAAGTGATCTCAGTAAAAAAAATAAATGACTGGTATAAAAGAAATATATTGAGGTGTTTTGATCATACAGAGGAAATAAACAAGGATTGAATTACAAAACAAATATATGAAAGAAAGAGAGAAAGGGCCAATGGGAAGATGAAGACTCAGAAAGTACTGGTTGGATAGAGTTTAGAGAGGAGAGGAAAGAAAGAAAGAAAGAAGGAAGAAAGGAAGGAAGGAAGGAAGGAAGGAAGGAAGGAAGGAAGGAAGGAAGGAAGGAAGGAAGGAAGGAAAGAAGGAAATTTATGAAGCATGTATGCATGCATTCAATTGTTTAATGTAATGTTTTAGTATATTATTTTAATATAGCAAAGCACGAGACAACATAGAACAGGCCCTTATCACCAGCTGCATTAACCTAATGCTTGAGCAAAGCAATTAGTTTCAAAACTGTGAAACATAGAGATAAGTTGATTCTTTGTTAATCTTCTGATTTGACTTTAACTCACTCCCCCCCCCCCAGAAATAAGCTAAGCTCAGTAGGCATGTTTGTAATTTCACGGGAACTCTCACAAAATGGCTGCCATGAAAGAGCTGAGATGCAGCCTGAACCCTGATATGCCAAATCATACATCTGCTCCCACAAAGCAAGGTGATGTATCTCAAAATGCACATATGTGCCTCTTATAATTGAGAGGTTCCCCCTCTGATTACAACAGTCTCAGGGCACATTCCAAGACCTTGCCTTCTCTTTCTTTTCTCCTTTCTTCTTTTCTCCTCATTCCTCTTGTCTTCTGCTCCTCCTTTAACCCAAAAGATCCCACTACTTTTAATCTGAGTCCTTTTTTTTTTTTTTACCATTTTGAAGACTGGTAAGGAGAAGGAAAGACACCAGAAATGATTGATTGCCACTAAGAAAAGAAAGATTTATTAGTGTTTATCCAGAAATACTGGCTAGCCTGCTGTTGAGGCAACAGAGCCCAGCAGGCTGCAGATTGGGGATTTGCACCAACTCCGTTCCACACAAACACATTTATCAAATGTATGAGACACACACAGAGAAAGAGAGAGCACGCCTGGGACATAGGAAGGAAAGAAGGAAGCCCTCCCCCCCCGGTATGTGAGGGGTCTGAAACATGTGTAAGCTCAGGAGTAGCTGGGACCCAGATCAGCTCTGAATTTAGGATCCTTAGCACAGCCTTTCCTACCACCCCTGGCTTCCTCGCTCTCTGCATACGCGCAATACTTTGCGTGCGTCTCTCCGGTCTGCACTATGCAATCATTTTTCTCTCTTGGGTTCACTGAAGCAAGCAAGACATGTCAGTGCCTGATGAAACCCCATTTTCACTGATTAGCTCCCTTAAAAATATTTCATTTATCAGTGCCAAGATTTAAGTACTTCCCACTTGCGAGCAGCCAAGTGTGTCCTGTTGACTATGTAGCACGTCAATTTACATTGGCGGTGACAATGTTATCATAGGCGTTAATGTCATCTCTCTTGCTTTCCATTCTTACTGCCTCCTTCGGCCCCCCTCTCTCTTTCTCTCCCCCCCCCTTTCCAGCCCATGGCTTGAATCTGGAAAAGGCTTCGTTCTATTTTCCTTTCCCTCTTATCATCGGTTCAAAGCAAGGAGACAGAAAAGAGGAGGGAACTCTGATGGGGGTGTATGTATATCTGTTAGTCATTTGCAAAGTCATAAATTTCAATTTCACTGAACTCCCTTCCATTATCACCTGGGTGTTCATTTATTCCCAAATAGAAATGCAATTTCCTCCAATGTTTTGCAAATGATACCTGGATAGCATCCCATTTCGATTTTGCCAAAAGAATAATTTCTTCTTTCCTTTCCCCCACTTCTCCTCTCCTCTCCTCCTTTTTTGCCTTTGTTTTTACTGAAACACCTTTTGTTTTTCCCCCTTCGTATCTGCTTCTTCAACTGGTTATATTAGTGAACTCATGAAAAAGAAAAACTCGCTTGGTTTTATTCGCCAATGTCTCCAATAAAGGCTTTTTATTATGTTTCAGAGATTTCCCCCCTCCCCTTGAAATGACAAAGAAGGGATTTTGGAGAGGTGGGGTAAAGGAGGGTCAGTGGGCACAGGGCTGTCAGATTTGCAAGCATACAAAGACAGAGTGGCAACATTAAGACTATGCCGGATTGCATTGCCTGAAATGAAATGAATAGGCTGAATTTGCAGGGTGCCAAAGAACGCTGTATAAAATAAATAGAAGTGAATCAGAATCCATATTTCAAGCTTGCTGACAAAGTGCATTAACTAAGGAAAGGATATGTAGACTCTATCAAAGAAGGTATTTTGGTGGGGGCTTTAGTTAACAGTTTATGACAAGCGCCTGTTCTGTTGCAAAATTTGCTAAGAACAAAATGTGCAAAATCTGTGGATAGACATTTGAGAGTCCAATATCCATATTTATTCCTCAGGAATGAGTCCAAGTTAACAACTCTCTGACTTCTGACTACTTGTATTCCTAGATTTAATACTAAAATGTATCCTGGGGCAACAGCAGGTTTCCTCTACTTACTGCCTTAGAGGTGGGTTGGATTTAACATCTGGAGATGATGGAAATTGAAGCTGAGTTCTTCTGAAGGGCACCAAATGGGGAATCCTGATAGATAAGAAGATATACCATCTTGTGCTAAATGGATAGATTTAAATGGCATCGTAGCAAAGCAGATCAGTCCCCTGCAGTAATCAATTATCTGAAAAAAAGCACAAATTATGTTAGAGGCATATGGGTCAACTTGTAGCCTACTATGTTCTGAAAATCTGCTGGCATCAGAGCTACAGCATTATTGTTGTTCTCCAGAATTATAAAACAATGTGATGATTTTATCAGCCTCTCCTTTGATTTGGACTTTGGTTGTGTAGCTTGCTATAGCTGTTTTTATTTTGGATAGACAGGAGAGAATTTGTTTGCTTGGATGTACTTTGACTCTGTTGTGTACTTACTTGCAATTAGTAAACTGCAATTGGATTGGTAACTCCATCACTACACAATACATTGTAAAGTAAAATGTCATGGGACCTTACCAGACTTATCATTTATTATTTATTTATATCCCATCTTTATTATTTTTATAAGCTATTTAAGGTGGCAGACATAACTAATAATGATATAGGAGATTACCAGGTTAGCCCTGAGAGTTGGGGTCGAACACATCATCTTCTACATTGCTTCCTTCTCCTCCTATTTTCCCCACAACAACAGCCCTGTGAGGTACGTTGGGCTGAGAAAGGGTGGCATAAATTCTGGCTGCAATCATTAAGTCAATAGCAGAGGCTGTTAAGCATGATGTCACGCAACTTGTTGCTGGCCTGTGGTTCCCTCTTCAAAAAAAGGGGGGGAAAAACAGGCCTAGGAAACTACAGACCAATCAGCTTAACATCAAGATACTGGAAAAGATAATCAAAAAACAGATCTGTGAACTTTTAGAAACAAATAAAGTTATAACTAAAAGCCAGCACAGGTTTGTTAAAAACAGGTCATACCAAACCAACCTTATTTCATTCTTTGACAAAGTGACTAAATTATAGACCAGTGAAACGCTGTGTATATAGTATACTTAGACTTCAGCAAGGCATTCAACAAAGTAGACCACAAGTTACTTCGTGGTAAGCAAGAAAAATGTGGGATAGACAGCAGATGGATTTCTAACTGCCTGACAAACTGTATTCAACAAATCATTCTTAATGATACTATATCTACATGGAGGGAAATAAACAGTGGGGTGCCACAGGGTTCCATCTTAGACCCAGTACTTTTCAATATCTTCATCAATGACTTAGATGAGGGAATAGAAGGGGAACTGATCAAATTTGCAGGTGACACTAAACTGGCAGGAATAGCCAACACCCCAGAAGACAAGCTCAGATCCAAAAAGATCTTGACAGACTTGAACAATGAGACGTATCCAAAAACATGAAATTTAATGTGGAAAAAGCAAAGTTTTACACTTAAGCAGGAAAAACCAAAGGTACAGGTACAGATTAGGCAAAATCTGGCTCAAAAACTGTGAGAGGGACCTTGGAGTCCTAGGGGACGATCACTTAGATATGAGCCAGCAGTGTGCAGCAGCAGCCAAAAAAGCTAATACAATCCTGGGTTGCATAAACAGAGGCATAGAATCAAGATCACACAAAGTATTAGTACCGCTTTATAAAACCCTAGTGAGACCACACCTGGAATACTGCATCCAGTTTTGATCACCAAATTACAAAAAAAGATACAGTATTGAGACTTTGGAAAAAGTGCACAGAAGAGCAACTAAAATGAATAAGGGCATGAAGACTAAAACATATGAAGAACAGTTGCAGGATTTGGATTTGGCTGGTCTAGAGGAAAGAAGGACTGGGGGGGGGAGAGACATGATAGCAATATTCCAGTATGAGAGGTTGTCACAAAGAGGAGGGGGGGTTCAACTTATTTATCAAAGCACCTGTAGACAGGACAAGAAACAATGGATGGAAAATTAATCAAGGAAAGAAACAGCCTGGAACTAAGGAGAAACTTCCTAACAATGATGACAGTGGAACAGCTTGACGTCAGAAGTTGTAGGTGCTTCATCACTGGAGTTTTTAAGAAGAGACTGGACAGTCACTTGTCTGAAATGGTATAGGTTCTCCTGCTTGAGCTGAAGGTTGGATTAGAAGATCTCCAAGGTCCCTTCCAGCTCTATTCTGATTGATTCTGATTGATTGATTGATTGATTGACTTCTTCGTTGACTTTGCATTGTTAAAAGCCAGCAGGGAAGTTCATAATCACTTGACTGCGATGCTGTGACTATCATAAATGCATATCAGGCCAAGTGGCCGAATTGTGATCACATGACTTTGAGGATACTGGGATAGTTGCAACTTCAAAGACTGCTTGTAAGTCTACTTGTTCACTGTTGTCATAACTTTGAGCAGTTACTGAATAAGTGGTCTGTAAGTGAGGATTACTTGTAGTGAGATGAGCTGTATATCTGTTTAAAACTTTTATTTACAGTATTTATGCCCCATGTTTGTACCAAAAAAGATATAATAAAATATAGTCCAGAATTTTCTAACCCTGGATTGGTTGTGTATTTAAAAATACTTTCAATGTGATGTTAGCCATTTCATGGTAGATTCTCTGCAACATAAGGCATCATTTACAATATCTGAAGCTTTTTGCACACATTTTCTCCACTATATATATTTGGCCCATGGTTTTTAATTGAAGAGCTGCAACACAAAATATGGAGTGGTAGAAATTTTTGAAGCATAACAGTTTTGATTCATGTGTTGACTTGAAATTCAGTGAATATATCCTGAATTAGGATCTGCATCCTGTTATTTTCTCCAACATTTTATGAGCATTTGGGAATTTGTTCACTTTAATTTATCTCTATATTTTTCATTCATACTCTATTACACGTGCTGTAATACTATGCACTATGACTTTGTGACTATAACTACATACTCAATAGCCTATATTTGGAATATTCAATTTAAAATGTTGTATTAGGTAAAGCTTTTTCAAATATACATGATACTAACATCAGTAAAAAAGCACATACTTTTTGATACAATGTATGTCAAAGATCAGACATCAACTACTGGACTCATCAAGGAAACACAGTGAAAATATTTCAAATCAGGCTTTGATGTGTAGGTTCCTATGGTGATTTTCCATATTATGCCTTAAGCCCAAATGAAGCAATAGCTGAAACTTTCCCATGCCAATCCTTATTCTTCTGAAATCCATAGAATTATAATTCAGGTGACACAGGGGAAGTGCTCAATATTTATCAAAGCAAGGACTGGTTGATGGAGCTTGTAATCTTGACTTCTTAGGCTGAGACAGTAAATAAAATAATCAGGGCTATCTGAAAACATGATGCTGGCTTTAAAACAAGGCAAGCTACTGTCAGATAAATGTTATTTCCACACTGGCTATAGGGCATCATCCTGCACTTCATTTAATGGCATAAGTCTAGCTTAAGGGACAAAACAGCCCGATGAAAATCACTCTGTCCTACATCACCAAGCTGATCAACAGCTCCTAGCATCCCCAGTTTGAGGCAGCTGCTTCAGATTATACAGGATTAACTGTTGTTATCTCAACTGTTTTGAGGCTTTGTTTCCTATTTTGCGTTCTTTGCTTTTCTTTGATTCTCAACTATCATAATCTAATACGCAAAGTTCTATAGTCGTGGACTAGATAGTAATACAAAACACTAAAATTGAGTATTCAAAACTGTAACTATAGATAAATATCACATGCAGTGAAGGGAGAAAGGAGAAGGAGAACTTCTTAGTCCATGAGACCTATTAAACAGTAGAACAGCCTTCTACAGTTACACTATAGATGTTTCCTCACTGAAAGTTTTCCAGCAAAGATTAGACAGCCATTTGTCTGGGATGATGTGAAGATTCCTTCCCTGGAATCCTGGACCAGATGGTTGATCAAGAAGACTTCCAAGAACTCTTCTAACCTTACGATTCTATGAGCTTCTACCCATGTAACTCTGATCCAGTCTATAAAGTATAACTATTTCAGTTATAAAATCACCTTCATATCAGCTGATAGGAGAGCCAGTTTGGTGTAGTGGTTAAGGATTAGGCCAGGAGATTGGGAGTCCGGATCCTGCCTTAGGTACAAAGGTTGACCTTGGTCAAGTCGCTCTTTCTCAGTGTTCAGAAGTAAGCAGTGGCAAACCACTTCTGAAATCTTATCAAGAAATTTGCAGGGACCAGTCAAGGCAGTCACCAGGAATCAACACGGGCTTGAAGACACAGACATATATCTGATAGGCAACTTTAGACTGATAGTAAAGATTGACGATAATAATATGCGGAACAGTCCACATTAGAATCCCATAAAGTTACCATATAAGAACTAAAATTAAATTTTATAAAGGGAACGTGTAGGTGGGGACATTCTTAGCCCTAAGAGAAAACAGAGGGAAGAGATATTAGCACTTTTGAAACATCTGGAAGAGTATCACATAGATGAAACCGAGGTCTTAATTTCCACCAGACTGGAGTTCTTGAGGCTCTGTGAGCTTGGTTGTTTGCTTGCAGACATTTCATTAACCAACTAGGTTACTAAGATTACCTAATCAGGTAACGAAATATCTACAAGCAAACAACCAAACTCAGAGACCACCAGCGACTCTGCAGTTCAGCCCTCAGCTATATATATTCTCTTTTACTGGCACTATAGGCCTGAGAATTATAACTTCTGTGTTTCACAAAGGCAAATTCTGATACAATGATAAAAAAAACTTCCTAACTGTAAGAGTAATTTGGCAATTATCCATTGAAATGTGGGCCATCCCTTTCAGTGGATGAGTTCAAATAGAGGGTGCAGAGGTATGTTTTTATCTGGATTCCTGCCCTGAGCAAGGGATTGAATTCAATGGGCTGAATTAATCCTAACTGATTAGATTATAGCTATACAAATGCCTGTTCCTTGCTTTGTATTTTACTCTTAAAAGTCAAAGCCCTATCTTCTCTCTTCCCATTGTCAGACAACTGTGATGAAATTTTCTGTGAGAAAAAAGAGTTGCTACAGTTCCAAGCTCAAACACTTCCATTATTTTTGAAATTAGAATCCCGACATCATCGAGTGCTCATTTTTTTATCCTAAATGCTTTCTTCTGTCAAATTCCAAAAAAAAACAATTTTAACCAAATATTGTTATATTATTTTAATGGCATATAATAATTAAAACTTTTAAAGATACAGGGCATGTAAGAGAGCTTCCCAAATTACCAAGATTTGTTGTGGTTTGTTGCTATTGTCATTAAAAATCTTTCACTTTCTCCCATTGAACCTGCTTAATTCTCTCCCATTAAAATTTAGTGAACATTTAACTTTATCCAGAATATAAGTATAGTTCACTTCCACAAATTAAGTAGGTACCGGTAGGTGTAATAAGCTGAATCTGTCATTAGAAGAGCAATCTTCAAGACTGTTTCTCATTAGATATGTTGCATATACACGGAACAAGAAGACTCTTTAATTACATCATGGACATGCTGTGAAATCAACAACCATTGAACCTATACAAAATATTTCATGAGAACTAACACTCAGGAGCAGATCAGAATAGCTTTGCTGATTATTTTTATTTATTTATTTATTTATTTTAATTTAATTTATATGCTGCCCTTCTCCCCAGATTAATGGGAAGGACGGTTACAGAAAGCTTTATTCTCATGAAACCAATAGGTCAATTGTTTAAATGTCTGTATAGGTTCTATTCCTCTTTCTCTGGATAGCTATTAAGGATTTAGATGCTTGTTTTGTCTCCCAAATCTCATGAGGTTTCCTTGATGAGGGTCATAATTAAAATAGATCCATTATCTTGGCATTCATTGCCCCCCAATGAAGCAAATGTAATTATTATCCAATTAATTGGGTTTTCTGTTGATTCTCAGTTTGTGGCTTTATTATCAATGTATTACAATATAAAAATAATGTTGACAGGCCCTATGGGCATCCTTTTAACGCTGCATGTCCATGAAATGGTAATAAACTTTTATGCATTGTCTTAAACACTGAATCTCTCCAGAGTGACATTTATTTAAAAGGTGCTCAGAGACCGAAAATTCTGTACATTTATCCTTGCCTGCTTATCTGCTCACATGGATCATACTTTTATTTTAACTAGCCATGAAATCTCTCTTTTTTTCCTCTTTTTTAATGGAACATTACACCTTTTTTGGGTTATGTCATTGTTGCCCAGCAACAATGAATACTATTTGGTGTAAAAAAAGGTGCCATGGTCTAAATTAAGCACGCCTAAACTTTTATTCAGCAATTTGAGTGATCAAAGCACTTGCAATTCTGATTAAAAGCAAAATAAAAACAAAAAAAGAACTTATTGCAGTCATCTTGCCTGACTTGCTGGTGTTCAGATGCTTAAACTTTAACTTCCCTACTGATATTTAATTGACATCTGGAGGGTGTCAATTGAAAAGAGCAAGTGTAAGCTATGAATTAAGAAATTCTCAAGGAATCGTCTTCAGCCTCCATACATCCATTAAAATGATCCCCATTTATTCAGCTCCTCCCACTCCTTCCTATCACATTTGCAATTTGGGGAACTGTAATACTGAATTACCCTTACAAGTATATTGCAAATGCTATCAGAGAATGAACGAAAAACACAAAATTGCTACATGAATACCATTACATGCATTACAACATAAGGCTGTGTACAGTGATCTAGTAACATTTTAATTTTGATTTAATACATTTTAGAGGCTACCCATCTTCAACTGATTCCAAGCAGCTTAAAGTTTTTTTTTGTTTTAAGTAGGAATAATTTAAAAAAGAAACAGTTCATAAGCATTCAGAAGGCAAGCCGTGTTTTTCAAACAAAGCACCCTACAGGGGCTTAACCACCACTTTGCTTTTGGCAACTGTAATACTTGTGGACTTCAAATCCTAGAATTCCCCAGCCAGCCATGTTCCCTGGCCAGGCCATGTTCCCAGGTCAGAAAGACTGGCTGGAGAATTCTGAGAGATGAAGTCCACAAGTGTTAAGGTTGCCAAGGTTGGACATCCCTGCTCTAAGGCCAAATGGCCAAATTTTAATGACTTTCTGAAGTCATCAGGATAGCATCATTTGGACAGATGATGAAAGGTGGATCCAGGGGCTGTGGGAACCAGTCCATCACTCTTATTTTTGAATGCTGTGATGTGACAGCCTGAAAGGCACTCCTCATGTCTGTGCTTTCAAGGATATAGTAGATAGGAGGGCCACATGCTTCAAGATCTCAAGACATTGATTGCAGCGTAGCCATCACTTACTTCTCCCTCAGCCAGTTTGAACTACAGAAGTGATGATCTATTGCTCTCTGTCCTGGATAACCCTGGGTGAAATGAGAGAAATAGGCTAAACCATATCCTAGCCTTTGTTGCTTGAGGAATCAAGGAGTTTTAGGAGTCATTTGGTCATTTTCCCTATCCAGGGATATCCACTATTCAGTAGAGAGATACCTCACCCTTTTTCCTTTTCCAGATACCATACCCAAAGAGCTTTATAAATAGAAGACTTCTCATGATCCATGTTGAAGCGTGTAACCAAAATCTGGTGCACTTATGAGATTGGGCTGATTCATCACTAGGGTAGCACTGAGGCTTGTTTTGAAATATTGGCATGTGAGGAATTTCCACCCTTTGGCAGGGAGGTGGGGGGGATGGGGGGACAAAGGGGCAAGCAATCCATCAAGCAAAACTTCATTCTTCCCCTTTGCGGTCAAAAAATATAGAAAGAGAGCAGTCAAGGGCCCTTTAAAAGATGAACATGAACCTGCTAAGTGTGTGTGTATGAGGGGGGAAAGAGGAGAAGGGAAAGGAGGAGGGAACAAACCAAGATAGCTCTGAGGTACATTTCAATCTGCATGGTTCAGGAAGGCAGGAATTTTCAATCTCCTCTCTATCATTTTCAATATCATTAATCCTAAGCACTCCATTTTCCATGCTTGCCCGCCCAGGCCCTGAGAGTGAGCGACACACAAAGTGACACATATTCATCACTTGGCACTCGGTGCTGTGAAGGCTGTAATATAATATTAGTCTTGGGTGATCGTGTCTTTCTCTGTAGCCTCAGCACCGAGGACAGTAGATGACACAAATCGATCACCTGTGACATTTTTGATTTGGTGTCACTTTTCCTGTTTCTGCCATTTGTTTTGGCAGTTAAGAGGTAATTGTGTGACATTAGTATGAAAAAGACTTACTTTTCCCCAGCATGTTTTATATAGATATAGATTTTGCTCCTTGGGCAGGAATAGAGGGATCTATACATTTTGTCTTTATTTAGTTTTTTCTCTGAGTATCTGAATGTTGGAAGGAAGAGAAGGTATCGCAAATATAGAAAACTGGGTGTCCTTAGCATTTGTGTTTAGGGATTTTATATCATAATATTGCACTTTCAGAAGTGAGAAAGTTTAGAAAGTAGGGCTTAATGCCCAAGAGATGGTTCTGCAATTTTTGCTTAATCTACATAGTGTATGTACCCCACCATTGATGTAAGGTGGTTAATGTAAGTGCAGTCTGTGAAATCTGTCCTATCTCTGCCCTCAACTGCTTTGGGCATCCTCCCATCTTGGCTTAAAAGTTAGTCAGTTATGGCTGTTGTAACAAGTCAGGTGGAAATTTCTTCCCAACCTCCAATTTGATGTCTTTCATTTTTGTCACCTGATACTGAAGTTACAGACCAATCTGCTTCAGTAAATGATATTCTGAAAAAGCCCCAATGGGTCTGGGAATCCTTTCTCAGTTATTGTCATGTAGTCAATATGGGCTTGCCCTTACATATGGACCAGAAATTGTAGCTTTTGCAAGATGCCTATCCTATGTAATATTGTTGGAAAAAACTGTAGCAGCTGCTAGTTTGTTGCTGGGTCAGGCTTCAACATTTGCTATTCATCTATAAATGCAATCTAAGCAACTTGTGGTTCTGAAATTTGAGAGATTGTCTTCTTCCATAAAATATGCCTGACGGTCTTCAATATGGGCACTCCTAATTAGCATTTCCAATGGGTAGTGATTTGATGTCAACCAGGAAGACAGGCTTTTCTGCTGTGGCATCTTTTTCTGGAATACTTCCCGAATGTCCAGTTTTTCTGGGACAGTTCCTGTTTGAACAGAAGCACCTCAGGTACCCTTACTCTCAACCAGGAAAATATCTGTTTCCTTTCCAGGAGCCAGTAGCAGTGCAAGTAGCAGAAAGCTTAAGCTGCAGGAACAGCAGCTTGTTTGCATTAGTTGAACCACAGGAAACAACTTTCATGTTCCAAACTCATTGTACCTAGCACTGTCATTAACTGGGTTGATTATTTCATTATCTTTGGAAACATTCCAGAGGTTAGCTAACTAGGATAATTCACTGAAATAGCCAACATATTAAATAGTAAAGTTATTCTCCAAATGTAGCTCTTTTAGTTGCCAAAGGATATCATAACACAGAAGGACTAATCAGCAGGTTTGAAAGAAACCTTACTGGAAGAAATCCTAAGTATCAAAACCAACCAACAAAACAAACACGTGTTTAGAAGTAAAGCAAATAGGGATTTTCAGTTGCCCTGTTAACCATCTCTGTGAGAAGAAAGGGTGTTTAGTGTCTGAGATTAGATGAGTGTGGAACTCAGATACCTTGGAAAAGGCAATAGTTGGCTAGCTGGAAGTCAAAGAACGCTTTACTTAATGGTTTATTGAAAGCCCTGCTTATACTCAATTCTGGAATGAGATAGTAACCATAAAACTTTATGATTGAATGGTGGCTGTTCTAATATATTACAAAAGATTAATGAATAGAGAGATCATACTTCCAATGAAGTATGTTATGGGCATGGTCTTTTTAGGTTGAGAAACACTGGCTTAGATCAGCATATGGACCATATTAAAACTGATGGCAGTTTGTTCTCCAGAGGCTCAAACCTTTAAATAGCCCCACTTTTAATACTCATGTGGACCCTCCATTAAAAAAACAATTAGCATTTAAACTCCGAATGCACTTCCTCTTGCACTAGTGTAAGGCAGAATCCATCAAAACAGCTTTACTGTGGTCCTCAGATGTGGCATGTGGAAAAATATAATTCATAAATATAGCACCCCAGGGCTAAAGGTCCTGTCTCCAGCCATTACCCTCTTGTCCACTTAGTTCAGATATCTTACCTGGGAAACAAATGCAAGAGCAGTTCAGAGGGTATTATTATGAGTAGGCAGATGGAGTGTAACATATGCCCTGATGCTCGTCTATGCTCTCATAAGCTCATCAGATGCTCCCTATCAAGTTGAACATGTTTAACCTAGTCAGGAGATAAATTGCTCCCTTTGTCAGTTTCCCATTTAAAATGCAAACGAGATTTGACAGAGTAAACTGAATAAAGATTTGGATCAGATAATCCAGTAAAGGCTAATTACTAAAACAAAATGAGACACCGAAGCACAGCCTCCCTTCTCCCCCCCACCTAACGAGGCTCCCTCTTTGATGAGTTCTCTGCCTCCAGTATCAGCGCTTTCTATCAAGGACCGCAAGCTATTAGCTCCTTTTAACAATTTATGATGCTCAATATACTGATTCGGAGCCTGTGATACATAATTTAAAACTACTTGGATGTCCTGTGGCCAGTTAAGAAGAAAGCAATGAGTTTGAACAAACCTTGCTAATTAGAGCTCTTGATGGCTTCTGATTAGGATTCCTAATTAGGTGTCCTAAGTAAATCTTTTCTCGTTTTTAAATTTGTTGTCTTCAGGGCTTTAGCTTTCTTATTACCTGATCCTAGGAAATCACAACAGAGCCTCACTGGGTTGATATATATAACAGATCAGCTGTCCAATACCTCTCTTTTCAACCCAGGCAAAGATTTGGAAATGCCTGCCAGGGAATAGAAATTAGTTGAGATGACTGTATTAATGCAAATACATTGAAGAGAAGGAGTTAAAAATAGAAGAAAAAGGAGAGAATTATGACATCAGCATAAACATCAGGGCCTTTTATCAACATAAATGTTTTGTTTGCACTCTCTGATTTTGTATTTTTTAAGGTCTGTCTTTAACCATACTGTATGTAAACATCTCTAGTAACCCTTTTGAGGTGTGAACGAGAGAAAGAAAAGGGAAATATGCCACACAGAATCATCGAATCATAGGACCAGAATGTCTTCTAGTCCAACTTCCTGCTCAGACAAATGGTTGTCCAACCTTTTCTTGAAAACCTCCAGTGATGGGGAGGACCCACAATTCCAGAAGACAAGCTGTTCCATTGAATAATTGTTCCCAATGTCCGGGAATTCTTCCCTTCTTCCAGGTTGGATCCCCCTCCCTTTGCTTCTTGTTCTACCTTCATGTTCTATGGAGAATAAATCAATCCTCTCTTCCTTGTGGCAGCCCTTCAAATGTTGGAAGACTGCTATCAAATCTCCTCTAAGCCTTCTCTTAGTTAGGGTAAATATATTTAGTTGCCTTAGTTATTCATCAGATGACTTAGCCTCCAGGCTAAACTCTTGTCATATTTGTTGCTTTTTTCTGTACTTTTTCTAGGAGCTGCACTGTTTTTTTTTATGTTGTGGTGACCAGAGTTGGATGCAGCATTCCATGTGTGGCCGCACTAATACAGTATAGAACTTACTTCCCATGAGCTTGATGTTATCCTTCTGTTGATGCAGCCTAGGACTGCATTGGATTCTTTGGCAGCCGCAGCACACTGCTGGCTTATACTTAAGTGGTGGTCCATTAGGACAGCTAAATCCCTGTCATAATTGAGCCAGGTGCTACCTATTCTGTACCTGTGCATCTGGTTTTTCCTGCCTAAGCACAGGGCCTGACTTTTCTCACCACTGAACTGCATCTTATTTGAAAGGGCCCAATCCTCAAGTCTGTCAGGATCCTTTTGAATCTTGAGTCTATCTTCCAAGGTGCTAGCAATTCCTCCCAGCTTTGTGTTATTTTCAAGTTTGATAAAGCTTCCCTTCATTTGTGAAGATGTTGAAGAGCTCAAGAAAGAACCTTGAGGTTCCCCACTGCATGTTTCCCTCCATGTAGATGTACAGTAGTTTCACTGAAGACTGCATGGTGAGTTCAGTAGGTCAGTCAACCTCAAATTGGTTGGGAGTTGGAGTAGGAGAATAAAGCATTGTTAGCTGTCACCATGTGTCTTCATCATTCTCACGTGAACGAAGGATTTAACAGGTGCCAACATAAAATTTGTCCCTCCTTGACAGTAGCAGGGATTCTTGAGATATGTGTGTGATTCCTGAAGATCTAATAGCACAATTTAAGACCTTTACTCTCACAAAACATGATCCCATCACGCTTGCCCATTTATTACTAGCCTTAAAATTAGTAAATGCAGTCAGCCGTCCCAATGGGAATAATAATAATTACAGTTCAGTTCACTTAAAATCACCATTTAGTGGCAAGTTGCCTAAACAAATTTTTTGCAGACAAAATCCTGACCTCTGATCTTCTATACTTTTGATCACTGTTTCTTAATCTTAGTAACTTTAAATATGTGACTTCTGCTCCCAGAATTCCCCAGGCAGCTATGTCAAAGCTGCTAAGGCTGAGAGACACTGCTCTTGATGGAACAAACATAGACAAAAATGTATGTTGATTGTAATCTTTTGCTCATCTTTCATTTTCGTTTTTCGTTTTTGTTTGGACTTATATGCCGCTCCTCTCCGAAGACTCGGAGTGGCTTACAACATATATAAAACAATATTCACGATCTAAGTCCAAATTAAAAAAGAATATTAAAAATAAAAACCAACACACATTCATCAATCACACAACAATCCACAATCATCCCCAGGCCTGCTGGCAGAGGTAGGTTTTAAGATTCTTTTGGAAGGCCGGGAGGGTGGGAGAAGCGCGGACTTCAGGGGGCAGTTGGTTCCAGAGGGTGGACGCCACAACAGAGAAGGCGTATTGTACGAAAATATTATGGAGTCAGATTGGTGCAAGGTTAAGTTGAATGATGTGACTACGCTTCCTAAAAAAAGTAATAAATACAGTGTCCATGCTGCTTGCTATAAAGCATCTTGTTTTTCTTTGTCCCAGAAAATAAAAAGTAATAATTTAATTTTGAAGTGTACTATACCTTTTTTTTGTTTTCCCGTAAGTTTGAAAGCTACGTATTATGATTTTTTGTTGCTCCCAGGTTAACCTGCCTTTATTGTCTCATCGTACAATACAGATTGGGGAGTCCTGGTACATTTTCAGCATGGCAACTTGGCCGTACAAAATGACTCCCTGTGGAAATTAAACTCTAAATGGCAATGGGGGATAGATGATCATCCATGTATTAAAGAACATAACATCTACATTACAACAAATTGGAATAAGAATCTCCAGGCTGATAATTTTCCAATCGACTATGGATCAATAGCTCAGTCCTAAATTGATAACAAACCAATAATGTGCTGTTTTATGCCTGCCTCAAGCAAATAGTACATTTAGCCGAAAGGCAAATAGTCAATATCAGCTATCTCTTGGAGTTATAAATGGTGTATTGGGATACCGTAGGGAAGCAAAACAGACAGGTTGTTGTTTTAAAATATTGTATCCTGTCCTATTTACACCGCTTTAATTTGAAACATTGGAATACCATTATATTT
Organism: Bothrops alternatus; assembly: GCA_034064705.1. Lineage (NCBI taxonomy): Eukaryota > Metazoa > Chordata > Lepidosauria > Squamata > Viperidae > Bothrops > Bothrops alternatus. The sequence continues at coordinate 489,152 of JARGCV010000589.1, forward strand.
AGAGTTAATTTCATTTTTACTACATACCTAGAGGTGAAAGCACAGGCATTACCTATTTGACCTTATTTTTTTTTTCTTAAAAACCCATTGGAAGAGAGGAAGCAGACAAAGAGGAAAGATTTTGCTTTTGGCCCTCTTTAAGATTTAACCCATCCCCTGGAGTTACATAATCTGTTAATTGCTATTCCAGTGTGGAACGTGTTGGGACTTAAAGCTGACAACAGCAAGCCTCTTGTTTAAAACAGCATACGTGGAGGCTCACATACATACGTGCACAATCACACACATTTTTTTTAAGTAGACTAGCTTCTTTTACATTTTTAGCCCAATTAGACTGAATGATTTGGAAATGAGTTCAGTCGGGGCTAATATCTGTGAATCTTTGAGCTGTAGCAACCCATAGAGTCAAGCTTAAAATCTCGACATTCCCGTGGCTCTCTAAATCTTGTACTGATTCACCTTTCTCTTCTAGAAATGGCCTAGCAGTTGAAGGAGTGTTCTAGGATGAGCTCTTGGCTCTTTAACAGCAGTATTTTGGCAAGGTAAAGATATTGAAGACGATTCTCATGGTACAAATAGATAAGTATAGCACCTCCAGGAGGAAGAAGGTCAAACTAGTTTAGCTGTGTGGAAATGATGGCAGTCATGAAAGAATCATTGCATTCCAACTTTCCCGGTGTAATTTTAGTCATCTGTTTGTAGATGTTTCCCAGCATTTTCAAAACATAATTATTTATAATTTGTAAAATGATAACAAAGTTTATTATAATAACCTATAAAGCAATGCTTTACAAGAAGAAGAACCAAGTTTCAGCAATCACCCATTGGTGTCCAAGTGGAAATAGTCATTTCTAAACCTTCTGGAAACTAAACAGTTGGATGAGGAATGAGCAAAACGCAAACCATATGCTCACTTTGTCAGCCATATTGTGATTGAGTTTATTTTCTAGATCGTTCTGCAGGCACAAATGGAAATGTCTCAGTCTACATGTATAAATTATGACACATTCCAGTTACATTAATTGTCCCAACTCTGCATGTTTGCTATAAAAACCCATAGATATCCTCTCATAATGAGTACCACATCCATAATCTGATAGCCATCACAGTATCATGCAAACTTTTCATTTTCCAGGTACATTCATAGTTGTGCAGATAAAACAGAATTTCATCCATTCCATTCATAACTATAAATGTAGAGTTTGAATTTTTCTTCTAATTTAACTTAAGTTTGTAATGTTACTCACTGGGGAATATAGGATAAACGGATGAACATACGGTATTTTAAAGTAGGGCTGATATATCTGGTCTGTAAAAATCCAGACAATCAGGAGATGGATAAAAGAGTTTTCTAGATCTCTTTCCTGGTCCAGATTTTTGCAATACTGATTTGGTAACTCTAATCTTTATTGAGAAAACCTTAAGCGGCAGCTCTCACAATACTGGGTCATTTATTTGTCTTTGGATTAAAGATATTCCACAACCTGGAAGCTGTGGGGCTATTTCCACTTAATAGGACTTGGTTAAAGCTCCTGACTGCATATGCAATATTTGTCTTAACCAATGGGTTTGATGCATTAGCTGACCTCTTATATGGGTGTTGCAAATATTTAATCACAGGGCTAGATAGACTTGCTGCTTTTTGCTTCTTTTAAGAACACTTAAGCTGAAATTTTGTGCACATATAGGGAAAAGCTCAGACAGGCTCAGTGTATGTAAACTTAAAATCAAGCTATCTAACAAGTTCCGCATTTGCAATTAGACTCGTCACATTATTTCATCTTGCATGCTGAATTACTGTATTACTGGATCAAATGTTGCATCCTAGATATTCCAGGTCACTCGTTTCACCAAATGGGGGTTTCTTAGGTTATTTTGTTCTTGCCTAATTGCATTTGTCTCCATTGTTAGCTTTCTTCCAAATGTATTATGTTTCCCATAATTTTTTGCTATGGTCAATGGGAATTAATACATTTTTAAGGAGGCTCTCTCCCCCTCTCCCTCTCCTCCCTTCCTCCCTCCCCCTCTCTCTGTCTCCTCTTATGCTACATGGAGAAAAGGCTGAGGTGTGTTTGTATTGTTCTTGTGAGGTACATAGTTTTATTTATTTTCCCATGCCATTGTGGGATTTGCAACATTCCTGTAAATTTTAAAGGTAAAATGGAGGGAAATATTTTATGTTCTAAAAATGATAAGCTGCAGCAATATGTTTCTATGAAGGTTAAATTGTCAGGTGCAAGAAGTCGGGAACCAGGATAGAGTTCAAAAATACAGGAAGTTTATTTCATGCTACCCATACACAAGAATCTGATCTACTAATGGTTAAGGCAAATTGGCGTCAGGGAAGAGCCAATGGACTTCAGTGGGGCATAATCTCTCCAAACTGATGATACATTTAACCCATCCTTGGACTCAGCCTGGTCATCTCCTACATAAATTAAATTATTTTTATATTAATGTTATATGAATTTTTCATTTTCCTTGGTTTATATTTTTCTTCTAAGTTTGATTTATTTTAAGCACTGCACCATATATAATTTTTTGGGGGACTGTACTATTACTGATTTATTCTTTTTGTTGTTGCTTCACTAAAAAAAATGAAAAAAAGCCCATCTACCTTACAGCTTTTCTTGTATTATTACCTTTCTAATTAAAAGGATTAGGTGACAAAGGATAGAAAAAATTCTCTTTCCAAAATGTACCTCCAACCCGAGTTGACAAAATAGTACGATATTAATAAAAAATCTGACCTGATTAAGAACTATTTCTTATATTTCTAAAGAAACACAAAATATTAGAGAGGTCTTAAATTTGTATTTTCTCTGCATTAACTCCTTAAGCAGATGATTAAACCTCAAATGGAAGAAACTGATGAAGTAGGGTGGTTAAACCAATTGTGCATTACAAAACAATTTTACTGACAGTTCTGGTTACACAAAGTAAAAATAAAACTGGCTGATATTTATTCATATCATCATGCCTAGTTTAGTGTTCAACCAAATTCATTTTATTATTTCTGGAAGGTCTAAAAATGACCCTGTTCTTTAAGATAAATATTCAAATCAGGCTGCATCTGTAATCAGGAGAAAGAAAGAAAAAGTGGTTATTCAAAATTAATTTTCATTTCAAGATCAGCCCAGTCTTGAAACCAACACTGAAGTTTAAGAGCCTTTTTTCTAGGAATAGCATTCAATTGCTCTAATTGAAAAATTAGCCAGATCTGTATGGGCTGAGAGGCAGTAATACAGCCACAAATCCCAGTAAATACAAACATAATCTGATATAAGATGGATCAGTAAAACAAGGTAAAGCAAATGTTAGCACATCAAATGATTATATATAAAGGAATCACTGATTGATAATTCTGGCAAGATTGAAAGAGAGCCATGTAGTGAGATGGCAGAGTTTAGGCTCACAGATTATTTATTTATTTATTTATTTATTTATTTATTTATTTATTTTATTTTATTTTATTTTATTTTATTTTATTTTATTTTATTTTATTTTATTTTATTTATTTATTTATTTATTTATTTATTTATTTATTTATTTATTTATTTATTTATTTATTTATTTATTAGTTGGATTTCTATGCCGCCCTATTCCAGGAACTCAGGGCGGCTCACAACATAGATAGAAATCTAACATTAAAATACTTTATAAGAAAAACCCCTTAATTAAAAAATAAATCATCCAAACAAACATGCACACAAACATACACTGGCTAGGGGCAAGATGTTAACTGCCCCAGGCCTGTCGGCAAAGATGTGTCTTTAGCAATTTGCGAAAGACTGCCACTTCTGTTTCACAATCTTGTTTTTTAATGTTGTCCATGTTCGTTCTGATTTTTAGCAACCCTCTCTTTACTTAAGAGAGAAACAATAATGGTCCAGATGATTGAGTGCAATTCAATGTCTTAAGTCTCCTGGACTAATGTTCTCATTGACTGGCCTAGGATCTCTACAAAGAGAAAACATGAACCACAATTTCATTATTTTGTAAGAGAACAAAATAATTAAGCTGGCCTTGGAGAACTTCTGAGTCAACTGTAATTGGATAGTGAGTTAATGTGTGATTATCTAAAGGGAAGGGGGAAAATCACTTTTATTCAATTTATTCCCAAAACTGGGAAGCACTGGATTAACAGATGATACAAAATATTATGTTTTAATATATTTTAATGTTTGTTAGGACTCTGTTTATGATGATAAATTATTTTGTTAGCCACCATAGGTGGCTTTGTAATGGAAGTGTAAGTCACAGAAATACAATAATCCATGAACCATACAGAATTATCTTCTTTGATAAATCTCAGTCTTTGGATTTTTCCCCCTAATAATTCCATTTCTCAAATGACTGTAAATTTTTTTCAGAAGTCCAATTATATTGCCATACAGTGCAGTTATTTGCAGCTTCCTTCCTTTAAAAAAATCTGTCTCTACAGTAAGTACCTATTAGTAAAGACTAATCGGATCTGTTCTATTTCCCACAAAAGGAAACACGACTTTCTTTGTTTCATCTCTTTTTTTTTTAAAAGGTCCATTTTTCTGCTTTAGCTAAATACCACTGATATCTCTACATTAAAACGATTTGCTTTGTATGATAAGGATTACAGTATAAGCTTGAAGCAGAGTGAGACAATATGATAACATAACCATCTGGCCTGCATTAATTCTTCTGACCTTGATGTAACCAGGCAAAGCTTTAAAAATCATTAGTTAAGTTGGACTACTTTGTTTTAAATCTCAGTGGGTGATCTCTTGTTAGATGGGACTAATCCCGAGGTTTCCTTTCAAAGATGTGGTCCTAAATCATTTACAAATCATCTTTTATCCATAGACCTTATATATAGGCTTACACCGTCTGTTCTGTTTCTTTTCATTCTCTCTTTCCCACTCATTGAATAAGTAATGGATTGGAGTCTAGTCTTTTTCTCCTCTTTTTTTTTCCTAACAGGACTGGTTACTTGGGATCTAACTTGAGAGGCTCCATACATTCCTACAGATTAATCTTCCCTAACTCGGTGTCCTCAAAGTATAACTCCTATCATCCTTATATGCATTGATAAGAGTTAATCAGATTGAAAATAACAGGAGTTGTAGTCTGATAAATCTTCAGGATTTGTTTAATCTTGAGGTTACTGTAGACTTTAGCATTTCAATCTACGGTACTGTCGAGGCACTATAACAGAATCATTATAGGCTCCAATATATACATTGCTGTCCAGTGTAAATTTGCTTCTGACTGGAAAAATCATACTTAATTCTTCCCTCAGCACTTGAAGGGTTCCCCCCCCCAACTTGCTTTGTGTACATGCTTTTAGGGTTTACAGGGAGATCTTGATATAATGCCAATATCTTGCTCCCATTACACAAAGTGAAGATTGTGTCAGAATCAGCAGATAAGGAAACAAACACATTTAACAGATATGTTTTGTATGTACAGATTTTTTTTAAGACATGAAGTCTTTATTATTCTTTTCTATTGTTCTGGTATTGTATCGGTAGGGAGGCAGTTTGGTGTAAAGGCACCAAATTAGAAACTAAGAAATTGTGATTTCTAGTTTCATCTTAGGTACAAAGTCATCTGGATGATTTTGGACTATTCATACCCTCTCAGTCCTAGAAAGGAGGCAATCCAAACCACTTCTAAAATGATGCCAAAAATACTGCAGGGACAAATCCAGGTATTCCCTAGGAATCAAGATTGACTCAGAGATATGTATTTATGCACGCACATCCAAAGTTTTGTAAACACAAATGCAATATAAAACATGATGATCCCTAGTTTAGTCTTGTGGTTAAAACATCAGGCTAGAAACCTGGATACTGTGAATTCTAGTCCTGCCTTAGCAGAAAATCTGGCTGAGTGACCTTGGGCTAGTCACTCTCAGCCTTACCCACCTCAGAGGATTGTTGTTGTGGGAAAAGTAGGAGGGATGAATGAGTATTACGATTGTTTGTTGCTTTCATTTATTTATAAAAATAAAGGCAGAATATAAATAAATATTCCTCAACTTCTTTTTATGTGACCCATGCAAAAGTTTGAAATATTATCTAAGGTTAGTTAATATAGCTTGCAGATCTAATAGTGTGATAGGTGGGTAAGTTCTTTCTTCGTGCATGTGATCGTAATTAAGTCTTAGATGTGCTAACATGTCTTTGTCACTGACAATTTACCTATTAAACTGGACCTAATCTTTGCATTTGCACTGAAAATGCTGTCAACCTCATCAGATTCAATAGGATTTGTATCAACTGCACATGCATATTTTAATCCTGTACACAGGATTAAAAACAATGGAGGTGCAGTCATGAGAAATATACAGGCATTTATAATTACTCTGAGGCATCTCAGAACACACAACAGGGACTAGAAATTAAGCTTTATTCCTCAGTGCAAAACATTAGTCAGGATATGTTTTTAAACATGGGCTTCCTTCATGCTTAAATTTATTTACTGGTAGGAATCCGTTTTGTAGCTTTTAAGGCCTGTTAGGGGAATTGCTTCACTTGGTTCTTGGCCATCTGGGCTAATTAAGAGAGCGAGGATTAAAACCACAGATGGGCTCCTCTAATAACAGTGATCAAAACACAACAAAATAATATAACAGGATTATCAGATGAAATTGCTCAAGGGAGAGTATTAAAGTATGGTAAAGCCACATGTGGTTTGCATTTGGCCAATCTAAACCAGGTCCTAGCTGAGCATAAGCCCCCGTGTTTATTTAAAGCAGTTTTTCATTGTTCCACCATCCCCTGTTTTTCAGGTAGTACATGGCATCATTCTGCAGCTTTGGTATTATTTCTTATATACAATAGCCTCAGACTAAGTTGAATGAAATAGTTAACCATTCCCATTTTCTGACAATGCTTTGAGAATTGCCTTGAGTCGTACTTAATTAAAGTGTATTAAAGCTTGCCTGGCAGCAACATTTATTTCAGCTCCAATCATAGTATCTTTCCTGCAAGAAAAGTGGCACAGTGTCACAATAGTAGTGGTGCATCTATGGTTTGAGATGTGGGTACAACAGTGTGAATATTATGCTGAATTGCTGCCTAGCAAAAGTAACACTTCAAAATTTCTGTTTTTCATTCATACTTTTTCCTTGTGTTAAAAGGAATGCTGTTAACAATTACTCAGTAACACAAACATGCTTTTCTTTATTTAGAGAAAAGCACTATGTCCATCACAAAGTGGGAAAAAATATTCATTGTGTGTATTTGTGTGTGTGTGTCCGCACGCACATGGATTAGCTGAATGTTAGTTGCATCTTGACTTGACTTTTTTTTCCAGTGAAGAAGTGAATGGCGAGTAGCATCTCCTATGTCTAATTTGTTTTGGTGCCATTAATGAACAGCTTGTCTCCACAAGGATGAGAAGCTTCCCATACATGTAAAAGATTCCATAGGGAATGAAATTCAAGATTCCAGCACATGTGGAAACTTTTATAGGTATATGAAGGGTCCCTGTTGCAGGCAATCACATGGTACCATACAGACAGGCTCTTCATTGAGGCCACCATTATGAGTTAGAGAGGGGAATAGAATAGAATAGAATAGAATAGAATAGAATAGAATAGAATAGAATAGAATAGAATAGAATAGAATAGAATAGAATAGAATAGAATAGAATAGAATAGAATAGAATAGAATAGAATAGAATAGGATAGGATAGGATAGGATAGGATAGGATAGGATAGGATAGGATAGGATAGGATAGGATAGGACAGGACAGGACAGGACAGGACAGGACAGGACAGGACAGGACAGGACAGGACAGGACAGGACAGGATAGGATAGGATAGGATAGGATAGGATAGGATAGAATAGAATAATAACTTTATTGTCACTTTGAATGTACACTAATCGGCATACATTAAAATGAAATTTCATTGCATACAGCTCTCAAAGGGTCACCATCTCCAACATACACTACATAAATATGACAAATAAATAAATAAATACAGAATTATGCATATACCCACATATATTATATAACATAGAGAAACAACAGTCTAGTTCAGGTTATGTATACATGTGCATGGCGAGAAAAACGAATCTTGCAAGTTTACCAGATGGATGGCATTGGGAACAAAGCTATTACAGAATCAGGTAGTCCTGATCAGGTATAAATGCTTTGAAACCTCCTCCCAGAGGGGAGCAACAGAAACAGACCATAGAGTGGGTGTGTGCGGTCTCTAACAATGCTTTGAGCTCTGAGCACATAGCGCTTATAAGTGGCCTTCTGAATACCAGGGAGTGAGCTTCCTATGATCTTTTCGGCTGTCCTTACCATTCTCTGTATGAACTTTCCATCTGAGGCACTGCTGCCACTAAACTAGACAGTGGTACAGTTTCTTAAAATGCTTTCAGTTGTGCCTCTGTAAAAAGTGGCCAGGACAGAAGGAGAAAGATGTACTCTCCTCATCCGACGCAGCAAATGCAGATGCTGGTTTGCAGGTTTCACTAAGGATTACCAGTGTGGAAAGACCAATTCAGAGTGTTAGTTATCTGCACCCCTAGGTACTTAATACTGTTGACCACCTCTACAGCTGCATCCTTGATATTGAGTGGAGTATTAACTAGAGTAGTGGTGCAAAGAATCAATCATCTATAGTACAGCAGACAACTTGCAGGTAGAAGGGCTAAGTTTAATTTCTGATATTTTTCAGAAAGGCCTAAAGCAAACTCCAGTCTGAAAACCCTGGAACATGCTCCCAGTTTGCATGGGTAATGAGATACAAGTGGATTACTTGGTATGGCAGCTTCATAGGAAGGCTTACAAACAAACTAGAAGTGTCAAATTTTTCACTGATGACAACTAAGATCAACCCTTGTGAAAGGAAACTAGGTATGGAAATACTCCAAAGACTGCTACATTATGACTGTCACAAATATAGACACCTATATGGACACCTATAAGGAACACAGTGGGATTAAACTTTATATCTAATTTTGTGGTTGTTGTTCTGTGGTGTATGCCTCCAAGCAGCCAGGAGGCATAGTGTTGTAAGACCCATTTGCTTGATTTGGGTCTTTTTTTTACAACCAGGGTTATTTTAGTGCAATGGCTTTTCATCATCCAGCTATTAACATGGGATTACTGTGATCAGATTCCATACATAAACACTTACTTCCACTTGGCAAGCAACAGCTTTATAAAGCTGAGATCTGTATTTTAATTCCTCAAATTCCATTAAAGCAGGCTGTTGAGATTACTCAATTATGCTGTTTGTTTTTCTGATTGTGGTCATTTGTAATGTCAGCAACAAAAGTCTCGGGGAAATAGATTGCTCCTCTCACGGTTCATCATAATTCCCCTAGCAAAGTCATGTCTGCATGAACTTGCAAGAAAAAAATGCTGCAAAATGAAGCAAGGAAGTAGAACTATTATATGCTTCACCTCAGTTATTACTGAATGGATAAACTTCTGGTCTTGACTGGTCAGATGGGTTATAGTCCAATTTGGGATTGTACTCCAGATGGGGTGAATTGGAGCAAAATGTCTCTTATGCACTTGGCATGATTAAAAAAAAAACCTTTGAAAGCCTTTGTTCCCAATTTGCCATTATGGAGCTTTACTGGTGTGCAAACGGGATACTGCACAAGCTGCATCCAAAGGAAGAAACATGTAAACCTCTTATTTGCATAGAAAGTTGGCTTGTGAGAAAGGAGTGATCCATGATCAACAGGGCTGTCTTCAGTTCAGAGTGATCCTTGAGATCAGAACCTCTCTTGGCTATTCCATCACAGCTTTTGGCATGGGTTATACTTATGATCTGGATGGATACTTATGATACCTTATGCATGCTGACTGGGCAATGCAGAGCAGTGCAGAAAAGCAAGGAGTGGGTCTCAGATTGATAGTGCAAGGGAAGACTGGGAATTTGGGAAGTGATGCTAAGAAATAAAATATATCTACAGTATGACATCTGTATTTTTATGGGGTGAGATGTATATGTGTGGTTGTTAGGCATGTATGCTGAGCCCCACAAGCTATTTGATTCTCATTATCTAACAGAGGCCTATAATCACTTTCCCACTGACAACACTATACTTTCTATTAGGGTAAACGTCTATGGAGATTCTCAATCATCCAGGTCATGGTTGTCCCAAAAGTACTTTTTCATGAGGCATCTGGACTTTCTTTTTTCTCTTTGAAGGCATTTCGCTTCTCATCCAAGAAGTTTCCTCAGCTCTGATTGGATCGTGGGGAATGGAAGGGTTTATATTCCTTGCAGACAGATGGTCATTTGCATTCTTTTAGAGAGTCGTTGATGCCACCTGGAGGCTTATCACAGTCACCCGAGTAGTGCAAATGGTGGGGAGCCTTCTTGGAACTGTTGAAAGGACTGTGTTGTAGACTGAAGATAGATGATATCACATCCCTCCCCCTCTGTTGAGAGAATGCTGTTCAATTTTGACATACTGTAGATGGCCTCTTTGGCTCCTCTTTCAAATCAGCGGTTCTCTCTGTTTAAAATGTGGATTGCTGAATCTTGTCCTGATGAGTTTGTTCATCTATGTTATGCCATACGTTTATGAAGTGGTTGTTTTGTTTCCCCAATGTACAGGTCTGCACAATGTACACATCTATTAGGGTAGTTATATACAATGTTGTTTTTGTTTTTTGAAGCAAGGCCTCACTTGACAGCATGTCAAAAGGCCACACTTCAAAAGCCAGGTGTGGTCCTGATTGTGAACAGATTTCTCAGATGTGGTCATTCTCTCCATTTTCTTTCTTTTTTTTTTTTTTGTAGGTATGAAATTTAGATTTTTATTTTGTTTGCTTTCAAAATTTTAAAACCTTTTTTTAAAGCAGGTATCAAAAACAATATATAAATTTAAAAAATACTAATTAGGGCAGAAACTGTTAAGGAAAAGAATAATGATTTTAACAAAGCAATCCAGTATTTAACACCACATTAATGGATCCATGAGAAACACTGAAAAATATATAGATACAGGTTTTAATCCTAGACTGCTGCATTCACAGATGAGAGCAAAAATATCCACACACCAAGAGATCGGATACTTTTTGTTTTTAATTTATTGTAGCTAAATTTCTAGCAAGATGAGAGGTGTATTTCAATTTAATATAGGTTGCCCACACACACCATTGGGCCATAGTGGCTGCAGCTCTTTTCAAACATTTTTAGATGGTCAATTCATGCCAGGTGCACAGTACATAAGGATTGTTGCAACAGATATCCAAAGAAACGGGAAAATCCCTTCACATTCGAGTTTTGCGTGACTTAACAATCTTTTCGGGTACATTTACGGAAGAAATAAAAATAGTTTTATGTCTGGAGTCCACAGATATAACTCAAGATATATCGCTGATCGCAAGGGAACCCTTAATTAAGAAAACGGGGTGCATTTTTTTTATTTTGGGTGGCTTGAAGGGGGCACAGATGATCATGCCACATGAATAGACAAAAATAGATTACAAAATGTGGGCCATGCCCATTCTGGGTGCTGTGAGGACTGCAAAAATTGTAGCGTTGAAAGGGCACAGCTGTCCATTCCTTTTTGTGGGCAATGAGGAGACAGTTGGAGTGCTCGTGTTCGCTGGCAATTTCATAGTCTGGGAGGAAGTCAGCCAGATTTTGCACAAAACGCTTCACTTCTTCATGCCAAGGGACATTGGCCATGGTGAGACTGCTGGCTGAGCTTTCCCTACAGTATGTCACACCCTTAATTTCTATGAAATCTGGCTTGCCAAGAGACACCAAATCTGAATAAGCTTTCAGCTCCTCCACATTCCAAGCTTTCACCAGTGTTAATCTGTATACAGTGCGCTGTTGCTTTTCAGCTAAGGCTTGCAAGCTATCTAGAAACCGCTGCCAAAAGTCTTTAAAGAGAGGTCTATCAATCTTCTTCAGACTATCTTTGGTGCTGGCATCCACACTGACATACAGCTGTGTGACAGGCTGGAGGTTCCTAATTTCCTCTGGAAACTGTGCATTTGTAACCAAAAAACTTGAAATGTTGCGATGATGCAGCAACTTTAGGAACTGGTTGATCTGTGGGTACATGATTGGCTCCCCAACAAGAGACAGTGCACAATGCTTAGCCTCCATCCCTTCTCTGAAACGATCATTTCTCACGCCGGGGACTCCTTTGAACTGTTTGATCAAATTCTGATGGTTTTCAATGGCTTCCTGCAAGATCATCTCTGGCTGGTCCATCTTCCATCGCCACTCTGTGCCAACAGGATTTGTATGGTGTCTCCAACAGAAGACACATTTATTAGCACAAGCCAAACTCGGTGTGGTCTCCATACAGCGGTGGCTTTCAATGCCATAAAAGGTGTGCTTGTAACAGCCTCCTCTTCCACGAAGCATTGACTTTGTCCATCGGCAAAGCTTCACTCCAGAATGGCTCCCAATTAATCTATAACCTTGCTTTGTGAGTGCCTCTCGAAGAGCAGGTGTGATCATCTCTCTTCTCCCATCCTCCCCTTTGCCATGTTGAGTTCCAACTCCAATGGGAACCTCTCCATCAGTTTGATGCTCTTTCTTGGGGCCCATCATTTTGCCTAAATCTTCAACATCCACAACCTGATCTGCACCTCTACCATTCTCTATATCAGATTCCTCCTCACTTGTGGTTTCAAACAAATCCTCCTGTTCTTTCTCCGCATGCTTTGAGGTCTCTTGCACTTTTGCTTCTTCTCGCACTTTTGGTTTGGATCTACATCGCCCTTTTTTGCATGTCCCACTACAGGCCTTCCAGTCCCCTTTGGCAAGAGCTTGAACCCTCGTGAGCAACTTGACCTTCCAAGCCTCAAAATCTGCCTCAATGCTTCCATGCTGGCTCTTCACCACATTGCTGTCCCCTCTAGCACATGACAGAATGCGCTGAGCACCCAGCATCCACAGCCACTTGTCAATGTTTCTGCTCACAGTGTTGAAGTGGTCAGCATAAACTGAATTTCCCAAACCAAAGACAGCGTATCGCAGGCCCTTCAGATATGCTTTGCCAACTCTGAAGTCATTGGCCGCATCTTCCAGCCACTTGCAGAACCACGCAGCATTCTCTGTGGGTTTGCCATCAATGTAAGTGGCAACTAAGAACACGCAGATATTCTGGCTGCTTATCTCATCTATGAGAGAGTCATCTGGATCATAATCTTGCATGTCAATAATTTCTGCTGGCAAATTAATGATGGCAACAGCTTCAGTAAGTACTAGTGCAAACCGCTTTGCTGTTCCAGTCTGGGAACCATAGAATACCTTCACTCCGGCTACATGGACTTTGTCAAGGCTTGGATCTTGTTCTTTTTCAGCAGCTGTGATTTTAGGAAGGTTTAATTCTGCAAGGTGATTTTTGTTCTGCTCTTTGACTTTGTTGAGGAACTGGAAGCAAAACCAAAGGCTGATTCCAAAAGCTGCACATGAATAGAGGTAAAATCGGTTCAGCCACAGGAAAGTTAAATGAGCATGGAAATTGTCCCAGGTGTCTGCAGGAGTATCCATGTCTTCCCACCCAAGTCGCAATTGCCGATCCTACAGTACCAGACGATGTTTTTCTGGTTCTTTCGGGACCGCAGGGAGTCATTCCCAAGCAGCCCCATTACTCGCCCCACGAGCTCACAGGGGCAGCCATTTTGCACCTTCCACCTTCTCTCCATTTTCATTTAGGGTGATTTTCACCCAAACATTTATTCGTATGAAATAAGATGAGAACTATATTTACAGTAGCAGTGGCCCTGTAAATTGGCTGTAAATGTTGTGAACTGAGTTCACAATAGAGGCCTCAATACTCATTGATATAGAAGCTTACAGCTGAAAATACCATGTGTGCATTTCAAGACATTTATTTTTATTTATTTATTAAATTTATGTGCTGCCCGTCTCATCTAAAGGTGACTAGACATGTCACTGGAGCAGATTTGGCACTGAAAAAATTGGATTGCCAAGGTTTTTTTTTTTTTAGCAATGTGCTCCTAAATACAGTAGAATTGTTACATTTCAAATGGATGGCATCTCCATTACTTATTTATTGTTTCAAATAAAAGGTTGCATTTCATGCTATCAGTTCTGAAATAAATGTTTGAGCAATATTTTTTCTCTTTTTCTTTTTTTGACCTACAGGAACACAAGAATGTGCTTTTTAAAGCTGCAATCAAATGATAATTCTTAAGAAATCATTCTAGATTGTAAATTAGAATGACGTGATTAGGGAGAGAGAGATGATTATACTGTTGAATGTGTACATAGGTTTGGTGGATAAAGGGAGATTAACCCCTTTTAGTCTGTAAAAGGACCCTCGGATTGTTCAGACAAACTACACTTAAGCACTGCAAGTCCCACAGAAAATACTAAGTCTTTATATTAGCTCTCCCTGTGTCTTCTTTTTCACAAGATTTACACTTCATGCAGTGGTATTTTGTTAAAAAAAAATTTCAGTGGCAAATTTTTGGGAATCGAAGCATGAAGTATAAATCTTTTAAATAAAATAACTGAAAAATATTTCAATTAAAATGCATTTATATTGAGAAACTATGTAAAATGGTAGCCAATGTCTTGATATTTATTTACTATCTCTTTCAAAGGATGTCAAACTTTATTCTGAATTTGTATGTAAAAATCTTACTTTGATTGGTCCCGTACATCACAATTTTGCAAAACCAGATGTTTAATAATCCTCATCCTTAAATTTTAAAAAATCCTAAATCCCAACACTTGAAGTCTTTAAAGATTGCTAGCAGGCCCAAATATCACTTCTCAGACTAATGCTAATGAGATAATATGCAATTGACCCCAAAGAAATAAATTATTCAAAATCTACTGCAAGTGTGAAAAGTATTTAAATGTTATTGATAAAACCATCTAGACAGTCTCATTAACAATTCATTCACACAGCACCTGTATTGATCAGAGAATTTAAACAGCAAAAATGAAAGAGATGGGAAAGATAAATGTGTAGGTTTTTGTATTAGAGAATTCATAAGCCAAGAATGGAACATCCATCCATCTATCTATCTATCTATCTATCTATCTATCTATCTATCTATCTATCTATCTATCTATCTATCTATCTAATTTGGTGCAATGGTTTCACACCAGACTAGAAACCAAAAGGCCATGAATTGTAGTTCTGCCTTAGGCATAAAGCTGGCTGTATGACTGTGAGCCAGTAACTCACTCTGTCTCTCTTTGGCCTTAGACCAATCACTCTCTTATCTAATAGAAAGAAGGCAATGGCAAACCACTTCTGAAATATTATCAAGAAAACTGCAGGGACTTGTCCAGAAAGTAAGGTAAATTGAGCCTGGTCATTTGTGCCTTGATTGAGAACTCTGGGTTGATTTGTTAAACAATCCATCCATCCATCCATCCATCCATCCATCCATCCATCCATCCATCCATCCATCCATTCATTCATTCATTCATTCATTCATTCATTCATTCATTCATTCATTCATTAGCTGTCCATGATATTCTCAGAAGTCTTCTCCAGCACCAGTCTTCAAAAGCATCAATACTCTTCCGATCCTGCTTCTTTGACGCCCAACTTTCACTTGAATGTTACAAGTAATATTATGGATTGCGTGGTTCTGTTCTTTGTAGGAATAGACATATTATGGCATTTGAATATCTTTTCCAAGGCTTTCTAGGGCTAATCTGCAGTATTTTTCTTAACTGCTTGTTTCTTCACTGTTGAGGGCAGAAGGTATCACCGCTTTGCTATCTTTTTTTTTTAAGAGAATTTTATTAAGTTTATATATATGAGGAAAAATAGGAACAATACAGGTATGGTAAAGGGAGGGGGTGGGGGGAAAAGGGAAAAGGAAGGGAATAAAGGATTTAGGATAAAATAAGAATAGGTGCAATCACATATTTCAACAAACAAGCTACCGTCCGGGTCATAATAATGAGTAAATATTATATTCAACCATTTTTACCGTAAGCTTAAGACTATAACATATTATAAACAATTAGTAAACAAATACGTTGATCTGTTAAGTAAACACTACTAATAAAATCTCAAAAAATCCTAACAATCAAGAGTAAAAAATGAAAATCAGTAAATCATGAAAAATAATCCTTTCATCAACATGTTAGTTAGAACTCAGTTAAAAATCAGTTATCTGCCACTTTGCTACCTTCATGGTCAACTCTAAAGATAATTGTTGTATCTGTTGTCATTAATTTGGTCTTCTTTGCATTTAATCTCATTTTTAACTGTGCTGTTTGGTTTTTAGTACTAGAGCTTGCAAAGCCTTTGCATTTTGGGCTGTCAGGGTAATGTCAACAACATAGGACAATTGACTGAGGTTTCTTCCTTCAATTTTAAAACCACATATCATCTTCCAATCCAGTTTCTCTTAATATATATTCTCTATGTGAGTTAAAAAAATAAAGAAGAGCATACAGTCTTGTCACACTCCTTTGTTAACCTTGTTATGTCCAGACTGTGGCTTTCTGACCTATATATATGTTTCTCATGAGGATAATAAGAAGCCAGTTGTGTGACTTTGGGTCAGTCATTCTCTCTCAGCCCACCCACTTCACTGGGTTGTGGTTGTGGGGAAAACAGCAAGAGGAAGGTGTATTGGATATGTTCACCATCTTGAATTATTTGTAAAAATGAAACCAAATGAAATAAAATAATAAATGTGCTGGGATTCCCATTTTTCTGAGCACATCCCACAGCTTGAAATGATTGAAACAAAGGCTTTTCTATAACTGATGAAGCAAATACTGATTTCTTTTTTATATACTTTGGCTTTTTACAGTTTGCATTGACCATATGTCTCATGTTCCTCAGCCTTTGCCAGTTTGAATATCTGACATCTCTTTTTCCATATAGGGCTCTAATTTGTGTTGGATGAGCCTAAGTCAGCAGTTCTCAACCTTTTACGGAGCTCGACCCCGGCCCGCACCGCGCAAAAAAAAATATGGCGGGCCCGCATCACGATAGGGGAAAAAAATGGCCAACCAAAAAAAATGGCGGGCCTGCACCGCGCATGTGTGGCACGACGGGGCGCATCGCACATGTGCAGCGCGACAGCCCACATCGCGATAGGAAAAAATTGGTCGACCCCCCCAAAAAATGGCCGACCAAAAAAAATGGCGGACTGCGGTGCTTGGCGACCCCCGTGAAATGGTCGTTCGACCCCAAATGGGGTTGCGACCCACAGGTCGAGAACCGCTGGCCTAAGTGTTATTTTGCTAGTATGTGAAATTAAGGATATCTATCATAGGGTAGTTTGCAGACTGTTAAGTTTCCCTTTCTGCATTGGAATGTAGATTGACCTCTTCCACTTACTTGCTCACTTTGTTATGCTCTAGATATAGTGGCATAGATTGGTTACAACTTTGACTGATTTTTCCAATGCTACTTATCATGCTACATGGGCATCCCATCCGTTCCTGGTTATCTATGCCCTGTTGGAATACAATCAGTGAACAGAAGCCTGCTATCTCTTGAGATAAATGGTAAAAGGTAAGCCATTCTTATCTTAAGGATCCCTCCCCCCAAATCCATCATTTTATCTTCTGTGCTCTAGGTAATACAGAACAACTCTTAAAAGTCTTTTGTGTGAATCCTTTCAGATATGTGAAGATTGGTATTGATTATTCTTGATCTCTCTTCATAGAACTTATTTTCTAATCCCTGATCATCCATGTTCCTGGCCCTGAGCCATTTCTAGTCTCTCAGAATCCCTGTGAAAAAGAGTTAGACCAACATTTAAAATTAAAATTTATCAGCACATTTAAAATTGAGCCTTCCGATGTCTTTGGTAAACAGCTTGCATGTATCTCAGTAAGAATTTCTTCTGATCCCCACCTTGCCAACAACAAACGTCGTAAATCATAAACAAGGATTCTTTTCAAATAGTCCCAGAAGTCACCAGGTTCATTTCAAGAATTTATTGCAATAAAGGGATGGGGGATGGGAGAGAGAAAGAGAGAAGGGGTAAAGAAAAAGATGGACTTGCTTTTCACCAAATTTGAATTCTTCAACAGGTCGTCCCAATGAAAGAAAAAGAAGTTGTATAATTTTGCCTAACAACAACAGACTGTCCTGGAAACTACTAGTCTGAATCTTCCTTGAGCTGCTCTCTGTTGTGGCAGCAAAAGAGAGGCAGTCATTTTAAAATAGAACCACAAATGTGTACAGCTAGTCCTTGACTAATAACCCCAACTGAGCCCGAATTTTCTGTTGCTCGGTGAGATGTTTGTGAAGTGAGCTTTGCCCTGTTTTATGAACTTTCTTGCCACAGTTGCTAAGTGAATCACTGCAGTTGTTCAGTTAGTAACATAGTTGTTAATCTGGCTTCCCCATTGACTTGGCTTGTCAGAAGGTTGCAAAAGTGGATCACATAACCCCAGGATGGTGTGACTGTCGTAAATATGAGCCAATTGCCAGGCATCGGAATTTTGATCACCTGACCATGGGGATACTGCAACGGTCCTAAGTGTGAAAAACGGTTCATAAGTCACTTTTTTCAGTGTCGTTAAAGTGGTCACTAATGGTCATTCAGTTGTAAGTTGAGCACTCCCTGTATCAGTTATGTGCACACTTGTCTTTCAAAAACCCTCTGCATATAGATGTACCCCGACTGTTTTTATGCATCAGTTTCTGGAAGGAGCTTTTAGGTAACATTGATGCAGCTCTTGAAGACATTTCTGCCTGGAATAGCATCCTAGTCAATGGCAGGCCTGACAGTTGGTATTTGCAACTGGTCCCTCACCTCCCAAATGCTCCTTTAGGCTCTAGTGGAGCTGCCAATGCATCGCTCCTGTTGGCTCTTTCCTGCTGTCACCAAGCAATCAGGAGCAAGGCAATTACCAAAACAAATCAATCTTTCCTTGACAGTTCATTTACACTGAATTAATTTGGAATTAGAAGCCATTATTGCAATTGGCAGCTACCAATATTCCCTATACAACAGGGCGTCTATAGGGAAAATACTTCAACAGTCCACTCTCTGAATTACAAAGACCCGTTTGCACTGATTGAGATATTAAGCCGAAAGGTTGTTTTAGAAATAATATAAGCATTCCGTTTATTCTATCTGTGAAGTTATTAGTACATCTTCCCCAACGTCTTTGAGCAATTAGACTCTATCAGTAATAATGCCAATCTCTCCTATTTTTCTTTTTGTCTATCAGGCAATGTGATTTTAAACAGATTTAAATGGAAAATCAGACTCATTGATTTCAATGGAGATTTTTCCCAAGGAACTATTTGTCACCATAGCCTGAAGTGTCCTCTGGACATTTCAGACTACAGTACATCTTTCCAAATTCCTGATGGATTATCAAGATGGTTGGGTCTCATGAGAATGATGATATAATACGATATTCAGAAGGATTGCCAATCCGTATTTTAAGTTATAGCATGTCAGCTATTAAAATAAGCCAAGATACTTTTTAGAAGAAATGAACTAACAAGATTAATTTAATAATCAGCATCCTTAAAGCACATATTTTAGACATTATAATTGAGTGATATACAATTACTTATGGCTTTGTGATGGGATTTTACAGTTGTGATAAAACTAGGCATCTTACTTTATGGAGGACAATTTTCCCTTTGACAGTTAGAAATCAGTACACCAATCTGAATGTCCATCAATTGTATGACCTTCATCACAATTCTAAGCAATGCCCATAATTGTTTGGAAAATCTGGAAACTGAAATCAACACTTCTGGAATGATGTCTAAGCTGGAGAAACCCTTTCTCTATCTGAAGCTTTCCACTCCAAATCTGTCTAAAACCTCTAAAGAGGAAAAGCACTGATTTTGTGCATGGATAACACACAAGTACATAGATCATTCAATCTCACTTTATCCTGTTTTCAGAAATGTACTGTTTTCTATAATATAATTTTCTATAATTATATGAGAACCAGTTTAGTGTAATGGTTAAGGGGACTGTCCAGATACAACTGTACAAATCGACGGTGAGACCACACTTGGAGTACTGTGTACAGTTCTGGTCACCGCACCTCAAGAAGGATATAATGGAACTGGAAAAGGTGCAAAAAAGGGCAACAAGAATGATCAAGGAAATGGAGCGCCTCCCTTATGAAACCAGATTGCAACGCCTTGGTCTCTTCAGCCTTGAAAGATGGCGTTTAAGGGGTGACTTGATCAAAGTGTATAAAATCATGCATGGGATAGAAAAGGTGGATAGAGAAAAATTCTTTTCTCTATCACACAATACCAGGACAAGGGGGCACTCCCTAAAGCTCATAGCTAAGAAAGTGAGGACAAATAAAGGGAAATATTTCTTCACCCAGAGGGTCGTTGATTTATGGAATTCACTTCCAGAAGGGGTCGTGACAGCTGTCAGCCTTGACAGCTTCAAGGCAGGGCTATATAGATTCATGGATGCCAAGTGTATCGGTGGTTATTAAAATGGATGTCCATGTGCTGCCTCTATGTTGGTTGAGGCAGGCAGGATTCCCTTGAGTACCATTTGTTGGGGGTCAAGGGAAAGGGAGGGTTTTGCCTTCTCTTTCTGCTCAAGATCCCCATGTACAATTGGTGGGCCACTGTGTGACACAGAATGCTGGACTGATGGGCTTTGGCCTGATTCAGCATGGCTCTTCTTATGTTCTTATGTTCTTAACTAGTTTAGTAAGTGTAGGATGCTGCTAACTGGGTATGTCTAGTCTAATGAAGATAAGGACTAGGGGTAACATGACAGCAATCTTCCAATATTTGAGAGGCTGTCACAAAGAAGAGGAGGACAACCTATTCTCCAAAGTACCTGATGGCAAGACAAGAAGTAATGGACGGAAATTAATCAAAGAGAGAAGCAACCTAGAACTAAGCAGAGATTTCCTGAGAGTGAGAACAATTAATTCAGTGGAACAACTGGCCTTCAGAAGTTACGGGTGCTCTGACGCTGGAGGTTTTTAAAGAAGAAATTAGACAGCCATTTGTCTAGAATTGTATATGCTTCAGTAGGGGATTGGACTAGAACAGAGGTCCCCAACCTTTTGGGCACCAGGGATTGGTTCAGTGGAGAAAGGTTTTTTCCACGGACTGGAGAGTGCATGGTTTTGTGTGCTGCCTGCATCCCACGGATGGGGCTTTGCTTGTTTGTGTGGACTGGTTGCTGGCGTGCTGCGGCCCGGTACTGGTCACGGACTGGGGGTTGGGCCCCCTGGACTAGAAGACCTCCAAGGTCCTTTCCAACACTGCTACTTTGTATTCTATATTCTAATAGGCATTCAAATCTCAGCAGCCTCTCCTGGAGATATGGAATTAATCAGTATTCCTTGTTTTCAATTTTCTTATGCAACAGGAAGAAAAAAGGTAAATATAATCTTATTAGCTTATCTCAGCTGAGGACAGCCAATTTAGTGTAGTGGTTAAGGCATCAGCTATAACTGGAAGACCACGGGTTCCAATCCCATCTTAGATACAAAGCCAGGTGGTGACCTTGGGCCAGTTACACTTGCTCAGCCCCAGGAAACAGGCAATGGCAAACTAGTTCTGAAAAACCTTGCCAAGACTTGTTCAGGCAGTCTCCAAGAGATAAAAACTGAGTCAAAGGCACAACATTTTTTAAAAAGTGTGGTCTCCAAGAAGCAAATGGGATAAACTGTTGTGCTGCATTTGTTATAAGCGCTACTCCTTTCTGCATTGTATTAGCTACTTTACATCGTAGGATAATATTTTAATAGTTTAAGTGGTAGGACTCTGTTGGAAGATACACAGCATCTTTTAAATAATAAGATTTAAAAATAATTAAGATGAACGCACACTCATTAGAGTTAAAGAACACCAATCAAATTTGAATAGATAGGTTAACAGTGGTGGACTGTAAATGTTCTTATTAGCTTGCCATTAATAAGAGTGTCAATAAGACACATAGTTAATGTGACACATTAATGCGACACATAGAGAGAAACCATATTTACATATCATTTAAAACAGAGGTCCCCAATCTTTTGGGCAGCTGGGACTGGTTCTGTGGAGAGAGGTTTTTCCATGGACCGGAGGGTGTGTGATTTTGTGTGCTGCCTGCATTTGCTTGTTTGTGCGGACCAGTTGCTGGCATGCCACGGCCCAGTACTAGTCCATGGACCGGAGGTTGGGAACCCCTGATTTAAAAGACATAATAAAAACAGTTAAGGAAATAACAAAAAAAAACCAGAACATCTTCTCCAGCAGCCTATATCCGGATAACCCATATTAACCCCAGACAATGAGTCAAGCAGAAAACAATACATTAATTAAAAATCTACCATGGGGAAAACTACACCCCTACCAAAATTGGCAGGGCAGGCTACTGTACTGTATGTAGACATAGATGCAGATTTTAGGTAAGACCAAATATTCAAAATGGCACAACGTATTCCTTTTCTGATGGAAACACTTAAAGGGCCCAAGAGTTGCAACAGCACATGCAATCGAACTGATCACATGACCATGAGGATGCTGTGAGAGTCTTAAATGTTGAGGACCGGTCATAAGTCACTTTTTTCAGTGCTGTTGTAACTTGGAACAGTCACTAAACGAATGTCTATAAGTAAAGGAATCCTATATCGTTTACTGTCCTCCCAGTTTTTGATCCTATCTGTCATTAAAATTCATGTATATGTCTTAAAACAGAGTTCAGATAAACCCATCAGATTGCCAAATCTGTTTTTGAAAGATGTTGTAGCTTTTGGATCCTTTGTCACAGTCTCTTCTTCACTCCCAAATTAAAAAAAAAATCACTTAAATCACTTTCCTTTATAATCCACCTTTCCACCAAAGAGCTCCATGCAATCCATAGTTCTTTGCACACGTTTTATTTGAGACATAAAAAGAAATAA
Organism: Bothrops alternatus; assembly: GCA_034064705.1. Taxonomy (NCBI): domain Eukaryota; kingdom Metazoa; phylum Chordata; class Lepidosauria; order Squamata; family Viperidae; genus Bothrops; species Bothrops alternatus. Next base: position 511,950 of record JARGCV010000589.1, read on the forward strand.
TGATGGACTTTCATTGTTTAGCACAAATTTCACCCCAGATCTCCCCAGCTTCACTCTCATTCTGAACAGCTGACATTTCTATAAATTACATGTTTTAATTTACTATATATTCATACATAGTATATTTAAGCCATGGTAGAACAGATCATGTTGAAAGTGGACTTTCCTGGAGAGGTGGTAGAACATTGGAGTTATACTGGATACAAAGTATGTCTGGGGGTGTATTTAGGGCAGCAAAAACAAAAGAACTATCCAAGTTCTTTTATAACTATTAAATGAAGAATTTGTGTCACCTATAAAACAAATGGATATTAACTAACAACAACATTAATATGACTGCTGCCAATGTTGCTAAAGTTCAAATCAACCACCAATTGTCAACTTTCACTCAGCTTGCATATTTACAGAATTGCACAATTTATGGTCTTATCAAGAGCTTTGAAACTTTGCTAGCCCTTGCCCCTGCATTTCAATTCCCCACTTTTCCTTTCCTTTAAATAAACCTGCTTCATTTTCATAACTTTCAAAAGCAGATAAAAAAAATCTTGAATTTCTGAAACATGCAAACTGATCACTGTGGCATTAAGAAATCTTAAGACGACTTATTTTTAAGGGGTTTTATTAGGGAAATTCCTGCTCTTTAAGATATTGGTATGGTTGTCAAAAGCAGTCACTTTTGCAGATGTTGGGGCTTTTCTTACCCTAATCTGCTAGAAAGCCTGAGCCACAGAGATCACTTAGCAATTTTTAGATTTAAGGAGATGAGAAAAGAAAAGCAAGAGAACTAGTCCCTCTAGGGTCAAGCCTTATTGGAATTCAGCGATCTCTTTCCAAATATGCAACAGTGTGGTTAAGACTAATTAATGCAAGACAGCTTAAGGAGATTTAAGGGGGGAGGCGGTCTACCATCCACAGAAGACCCCCCCAAAAAACACAAAACGCAACCCACTCTTCCCATTTTTCCCCACTTTTCCCTTCCCGTTCTGATACATTAGGGGTAATAACAGTCCAGTTTAAACCACACAGCCAAAGTTGCTTTTGCAAAAGCTTTTCCAAACCATTTTGAAATGCAAAAGATTTTCTGTACTCTCTTTTGCCTGTCCAGAGTTGTATCCACCTATCAATCACTCTAATGCCCTGGAGAGCTTGAAATGTAAAGGAATTAAGTACCCTCTCCTATTTATTAGTCCTGCTATTAACTCGGTATTTCTAATTTGGCAAGTCTTTAACACCCTTTTAAGCTTTTGAAGCAGTAAGTCAGCTCTTGCTTTAGCTAATCATATCAGCTTATTTCTAGAAATTGCAAGAGACACAATGCAGAAATACTGTAAATAGTCTCAAATTCTCATAAACAGAAAAGCATTGAAAAAAGGCATTTATAAATGTATATCTACAGTTGACTGCCTGTCTTAACAAAGCATATTGTCTAGTTGTGCTTTATTTTAATATAGCTTCATTGTAAAATCTTGTCTAATTGAGCCAAATCCATGAGCCAGGAGTGTTCTTAGGGGCACTGCTGTCTTCCTAATTCTGCTTTTTTAAAATGACAAATATCTTCAAGATAAATACTATTGATTGCATTTATTGTTTAATTACTGATTTGCATCATTTGGTGATTTGATAGTTCGTTAATCCAAACTGCAACATTTTCAGTACGATCAATAAGCCAATGAGTAAAAGTTGTAATCTTAAAACCAAAAACAAATTTTAAAAACCCTCTGACAATCTTGGTTACTATAAAATATGCATTTCCTTAAATATCTATGTCTATCTATTTTGTCTTCTTTCCTCTGAACATTGTTTTTGCACTCTGCTTTCTGAATTTGCTTACATTTTGCTGCGAATCTTGTGGAAAGGTATGGTGAAATAAAAATAATAATGTTTATTTATTTTGTAATACATTTTTGCTGGAAGAAGTGATTTATATGTTAAATAAGGATTAATTTTGTATCATCCACCCAATATTTGATACTATATAGATGTGTGCATGTGTATAAAATTAGATAATTATTAATTTGATTATTGCTGCAGCATATATGCTTTTTTGAAGTCCAATGGACAAAACAGCATTTTGGAAATGGTTCTTTTTTTTGTATAAATATTTTATTAATTTTTATAATTATAAATATAAGCAAAAAAATCAAATTAAGTACCACTCAAGTTTACAACTTTTTCCAACACAAAAGAAAACATAAAAATTTACATGAAGTAATTAAGTAATTAAGATAACCATGGGTATTACTCGGCAGCACCCCCTCCACCACATCCCCTTCTTCCTTCCTCCCTCTTTCTACTTCTATCCCCCTACCCTTTCTCCCTCCCTCTCTCTCCCTCCATCTCCTACAGCCTGCCTACTTCCCTTCTATCCTTGTGGTTCTTGTGGTCAGGTCAAAAGTGTGTGTAATGATCATTGGCCTATCTGCCATTATTTGGTATTCCAAAAGCACTACTAAATGTTAAAATTGTAGCTTAAAAAAAAATTGTAGAATTTTGGATTGTAACAAAATTCCTACACAGACACACTCTAAAAGTCCTCAGAGTTGGTGCTCTTCATGTAAATATGTAGAAACCTAGCTTACACACTGAGACAACAACATTTAACTAAACAAAATTGTAAAGTGGAAAAAGCCTTCAAAATGGTGGAAATTAGGTTTCTGGAACAAATTAAAATAAGAAATAGACGGCTAGTAAATTTTATTTCATGAATACATATACAGTATATTATTCTGAACCTTCTGCTGGATAATTACTCATGGGGTTATTTCTTCTGTACTTAAGAGGAGAAGCAGAATCCCACAAGGATGCCCTATCTCTTTAATAATTAATTCAAGACATGATACGTCTCAACACCTCATGTGATGTTGCGAGTTTGACACCCCTGGTCTAATGAATGTCCTTGTTTTATTTAAACTGTAATTTTGCAGAAAGAAGTGTGTAATCTGAACCATAGCTAGCACTAGGTCTTGTTTTGGCTAATTAAATACAGTTTCTCCATCTTTGTTTGCTAAGTATATAATCAATTTGATTTTAATATTGTTAATCCAGTGATGTCTATGTATAAAGTCATCTTTTAGAGATTTTGTATCTGGCATTATAAAGGAAAAAAACTAGATTCTTTGACAAATAGAAGCCATCTCCAAGGCGTGAGAACTGTGAATGTTGCTAGAAGGAGGAATATATTCTATTTATCATTTCTCAGTCGTAGATTTTGACTCATGCCAATTCTTTACAACATACATTTTAACAAGTTAATTAAGGTTTTAAAAGGTATCTTACATCTATATCTAAATGAGAGGCAGGCAGAGAGAAAGACAAGTAGTATAGTCATGGACTGGACTGGACTGGACTGGACTGGACTGGACTGGACTGGACTGGACTGGACTGGACTGGACTGGACTGGACTGGAATGAAATCCCACAGCTCAGCATCAGCCAGAGGAAACTGTCATTCTTACCATTTTAAAGTGAATTGACATTCATACTTTCACTTTGTTTACCACTTTCTTGCACTGCACTCTCACTGGGGGCAAAGTACAGCTTAAACCCTTATCCCCAATGATCTGGGTGATCCTGTGCCCAAATAGAGTATAGATAGACATCCTCTCGCAACATTATTAGGGAATATAGTCCTTACTCTCATGTCACTCTTTAAATGGCTTTTCCAACGAGGCAGTCTTTTTTGGACATGGCAATGTAACAGTGTTCTGGATTATTGTATCTCAGACACATCATATCTACTTTCATGGCTCTGCTTGTAAAGAAATTATTGCAAGTATTTAGAGTGAAGGTATCAAATGTCAGACACATAATGGGATGAATATGGGGCAGATTTAACCTCAGGCAATATATTAGGAATGTTCCCACTGAAGGGACATGTTGAAGGGCTGTGAAATTATTACTTCAGAGCTTTTTTCATTTACAAAGCCCTAACACTCTTGCAGATATTTTGATATAAAATATACAAGATGGATAGGAAGGTAATAAAAATCTCTTCCCAGAAGCTTATAGCAATATGGCTAGTTATTCAGTGCTTCTTCATCCTATTTTATCTCCACTACTCTATAAGGACAAGGTGATTGGTCCAGATTAACATACAGGACTGACTGAAGAATTAAGCTCTGAAGACACGTAGGCCTTGCTGTAGTCCTTGTTCTATCTTCTTTTATGCTGCACTAAATTTCAGTAGGCCCAGTCCTTAGCCTGATTCCATACCCAACATTTCTGAATGCATATATATCTTAGCTACCTCCATTTACATCGCCAAGAGCAATTCTGCGTCCCTTCCCATAAATATACAAATCCGAACTTTAAAATCCAGATCAACTGGACTTTTTAAGGAACTGACCTAGTCGATTTCATTCTTGTGATGTGGCTAGTTTTGTTGTCCTAACTTATGCTGACTTTTCCCCACACAAATGCCTTCAAATAACCTTGGTATGGTTTCATTCTTAACATAATTTTCCTGTCTTTTAATAAAAAAAACCATCTTTTGGTCTTGGGAGCTAGGATTAATTTACTTCCTGAGACAATAGCTTTAGCCCAGCTCTGGTGTAAAAGAGCAGCAAAAAAAAAGGCCAGATGGCATATTAATAGCAACATAAAGCCAATCCTCTGAAGCCAAAAGATCAGGTATTTTAACAGAAGAATAGCAATTGTAATCCTTTGAAGATTAAGAAGCTAAGAGAAGCATAAGTTAGAGAAAATGATTCATTGTGAGATAGAAACCTTTCATTGTTCCTAAATGTTTTTACAACATTATATCTCTTTAATTAGTACATGGCATTCCCAAATATATTTCGTTCCAAGCAAAGGATTGTAAGGATTATTTTACTGCATATCACATGATGGAGATAAATAAAACAGACTACACTACCCATCCCTCACTTAAATTGCATCCATAAAAATTTTATTTCTATCCAAATACTTGGTGGAAAATTAAAAGTATTTCAACAGGAACTGAAAAATAAATAGCAAAACAAAGTTTGCAACCTGGCGTTTTCTAGTGCCAATTGCACCACTGTGTCCTGTTTCTCCTTTCCTTTAATTTTCTTCATTGTTGTCTCATCTAGTGGTCTATAGAACTCAGTTTGGGAAACTTTACCCTATTTCTAATGTTCCATTCTGAAAGTAACTGGATTATCTCATCACCTTGTTGCTTTGTCTGAACCATTGTTTCTCAACCACAGCAACATCAGAATGTGTGGACTTCAACGTCCAGAATTCCCCAGTCAAGCTTCAGCAACTAGGGCTAACTATTTGCAATTGAGCAAGGCAATCTCAACTTCATTTAGACTACTTAACCATATTTTCCCATATTAAATTGCTATTTAGATTAATTACCATATTTTATAAATAGTTTTTACTTCTAAGGAAATAAGAAGCTTCTAGTCAAAACAATAAAGGCATAGTCATATTTTAGAACGGTGTTTTTCAACCATGGCATTTTTAAGATGTGTAGAGTTCAACTTCCAGAATATCCCAATCTGCCTTCATGGCTGGAGAGTTCTGAGAGTTGAAGTTTTCACAAGTTAAAGTTGCCAACATTTAGAACAGTGGTTCTCAACCTTTTCCGGGGCTCGACCCCGGCCCGCATCGCGCATGCGCGGCGCGACGGGGCACATCGCGCATGCATGGCACAACGGGCCACAATGCGCATGCGTGGCACGACAGCCCACATCACGCATGCGCAGCGCGACGGCCCGCATCGCAAAGGGGAAAAAAATGGCCGACCCCCCAAAAAATGGCCGACCCAAAAAAAATGGCGGACTGCGGTGTTTGGCAACCCCCATGAAATGGTCGTTCGACCCCAAATGGGGTCGCGACCCACAGGTTGAGAACCGCTGATTTAGAAACACTGCTTGAGAATGTTTCTTATTTAAAACATGACCTGGCAAATCGTATTTGAAGTAGTTATTTACTGAAAATTCTCTCTAAAATTCCTTAGTAGACATTTTGATTATGTATAGTCATGATGATGATGGTGGTGGTGGTGGTGGTGGTGGTGATGATGGTTGGAATCAAAGGATTTATAGTCAGAGAGATGATCTTGAGAGAAATAGACCAGAACTAAGAGCTGCAACTTTATTTAAGACCTGGAAACTAGATAGTATTCAAGAGATTCAGTCAAGCTCCTCACTAAGAGACAATAAAGCATAGCATTAATTTTCATATGGAGTCTGTTTCCTGATCTGGTCTACTTGGTAGGGCAGACTAGATACTGGTGGGAATAGGGATGGGAAAAGCTGATGGGGGATCAGATTTCATCATTTTTGAGAACACATTGAACTTTTATCCTCCATGAATCTGTTAGGACACTGCATGTGAAAGTAAGAAAAAAAGAATCCTTTCTAACAGAATAAAGGATACTAGAGGAATGGGAGGTGGAATGTATTAGAAAGAAGAAAGCAGTTAATATCTTAATAAAGGAAACACATCCTCAAATTGCATTGAATACAACCAAGCAGTGTTCTTAACTAGGTTGGCCAGAGTATACAGTAAACAAAAAGTTGAGATGGCAGCCACAATATACATAAACAAACAAAAAAACAAAAAAACAAGCAGGGCTTTGGTTCCACCCTTGGGATCTCCATCTTGACTTTTTTGATCATATTCTATGGACACTCCTGTTTCTTAGAAATAGTAGAAAGTGATTTTCTATTCGATCTTACCGTTCTCTCTCTTTTTCCATTCTAGTCCAACCTACAACTGAAATGACTTGGTGGTCTCTCACTGTTTTTTCAATGTCTCCAAGAAAACTACACAGACATCAACCTGTAGTCATCAGGAGCTATGCTTCACTAGATGGAGACGTTACCTTTTTAAACCTCTTAGAGGAAATGAAATGATTTTTCTCAAAAAAAAAAAAAACCAACCTAAGGATTTGAAAATGAACATCTTTTAATATTAATTGAATTAAAGCAGCATGCTGCCATCTCTTATAAAGCTAGAAGAATCAGACTGGTTAATGGGTTCTCAAGCTAATCAAAAAATTAATTAAGCGTTTAGTGGGGATTTCAAATCCCTCAGTTGGATTTGAAGAAGGCTGTTTTCCTGTTTCTTTCCAGTTTTGCTTATTTTATTTATTTTGCAAAATATCAATCTCTTTCACATGAGCTTCCCTGGAAGTCATTCTTTGCAGAAGAAATAGTTAAAGCAATGAAGTTAATTGTGATTATTTCTTTTCTATGGATGCTGGTTTCAAATGCACATGGTTGAAGATGGTGCTTGTGCGCCTGGTTTATTTTTGGAGTGACAGTATGAAAATATATATTTAAGCATTTTGGTTAGTTTACAGTTTTACCAGATAGTAATCAGGATAATTGTTTTGATCAAACTAGTGTGTGTGTGTGTGTGTGTGTGTGTGTGTGTGTGTAATCAAAATAGGAGAAGTGGTAGGATGGACAAGGTAATTAAAGTTTTGTCCCTTTTGAATGTGTCTTGATTATACCTGCCATGTTCATGGTGTTGACATCTCACCCCCAATGCAGATATTCCTGCATCTGCTATTTAATGTTGTCAGGCACTTATTGCAAATATTTATCACTTCTAATATTCCCAAGCCATATAAATCTTGAGTACACTTTAACAAATCATGTGCACCATAGCCATTGATTCCCTATCCTTTTGACAACTGTATATGTGTAACAGACAAACCAAGCAACATGTTTTATAACACAAATGTCTGTCTGTGTAGTTACCAGGAGTCCTGCTTATCTTGTTAAGTTTAACTTTCTTTATTATATGCTAATAATTTGGTAGTATATGAAAGAGTAAGGTAGCCATTTATACATTGCCAACAAAGAAATGTACCAAGGAAATTGGTACGTAAGAATAGAATAGTACATCTTTGCCTTATTCCCTTCATAGGTCAATGTGCCTATATCTTCTGCAGTTAATTTGTAGTTTAAAAACACCTAGAAGGATGTCTTTCTGTTCTCTCTCATTAAATTACATCTTGATGGCCTTTAAGATGACATAACTAGTCTAATCGACTACAATTTCAGGGAGCTTTGGCTATTGCAATACTGGTTAGAGTTTTGGAAATTTGGTATAACATTTTGTATACCCCAATATATTAGATATTTTCATGTAGAGGATTTGAATGTTATTTTTTAGATATAAATTTAATTTACACATATCTGGTACATTGATGCTTGTTCGGCTTTTCTTGGAAGTAAATAGGTAGGATTCCCCAACATAGAGGATATAGAGCTGAACATGTTTTGATATTTATTTTCATTCATACACTTTGCACGATTAAAGTTTACCTGAGAATTATAAGCAAACAGGCGAGGCAATACTGTTCAAAGGTTGAAATCAAAGATAATATTTCCCTACTGTAATTTATTCCGATTCAGAGAACAGAAAGAAAAAAGAAGAAACTTCAAGTTACATTTTTGGTTGAAATTTGAATTACAAATTGAATGACCACGAAAGATGAAGGAATATATTCTTTGGGTGCACTTTATAATTAAGGGAATTCATAGAATAGATATCCCCACCAATATAAATTATTTCTGTAGAGAGAGTAAATTTATGCTTAATACCAGCTGCCTAGAAAGATAATATTAAAAATTTGACATGTCGGCATCCAAGGGTTCATGTAAATGCCAATTTAAATTCAAGCAAAGACTCTCAGATCCTATTAGAATCAACAGGACATGGGATTCAAAAGGATTCAGTGGGATATGTGGTCAACAATACTTGGATTGATCCATTGGATTGGAATTCAGCCCAAAGATAGGTTGTGAATGTGTTATAGAGGTTTTCTCTTCTACCATTTGCACACTGACATCCTTGCATCTGTTACTTTGAAAATTATAAGTAGAATATGTTTGAGACAATTGCTCTGTAGCAGAATTCTTCCTAAACTACTACTTGGAAATGTAATAGCAGTATCTACACTATGCAGCAGCTTCCTTTTGGCATTGTGTCCAAGCCATACATAAGATATTTTCACATATTTCTTATTGCTTAGGTGGCCTCCTTCTGGCAGGAGGCTAGATTTTGCACTTCAAAGGAATAAGAAATAGGATCTGTGTCACTCTCAATATTTGATTAATTTTCTGGGATCTGGGAAGCAGAGATTGCAAGACTTATTGTTTCTAGTGAAACTAATGAATGTTGCATTTTTATACTTCTGCTTCATCATTGCCCTACTAACAAGATGCAGCAGCATCCAACCATTGTTGTACCCAAATAACAGAGAGGTTTTACGTCATTTCAACAATGGATGGCTGATTTATAAAGAAACTAGAAGTCATTAGTGAATAAATAGTCATATGGCTTACCAGACCTTCTGGTTTAATGTGCTTTCTTCTAGTCCAGACATGTCAAACTCGCGACGTCACGTGACATCGTGCAACGTATCGGAGCTTTATTGCCATTGCCAGCAATGGGGTGGGCACGGCTCCGGTATGATGAAACTGGCCCGCGGGCCAGCAGTTTGACACCCCTGCTCTAGTCCATGAGAAAGCATGAAGGTTTACTGGAAGAATGTGCTTTGGCCTGATACCAATCTCTGTTTTGCCTTAGTAACAAGGCTGGTGAGTGAGTCAGGATGAGAGAGGGTTAATCCTCTATCATCTGCAGGATGGGAGAAGGCTTCTTGGCTTTACTAGGAAACCCCTCCCCACTTTATCAATCAGATTCTATAGCCCTATCCATTCCACAAATGATATGTGGATTTCCCCTGACAGTGTATCTCCTTCTGTCTCCTTCTGTCTAACATACACTCATATATTCTCATTGGTTCTCTCAAAGATACTATCTCTTTTTGGCTCAACCTTTCTGTCTCTCACTCCCATTGTCTTTGTGTCTCTTTGTTGCTCTCTCTAGGCAACTGAAGAAAATAACAGACAAGAAGTATGAACTAATCTCACATTCTAAAAAAAGACAAAACTGAAATAAGGGTGAAAGATTTTTGATTTGTTGCTTTTCAAGTACAAGTGAAAAGTGGTGAGGATTCATTTAGAAGACATCAATCTTGAGGAACACATAGTTAAAATAAACCACTGATTCCTTAGTGATAGGGTGACCATATAATTTACCATCCAAAATAGGACACTTTTGAGATTGAAATAGATAGACAGACAGACAAACAGACAGATTCATTTATATATACACATATATTTATTTATTGGCTGGCAGGTTTGATTGTACAGAAGAAAGCAATTCTGCACAAGTCAGGGACAATGAGAAGAAGGTGACAGCTGCCTGGGTATCTCATGTAGGAAGTAACCATCCTGCACAAACTGAGACACATGCTACTTGATGACACTTGCAAACTTCTAGGTGAATTTACATTGCTAGAATGTAGATTTTAGGGTCTTCATTCACATCTCTAGCAAGCACTGACAGCTTGAGGACTTCCATATCTTGTTGGACTCCATATCTTGTTGGTCTCCAAACATTGTCTAGCTATAACAACAGTACTGGAATGGACAGAACATATGGCATGTCTATGTCTGTTTTCTAAATCTTTGGAACAAGCTCCCAAAGTTATACAAAGTCATGTATTCCATAATGAGAAAGATTTCAACATATGAACAGAAGACTGCATGAACCATGTCTGAAAATGCATAGAGCTCATGTACCAAACAGAAGACTTGAAAACTCAGTTTATAGCTTGGGTAATGAACAGTTTTTCATTCATCTATATGTAATATGGAAATTATCATATTTCATCTCATTAAGTGTCATTGTGAGGGTAAGATAAAGAGGGCAAAGTCATGGATGGCAAAGTGCCATCCATGACAACATTTACTCTTAGATGTTCTTCTGAAAAGTCATTTTAGTATAATAATCTTATGGGCAGTGTGACTTTAAAAGTGTCTCATGTGATATATTATTTGCGCCTGGCAGTTTTTTCTGGCTGGGAATTTCTCAAATCTCTTTTGTAAATCCAATTATATGAAAGTTATCCAGGTCACTCTTTTAGTTTGTTATTTGTATATCTCTTTTAATTATGAAAACATCAGGCTGCTTATCCAGTGTAGCATCTTTTTCTACCTAATTCTTGTAGTTTGTCATTCTTAAATTCACCTTCAGATCAGTCTCAGTCTTGTCCAGTAAAACCTGTTCCTCTTCCATAACATCTTTTAAAGATAATCTAATGACAGAGGCAGACCCTTTACTGTGTCCATAGAGACGCCAAAGGTGTTTTGGGCTAAGATGGTGTTCACTTGTCTAAACCCTCCAGAAACTGCTCTTGTGTGATTTCCACTGTCTGTAACACTTGTGGGTGATCTCAAGTTCTCTTCCTATCCAGAGACAAATCACAAAGAGCTGGGCATTTCACCCACTTTCTATTCCACTGTGGACATCAACTCCACTCTCATCAGAGCTGTCTTTACTTTGCTATTTCTTTCCCAGAAGTCAGGAATTTAAATCTTAAGTGTGTCTCTGTATATTTCATTAGCCTCACTTGATTTTTTTTAAGCAAAACTGAAGAGACTCGGAGAGGTGTGAGTTCCATACTTTGTGATGGATCATGAAAAGATTCCATTGTAGAACATTTATATATGGTAAGCCTTCAATAAAAACTGTACTGACACCTTTGAAGAACATGGTAGAAGGCACAAGGATTGTCTTCCTTAGAGTATAGCATTTTTTTTCCAAAATATAGCTTTATGATGCAAAATAAAAACCAAAGTCTTTCCTCTGTTTTTCATATGTGTACCTGTAAGCAAGAGAGGTGCATCTGACAAAAACAGTTTAATCCTTGCAGAGAACCTATGTTTTAAAAGACAGTCTTTGGAAAGTGATTTAAAAGAGGGGAGGTATACTATACATGTCAAACAGGACATCTCTGTGCTGCGGGTGGAGATACTGCAATATTTTATCATAGCTTCTTCAAAAAAAAAAATCTTCATTTAAACCAGGCAATCTTCACTCAAGGTCATTCAAGCTTCATTTAGTACTGACCTCCAAATGTCATCAAAACCCTTGTTCAAAGCCTTCGGACTAAATGAGAAACTGTGCCGGGAAAAGAACAATTCACAAACTGAACAGAAGAGGGTTTGCTTTCCCACAGATGACAATTAAAATATTAAGGATACCCCAATGTACTATTTTGAGTCAGCTTCTCAGCTCTCTGTTTCAGCTGCTCAGCCTCCTGGCAATGTAAGTAAGCAATGGAAAGTATGGTGGGAAAAGACGCAAAACTTATGTCGGGTGGGGATGCAGTGTGGTGTGGCACAACCAAGTCATGCTGTGTCTACCTGAGCCCCTTTCTAAAACACTTCTTTGAAGTGGCAATCTAGCAAATACACTCAATCAATTATAAATGAAATAATCTTCTTAAAATATTAGAGATTTGGGAGCTAAGCAATACTGGAAGATTATAGTGAGAAAATCAGTTTTAGAGCTTCCTAAAGTGACAGAAAGAGAATAATCGGAAGAAATGGTGAGAATTTTAAAACGATTATGTAGATTTGTGTCAGTGAAAGTGTCCCAGCAATCCTGAGCTCATCTCTTGTATGCTGGAAATAGATTAAGACCAATCCTTTCTTAAAAGGTAAGGTTGCTTTCAAGTTTATCTCCCTGTCTTTCCCCTCTCCCCCTCTCTTTTTAGTGACCTTAACATTATTGTAAAACTGGAATGAAATTTCAGACTCAAGGACATTATTCAGTAGTGCCATATCAAAGACAGAATGAAAATGGGAAGACTCAGAAGAAGCTCTAAGAAAGATTTTTTTCAGACAACTTGAAAAAGGGCTTCAGGCCTCAATGCTAAGACTCTCAGCTTTATCCAAAGCATATTTACCAAGAAGTCCATTCAATTATTTCAGTGGAACTTGTGTTTCATAGCACATAGAAGTCAAATTGTAGAATATACAATAGTTTGCTCTATCTTTAAGCCAGTCAAGCACGTAACATCCCAGCAGTGGCACATGGCATGACTTAAAAGTGCTTGGGTACTTTTGGATGTAAAATGAATAATGCAAAATCCATTGCTGTATTACGACTGCCTCCAATATCCCATCTTTCTTGGAACGAATTCAAATAAAGTAACAAAAAGCAAAGGAAGGCGGAAGAAAGTTCATGCCTTTGCTAGATGGGGCTTCACAATTTGTCCCATGAGCTTGAATAAACTCTGAAATATTTAGAGTTACTAATTCAGAAATATCTGGAGTAACTGATTATTCAATCTGCAAACTCCATCTTCAAGAAGAATCTAAATTATAGATTTCATGTATAGATTTACCTAACTGGCCAATGCTACTCTCTGGCTTGTCTATGGGTTCCAGAATAAAGAGATCTACTTCACTGCTTTTGGATGCTTTTGGACCAAAAACCAGTCATTTTTTTAACCATTCGAAAACAGACATTTCCAAAATTGAGAATTTGTCAATTAGTTGCCTTAGAAGTGGCATCCTTTAGGTAGAAAGCTTATCAGAACCAGCTAGTATGTCTATTTCCATTCACTGGCTTAATTTTTGCTTAACTTTCCCAGCAAGTACAATTGCTGTGAAGCATTCCCCGTTGATTGGTTCCCATCATGAAATGTTGCTTTCCTTGTCAGGTGTGCTTTCCCCATTCAATTGAGCCCAAGACCCTAAAAATCAATATGAAAACAACCTTAGGGTCAGAGGTCAATGAGGTCTTTAACAAATGTGTCAGGTGCTCCTTGATTTTAGCAGGCTTCAGACTACTTCGAAGCCCTTTCTGATATATTATAGGTTTTGCTAAGTTGTCATAAAGCAAATTTGCCACAGCTGATTTAGACAGAATGAAGGTAAGAACAAAAGAGAAAGGTGGAAAGTACTCTCAGGGCACTCAATGAAAATAGCTTATGAGCAATTCATGGTAGAGCAGCAAGGAAAAGCAAATTAAGGAAATGCAAAGTTCATCTATTTTTTTTTTACTTCCCTCAGAAAAAAGATGGTTGAAGGACATAGTAGGAGGAATAATATTATCCCAATTTAAAAGCAATTATAACAGAGATATGTGTTATAACAAGAGAAATTAAAAGCTAGTAAAAGCTTTCAAGCAAAATTTAAGCTAAAGCAGCCTATTCTCAGATGAGTGTAAAACAACACTCTGAAGCAAAGGATCTGGCCCTTTGGCACAAAGGATCTGAATTTTGAACAAAATAAAAAGGGGAAATGATTTTTGTCCCCTAAGAACAAAATTCTGATGATAAATGGCCTTTCATTGTGCAAAATGTATTAACGAGGCTTCGCTATGCAACCAATTGCACAAAAGCCAATTTAATTTCATGTTTGGGTCATTTATCTCTCCAGCTTTTTGTTACCTATAATTTGGCTCCAGATCTTTTTCAAAACTCATTATGAAATATAATCAAAATTCACATTCCTTTACTGGGACAGTGTTGACTTTTTCTTTAAAGGTACAGTAGCCAAAATAAGATTTCTAACCTTGGCTGCTTAATTGCTACATATTATTTGCCAGTCGTGAAAAAAAAAAAGAAACTAGGGCTGAACAGAGCATCCGAAGAAGGTACTTCATAAAATGCATTATTAGAACAAATGATGCCCTGCTCTCTGAAAACTTTACAGAGCTACCTCATTTGGAAAACTCACAGGGTAACTTCAGAAGTCCTTCACAGGTCTCTGCATGGGCGTGTTTGCATAGCCACTTTGCTTCAGCTGCAATCTCAGCAGAGGCATTGACAATATGCACGCACAGAGACAACAGGGCAGCCTCTATAGCAATTTGAGGATACTTCCAGGTGATGCAGCTGCTTTAATGATCCAAAGAGGGGTGATTAATTAGTGCTAGCTTTCTTTGGGAAGCAAGCACCTCTATCAAATGCTTGCACAACCTTGCTAGGACAGTCTTAAAAGCCCTGGCTCTGAGCCCATTTTTAGAATTTTAGAGTAAAATAAGTAAACCTGATCAATACAAATGATTATTGTATGGACCAGAATCACTCAGAAGAAGCCATTTAGGTTATTGAGTCCAACTCCCTGCTCAGTGCAGGAATCTATGTTAAACACTTGTGGTAGATGGCTGTTTAGCCTCTGTTTTAACAACACAACTTACGACTTCCCTTGCTAATCAGAACTATTTTTGACAATTGGTTCCACCAATGAACACCATCATCACTATTTGCTTTTTCAGAATCAAAGCAAATTTGGTTTTGAGTTGCAAAACATCCTGATGTCAAATACTAGTGGACATCAATTTCAAACTAGTGTTTGAAATGGGTGGGATGCTCTTCTGCCTATTTGGGTGGGGCACCATTCTCTTCAGTTGATGTCAAACTATCTCAGATGTGAAGACTATAGATCCAGACCAAATCTATTATTAAGTGGGGAGAAGACAGGACTTATAAAAATAGTTTCCTTTTCCAAAAAGCACCAATAGAGCTTCTACTGAGCTGCAGTCTTATTGCAACTGTAAACTAACTATTCAGAAAGTAAGCTGACTATCTACACCCTTGTGATGCCGGTCTGCTATGTCTCCATGTCCAGATTTGGGAAGACTTAAAAAAACAAAATGGCCTCTATAAAGGTTAAACTAAAGATGATGAATGTACTGCAAGCTAAATTGAATTTGGCCTAATCTAAAGTAAAGTGATCCCAAATTCTTTCTCTTCTCTGCCTCCATCATCACCCTCACCTCCACTTTGAGCACTGAACATTATTTTCAAGAGGAGGAAGGGGAGCAAAGGAAGAGGCAAGAAAAACAATTGGGGGGGGGAAATCTAGAAAGAATGCAAAGCATACAGTTAATCACTCAAAACCTAATTGCATATTCACTAAAACCTCCCAAAAGATCATTTACAGAGGATAAATCTCCAAGAGGGCTAATCTAGTAAAATGCATCCAAGAACTGTGGTCTTGGTTAATGTGTTGTATTTTTTGTTAGCACTATTTCTCTATCATCCTATGGAGAGATAAAATTCTAAAAGATTCCAGATTATTTTTTCCTAATAAATATTAGCATTTAATTTAGTTGTGTAATTTATCAGTACCAGAACATATTCTTATCACAAATATATTTATCTAGGAAAGAAGATTCCACTTATACCAATATTATTACGACCAATGGGACTTCTATTGGTCTGAGACTTTTTGGAACAAATCCCGACAGATTATTCCTTGTAGGCACTGGTGAAACAACTTCATTTCACCCAGAGAAAATGGACCTTCATAAGTCTGGGATATAGTTTCAGTAGAGAAAATTACCTGTCAACAAGATGATAAACCTGCACTGTCCATTGCTGGGTGGAACCTATTTGTTTTATATGCTAAGAAAAACTCTGAAGCAACGTGGTTCTTTCAATAAATTCTCTTGATCCCAGCTGAAGTGACAACCAGATCTGTTATCCAATATGACTTTTAAGGCAGTTGGTGAGCTATTTGTACATTGTAGTCCTGGATGTGCTTTGAATGCTATATTTATATGTCCAATGAATCATAAGAATTCTGACTCCTAGCCTGACTCATAGCAGGTCAAACCATTCTAGAGAACCTCAGTTTTTCTCTTTGCTAATGTGTGTCATCCTGACATGTAAATAGGTCTGAATGCATCCAAGGCAACTATTTGTAAATGAACATTATGAAGAACATAGGATTCCCAATCAGGTTTTTCCCTGATAATTTAGAATGTAAAGATCTTATTGGAGCAAAAAAGAAAAATGGATGAGAGTTTGCAAAGGAGTATTAAGCACCATCATAATTTCTCCTGTAAATCCCCTATCCATCTTCTCGGTTCCATTAAGTTGTAAACTGAAATGTAAATACAGAGGTTTTCAGAACCAATGTCTAGTGTAACCCTTGGAGGCTTGGCCCTTTCTGTATGGGGCCATTGATATACCTGTTCATTTGCATAATTAAAATTAATGAGAGGGATCCACACTAGTAAAGATGTACATATTATCATTTAAAAAATTGTATATAAATCAATAAAATGAGGAAAAATACTGTCTGTATACTATATTAGAAGGGAAAATAGAAAAGCTTTCTGTTATTTATTATTTTGGTGGCTGTTATTCATAACAGTGAGTTATGAATAGTAATAGAGAGTTCTTATACTGCAAATCAGGAAAAATCCAAGGATAGTCACCCACATGGGCTAACATAGCATGCTAAGTCATAATGCTTGTTTTTTTGCCTTACATGCAAACCAGTCTGTTATGACTCCTTCAACAATGTGTAGCTTAAAGCAAACCTACCTAAGCATTATATGTGACTGCAATTTGTCTTAACTTTAGAAGGTTTGACAAGATGCAACACACTCCCTTTGTGTCAGAGAAAAGTAAGGAAGCTAACATAAAATCATTTTTAAAAAAATGATTTTGGGGAGATTCTAGATATTTTCAGTCAGTTAGATTAGTATCTGTTGCAAATAAATTGATAAAAAAGTTAGCAGATGAGGCCTTATGAGGATGTCATAAGCATAGTATCAGCATAGTAAATGTGCAGATCCAAGTAGTGTGACCTTTTGTAATTGATGGAAATTTTGTCAATGAATAGATTTTCTAAGTGCCTCCACATTTTTTCTTACGGCATCCAATGTTCCAGTAACCGTTGAGACTACCAGGGCCAGTTTATGCCATAATCTTTCAACTTCCATTTTCAGATCTTCTCCTATTCTTTGTCTTTTATCTGTTCTATCATCCCCTGATATTGCCACATCGATTAACTACACTTTCGTCTTTTCAACCACAGTTAAGTCAGGTGGCATATACATGTTATAAAATATGATTGTTATGATTATGGTTGGTTGCACAATCATGTTTAAACTAGATTTGGCATTTTTATCATCTATCGGGTTCTTCCCAACTGGGCTCTTTGCCTTGGGATAGGCAGATTTTGTTGTTTGATGGTGTTAAAGGTATTGTCATAGGATGTAGGTAGTTCCAAATAAAGCTTCCTTTTGCAATTGATTGATGGTGATATTTGTCAATGCTGAGAGTGTTTTGGGATTGCACCCAAGTCACTCTTACTATTGGCACTATCTTTGCTTTCTTTTGCCACAGTCGTTCTAATTCTATTTGCACGTCTTTGTATCTTGTGATTTTCTCCAATTCCTTCTCTTCTATGCTGCTGTTTCTAGGCATTACAATGTCCACTATCCAGATATCTCAGTGTTTCTCAACCTTGACAATTTTAAGGCATGTGGACTTCAACTCCCAGAATTCCACAGCCAGCATTGCTGGCTGTGGAATTTTGGGAATTGAAGTCCACATGCCTTAAAATTGTCAAGGTTGAGAAACACTGAGATATATTATTGGCGGTGGTGGCGCAGTGGTTAGAATGTAGTACTGCAGGCTAACTCAGTGCTCACTTCAGGAGTTCGATTCTCAGCAGCTCAAGGTTGACTCAGCCTTCCAAGATCAGTAAAATGAGACCCAGATTGTTGGGGGTTATATGCTGACTGTGTAAATTATTTGCTCTTATCCTAAATTATTGTGTAAACAAAACAACCTTGAAATCATTTCCTAAAATGCCTTTTTAATTTTATGGCAGAGTCAGAGTGAAGAGAAAGAATTTCTGTACTTCATCAAGCATATAACTTGCCCTCAACTTAAGTTATAAAAAGAAATCTAAACCTTCCAAGTTAGAAAAATCTGTCTTTGCAGTGTCTCTAGCAGGACAAATACGGAAGTGCTGTTATTTCTATCCCATTGACTCTTCCGCCCTTCTTTGTCCAGCCAGCTTTTTCACCAAGGCAGCAACAATAAGTTGACTGAAAGCTGCATTCCAAGGCAGCCAGCAGAATAAGCAGGTTTTCCATCCAGATTCTCCAAACAGTACCCTCGTGGCGATAAATGAAGTGAGGAGGAAAATAAATGAATATAGCCCACCACTGTGTATGGATTCATCATCTTAGAAAGAGTTTCTGACACAGCAAAAGGAGGAGGAAAGAGGAATGGTGTGCAGTGCCACGGAGAAGCTTTCTGCGTAAAGAGCTTTGGTAAGGTATGTGGTAAAGAAGAAGGTTACTGTTATCTCACAAGAAATATGTTGGCAGCTGAGTGAAAAGGATACCCTCAGGGAAGGTGATAGTTTTCCAAACTGCTCTGGATTAGATTTTCAGATTCAGCCCTTCCAACCAAGGCACTTTTTTTTGAAGGAGAGTTTAAGCCCCAAACCATTACAGTAATTTGATTTGCAAATGTGCCAATGCCCATCCTGTCATCTTAGGTACAGTTTTCTATCATCCATCCAAAATGACACTTTGCTTCTAAAAAGGTGGGCCATCCATACAGACCTGCTCTGTTGATTCACTGTGAACTATGAACACTGTGAACTTATTCAACTGTTCTGCATCTAAAAACCTATTTAGTAGCTTGTTAAAGATCTAATGGACCATTGGTATGTCAAGTCCTAATTGGATTTCATTTACTCCCATTATATATATTTACAATTTTAAAACTGTTCAACTGCTGTTTTATTTGTAGTCTACAACACTGGGTTTGTGCATGTCTCTGTGTGTGCATGTCTGTGTGTTCATGTGACTTTGGATTCATCTTGGTTCCTGGCAACTGTCTAGATCAGGGGTAGTCAACCTTGGCTCTTTTATGACTCATGGACTTCAACTCCCAGAATTCCTGAGCCAGCTGTTCTGGGAGTTGAAGTCCACAAGTCATAAAAGAGCCAAGGTTGCCTACCCCTGGTCTAGACAAATTCCTGGCATTTTTCAGCAAGATTTTTCAGAAGTGGTTTGCCACTGCATTCTTCCTACCGGTAGTGCTGAAAGAGAGTCGTTGGCTCAAAGTCACCTACCTGCTTTCATCCCTACGATAGTACTAGATCTTATAACCTCCCTGTTCCTAGCCTGGTACCTTTTTAACTACTACTCCAAATGGCGATAACAAGAAAAGCAAAATAAAGATGGCAACAGCAAGAAATAGCATGGTTCCTAAATGCCCGAGAAAATACAAACATGTTCACTTGGAACTAATGAAAGCACCCAGCAGATTTCTCTAAAACAGGTCTCATTGCCTTGAAGTTCCCTTGCTTCCCTTCTAAAAAAACTTCCTTTCTATGAGGAGAAAGGATTCAGTGGGGTGGGGAAAGGCAATGGGATTATTCTCCCTGCCATCTGTTCTGGCACCATGAGCCTGGCATGGCTTGGGATGATGCAGTTCATACGTCTGTCACAGCATATATATAATAATATATATAATATGAATAAAGGAGAATATTTGTAGCTCAGGGTTGGAACTGGGGGGTGTTTTTTTTGTGGTGGTCTCTGACCTTGTTTGTTTTCTTGCAGATGTTTCTTTACCCAAACTAGGCACTGATGATGTTACCTAGTTTGGGTAATGAAATGTCTGCAAGAAAACAATCAAGCTCAGAGAGCACCAAGGAACCCTCATATATATAATACTCCTTCCTCCTCCTATTTTCCTCACAACAGTAACCCTGGGTCAGGCTAAGAGAGACTGACTGGCCCAAAGTCACCCAGCCAGCTTTCATTCCTAAGGCGGGACTAGAACTCACCATCTCCTGGTTTCTAGTCTGATGCCATAGCCACTAGATCATAGCTGTGTCTTCTTTCTTTCTTTTTTTTTTTCTTCCAATCTAATTTTTACCCTTAGGGTTTTCTGGTAGTCACCCATCCCATTAATCAGGCTTTGAACTGGCTTAACATTTTTGATATGAGCCAAGATTAGCTAGGCACTATCACCTGTTGTGTTTCTTTTTGTTAAACAATTGCTTACATTTATGGGTCTTTAAAAAAGCACTTGATCATGCTTTATAAACATCAATAGAAAAGTGTGTTATTTTTATGTACCAAAAGTGGTCAGGTACTGCCCATAGGTGGGAATTCTTCAGTTTATTGCAAGGAAATGTGTGCTTCAAGTTATATCCTTGCAAATATAACACTCCTGATTCTTTGATGGTTTTTCTTACAGATTCCTGGATGTCCTTGGATGTTCACTTCTTTGCCTGCATCTTCTATACCAAGGAACAGTTCAGGCAATCACCGAGATTCAACACTGACTCAAAAGCACAAAAACAAAAATAATAGTTTGTATTACTTTCCATCTTATTTTTAAAAAAGTTCTAATAAAAATTTTATATAAATGTTTTTAAAATTCCTTCTATTTTAACACCAGGTAAAGGCAGTTTCAAGGTATATAACATCTGCCACTCAGCTGGAAGTGATGTATCAATGTGAAACAGAGGCAATAGAAACAGGATAGAAGATTAGAAATGGGTATGGCCAATTTCATACTCCTATCATAATATTTTCTGCCAGTTCAAGGATGAGAAGAGAGCTCTTTGGCCCAGCAGTGTGGAAAAGCCCTTAATGCTGAACTGCAGAGCTTGCTAAGTTGAGACCATCCATGCAAGCAAAACAATCTTTTTGTGCTAAAGCATCTGCATTCTCCAGAAAGCCTGGCACCTCTAGATTTTCTTTTCTTGTCTGCACAGTCACCATCCTTTGCTTCGTGAGCCAGAAGTTCAGTCAGAACTGGGCATAGGTGAGTGCAGGTGTATCCATAGTGTGTGGTTATAAACATCAAGATGGCAGCCTTGACAGTGTAATCTAAACTCTGCCTGTTTTTTAATGCATCCCAGAAAAAAACAGGCAGAGCTTCAATTGCACCATAGTCTCTGCATGTGTGTATATGTGTAATGCAGACAATTGAAATAACCATAAGGGCATTTCTGCTGCAGATGAGCCAAGTGTGAGTTGATCTTCTACTCAGTAATTCAGATGACACAGTTGACCTGAAGGCATTAGCTTAACCTGAAATAGGTCTGGGGTTATTTGAGATGACATCTAACTTCCTTAGGCTTAATTGGAGGATCAACTGGCACAGTTTTTCTGGTTACACATCATGCTTAAGTATGCTGTATGGACAGGACTAAATAAAAGATTTAATCCAGAATATTGTATTTATTTTTAAATTGTTCTATAACCCTTTTACCAATCTTTCTGTTAAAATTTAGGTTTTTTTTAAAAAAAGTAGTGCACTGTAAAAAAAAATAAGCACAAGCAAACCTCATAAGCTAGTGACAAAGAGTAAAAGCATCAGCTGGAAAACTCTCCACAGAGAATAGAAAGATAAGAGAACAGAAAAAAAAATAAAGGTGTTCATTTGATATGGACATCAGATGGATCTCCCCATATATGGTCTATCTGATGTCCACACCAAGCCCCCTCTTGATGGAGGAAGTGTCTAGAGAGACTCTTCAAAATATCATCTCAATAGAAATAGAGACTTTCCAACTTCTAAACTAGAAAGATTCTGAACTCTGCCAATAGACTGGGCCACAGCTTGGACTCTATCATTTCTGTCCCTGGGACTCGAGAAATGAACAAAAATGTTTTGGATCTTGAAAATGCATCCAGTTGGGGACTATCAGACTCCACGAGAACAGGTCACGATGAAACTGGCCCAAAATTTCAGTCAATCTTGAAACTCACTAGGTGAATTTATTGTATATCAGCCACCTTTTCTCATCTAGTTTATATAACAGGGTAGTTGTGAGATAAAATGAGATTAGGCCAATTTATCCCATCTTATAGTTAATAAATCAGCAAGCAATCTGCAGGAAAAGATCAATCTCTGTCTCTCTTTGATAATACAGATTGTGATACCTCAAACTTGGACAATCTTTCTATCATATTGGCTCGTTATTCCTATTCAACAGATGGGTCCTAATGCAAAACAAGCAGGCTGCACAGGTAAGTAAAAGAAGACTGGAAAAAATATATCCTTTAAAGTTCCTCCAAAAAAGTTAAGAATGTTAAAATAAACCTTTAAATGAGCGCTCCATCTTAAATGCAAAAACATATTATCACATTCTAGCAGAGAAGTGTGGAAAAAAATTCAAGGACAATAATTTGACATTTTAGTCTCTTTCTGCCTTCAAAAATAATGTAGTTATTTTAGCATTTTGGTGCACTTTATCAGATGCACACTGGCTAAATTTTATTTAATTTTATTGTGGTATTACCAGTGTAGCATCAACTATGAATCCATGAGAAAGTTAAATGTAAGTAATTGGATTTCATATGGTCTATTTTTATTAGTCTTCTTCTGGCAAAAAAAACTCTTTACAGTAATTGCTTGGCCTAAAGGTGTCTCTGTTAGAATCCTACTGCTCTACAGTAAATCAAATACTAAAAGATTGGTAAACAAACTTATTTAATCTTTACAGAATTCTGCAGCATTTCAATACTCTATTATAAAGAAGTTTATATGAAACCTCTGGGTTATGAGGCTACTATTGTGAGGGTTGCCCAAATTTTTATATGCCCTGTTGGTCCCAACAAGATACCATGAATTTATGGGGGGAAATGGGGGGACGGGGGGGCTCATCTTGATTTCTGAAAATAGAAATCTGCTATTATCAATTGACGAGCTACAAATATTCTCAGCAGAAGTAGCAATGGTTTTATGGGGATAAGAATCTTGTTGTCCTATTTCTAATTTCCCAATCTTAAATATAATTGCAAAAGCTTAGGGTGTTTGCAAGGGATTTAAAGCTGTTATGTAAGCAGAAGTTATTGGAAGGAATAGATTTAAACAGACCAGGAAAAAGAAAAAAGGGTAAATATTCATGACTAGAAGTTTCCTGAAAGGTAATTGATTCATACAGCAAGAAATTGAAATGAACTCTCTCAGTAAAGACCCTTTTTCTGTATAGAAAATTCATAATAAGCTAATATTTTGGCAAGACTGATCAGCTTAGGTAGGTATATCTTCAGGTGATAAGATTTTGAAGCATCATTCAGGTAATCTCTGAATTGTATCTTCATTATTAGGAACCCATTCATTTATACTATATCTCTCCTTTAATGCCTCCCTTGCTCTGGGGTTCACAAATACCCTACTTCTATGGTTGTTCACAACCACAGATTATATAGTCTCAAACAATGTCTGTCCTATCATATGATGATTAATTTTCCTATATAATATACAGGTAGTCCTTGATTTACAGCACTGAAAAAAGTGACATGACTTATTTTTCACACTTATGTGCAGTGTGAAGTTACACTGCAGTAACTTCATGGTCATGTGATCAAAATTCAGATGCTTGGCAACTGACTCATATTTATGGCGGTTGCAGTGTCCCAGGGTCATGTGATCCAATTTTTATAAGCAAAGTCAATCGGGGAACCAGATTCATTTAACAAATAAATTAGCAACTGGGTTGCTAATTTAACACCTGCAATGATTCGCTTAAAATGGGACAAAATTCACTTAAGAATTCTCTTGCTTGGCAATAGAAATCGTGATCTTAAGTTGAGGACTACCTGTATTTGGAAATCATTGTTTAGTGGCCATCTTTATTAGATGAATGATAAATTAGTTCCTGATATAGAAACCAGATCAAACCATGCAAACAAGGGTGAAAAGGTTATTTGTGCGCAAGAAAAAAGGCTGAAGTTCTCAAGCATGTTCTGGGATGTTGGGTTTTTTTTTTTTAAAGCAATAATGTTGTTTTTTTAAGTTTAGACATCTTGTGAGATCACACCGTCTCATGAGTGGTTTTGAATGTCTCCTAGACATTTGGGGGACAGTTCATCTTTTTATTTTGGGGAGGACTGCACAACTCAGAAAACACAACCAACCTTTACCGCACTTATGTGTTCTCAAAATATGGGCTAATGGGAAAAAAATTATAATTTGTATGTATGTTGTGATTGAACTACAAGATCACATATTATTCTGTGCGTGTCCTTTTCATCGCAGCTTTCAAATAACTTTTGGCATGCTCCGTCTGTAGTTCAGCAACAACTGGTAACTTTTAAATCTGACAAAAGTGCTAACAAAAATCAGTTGCAAAACACATATCTACTAGTCTTTTAATAGGTTACCTATTGTAAAGATAATAAATAACCATTGTACAACTTTTCCTTTCTATTTTTTTTTAAAGAATATTTTTATTAATTTTTTCAAGTTTTTTACAGAAAAAAAAAACAACTCAACTGGTAACAATCATTTAAAACATTTGCCATATAATCAAAATAAGTGCTCGGTACCCCCACCACCACATCCTCCTAAATCTATACTGTCCCCCTCATCTTTCCATCTAACTACCTACTTTTCCCTTTCTCTACTTCTCCACTTCCCCTCCGCCCACCTCTATCCCCTTTCTTCTCCCTCTTGCCCTCTTCCTACTTGCCTCACCTTCACTCCTCCTTCCTTTTCCGTCCAATGTGGTGCCCAGCAGCCTTCCGAGCAACCTCTTGATACCTATAAATAAATACTTACTCTCATCTAAACCCCAATTACCGTTGAGAAAACATAATATAACAATTATTAACACCCTCCCACCCCCCCCCCCCGGCTTCCCAGAGTGAGTACAGGGTAAAAACGCAAGAAACCCCACTAAACTACTATTATATATCCATGTGCCGCCTCTATGTTGGTTGAGGCAGGCAGGATTCCCTTGAGTACCATTTGTTTGGGGGTCAAGGGAAAGGGAGGGTTTTGCCTTCTCTTTCTGCTCAAGATCCCCATGTACATTTGGTGGGCCACTGTGTGACACAGAATGCTGGACTCGATGGGCTTTGGCCTGATTCAGCATGGCTCTTCTTATGTTCTTATGTTCTTAGGTAACTGTTTAACTATATATCAAATGTAATTCCTTCAATTGATATTTCTTTTGTATATAGTCTATCCATTTTTTCCAATCCATCAGAAATTCTTCACTTGAATGATTCTTCAAATATGCAGATATCTTAGCCATTTCCGCCAAATTAACCACTTTTAATGTCCATTCTTCAACAGACGGTAATTCAGATGTCTTCCAATATTAACCCACCAATAGTCTTGCTGCAGTAATCAAGTTCAAAATCAGCTTAGTCTCTATGGTGGTACAGTCTTTCGTAATGCCCAACAAAAACAACTGTGGTGAAAATTCTATACGCTTTTTCAATATATTTTGAAGAATCCACCAAATTTTTATCCAATAAGCCTTAATTTTTTTACAAGTCCACCAAACATGAAAATAAGTAGCATCTGTCGATTCACATCTCCAGCATTTGGGTTGCATATCTGGATACATAAGTGACAATTTTTTTGGGTCTAAATGCCATCTATAAAACATTTTATAAAAATTTTCTCTTAAATGCTGTGCTTGCGTAAATTTTACATTTTTCACCCATATCCTTTTCCACGTTTCCATCGTAATTGAATGTCCAAAATTACGTTCCCACTTGATCATACAATCAACTTGATCATACAATCAATGATCATACAATACAATGTAAAGTTGGGTTTTTTGTTAAAGGATGAAAAATTAATTAAACAAGTCAGAGATCAAAGAATTATGCATATTAAAAGATTATATGATGTATTACTTGAAATTGATTCTGGAACTGAATTAGTCAACTTTTCCTTTCTAAACGGTTAATTAAAGCCCAGCATGGGTTTTCCCTGACACTCTGGGAGAGGCTCTGTGTTCCAATCTGCTTCCACAAAGAATCCACATGGAAACAGAGAAGAGTCTAGAGAGGTAAATAAAGAGATACCTCTTGGTTCAAAAGTAGCTTAAGGGGATGGAATAATCAGTGGGAGAAAATCCTGAGCAAAAGGTCTGCAATGCTTATGCTAAAGGATCCCAGCAACGCATGAGCTGTGTTTTTAAAAAGTCTCTTATGGCCCCCGAAGGTGATCAGGGTTAGGTCAAAGGCCGAGAAAAGGGTCAGCTGCCTTTGAAAGTGAAAATTGCTCATAAGGTGCTTAACACCAGCTTTAGGAATATTAAAGAACAATCTGGGTTTTGTCAATTAATAAACTCAAGCAAGCACTGTATCTCTTTAATAATCCTATGAATCTGGCCATTTCAGGCCTGCATATTTGAAGTAATTGCTATAATGGAAAAAAAAAACAATAGATCTGATCCAGCAGCTTCCACTTACTGAGGTAAACATGTAAACTAAGAACTCTTGAGATGGCTTAGCAATTGCCAATTGAAAATTTTAAACCTTATATTTTAACCTTCTGTATTTCAAATAAATTAGAAACAAGGATTTGCCAAAGTAGAATTTCACAGCACATATTTTAAGGCATGGAACTCATTATGAAGGACTTTGTAGACCTCTTTTAAAGAGAGCAAAACTATGGAATCCTGAATGATAAGATTAGTGAATTAAGCGCTTCAATCAAATAGCACATCTGGGGGGGGGAAACAGATTTGCTATGCAATAGGTTATGCAGATAATATGAATGACATCCTCTGCAAACTTTTTTCCTTATTTTTGGCAAATGGCAAAGGAAAAGAATGATATCAGTCAAAGTAAACAGTGCATTCCTCAATACAAAGGACACTGGCTGAGTAATTCTGGGAGTTGAAGTCCACAAGTCATAAAAGGGCCAAGTTTGAAGACCCCTGTTGTAGATCATCAGTCTGTAAGATTTTGCTTCAGCCACTGATAAGATGACCCACTGTTTCATCTTTCTCATTGCATAAGTGATATTTGCTGTTGTTACTGGCATGTTGTTTTTGTGCATGTTGTACCTACCTTTCCTTCAATGTTCTTCAGATATTGACTGTGCATAGATTTCTTTCTCCAGTTAGTAACTTGATCTCAATTGTTTCCTTTCTGCTTTCAATCTCATTGCTTTCAAGAGGTTTTCCTGGTCCACCTCCTTCAGCAGGGGCTCTTTTGCTTTTTTTATATAGTCATTTAAGCTGTGTTTTTCCTCTTTCACAGTTTGTTTCACCTGTAAGAGTCCTCTGCTACCCTGAGATCCTGGCAAGTACAACTGAACAATATCACAATGCAGAGCATGGTGCATTGCCATTAGTTTTCTGGCCTTTCGATCCAAGTTACCAAGTTCTAGCTGAGTCCAATCAATTATTCCAGCTGAGTATCATACTACAGGCATTGCCTTTATGATATTTCATCCATTCAGCTTTGATTTATTATTATTGTTGCTGTTGTTAAATATTTTTCTGTCTTTCATTTCTGTTTCCTTATCTTCTGATTGAGTTTTTATTCAGTGTGGTGCAGAAAGCCACCTGAACTAAATCAGCAAAGTAGCATAGGTTCACCCCTTATCCTTAAGTTATACATCAATATTATTTTAAGACTGTTTCTTGGCCAAATTGAACTCCTTTTAATGACCCTATTTGAAACACTCATCTTTGACCCTCTCCCCCTCAAATGAAAACCTGCACATATATCTTCCAGTGGCCGATCAATGGACAATCTTTCTAAGCCTTGGAATTGTTCTGTTAGATTAAGTTCTCCTAATGAATTCCTCATTGAGCCAGCAAACAGAAATGAAACCTTGTTAGCTCATTATCGTCCTAATTAACCCATTCAAAACTATCTCCATCCCCACAGGGAGGTAGCAGACATGTTTGGGTTTCACACTGAGGTATATCAATGCACTCCCAAGAGCCTTTTGTATCAGAAACAGAGATTTATTTGCAATGGCTGGGGAAGGCAGCTTGCCAGATGAAAGCCTGGCTATTTTGTTACCCTCGGGCTACAATTTTGCCAAGGACAGGCCATGTGGATGGAGCACCCCACACTGTTTCTGAGAAGAAAAATATCCTGTCTTATTCCATGCTGATCAGTCAGTTTGTTAAGCAGGTAACAGAGATTTTACCCTTTATGTAGGGACAGATAACCCATATATACATATGATACCTCTGTGTAAACTCTATCAGCTGGTCTGGAGAGATTTCAAGAAGGGGCATCTTAGTCTTAGAGCCTTACATCCAAAAAAGTTCATTCCATGCCTGTTTAACTTAGTTTCTTTTCCCACTTCCTCCTTTCTTTCTTCCCCCCTCACTGGTGGAACACGGCATTGTTCTGAAAACTTATTCTCAAAGACCTGTTCATCTCTTTTATTTTTTACTGTGATTGGATTGACTTTTCCATTTTCAGAATGCCCCTACAAATCTTACTAATATTAGTAACCTAATCCCAGATCTGAGTAGTTGGAATGAGCTTGATCCCATCCTAATAGTAATTCAGTTCAGGTATTCATATCAGTCTCATGTAAAGAACATGAGTTTCTATAGCCAAGATGGTTTCCTTCAAGGAATGCCTCTTCTTTTATCTACTGTTTGCCATCTTTAGTTTATTTTGAGGCCCTCCTCCTGATCCTCATCCCAAGTGGAGTGAGTTAGGGAGCTACAAAAGAGAGGGATTTGTGACTGGAGACTATTAGCACCTAAGCATCTTTTCAGACCTTGGTACAAACTTCCTCTTTCTTTAAGGCTTTTCTAGACTTCCGATTTTGAATACTGTTTAACAATGGACGAATGGAATCCTTCATTATTTCTGAACTCCATTTGATTGTACTCATTGTATGACTGTTTGCCAATTTTTTTCAATTTTTTAAATCACTTCCTGATTCTCATAGAGAATTTCAATTACTGGACTGATCGAAAGCATAAGAAATAAACACACACAAACATGAAAATAAGCACATCATGTCTCCTGTCCATCTGTCTGAGTGCCATATTCAAATGACTTCCAAAATCTGTTATTACAGAAGAAATACTTTCTTTTGCATCTGAGACTTATTTTTAACACAGAATCCAGATTTTTTTTTCCCCTGCTTGGCGTCTGAATCCATCACATGTTGTATGGCTTGTCACATTTTGTAGCATCATTACATTTTACCCCTGGGAAAGGTTAGATATTAGTATATCTAATAGTATCAACTGTTATTTCTACTACTACCAGCATGAACAAGGACAACAAATTATTGAATTTTCCAGCTTTTTCAAAATCTGGTTTATTAGCTGAATATTAAAATAAACAAGAGACTGAATTAAATCATGGGGTTTTTTTAATCAGAGATCAGAGGTCAGGTCCAAATGGCCATTATAATAACAATACTCAACTTTTCATAATATTTTTATGCAAATGAACCAGGACTCAGTGGTGCTGTGCAATAATAATGAATATGTCAAAGTAAACAGCGATGGACTTCGATCTGTGAACTCTCTGATCAAGGCCAAAATACACTGAGAAGTTTGAGTTTGTCAATAAACAGCTATGCATATAGAGTTAGTAAGTTCTGCTTAGATGACCTGCATGTGTTTTTGAGTTTCTTCTGCTGTTTCCTGTGTAGAGATGGAAATCTCTGCTTCTTCTTTTTCTTCTTCTTTAAAAGGAACCTAATACCATTACTTGGCTAGCCTGGATGTCTGGGAAGCTCCTTTATCTCTCCTCTATTGTGTCTATACAACCGGAGAATAATCCTGTGCACCTCGAACACAGTGATGGCCCTGAGTAGCTCCAACCCAGCCCTGCGTATTCGACTGGAAGGGGTAAAGAAGAAGGAGATTAGTAAATATTTTAACCAGATTAACAACCGCAGTTGAGGTGTTTCTGGGATCAGCATCTAGGGAAATAGCCATCATCAGCTTTGACAATGAAACAGGAGCAGATTAAAGGGGAAGGACCTGTCATCAACCATGCCAGCTAATTGGTTCACTGTGATCAGCTATGCGTGATGGCAGACAGCATTAAAGTTGAACAGAGCAGTAATAAAAAATGGATTTTTAAAAAAAAAAATAGATGAGTCAGCCAGATGGCTGTAAGAAATCATGTCTTTGCTAAAGTCTCTTTCCTTAAATTGTTCTTTGCTAGTAACAAGACTCTCAGGTTGACAACATTTTTGAATAGAGATCATATTTTGGGTCAAGCAAGGATTCAAAGGAAGAAAAGCATTCATTTTGCCCATGGAAGAAATGAGAGAGAGGAGCAAGGCATTCCTGATTCTCATCCAGGAGATACTGCAATGGAAATTTGGTTAGGTTTTTCCCATTACATCACTCACTGTTGACTTCCATGTGAAGCCAGGTCACAAGCAAATGAACTTTTACCTTTTTCCTTGGATTTGACTTTTAAGATGCCTATCAAAGTATGAGTGCTTGTGTGTTGGGGGAGGGATGCTTTAGAAGTATGCAAAGAGTAGAATGAAAAATGGAGAGAAGGTTAAATCCTTAGGTCGGGGTTACATAATCTTTGTCAGGTTGATGGCTGCACTTTTCCATAGAACGGCCTTCTGAAAAAATGATGCAAGTCAAGACAAAAAAGAGGCTGGAGAAGTACAAAAAATATATTTGAATTTCTGCTGCTGGTGTATTGAATATTAGACCTCAAGAGCTACATCTGCAACAGTTTTGAAGGCTGTATTCAAGGCTGCATTCAGCTTTGGAATCTAGGCCTTATATGGCCACTTCAGTCTGTCTTTCCCATGTCTGCTCATCATTTCAGTTACTTCAGTGCAAGTTTTCTAGTACAGCATGTCCCTATGTTTTACAATAATAACTACAGTAATGGAGTTACAAATGCTGCATTTATTTGTTTGGTTCACTGTCTGGCAATTTACTGTCACTGTTAGCATTATATGGTCATCTTATTTGTGTGTTTGTTCATTTTACAGTATTTTAAAGCCACCCACTCCCAAAGTATGCTAGATGGGAAATAGTAGAACAAAATAATAGAACAAAACCAATACAGTTAAAATAAATGATACAATAAAATTTGTATCAAAATCACTCAGCTTGGGCCAAGGCATAATGGAATAAAATGGCTTTAACCAGCTTGTGAAAAGCCAGGAGAGTGTGAATTACACCTGCCTCCAGGAAGAGTATTGTTAAGTGGAATCTAGGAGTGAGAAGGCCTGCTGTCTTGTCCATGGCCCAATGCACTTCAAAAGGTGGTCGTGGTGGGGTTTCTGCAAACCTGTTTGCAATGACCAGACCAGGCAAGGAGAATCTATTCTGGAAGAGGAATAATGTATGTCTCCCAACTTCCACCAACTCTGGTGTTACACTATATTTTGTATTCTAGCTGCTATGTTTATTATCAGCAGTAGCTTCTGGATCATTTCCAAAGACAGTCTCTTGTACAACAGTAAGCTACACAAATAGTAGTTACAGCATGAGTTACAGTTTTCAGGACATCCCAGTGCATGTAGGACTATAACTGGCACATCAGATGAAGCTGAATGAAGGTTCCCTTGGTCACGGCTTCCAGTGACTGTTTAATGAGGAACCACAAATCTAGGAGGATGAAGTGATGGATCAACTCCTTGACAGAGAAGATGACCCAATCCAGAATAACTATACTGGAAGTAGCTGACACCATTCAAACTCTGCAACCAGCCTTCTCAGGGTGAACCCCCATGAACTAATTATGCATTCAGAATGCAAGAAAAGAACCTGGACTAATCCTAGTCATCCTACTAGAACTCACAGATCCAGTATGGCTGGAAAATAGAGGAGTCACTATGGTAAATGTCATTTTACTGATGAATTGCAGTTAACTAGAGATAAAATAAATTTTCAGAGGATATTTGATTATCCAAGCCTAAGTGGGAGGGAGGGGAAGACAACGCAAAAGCAGGTAATTTGAAGAAGCAGACCTGTTTGAAGTTTACTTCATATGTTAGCATGATTTTTACCTCACAAATCTGCCTCTTCCTCCATTTCTAACAATCTGATGAGTGGATTTCAATTGCAGCTACAAATAAAGCAGTCTCCATGTGTCATCTGCAATATTTATGCCTTCCTAAATCTGAGAACATGGGCTGCAGCCATAAAGGAAAGTTTTACATTCTGTCAGTATAAATGATGTAACACAAAAAAACTGTGATGGTGTTTTGGGATCCTCCCTGTCTGTCTGTCTGTCTGTCTGTCTGCCTGCCTGCCTGCCTGCCTGCCTGCCTCTCTCTCTCTCTCTCTCTCTCTCTCTCTCTCTCTCTCTCTCTCTCTCTCTCTCTCTCTCTCTCTCTCTCTCTCTCTCTCTCTCTCTCTCTCTCTGTATGTGTCTCGTATTCTATCCAAAATGAGTTTCCTTTTTTTCCTTCTTTATAAAGCCATATGCCACTGCCGAGCAGAAAAAGCTATTTTCCATGGTATATATTCTAGTGTATGTGCCTTACTAATATCAAGATTGATGTAGCATTCTGAAATCCATATGGGGACTTGTTTATATATATATGTAGGAATAGAGTTCTTGTGTGAATGTCATTCATCAGTGTGGAGGCACCTGAGCACATTTTATGAAGAACCATAATCTCATGTGTCTGGTAACTATCCAAGTTCTACGGTATGTTGTACAAATTTAGCTCATGGTAGCATATCATTGGATATATAGCAGAAATAGATATGGTTTCAAAGGAACATAGCACTAATTTATAGTTGACTTAGTATATCTCAGTAATAAGCACTTTCCCCATTCCATCCTAAATGTACCTAGCTGAGCTATCTTGGATGTCATTTAAATGGGGAATCACTCATTCTAGATTAACAAATCAAGCCTCCTTAACTTGTATACATGCTGTTGCAGAAAAGATGATGATGCTGGATGAAGACTTAAAGATGTGTTAGTTACAAAGGTCATCTGCACACCAGCGACTTACAACCTCTGTATAGATACACCTAGCCACCACTGCAATGTTATAAATCCTGCCCTGTTCTCCTTATTGTAACTCAAGTGCAATGATGGTTGTATAAATCAGAAGATGCTATTAATAATTAGCAAGGCATAGGATCAAAACTTGCTTTTGGAATTGAACAAATTTGTTTGTTTACATTAAATTGATGTATGTGGCCACTCCTCTTGAAGTTGCAATTCTGAGCAGTAGACAGCACATTAAAAGCAATAGAGAAAACTATATCAATAAAACATTAGACCCTACAGTGATATTAGAATAAATCTAGGAAACATTCAGCAAAAGAACAATATCTCATGGGCTTTTTAACCTCTTTGAACCTCATGTCTTGGAGCAGAGGCAGCATAGTAATAACTGTTGTTGTTCAAATATTGGTCAAGGTATCTTCAAATTGGCAACTCCTACACAGTTATTTAGCTTCCTGGCCCTGAAACAAATTTGGCTGGAGTTTCTAAACAGGCATCAATGTATGTAAATTATCTAGCCTGGATATTATCAAAATGTGAATCACTAAGACAAAGCAATTTAAGGAAGAGTCACAGTTGACCAAACATCATATTCTGTAAAATACTACTGGAATTATGGATTTTACTTGAATATCCAAATAAGGGCTATTTCAGGTGGAATGGGACAACTTGCCAGGGCTCTCTTGCCCCAGTTGACTCGCCTCAATCATCTCGCCCCAGTCAAATTGCCCTGGCCAACTTACCATGGGCCAACTCACTGTGAGACAATTCAATGTGGGATAATTCAAGAAAGGGACAAGTGAATAATAATGGGCCTTGTCTTGCTTTAGATTTTAACCTTCTCAAGTTAAAAGTCCTTGAGGCTAGGATGAACCAGAGCATGGAGTCCTACTAGCCGTTTGCCAAGGTGTGAACTCTTGTTTGTACCTGGATGTCAGTACAGTGGCTGGCCCTTGCAGTGGGTGCATCAGAAAGAAGAAGAAGCAGCAGGCCTCCTCTCACAGATGCACTGCACCCTTGGCCTGGATCCACACAGGAACTACCTGGGCATGCCATGTTTGCTTCATGCCTTAACTGACAGGATGCATGCCTGGGTCAATGGGCCGCTGGGACTCCAGTTTCTGGCTCACTCCAACTTTGAGGATTTCTAATGTGAGAAGGTTCAAACCTAAAATAAGACAAGGCCTGCTGCGATTCATTTATCCCTCCGTTGAGTTATCCTGCATTGAATTGTCCTGCAGTGAGTTGTCCTATGGCAGGGGTTCTCAACCTTGGCAACTTTAAGACTTGTGGACTTCAACTCCCAGAATTCCTCAGCCAGCTTTGCTGGCTGAGGAATTCTGGGAGTTGAAGTCCACAAGTCTTAAAGTTGCCAAGGTTGAGAACCCCTGTCCTATGGCAAGTTGGCCACATCGAGTTGTCCTGCAGTAAGTTGGCTGGGGCAAGGCAGCTGAAATGAGGTAGCCAGGGCAAGTCAGTTGGGGCGATTTGGCCATGGTGAGTTCTCCTAGACCCCTTCAGATCCCCAATATATAAACCAACCTCTTTAAGGAATGTACAATCACTATTGTGTTCTCATTGTTCAGGAACCAAAGCCTCCCATTCTTGCTTTTTTTATGCTGGAAGAATAACACAGCAAGGCTTTCCCTTCAGCACCAAATTCAACATTTGGACGTCATCTCTATGGTTAAGATGCCTTACAGCAGAGGTGTCAAACTCACCGCATCACGTGATGTGTTGTGACGTATCATGACTTTTTTCACATTGCCAGAGCCAGGGTGGGCACAGCCTCCGCATGATGCAACTGGCTCACGGGCCGACAGTTTGACATCCCTGCCTTACAGTATTCAAATTCTCACCAAAAGCATTGTAGCGCGCCTTGATGCAACCTGCATTCAGTGCAAACTGAGCAACTATGATGACCTTTGATGACCTTCACAGCACTTTACCTTTGTTGGAGAAGGCCACGAATCCAATGGTCCTGACTCTTTGGCACTCGCTGAGCACATGACTTGTGTAGTTAGCCTGGTGCTAGACTTTGTGTTTCCTGTCCATCTCCTTTCTGTTACAATTATACAACCCACTTCATTAATCACTTCTCTGATCAGATTCCCACTCTCAGGAATGGTCAGACATGTACATAGAATACTTCCTTTTCTGACAAACTTCACCATTCACATTCTGCTCCATGTTGTAACCTTGAGATTGGCTGCCTCAGCAAGAGAAGCAAACTACTTCTTGCAGTCCCTACAAATAATTCTAGCTCTTTTCTTTAAAGCAGAGGTGGGGAATAAGGTCCTCTTTATGACTTGTGTTCTTCAACTCCCAGAATTCCTGAGCCAACGGGAATGACTGGCTCAGCAAGAATGGGTGGCTCAGGAATTCTGGGAGTTGAAGTCCACCAGTCATAAAAGGGCCATGCTTCAAAATGGATGGATTTTAAAAAAAAAATGCAGTCAACTAGTTCTCAGTTTCTTTACCTGGTCTCTGTTTAGCAGGAGTTAAATTAAGGTGACCAACCATCCTCCTTTAGGGAGGACAGTCCTCCTTTTGTAAGTTCTGACCTCCCTCAAAAAGTGTCCTCCTTCATGTCCTCCTTTTCGATATTTGAAGACTAATCTGCAGGGCTTCTTTTCCCCTCATAGAATGCTCAAAACGGCGTTCTGGCATCTTTTTTTGATGTTTTTTTTTTCAACTTTTGCATGAGCTGTGCTACTCCCACTATTGGCCTTCGAAAGCCAATAGGAATTGCTGCTGAGGGCGCAAAAACACCCAGCTGGCAAACTTTGCACATGCAAGTTGTCTGTATTATTGTTGCAATGAATAAAATGTTTCTTTTATGTAAGATATTTTTTTCTTCAATTTATTTGTGTCCTCCTTTTCATTGTAAAAAAGTTGGTCACCTTAGTTAAATGTTCAGTTTTATAAGTACTGCTTCTGGATTATTTATTTTTTATTTATTTTATTCGGATTTGTATGCCGCTCCTCTCCGAAGACTCTCTGCTGCCTCTCTCTTGTCAAATATGTACAGAGATCACATAGCATTCAATTATTGCAAAATGCTAATCCTCCTATCCCTTATACCATCTCCCCATGAGCAGTTAGGTTCTTAAATTAGTATTTTTTAAAGAAAAATCATCTTTATCCATCCAGCTGCTTTTGTAGGTAGATTTGGATTAACCCACTCTTTGGTGCACCATTCCTCACAACAGAACACAGAAAGACAAATTGTACTTGTACTGTTATTGCAAACAAGGGAAAATTAGGAATTATTTAAACATACTCAAGGGGCCTGATGGATAAGCTTGGTGGATTATTATTTTTTTATTTTTAAATACACATTCTGAAATTTCCTACAGGTTCAAGAGCTGATTCTTGACATGTTTCCTCGAATCTTGACAATGAGAAAGCCAGAGTAGTAAATTCAGGGGCAATTTATACTCACATCTTGTTTATACCTTGTATATGTTGCCCAAATGTGAATGTATTGCTTTCAGAGCAACAGAATACATTGTCGCATAATTATTCATATATGAGAGTTGTAAAATACATTGAGAGCATATTGACTATCACCATGTGTTTCTCAGTTGTCAGTAAGAGAAAGAAACAAGTCACACTTAAAGGGTACCAAAATTTGCAATGCAATTTGGGCTTGTTTTTTCAGAAGGACAAGAAGGATGTACTCTGGGTAAGAATATACAAAATATCAAATTTCGTGTCTGATAATAAAAGAAGAATTATCATCATCATCATCATCATCATTATTATTATTATTATTATTGTTATTATATTCTCTTTTCTTTACAAATGCTCAATCCCAACATATAAGAGTTTAGAGTTTGGTTACGCTGAGGGATGAACTGTGGACTATTTTCAACTCTAATATCCAAGACTGCCTAGTGCAATTAAATATTTCTTCAAATATTTCACACACCTTCAGTATTCCACCTTTGCTGCTTTGATGTTTGTGTGTGTGATTCCATAAAACTGACTCGTTGTGTGACATCAGCCTTGTTTATGAAAATTGATTCGCCCTGCCCTGCTTTCTTGGGAATAATATGCACACATTTTATTCCCTTTTTAAAGATCAGATGGCATTTAGGCCTGGATGATTGGAATATGAGTTGGTCAGAGAATTTAATACAATAAGAGCGAGCTTAAGAGGAAAGCAGCTAAACCCTAGATATATTTCTTATTATTGCATAGAAAACCTTGAATTGAGAGGGAAGTTTGCATCTATTTTCTCATTGCCTCTTTTAAAGGCTGTCAGACTTGGTTAGTCTCTCTCAAAATTAGTCCTTTGGATCATCTTCTTACTAAAA
The DNA here is from genome assembly GCA_034064705.1 of Bothrops alternatus. Classification (NCBI taxonomy): domain Eukaryota; kingdom Metazoa; phylum Chordata; class Lepidosauria; order Squamata; family Viperidae; genus Bothrops; species Bothrops alternatus. The sequence continues at coordinate 549,562 of JARGCV010000589.1, forward strand.
ACAAAATCTGAGCTTGCTTTTTTTTCCCTTGAAGCGATAGCGGATTAGGGCAAGAAGCTTTGTTTAGCTAAAGCGAGGGATTAAAAGAGATTTGCCCCCATAAAGTTGTGGTTTGATGGTGCTTTTATCCCTGGATGTTGCTAAAGCTGTGTTGCCTCAGGATTAGGAGCATACAAAGAGTTTCCTTGTGCTTTTTCTGCAGCCAACAGGGGGAAGGGGGGGGAGAGACAGGGAGACAGGATTCAGAAGCAAAAGATCTGGGCTTCCTTGGTTTCACAAAGCCAAAGTTTAAATCCACTGACACAAACTTCACCAGACATGGTGTGAATATAAGATTTCCAAAAAGGGCAGGGGGTGGGGAGGAAAAGGATGCTGGATGGCAGGTGGAAGAGAACTGTGTTTCAGGAAGGCAGTGAAGGCCTAAGAAAAGTAAACCAGCCTGTTGCCAACCCAGCATCTTCAATGGGTTGGACAATGGGAGTTCTGGTTCTCATTCATAGGGATGCTGGCAACAAGATAATCACTAGATGGCAGCAAAGAGTCCATATTGCTGCAGGTGATAAGTAGCATCAATATTAGTATATTTCAAGGTTTATCAACTTTTTATCACTCTGTATGTTATTGTTATTTTCCAAGACCAATGAAGGAGAAGGAAGCAGAAAGCCACAGTTCACACTCTCTTTTGCTAGTATTTGGATGGAACAAATTTTATCCCCAATAAAGACATTTCACAGAAATAATCTAGAGATCCATCAACTCTAAAGATCCAAATTATGACCCCAACTTTCAACCACTGGCCATTTCCAATCTCAGTGGAATATTGGAAAAAAAATCATCTCAAGGAACTCAGAAATGTGCTGCCAACGGGATAACCCTCCAAAAACTGAACAGAATGGGACTCAATTTTGTATCACATTTGCTAAGGGAAGATCAAATTTAAACATGGGCCAGGAGATCCAGCTAGGCACAGTGGAAAAAAACATTCCTGAAAGAAATTCCTACAATATATCTGAATGGGAGATTGGGCAACAACTAAGAAGGATTCCAACCCCCTTATTCTAAATCGCCCTGTCTCTTTGTCCCAAACAGTTTTTCTGTTGCACACATACTCAGACATGCAGGTACAATAAGCAGGGAGAACATAAAGATACAGACAATGAAATGCAACACATTAGTTTGATAATGCACATGCTTCCTATGGACCCTGTGGATAAAGAAGTTAAGAAGAATTTCAGTTCTGTTATGCTCTGCAACCCCCCTCCCACACACAAACACACACATACTGCTGCTCAGGTATGAAGGCACTGTTTTTGTCCAGATTTGATAAGTTGTTCTAACCTGGGAAAAAGGGGGCAGGGGAGGGGGGGAAAGGACAGATCTGAAGAGAAAAGCCATGGAGCTAAGCATGAGAGAAAAAATATATGAATTAAAGGATTGGGAATCTAGTGGCAATTTGCCTATTTTGCAATAGGGGAGAGGAATGAATAAGTAATACAATGTTTGTAGTCAATGCCAGTAGTTCATTAGCTAAGAAATAATGTAAGCCTACAAATTGGTCTTTCTGGGGCATGTTCTGAAAGCACATGACATATCAAGTTGAGCAAGTTGGAGTCAGTCTCTGGGACTGAAATTCTGAAGATCAAATAACACCCCTGCATCAAAGGCAGGCAGGAACCATAAGCATTCTCGTGATAATTGCTTGTGGCTGCTCCTATTTTTAATCTACTTCATATGAAATGTTTATTTCATCTGGAAGACTAGGCATTTCATAGAGCATTCATAAAGATTAAGAAATAAAAACAGAAGCATTACCAGAAATTACCAGTTAAGGAATATATCCAATTTTGAAAAAGCATTCCTACATGCATAGCAAGCCTTCTCATCATTCTTGTTCTTTTTCCTTATTCAAATTACTAGTCATTCCTCCAGGTTTAGAACATCCACTGTAAAGCCACCTCCTAGAAGTTGAGGAAGAAATTAGCTTCCGCTTACAGAATGCTATATTCAGGATAACCTGCCCCACCACTCTCTTCTACTGTGCTATACTTTTCACATACCGTAACCACCACCCAAAAATATGGATTCATACATGACCGTATTTATTTTTTTATTTTTTTATTTATTATTTTATTTATTTATTAAATTTCTATACCGCCCCTCTCCTGTAGGACTCGGGGTGGTTCACAACCCAATAAAAACATAAAAACAATAAATATTTAAAAATAAATTAAATTATATTAATATTAATACAAGGCTGTTGCTAAAAACCTGTTAAAACCCCAATTCTAAAACCCAAACAGCCTTGTTAAAAATTTTAAAACCCGAGGAGATCTAGGCCAGGCCGGCTTGATTGAAGAGATGGGTCTTCAATTCTCTTCTGAAGGTGCGGAGATCATGACACATCCGGAGTTCTGGATCGTCGTTCCACATCGTCGGTGCCCCCACAGAAAAGGCTCTCCCCCTGGGTGCCACCAGCCGACACTGCTTAGCCGATGGCACCCTGAGGAGGCCCTCTCTGTGGGAGCGAACTGGTCGATGGGAGGTATTTACTGGCAGAAGGCGGTCTTGTAAATAGCTGGGTCCTATGCCATGGAGCGCTTTAAAAGTGGTAACCAGTACCTTGAAGCGCACCTGGAAGGCCACCGGCAACCAATGCAGCTCGCGCAGGATGGGGGTCATTCGTGCCCGCCAGGGTGCCCCCACTACCACCCGCGTGGCCGCATTCTGCGCCAGTTGAAGCCTCCGCGTGCACTTCAAGGGAAGCCCCATGTAGAGAGCATTACAATAGTCCAGTCTGGAGGTGACGAAGGCATGGGTGACCGTGCGTAGCTCTCCATATAAACGTGATCCTAAAATATAAGAAAGTGTAATATGGAGGGGCAATCCATTATTTATGAGCTGAGAAGTACTTGACAACAGAAATTATGGCAGCAGATGGATAATGAGCTAAAGTTAAAAGATAAAGTTATAGGATCCAATCTGGGTTGGTTACCGGGACCAGAGGTTAATTATTTGTAAGATGAAGTTATGTTGATCATTTAAATATAACACATACATATACATCAGGGAAGGAAGGAAGGAAGGAAGGAAGGAAGGAAGGAAGGAAGGAAGGAAGGAAGGAAGGAAGGAAGGAAGGAAGGAAGGAGCTATTCTGTTTGTTTCAGGAGCTAAAATGTTGGAACAGCTATGTCATAAATTGTTCATATCGTTTAACAATATACTCTATCCCCTCTGGAGCAGCTATGCTGTTGAACAAAAGGACAAGGTCAAATGTAACTCTCAACTGTTTTAATCTACACTATATATATAAAAGTGTAAACTTTTTTTTCCTGTAGGAGAAGGCCAGAGAGCAGAATTAAAGGAGAAGGGAGGTAGAATCCAAGGTAGAATCCTCTTCTTGTTTGAACAGAAAGGAATAACATGCCAGCTTCCACAGCATTGATGTAACAGTACTTAAAGTTGAAGCAGCTGTGTAGTATAGATCTTTTCTGTATTCTACATGGTTTTCATTTTTGATCAGTAATTTTGAAACTCACTCCAAACTCTTTTGGAGCTTTCTGGGTTTGCAATCCAATCCTCTTTAAATTTGTTTCTTTGAAGTATTCACATCAGCCCTTCCAGGACATTCTAGTTTTACCTTTTTTTTTTAGTATAGGCAATCCTTCCTATGCAAATACTCGTAGGTTAACAAATCTCTAATGTTCATTTGACCAGAGAACATGTGCTTCACCTGGTGGTTATGTGCATGTATACATATGAATAAATAAACTTTCTGTTACAATTCTTGTCAAGAAATTTTACATAAAAAAACACCCAAATATGATTCGAAAATAAGACAACCTTATTAATTAAGCCAATTACCTATTCCTATTATCAGATCTGAACACAGTAAATCTTACGGGACAGAATGATTGGATATGAGGACATAATGTGCAAATGTATAAAAAATATATACATTTCTTTTAAAAGGCAGTGTGAAGACAAGACTGGAAGATTCATTTTATAAGATATGGTGCGTGAAAGTGAGCTCTTAAAGATCTGCTGAAGATTCAGTTATCTGCCTTTCCTTTGTTACTGACAGGATGAACAAGATGGGGAGATAGCTTTGTCCTTTTAGAGATTCAAAAGAAATACAGGTAGTCCTTGACATACGACCACCACTGAGCCGCAAATTTCTGTTGCTAAGTGAGACAGTTATTAAGTGTTATTGCCCCATGTCAGGGGTAGGCAACTTTGGTTCTTTTATGACTCGTGGACTTCAACTCCCAGAATTCCTGAGCCAGCTATGCTGGCTCAGGAATTCTGGGAGTTGAAGTTCACGAGTCATAAAAGAGCCAAAGTTGCCTACTCCTGCTCCTTGTGATGACCTTTCTTGCCACAGTTGTTAAGTGAATCTGGCTTCCCCATTGACTTTGCTTGTCAGAAGCTCACATAAGGTAATCACATGACCCCAGAACATGGCAGCCATCATAAATATGAGCCAGTTGCCAAGCAACCAAATTCTGATCACGTGACCATACATCACTTTTTTTCAGTGCCATTGTAACTTTAAATGGTCACTAAACAAATGGTTGTAAGTCAAGGGCTACCTGTATTGTTTTTTTTTTCAGATTATCTGCCTCACTTTTAGTATTTTCTGCAGGCAGGACTTTTGAATTATTTCAAAAATTCTAAGAATGTCTTTGACTATAGATGCCAAGTTGAAACAAAAAAAACAAAACCCATCACCTGTTCTGGTAATGTAATGATGATATGGGATCATCTATGTATTGCATGTATAAATGTATATCAAGAGCAGAATGTTTAAGTACAACATTCCCCTAGGGTGTATATAATGTTTCATCAGGAGATATGATGGAACTTTCTTTTTATCCTTCACTTTCCTTTGCGTGCCTTAAATATAGTATCTTCTAGTAAGGTCCTCCATCCTTTTCAAACTGATGTTTTGGCTACATGGAGCACAGAAAGAGAGATAGAGAGAGAAGGTTCTGCTCAAAGCATAATTCTGTCATCAAAACAGCACAATTAAGTCATAAAATTCCACTTCAATTCCACTTCACCGTTCTGTGGCAATAAAAGCCTCTCTTAATTTCAGCACTCTTTAAAATTGTCTACCTCAAACCTAAGATTATTTTTAAAAGAGGAAATTGTATTACGCTGGAATAGATTACATTGGGATAGATTCCTAATGAGCAAGAACTCAAGTGATATCAGTGCAGGGAGAAAGCTTAAAGTAACATTAAAAATATCAGAATAGAATCCACAGCTTGATTCTTTGGGCTTGTTTCTTTGTTTCCTGCTGACAATGTGTGTTGCCAAGTAGCTGAAACATTTTCAACTGACATTTGTTTCTGCCTTCAGTATCTGCTTTCTCCATATACCCAGTAATGCTTGCGTTTTGTCTCTGTTAAGATTATCTCTGATTGATTAAGCTTTGTATCAACTCCAGCCATAGCCAAAAGACTTATCAAATCCCAGAGAGCAGATTCATTTTTAAAAGAAAAGAGGTCTTTTATCCTGTACAAGTTGCTATGGCATTTTGCATTTTGCCTAGATAAATGGATAGAATCTGGGGCTTAAAAGAAGAAGAAAAAAAAGTAAAATGTATATAATACCCAAAGGCGAGGAAATGGTAAAATAAAATATATTGGAGAATGTAAATCAATTACTGTTCAACCATACTGACTTTAGTACAATTGTTATAATGATATCAAATCAAATTTCTGTTTTAATTCTTAAAACAGCTTAATTAGGAGGGAAACCATTTAATCTCATACAAATCAGAGATTTGATATGGTGCCACATATATTTCAGCAGAAGCCTAGTGAGTCTTATGTGCATAATGTAAGATTTCAACCCAAGATGTCAATATACCACTATGTGTCAAGCACAAAAAGGTGAACAATGAAATGTGCACATGTTGAGCTCCCACTGTATAGTAGAATTTGTGCAATAATCAAATGTCTACACAATGGGGTTTTTTTCCCTCAACTGGAAACTCTCCAAAATGTGTTAGGACTACTATATCCAGAATTCCAATGGTCTCGTTGATTAGAATTCTGGGACCTGCCTCCAAATATCAGGAGGGTACCAAGATAAGGAAAGCAATATGCTCAACTTTTTGACGAGAACCTGCCAAGAAATCAGAAATTGACTTCAGATGAAAGTGTTGCAAAATACATTGATAATACAAATGTTCCCTTCTCATCCACTAAAATGAAAGCAACCCATGCTGTGGAGATTAACCATGATATAAAATACTGACTAATACAAAGTTTATTAGGGTCCTAGGAGAAGGGCGGCATATAAGTTTAAATAAATAAATAAATAAATAATAAAGTTGTGCCTTTGTGTCCTTCATAAAACCATTTACAGGACAACCTATTGAATACATAAATAGCTGATTGAAGGAAATTTTTGTTCCAGCCAAGGATTGACTCAGTGACTTTTATCACAGTTCTTTTCTCCATGAATATACCAAATGAGCACACATTTTATATTAATGCATAGTAGGGTTTTTTTCAGGTGAGCCATAGGCTATTGCAAATATGTATACTTCATAGATTGAAATAATGGTACAATGGTTCTATTTTGTCATGATATAATGTAACAGGGTATACACGTTTCATAGAATCATTAAAAAGCATGTGCCTAGCTTTAAATACTCATTTGTTTCTCTTTTTTAGAACATATACATAATAAAGCATGGGCCCAAAAATCAATATTTGAAAATAGCCTGCCTACATTAGCATAGTTTCAGAGAAATTAGATATAAATTCAGGAGACTGCAATGTTTTATTTTAAGGCAGCAAGCGGTCAACACTATGGACGATGTTTCAAATGATCCAACTTAATTTGTGGACCTGCCAATTCTCATATGAGCTTACCTGGGTATGGATGAAATCACCATCCAAGGCTTTGCTGTCATTTGGGAGGCAACCAGAGCAAGACCAGTTTGAAGATAGCCTCAAGACTTCAGGAGATTTTCTGCCAATTTCTCTACCCTTTTTCTTTCTAGCTAGTATAGAGAAAGTAACATCAGTTTTGCTTTGGTATGCCTTTAAAGAGAAAACATACGTCCATGGCGTGTTTCTGATTTCATGTGGTTTTGGATTTGGATCTCATTGCATCAGATAATTTTTTATTGAAAAGATAAAATCTACATATGTATCACCAATCCACCCTGTGTGTTCTCTCTTTCTCTCTTTCTCTTTCTCTCTCTCTCTCTCTCTCTCTCCCTCTCCCTCTCTCTCCCTCTCTCCTATCAATCAAAGATTATTATGTGGTCTTACTCAGTTTGATACAAAAGCATACAGGATGGGTCTATGACTATTGCTGCAGCCAACTCACCACAGCCAACTTGACACAGTCAACTCTCTTCAGCCAACTTGCTATGGCCAATTTGCCGTGGCCAACTTGCCACAGGACAAGGTTTATACTAATATTGAAGAAATAGTGGAATAGAATGGTTGCCAAAGGAGGGACAAAATGAAATGCGAACGACAAAAAATAAAATAATGTTTTAATTATTTAAAATAATTAAACTGAATTATTGAATTGTCTTGCAGCAAGTTGTCCTGTGGTGTGTTATTCCCCTTGGTGAGTTGGCCATGGTGAGTTGTGCCATTCCGCACCTCCATTAAGCCACAAAAGAAGACACCATAACCAAAATCCCACCTCTAATGCTTCACCATATATGCAGAAATAGCAAAGGGTAATGGTGATGATAGAGGAACGACTAAAAAAGTGCACATTGACAGGGGGAAAAGACCTATATTTCACTTTATAAGTGAGGATAATTATATGGGATCTCCTTTGCAACCGCACCAGTAATGATATTGTTGAGTGAAAGACACTGAATAATTTACTGTATTGGTGTAGTAACCAGAATGGAACAAAGGTGATTGCCTTGGTCAGCAACTGTTCATAATTACAAGAGAGCTAAAAAAGTAAGTTTGTGAACAATGGTAAGTTTGTGAACAATGCCCATATTTACTACCTTTGCAGCCTTTCTCTCTCTCTTTCTTTCTCTTTCTCTCTCTGTTATGTGTCCCACGTTGCAATCAGTAAGTACACATTGTCCTTTGTAAAATCTTAAGTACAGTGTCAGATCTGCCCCAAGACAATCATTTAGGAAAGCAGACACTCAACTCCAATTGATTGAAGTGAAAAGAACTTTTATTAAAGTTGTTGGTTGCAGGAAGGTGAGGCAGAAACTGAAACTCCCCTTCACTGATACAAAGAGCCAAACCCAACATTCTCCAATGTCTGGTCCATTGCCACCCAATCTGGGATCTCTGTGATGTAGTGGGAAAATCTGGGTTGTTTACACTGCTGGAATTTCACACTCAGAGCAAGCGGCCTTGAAGATGCCCAGCATAACCCATACAATCTGCTCTGGTCTGTACCCTCCCCATTTCCCACCATTAGATACATAGGTATGGATTGCCCCAAATGCTTCCTCCTCCCTTCCCATTTGATGGCAGGATGCCAGCAAGGTGCCAGGCTGACGATGGAGAGCCTGACATACAGTCTCAATCATGTGATTTTTTTTCACTTAATAACTACTGTGTTTAACAACCAAGTTTCCATTCCTAACTGCAGTCACTAAACAAGGAGTACCTGTGATAACAAGAAAACAATAATAACCATAATCACAAAACAATAACCTATTATAAAAGAGGATTGTCTAATAATCTGATAACAGCAAATTCATCTGTAAATAGACATTTGCTTATGTCTCATTTTGTTTGTTAGATTTATATCCTAAATTTTTTCTAGGAGCCAACAATGGCAGTATAGGTAGTCCTCAATTTATGACTGCAATTGGGCCCCAATGTTGGTCATGAGTCATGATGATCATTAAATGGGTCAGTACCTGACCATGCCTGATTTTATCACCTTTTTGTGGTGGTTGTTAAGAAATGTCACGGATCGTTAAGCAAACTTATTGTTCGCTTTGGGGCAATTTTTTTGCCATAAGCAGTAGTAAACACCAATTTCCAGCAAAAACATCATAAATCAGCCCCAGGTGACTGGAGGACTGTTGTAAATAGCTCTAATTGTTGGCTAATTGTTGCGTATCCAAAATGCAGTCATGTGACCACTGAGACAGCCATTGGGCCTTTGAATCTGGCTTCTAAGTAGCTTTTTCAGGGTCCATTGTAACATTGGTCACTAAGCAACTGGTGGGTATGCGGAGGATTACTTGTATTTATGTAAGTGTGTTGTCAGCATGTTACTAGATCTGAGCAGTGCCCTAATTTACTCAGGAATGATAACAAAATTCTACTTTGCATTTTGATTAATAAAGAGCAATAAATACATTTAGACATATCTGCTGAGATTTTGCATCCTTCCTTTCCCTCTCTTCCATTCCCTATTCTTCTAACTTGCATTTCCTTGTTTTTGTCTTGTAAATTCCATGACCTTTGGACAAAAATGTCACCTTCTCCTAGACTGCCTTGATTCAAAGTCTGAGTTCTTCAGTCACTTAATTAGAGCAAACCCTCAATTAGTATAGGTCAGTGTTTGTCAACCTTGGCAATTTTAAGATACGTGGACTTCAATTCCCAGAATTCCGTGTTGGCTGCGGAATTCTGAGAATTGAAGTCCACGTGTCTTAATGTTGCCAAGGTTGAGAAACGCTGGCATAGGCAGAGATCAGTTTCTTTACCTGCCTGCCATGAAACTTGTCAGATGGGAAGCTCCATGTATGTTTGGAGACTTTGTATAATCTAGCCCAGGTTCCAATTAAAGAGCTCTGTGTAAACTTTGCTCTATTAATTCTCTTCCCGCCCATATTCCGACTTTAGCAGGTCTGTGCAAGAGACTTTTTGATGGATTGTGTGCGATCATGGCTTTTGCAGTAAAATGGAAGCAGCAAACATGTGACACGCAGCTATCACTGTTTCTAATGTGTTGATTCCCCAACCCTTTAAGAAAATGGAGCATGTTAAAAGGAATTTCCATCTCCCCAGTATTATAAAGCCAGTTAAGTGATGCACTAGACTTGGTCTGAAAATCCACACATATTTAATTCCATAAATAGCTTGGAAGAAGGAGGGAGACTAAGCTAGAGCAACATAATTCTTCATCATAGCTTTGCAAGCTTAGCAGCAGCCCCACTCCTTAAGACATGCTTGGAAAAGACCCACAAAATAAATGATCTTCTAGTTACGAAAGTATTGATTTTTGCCCATATCCAGTAATAAAGAGCAAGTCACCTGTAGGTAAAACTGTTGTAAAATACATTTTATACTCTATTAGTTCAAGAGAGAAAGATTGCTATATGCAGCTGAGAGAGAAAGGGAGAGAATGAAAAAAAAATATTTTCTGATAAGAGGGGATGTATATTTTCTGGCACTTGTTGAATTAACTAAAGCTATTATTTCTTACTGGAAACTTTTAGCAAGCAGGTTTCTGGGAGGAATAAGTGTTTTAAACTCTGACATTACATTACTGATGGAAAAAGAAACAACTAAAAAGAAGAGATCCATGCAGGGCCTCCAAAACATGACAAAAGATGATTCAGAATCACAGGCACATAATAAATAGCACTCATAGTCAAGTTAATCTATGGCAGCAGTTCTCAACCTTTTTCAGGCTGAGACCCCACCTGCGCCGCCCATGCATGTGCGGCGCGCGCGCGACGGCCCGAACCAGCATGCGCGACGGCTGAGGTGAAATGGGGGGAAAAATGGCGGACTGCGGTGTCCGGTGACCCCCGCGAAACAGTCGTTCGACCCCAAATGGGGTTGTGACCCATAGGTTGAGAACCGCTGATCTATGGCAAAAGTAGAATACAGCATGCACAACTGGGTGATATCTTTATTAAGATGCATTAAAGCAAAGCAAAGGTGAGCCTTTTTTATTTGACAAGATATTATAAAAAAACAAGGATAGGTAGATATAAGAATTCCCAAAATTAAGAAATAATATTATGGCTATGACAGCTGTAACGTTATGGACACAGAGGCAGGACCTATTTATTGATTTATACTAAGGTGATTTATACGAAGTAGTTTATAAGCTGAAGTGGAGGAGCAATGTCTTAAACCACACTACTACAAAAAATGTTTTAAAATTAACACATGTGAAAATGAAAATTATTTTAAAATATAAAGGCGATGTTGTTAAAGGCAGCCAGGGAGGAGAGCACCGGCTAATGCAAGGAGCTCCTCAAAATTCATATTTCAAAAACCTTTGAAAAATTATAAGTTATCATAAATACCAATCACTTGGTATTCCTCGTATAGATATGAGAGTAAGTGGCATGATAGAGTGACTATCAAGGTCTGATGTAATTAATTCTTGTATGCTGCACAAAGGTGTTTTGTAGAGTTCTTTATTGTATTACTGCACATAGCTGAGTTAATATATGATGACACATGACTTTTCATATGCATCATTTCCGCTCTCGGATAATTCACTCTGACTTACTATTCCCCAGTATGCAGGGATGACTTAAAAAGAATCATGGATGATCACTCAGCCAGGTCCTTCTCCAAACTCAAGCTGAAATTATATCATTCCAAAAGAATTAAACTGGACTGCTTAAGCCTCTCTACTGTTTTGGTAATTCAAATCATCAAGAATGGTCGACAGCAGTGGTAAATTCTTAGTTATTGTTTTATCAGTGCATATCAGATAAAATAATGCAATGATTTCTAGGTATATGTTTCAGGGGAGAAAGGATTGACAAACCATAACAACATTATAGGAAAGGTATCAAGGGTGTATGTAAATGTATGTGTGCATGCAAGCAGGCAAAAAAAAATGAAGGCTAGTTGTTAAGCAACTTACTTTTTTATGTAGCAATAGGTGTAACTCAAAAACACATTTGCACACATCTTTCACCTATCTGGCTTTTTGGTGAAAACAACCTAGGAAAGAATGAAGGACCTAGTAAAATTCAGTGGTGATATAGATTACATATGGCCAGTCCTATCTAATCTTTTTGCCATGGGAATTTTTGACTTTGCCCCAATTTGCCAGCATGTTCATCATATGATGTCTGTCATTTGTTACATATCAAGATGCTCTGTCCATTTGCTGCAAAATGCCCGCATATTCATTGTACAGCATATTGCATGTGTTTCTCCTCATAAGCACTACCCAGTCAATAATGTAAAGCTAAAGGAATATGCAGCTTTAAATTTTTGAATTTGTCCACCCAATTCAGCTCTAAGCATTCCCAACAATCTGGGTTTGTTGGTCATTCATTATTAGAATAACCTCCTCTGGTCTGGTCCCAGAGGGCAGTGTGGTTTTATTTATCTGAAGATCTCTTTGAAAAAAGAAGTCTGATACTGTAACCATCTTGTCGGGAATAAATACTTCCCATACAAATAATCCTCAATTTACAATCATTCGTTTAGTAACCATTCGAATTACGACAGTGAAAAAAAGGTGACTTTTGACTGGTTTTCACACTTATGATTATTGCAGCATCCAGGTGGTCACATGAACAAAATTCGGATGCTTGAAAAGTGGCATGTATTTATGATGGTTGCAGGATCCTGGGGTCACGTGATCACCGTTTGTAACCTTCTGACAAACAAAACCCATGGGAAAGCCAATGGGGAACACAATTGCGTTACAAATTTAACAAGTCCAGTCGTACACTTAACAACTGTGGCAAGAAAGGCCATAAAACGGGGCAAAACTCACTTAGCAACTGTCTTGTTGGGCAACAGAAATTTGTCGGTTGAAGACGACCTGTAAATGTTTCAGAATTTCATTTAGTTCACTTTTGGTAAGAACTTAACCCAAATTCACAATTGTTTCATAAACAGGGTAGAAAGTATTCCTAATAGATGAAAAGCAGATAAGGAATGTAATCTGACAGTTTTACCAAAAACTGGTTTTTATTCACAAAGGCCGCTGTGCTTAAACAGGTCTGAATCTCTTTCCCACTCAAAAACATAGCCAAAAAAATGTATAAGTTTCCTTGCTTCATAAGGCAGTTCTGAGCACTACCAAGTTGCAAGTGATTCCTCTTCCGTTCTCCTTTCCTGTAGCTTCCTCTCTCCCAGAAAGTATTGTGGCTGTGGCTGCTTGTCAGATTGAGATCCTGCCTTAATTCAGACACTCAGCAGCAGCTGCTTCTCCAGGTTTTCCCCACCCACGACACTCCTGCGAGGAAGGCTGGACACTGAGAAAGAAGACCCCCTGGTGAATTTCCATAGCGGAGGAGTGACAATATGAGATGGGCAGTTAGGTACATTTAATTAATTAAGTACTTAATGGAAATCTGGCTCTCCCTGCCCTAATCCAATATTTTAAACCTGCTACACTAACCCCTGGATTTTCCTCACGGTAGCATGCAAATGTATATATAATAAAAAAAAAAGGAACCGTGTTTTATTTCACAGATTGATGTATCTTTTTAAAAACTTCAACACTATTATGCTTTTGTTTTTGTGCTTTTAAATAAGAACTGTGGATGGGGAGAGGGTGTATTAAACATTTAGTCACAACTAAAATAAATGGAAATGAAACATTCACCTCTCTCTCTCTCTCTCTCTCTCTCTCTCTCTCTCTCTCTCTCTCTCTGTGTGTGTGTGTGTGTGTGTGTGTGTGTGTGTGTGTGTGTGTATGTGTGTAGGTGGCATAGGGAAAAAAATGAGAAAGAGCAGAAGGTCCCTTTTTTTTCTCATGACCCTGAGATCACCTTGCATTGGAAACAGAAATCATATGATAGGAGACACAGCAGAGAAGATGTTTTTGTTTTTAATTTTCAGGGGTTTTTTTCTTTTTCTTTTTCTTCTTGGCACGTTGAGAAGAAAGAAAGAGAGGCTCAGGGAATGAATCAGAGGGTGTGGGGGGGGAGAAGAGCAAGCCCGAGTGGTCGGTAAACAGGCTGGCCCTTTAAAGCAGGTACCTTCCACAGAAGGTTGAGGGGGGGGGGGCTTCTTTAAAATGAAATCTGTGCTAATAACATGTCCAGAAGATGGCTTCTGGCAAATTGCTTTGTTATTCTTGTCAAAAAAAAAGAAAAAAAAAGTCCCTTGGAAGCGGTCAATTTTAAACCATATATCAAAATGATTAATTGCCCTTAAATGAGCAGATGTTGAAGTACCCTTGAATAGAGGCAAAGAGGCTAAAGCCTCTCCTTTCTCCCCCCCCCTTCTTTTTTTTTCGTGGGGGCGGGAGGATTGCAGGCCTAATGTGTTTATCGCGTTGGCGAAATTTCATTAGGGCTGTTAATTAGCCTCGAGCGCCCCGGCTTTGAGAGAGGCCAAGGTGTACACAGTGCGCCCCCCCCCACCACCTCTCCTTGCCTGGTTTTCTTTTCTTAAGGTTTCCGCGCAACGGGGCTTCCGGGATTCAGTCAGGGGCGGCGGTTCGCAGCCCGAGGAGACAACGCCGGCCGTCAAAGGAAGCCTCTCCAGGCCGGGTGTGGAAAGGGTCCCACAAACTGAGCTGCTACGGTAGAAGTTGATGCACAGAGACTTGGAGACAACCCCCCCCCCACGAGCCACCGGACGAGTAGAGAAAAAAGGCCTCCGGCTTTCCTCCCCCCCCCTTCCTGCACTTGAAGCATGCTCACATTAAACGTGGGGTTGCCACAAATAAGAGGGGGTCAACCTATTCTCCAAAGCGCCTGAAGGCAAGACTAGAAGCCATGGATGGAAAGTAATCAAGGAGAGAAGCAACGAAGGAGAAATTTCCGGACAGTCTGAACAATTAACTCAGGGGAACCACCTGCCTCCAGAAATCGTGGATTCTCCAACACCGGAGGTTTTTAAGAAGACGTTGGACAACCATTTGTCTGAAATGGTATAGGGTTTCCTGCCTGAGCAGGGGGTTGGACTAGATGACCTCCAAGGTCCCTTTCAACTTTGTTATTCTGTTATTCTCTTAAACGCGTTTCATGGCTCCTTCGGGGTTTTGGTGTGCGTGTTTGTTTTGTTTGTTTGTTTGTTTGTTTTTTATGAGGGGCAGGAGCCTCCCAAACTGCTTCGGGGCTCGGAGAGGTCTTGATCCTAGCCCCTCTCAGCTGGATGTAAGCCCCGTTCAATCGAAAAGGGCTTTATTTTTCTAAATCGGTCAGGACTACAGAGCTGGGCTTTTCTCCAAGTAAACTCCTTTTACTCTAGGCTGGATAGACCAACCTAGACCAAGGACCTCATCAAAGACCATTGTTCATCCAATAAAGATTGATAGTTAGTCAGGGAACTTTTATTAGCTGAAGATGAACAAGTAGATGGCGGTTGATCATTGTGGATGTTGCAGGTGCACCAAAGAGACTTGGGTTCAAGTTCACCTTTAGCCACTGAGTGTCTCTGGGCCAGTCAGTTCTTTTATAGGGTTGTGGTGGGTGTAAATTGAAACAAATATATAATACAAATATATAATATCCGACACGCGTTAAGAAAAGCCAAAGTATGTTTTGCCCTCCACTCTACGGATGGTTGGTTGATAAAATTCTTGCTGCCTTTACTGAGGTGTTTGAAAGTGAACGTGTTGGCATTGTAAAAGTAGCCCTAGCCAGGAACCCCCCTCCCCATTTTAAAAAAAAATAGGGAGATGAATAGCGGAGAAAAAAAGCCCTCCCCCATCTACAGTTGTGGAATTTTTTCATAACTTTTCAAAAAGGAGAGGGCGGGAGAGAATCGAAGCCTGAACGACAGCAACAAGCCACTTCATACTTTTCATCAGAAAATCCTTAAAACTCAGCCTGCTCCGGTTTCTTTTGAAATCCGGCATCAAATATGTTTTCAATGAATTCATGGGAAGAGGAGGGGGGAGGGAGAGAGAGAGAGAGAGAGGAGGGATGGGGAACTTTTAAAATCTGTTTAAGTTTATAAACAAGATTAAAGAAACAATGTCAAGGGTCTTATGGAAATGGTGATAGTGCCCCTTTAAATAACAGCGAGCGGAGATTTTCTATATCACTGTGCAGTTTAAATCTGCCTTGATGGACTGGACATTAGTCCTCCTTAAATCCTTCAGAAAGCAGCTTTAAGGAAAAAGGCTGAGAGGAATTTCTTCTCGCTTTAATTGCTTAAGAAGCGGTTCCCACAATGAGCGGTGGCCTAGATTCGCCTCTCATTTAAGTTCTTGATTTTTAAAAGTTCACAAGTTAATCCCCTTTCAGTCTCACACGAATGCAGTTGGCATAGGGGACAAAGTAATGGACAATGCCTGTGGTGTGTGTGGGGGGGCGGGGGGAGACATTTCGAGCCATTAAAAAAAGAAAAAAGAAAAAAAAAGACGACTCCCCATTAGGAAAAGAAGAGAGAGAAAAAGAAGGCAATGGCGATGTATTGATTTGGTTAAGTAGCCATTTTAAGCCCTTGTTATCATTAGAATGTGGGGTGACTTTATGCATCTTCTGATAGGGGGAGAGTTTGGACCAGGGGTCTTCCAGCTGGCTCAGGAATTCTGGGAGTTGAAGTCCATCAGCCATAAAAGGGCCAAGTTTGAAGACCCCTGGTTTGGACTCTTCTCTCTCCCCTCCCCCTTTTACTTTTACTGTCTTGGCTGTAAGGATATAGAAAAGCCGTTTCCCAATTTAAACGGGGCCGGTTGGTGCATTTGAATTCAAGATTTATATACCAGCCTGTCGCCAATCTGTCAATCTCGGGGGGGGGAGGCGGATTCCAGAGTTTTGCACACACACAAAAAAAGTGAGAAAATGAGAATGAATACTTTAAACTAAGCTCCTGATTTGTTAAACGAAGTTAACACACACATGCACACGCGCGCGCACACACACAATCACGCAGTTGTCAATAACTGAGCAAGTTCTAATCAGTGAACTATTTATTTGTCGTGTCCCAGTGAAATATTAAAAAAAATTGTAAAAAGAGACAATAGTATTAAGGACATTTTTAAATGTCCTTAAAATTTTTAAACATTTGTTAAGGAAGTGTAAATTTAATTTCAAAATATTCCTTCATTCTCATACACTCCTTTGAACTAGCGCACCCATCCTCTCCAGAGAGGGATGATGGGAATTGTAGTCTAACAAGCACTAGGCTGGGGGAAGGAGGCACTAAGATCAGCAATGTTTCTCATCCATTTTCAGATTTTGGAACCTCTGGATTCGGATGAAAGTTTTGTTACATAGAAATAAGATCTAAATGTTGCTTCCTATTTAATAGACGTGATTCATTTAAATATTAACATTAAAAATGAAAATTTGATGGGCACTTTATGTTACGAATGCTATAAATGTTATAACTTTATGTTATGAATCTACTTAGCAGGTAAACAGCAATTCAGTGAAAGCTGATTTAAAACATTGAAGCGCCGGGGGGGGGAATATTTAATATTGAAATGTAAAGACTTAGATGGGTTTCGTTGAGTAGCGCGATAAGGGATCCCTGCCTGACGGAACAAAGGTCAAGACCAAGTCACTTAAAAAACCTAATTTTAACAAGGTTCGGAAAGAAGGCGGCTCTATAAAACCAAACCAGATTGAAGCGAAAGTTCTGCCCCATTCCCTCTGGGAATTTAGGCACAGAATCGCAGCCGGCGCCTTTCCCCTCTTACAAAACTGTGCGACGGATTCACCCCCATCCGCACGCGAGGATCACAAGATGCTTATCGTTAATCAACCGGTAGTTTAAAACAGGGGAAAGAAAGAAAGAAAGAAAGAAAGAAAGAAAGAAAGAAAGAAAGAAAGAAAGAAAGAAAGAAGAAAGAAAGAAAGAAAGAAAGAAAGAAAGAAAGAAAGAAAGAAAGAAAGAAAGAAAGAAAGAAAGAAAGAAAGAAAGAAAGAAGGAAGGAAGGAAGGGAAAGAAAGAAAGAAAGAAAGAAAGAGAAAGGAAGGAAGGGAAAGAAAGAAAGAAAGAAAGAGAAAGGAAGGAAGGGAAAGAAAGAAAGAAAGAGAAAGAAAGAAAGAAAGAGGAAGGAAGGAAGGAAAAGAAAGAAAGAAAGAAGGAAGGAAGGAAGGGAAAGAAAGGAAGGAAGGAAGGAAGGAAGGAAGGAAGGGAAAGAAAGAAAGAAAGAAAGAAAGAAAGAAAGAAAGAAAGAAAGAAAGAAAGAAAGAAAGAAAGAAAGAAAGAAAGAAAGAAAGAAAGAAAGAAAGAAAGAAAGAAAGAAAGAAAGAAAGAAAGAAAGAAAAAGAACTCGATCGGGTGCCCGGAGGCGATGGTAGGGCCGTCGGCCCAGAGACTTGGGAAAAGTTCACGTTCATTGACGGATGGAGCCATTGAGCGGCTTTTAACTTTTGGAACCCATTTGCCGCCGCCGCCGCCGCCTCCTCCTCCTCCTCCTCCTCCTCCTCCTCCTCCTCCTCCTCCTCCTCCTCCTGGCGCTGCGCTTCTGCCCAGTCAAAGGGCCGCCAGCCCTTTTCTCTGCGCCAGATCCCTGCTTCCACGCTGCGGAGAAGCTACAGGTTTGCGGGGCAAGCCAAGAGCCCCAGGGCCTGGAGGGCAAAGGGGCTCTAAAGGCGAGGGCTACGGAGATCTCTCGCTTCCCTCCCAACTCGGAGGGGCCACGTAGCAGAAGGCAGGCGAAGGAAGCCCCCGCAATTTGCCTTTCCCCCTCCCCCGGGCTGGCTCTCTGCCGGCGCCCGTCCTCTCCTGGCTCGCTGCTCTCGCTGCTTCGTTGCGGGGAGCCCTCAGGGCTTGTGTCCCCTAAAGTCTGAGCATTCCCCCGAGTCCCAGCAAGGGGAGATAGATCAGGGCTTTCTTGCAGGGAGCCTGAAAAGCCAAGCTCGGGACGAACGCGGGCCGGGGGAATCCTTCAGCAGGCCAAATGGGCACCTGTCAAGTTCCTTCGAGGCGTCTGGAAGGAGCTTTCTCACCCAACTTCCTGAGTTCATCTCAGGTTAGGAACAGAGTCCCTGCCACACGTCAGAAGTATGCAGCTTGGCCAGGTGATAAACAGTTCCCCCCCACCCCGAAGAAAAGGGTGGGACGAAGAAATAAAACACACTCCTTGTCCTGTTTGGTACCGTCTAGATGCGTCGGACTACACCTCCCATTACCCTTAGATAGCCCGACACATCTGGAGGGCTCAAACTGGAACAGCCTGTTTTCTACAGGATTTCTCCCGTTTGCCTTGTTCAGTGGGAAGATATTTCAAGACCTTTGCTGTACTTAGAAGGAATATTCACGGTGTCCGGTTTTTCCCTCTCCAAAACTTGTATTCAGAAGTTCCTTCCTTCCGCTAGCTCAGCAAATAACAATTTACCATATATAAAGGTGTGCACGCGCGCGTGTCTCTCTGTCTCTCTGTGTTTGTATATAGAGACACACAAACACGTAGCCTCAAAAGTCAAGAGGTATTGCAGATGGCGATGTGTTGCGGGCTTAAAATTAAAGGAGCTTCTCTTTTTCCTCTTTTTCTCCCCCCCTCCCTTTCTGACTGTCTTCTTCCCTTAATTCCTGCCTAAACGGTTTTGCTCTGGGAGAAGAAATCTTTTCTAGAGGAGGGGGAGAACCCTTAAGAAGAGAAGGGTATTATTGTTTTAATCCTCTTATCCGCAGTCATTTTAAAACAGGGTGTTTTGGAACCTGAAATGGCGTCTTGTCCTCCCAATCCCACCCTAAATCCTTCTGGGATGGGAAAGAGTCTAAAGCAAAAAAGAAAAAAGAAAGAAAGAAAGAAAACCTTGGCATCTATTAGCAAGCCCTGCAAAGGATTTCAACAACAGCAAAGGCATGACAGAGCCGAAAAGCAAATAAAACCAACCGGTGCAGTTAGGTCTGCCAAAAAGCTACCTCTTGGCTGCCTTAGAGAGATTGTGTGTGTGTGTGTGTGTGTGTGTGAGTGAGTGAGTGAGAGAGAGAGAGAGAGAGAGAGAGAGAGAGAGAGAGTGAAAGAGAGAGAGAGAGAGAGAGAGAGAGACAGACAGACAGAGAGACAGAGAGACAGAGAGAGACAGAGAGAGAAAGAGAAAGAGAGAGAGAGAGAGAGAGAGAGAGAGAGAGAGAGAGAGAGAGAGAGAGATGGAATAGTCGCTGAAATTAAAGGAAATACTAAAACTGTTCGGTCTGTATCACGCCTACTTTTCTTCCTCCTTTTAATCCATCGGATTATTTAGGAATCAAATCTTAATCCCACCCGCAGTCTTCACACACACACACACACCGCGGCAAGGGCTAACATTCTGTGAAGCCACCTAGGCTTTTGCTTAGTTAACTGTAGTAAGGCTCCCGTAGATTAATTTATTTGGAGAAGGGGATTTTATTTCGATTTAGAAATAAACTCAGTTTAGAAAGCTGTATGCTCGGGTAAAGGGGGGGGTAGGATTTCAGCTTCAGATCCTATGAAGATGCCATAACAAGCAATGGATAAGACTGCAGTCACGGTGTTTAAAAATGAACCGACAGCTCAGTTCTTTGAGCTTTCTATCCCGCCAAGCGTTGTGTTGTGGTGAGAGACTTAGTTAGGACACACAGTTTCCTCCGCGATCGGGATAAAAATCCAATCAAAGGCGAAGAGGATGTTTTACAACGCGAATCTTTCCTCTCCTGGGTTTGATACCGAGGAAGGCATAGTGAAGAGGCGACGACTTCAGAAGTCCATAATCGCGTGGAGCAGGACCCAAAGGACAGGGCAGTTCTAGTGACCCAAGTCACAGCAATAGTTGGCAAGGAGATTTGTGTGTGTGTGTGTGAAGCTAAGTGATTTCCTGAGGATCTGTGAGGGGGAATCACGTGGAAGGGAGGCTTCAAGTGGGAAGGGGTGAACTTTGAGACTTCCGGCGATAACCCTCCAGGGGTGTCCAACTGCCGGCCCGCGGGCCGGTTGCCTCAGACGGAGGCCGCGCCAACCCCAGCTCCGGCAATGCAAAAAAAAAAAAAAAAAAAAAGTCGCGACGCGTCACGTGACGCGGGGCGTTTGACACCCGTGGCCTTAACTTGACCTGGGCTTTGGCCTGCTCGGAAAGGAAACGCGTCATAAAACTGTGCGAATATTCGAAGTTCAGGACTAAGTCCGGGCAGAGTTCTCTACATTCGAGCAAAGGGGGTCCGAAGAGCCTGCGGCGTTCAGCTGTGATCTTTTCCGGCACCTCGTTCATCGGCCTTATCAGCCTTATGACTCCAAGCAAACACGAGGCGCCGCGGAGGGATTAGTCTATCTGTTGCCCCCTTCGGCTCTCTTCGGGCGTGGATCCATTACTCATTAAAGCACTAATGCGACCCCTTTTCTTTTTTTTTTTCCACGGCTTCCAATTCGACCCCGTCAGCCTGGCTGAGGCTATTATGATCGGCCAGAGATTCAATTAGACTTTTACACCTGACTAGCCTTGGAATAAAGGACTGGAGCGAGCGGGAGAAACGCTTAAATTGCTACCGGTATTAGAAGGGAAAGCGGGAGGGAGGGGGGAGGAGGAGGAGGCAAGGAGGGAGGGAGGAAGACTTGGCGGCCCGGGGAGGGGGGCGATCAGCAAAGCCTCTCTTTTGATTGACGTGGGGAAGAGCCATTGAACATCTTGCAGGGGAGCTGCCAGGTCTATGTGAAGGCGCCTTTTAAAAATCCTTCCTGGATCCGCCTCCTCCAGTAGATGGCAGCTTTGCATGATTGGGAGCCCGGCAGGAGGAGACTTGGAGTAAAGCGAGCGCGCTCGAGTCCCGTTGCTGGGCGTTTCGCACGGCTCCCGAGCGGGAGGCTGCCTCCCTCAAGGCCGGCGGCGGCTGCAACCAACCCCCGAGACAGGAGCGTCCTCTCGAAAGGTAGGGCCGTGGTCCCCGGCTTGCCCCTCCCTCTGCTTGGCCGAAAAGCCTCCCGGCGTTCGAAACTTTGCCCGGAGCCTTCGCTTCTCTCCTTTAGGAGGCGCGCGCGCCTATCCAGGCCGGGCTCGAGCGGTTTTCCGCCTGGCGAGGGTGAGGAGGAGGACTACGAGGCGAGGATGGCGCTGCGGCTTCTCTGTCAGGAAACGAATCCTGAGAGGATCCGGGGGGGGGAACAAACTTTTGCGCGGGGCGGTCCCCAATCCGGGCTCCCTCGTGGAGATCGCCGCCAGCCCTTGCGCGGAGGCAGTTCCTTTCCCTTTGAACGAGCCTGCCCCGGCTTGACTTCATTTGGAACAGATTAGGCCATCCCATAACTATTCCCCCTCCCCTCTCTACCCATCTTTTCTTATCCGTTCCCCTTTTTCTCTTCGGTAAAGAGAGAGAAATTCTCTTGCCTCGTTTTTTCAAATGTAATGTTGAGCAGATGGTTAGAGGAAATGCATTTAGGCGCACAGGTTCGTTTGGTTAAAAGCTGCTTTTTATTTTTTCCCCTAGCGAGGCGGTGGCGAACGTCCCACGAATGGTTTTAATACTCAGCTTCGAGTCTTCAAACTTGTCAAACGTCCCGGCTACCCTTTGAATTCTTTTCCACGCACCCCGGAGGGGGGAAAGTGAAAGAGGTCAGACTTCCTTCCGTTCTCCTTGTTTTATTATTGACTTGTGGGGCGCCCCCCTCTCTCTTTCCTTCCTTCCTTCCTTCCTTCCTTCCTTCCTTCCTTCCTTCCTTCCTTCCTTCCTTCCTTCCTTCCTTCCTTCCTTCCTTCCTTCCTTCCTTCCTTACTTACTTACTTACTTACTTACTTACTTACTTACTTACTTACTTACTTACTTTTCACTCCGGCTCCTTTTCCGGCGCCCCGTCCATTTGCCAAAGGGCGCCGTTAAGACTTCAGCGCTTCCATTTGTGGACTACCTCATTTCATCCCTATTTACCTAACGATGTTTTAATAAGCCAAACAGCCGAGGAAGGCCACGAGAGACAGACTTGGAGGCGGAGGGAAGCGGAGCCGGAGGCGAAGAGATTAAGTCAAGAGAAAGGAGGCTGGAAGGCGAATATTTCGCTAGCAGCAGTATGCAAGTGGGGCGGGGTGGGGGAAGGAAGGGAGTGAGGATTTTGTTTCTGATCTGGGTGAGAATGTTTAAAGAGGATTGAAAACGCCAATGCGTGGAAAGCTCTATAGTAAAGCGCGTTTGGACTAGATAGCCTCGAGGGAACCACCCCACCTGTTTCTAGCACGAATGTAACTTTGGGCGGTACAGTTCGGGGCGAGTCTCACGAGGCAAGGGTTGAATTCCCTGAGAGCTCAGCCTGTGCAAGTGTTGAATGGGGCTCCACTTTCAAGTAAGTGGGTGGCCAAGTGTTGCAGAACTGCGCAGGGGGCATTTGGCAACGTGGATCTTGTCTTATTGTACTTAAGCGTGAGTTTTTCCGGGAGCGGAAATTCGCCTTCCTTAAATTATGCGCGTTTGGTTAGTTCTGCCCTAAGAGCTTCACCACCTCTCCTGCCCGCAGCTCCTCTTTAGCCCTTACCCCGTCCACACCAGGACAAATTTACGAGGCGACAGGACACGCGTTGTGACCTGGGGTTGGCAAATTGGCGGCTGACCAATGCAATCCTGGTTGCGCTTCCGTTAACGCTGCGAATCCGGACGGTGATCCGCCGGCGTATTTTCGAGTCAGAGACTGCATGCATCTCGGCCATAGCCTTTCCCGGGGCCATTGAGTAGGAGAAAGAGGAGCGTGCGCGCGCGCGTGGAGGGCGCACCTCAATTCATTCCAAGCTACCAAGACTTAATTTGGCCAAAGGATATTCTTCCTCACCCCCAAGTCCCGGATACTTAAAAACAGAAAGTCCTATGGTGTAGACTCGAAGTCCGGGAATAGATATGGGGTATTAAATCTCATTCTGTTAGAGCAAGGCAAACGAATATTTGCGAGTATGGGCAGGAGAGTTTCAGAACAGGAAACAAGAAAAAGTTCTATTTTCTATTTTGCATTCATTTATACTGCCTGTGGCGTTGTAAGATCCCCTTGTCATTACAAGAAATTCTGCCTCTCCAATTACTTGAAAGTTAATCCTGTTGTTGAAGATGGACCTAACTGCCAAGTAACAACACACACACACACAAATACCTGCCACGAGTAACCGCGTCCAACACAATGTTTGATTTAGCCTGCAATCCCAAACGTTGAGGAAGATGGGGAACAGATTTTCCAAATAAAAAAGTGTAACCTTGCACAATTGCTGCGGTTGCTCAGGCCTTTTAAAAATTATTTATCTTTCTGTTAACAGAGCAAACAAAATGAGTTATTGAAGAAAAGGAAGAGGTGGGAGGGGGGGAGCAGGCTCTGTTTATTTTCAGTAGGGACTTAACAATTCTTAATCCATCTTTTCTCCCTGTTCCCGAAAATTTAAAGTAATGCTTGCTGAAGGAAGGACAAAAACCTGTATAAAATGTGCAAAATAACTCTTAGAAGTTGATGTACAGGAAAAGTTGACCAACGAATTTCAGATGTCAAAGCATTAGTCGCTCACATTTCTCAGTCATTTTAACGGAATTAATATACATAGCACCGATTGATGGTTTTTTTTAAAAAAAAAGTTTTTTTCTTTTTTTAAAAAAACTTTATTTGGAAGCTAAATTGACGAAAGTGAAATCGTAGAACACGAGATTAGGTCCAGCTAGTAAGCTTTATATATTTGTGGGTTTTTTTACTTGCAATCCTAGAGGTGAAGCCTTATCAATTTATTGGGTGAAAAGAAGAAAAGCCAAATGAGTTGATAGCCGAGCAATAACCTTTCTTATCAAATGACAACTAGAATTGCTTTTTAGCAAAAAAAAAAAATGTATTCACAATTCCTCCGCGTGACATTACGAAACTTATCTCCTGCCTTATGCTTTCAAAGCATGGTGGGTGGGAATATTTTTTTTCCCCCATTCACAGCGAAGTGGACATTAGCCACACGACCCCTCCTGCCAAGAAAGGAATTCCATCTACCAGCCCCATGCCTTGGACCCGCAGAGGGCCGGCCAGAGAGACCTAGCCCCAAATTCTCTTCTGCCTTGGGGTTTTTTTTTTTTTTTGTTTTTTTGAAAGATCCTGCCTTGGAGAACTGGAAAGTTTGCAGATCTTTTTGGTTCGTGCGGGTACAAATAGCTCCAACTGTTCGGGGTGGATCCCAATGAAGAATTTCATTTTCGGCCCACTGGCGCTTTCCTCTCCCCCCCCACCCCATTCCCATCGCATAAGCCTGGGACGAAACTTCAACGCGAAGTCTCGGCCGGAATTTCCCGACTTTAGATGAGGCGAGTCCCTCGGATTTCGACGAAACTTGCTCCGCAACGAACGAACCTCTCTCCAAATTGCTGTCTGCTTTGGAATCAGGGCTTGCTGCCGGATCGAAGGAGGAGCAAATTGCTCCCGAAGAGGCCAGCCCTTGCAAAAGCCAGAAGGCCGCCGAAGCATTTGGCTTCCCTCCTTAGGAATGCCTGAGCCAATCAAACGGCAGCTTAATTGCCGAAGTTTGACTTGTGTTTCCTCCGCCAGGCATCTCCGTCGGTCCTCCGGCTCCAGGAGAAAGGGAGTCTGGATCAGCGGAGTGCAAATCTCGGGGGTAAAGTGCTGGGATCCCGGCCTCTGACGGGACCGAGGTGGTGTCCTCATCCCACTCCCACTTTCACGCGCGCGCACTGCCCGGGTAAGACCCTAGAAAGGAAATCGGCTCGCTTCTGCACCTTGGACGGAGCGCGGAAATGTTCGCGTCTCAAACCGAAGTTGGTCGGAGGAAAGGTTTAGGGGATTCCAGCGGGGTCTTACTAGAGATTCCGTTGAGCAGAAGAGGAAGCGACGGTGGGGGAATACACACAGGATCGCGCAGTACCTGTCTGCAGGAGTATTTGCGGCGTCTGCACTAAACTGCCACTCAGCAAAGAATTTGCCACTGCAGCGCGAGTTCCTCTTCCTATCCCTGCCAGCTTCCAAGTCTCTTTACTCTTATATCCAACCTTGTTAACTCTTGCTGCGTTTCTCACTCCCGTTGGGTAGCCACTTGTTATTTTGGGAGAAGGGAGCATATTTTTGGTCCCTACTTTAACCCCGGATAAAAAAACAAAACACCTGCGTTACCAACCCAATACACAAACAATCAAAATTGCTTTCCCACACTGAAGTGAACTGTGCCTTGTAGCTTTAAAGCTGCTTAACAGCTGCAGGGACCACCTGAAGAGCTGGAGGGTGCCACTTCAAAGGTCTTACATCCTGTTTGCTGGCCCACATTACTACATTAACTAGGCAGCCGATCCAGTTAGAAGTTTCTCACCCAATGGGCAATGCTATCTATCTATGCACGTTTCCTTCCTAGAGATTTCTGACTTCTTGTACCGTCTCCCATTCCCCGCCATTCCTATGCATACTGTAGTCTCCACACGGCCACGGTTCCATGAAAAGCTGACTGCTACCTTCACTCCAGACAGACGTTGTGAACATGTCCATGTCCTCAGCAACATAAAGAAATAATAAACATGAAGAAATAATTCCTCATTATGTTCTTCCAGGATGTTTCCCCCCCCCCTGACTACTTGGGATTTCTTCGTGGTCTCCCGTCCAGATATAACCCAGGCCTAATCCTACTTGCTCAGCTTTGCAAATTCAGACAAGGTCGCCTTTGCTATTATTTTGCCTCCCTTCTCCGGAGTCAACCCGACCAGAGTCGCCGGAAACTACTTTTAGTCAGAACCTAGCAGCCCGACTCGACCTGAGAAGAGAACGGAGAGCGAGATACTTTTTGTACAAGGGGAAAATGAAGGCCTCAGCAAACCTATACACGCACCGCAGGCTTTGTCATTTCAATCCAAGGGCAACTCTTTGGGGCCTAAAATATGTCTCAGCTCCGACCCTCTCATTCGGAAGTTTTATTTATTTATTTTGTAAAGTCCTCAGAGAGACATTTATTTGGTTAGTGAGCTAGCAGGACTTCCTGTTGGCCGTTTACTTCGGACCCATCCCGCCCCGTGGATAAGGACGCCCCGAACGCGCACTTCCAGCCTTCTTTCGTTGCGCAGGACAAGCTGCGAAGCGAAGCTCCGCTGCCGCTTTTCCGTCCCATTTGGTTGATTCTTCAAATTTCTTATGTAAATGACAGTAATAAATATCTAATCATGTCCCGCAGCTATATACGGCTTTCTGAGCCGCCCTCATTAATGAGACATCAAGCAAGGGTGGAGGCGGGGAGAGAATCACACACACACACACACACACACACACACACACGCTCAGTAGGATAGAGAAAACGGCTTGTAGAAGCCCACAGTTGAAAATGATTTCGAAGGGGAGGGGGGATAGAGATCCGCGCACGCGTTTGCCTTTCGAGAATACAGTAGTTAAGTCAAGCCTCCTCCGCCGGCTCTGGTGATTTCTTAGACCAGGGGTAGTCAACCTTGGCTCTTTTATGACTCGTGGACTTCAACTGACTTTGTCAGAACTCTTATCCAGCTCCCCCCACCCCCACCCCCCCCGATCGTCGGAAAAGACCGAGGGATGGGCAGGATCTTTATTGCCAAAATAGGCTACTAAGAAGTTAGAAAGGGGGGGGGGACGCGTCGAAGAATCAAAAACTGAAATGAAAGAAGAGGGAGGAGGGGAGTGGGAAGAAAGCAGTAAGTAAGATCCAAGTGAAGATAAAAGAGTCAATGAAATTGAACCCACAACACCATGAAGAAGTAAGAAATACAGAGAACTGAGCGTTTTAGGGATCCAGTGATGGGGAAAACCTTGGTTTTGAACCAGGGGAGAGAGATTTGTCATGGGAGAATTTTCATTTCTTCTCAACAAAACTCACATGTGTCCATCAAGAGCTTGGCTCCAGAACAATGCATTGCCAGCGGCAGGTTCTCTCTCTCTCTCTCTCTCTCTCTCTCTCTCTCTCTCTCTCTCTCTCTCTCTCTCTCTCTCTCTCTCTCTCTCTCTCTCTCTCTCTCTCTCTCTCTCTCTCTCTCTCTCTCTCTCTCTCTCTCTCTCTCTCTCTCTCTCTCTCTCTGTGTGTGTGTGGACTAAGTCTGAAATTAAAGCATATGAGTTTGATATTGTTTTCTTAAAACTAAACAAATGGAGTGATCACATTCTCTCCAAACGCATCAGTCATGCTACATTAAACAGCAGAGAGCTAATTATCCCAATTAGGAGGCTGATTTATAATTAATGGCTTGGACCAAGTGATAATTGGATGTTAATGGATAACAGTTTTGTCTGGAAGTAACCCCCATGCTTCCCCAAAGGCAATGAAGGTGCGCGGGGGGGGGGGTCATAAAGAAAAGGAAGGAAAGTGTTTCCGGTTGCTTTGGGCAGTCTTCAAGGAAATTTAACGGGCAAGAATAAAAGACTGGAAATGGATAGTTTCCTTTCTATGTAATGCTAGAACTGGAAGGAACTAGACGGTGTCCAATTTAACATACTTTCCAGTTACATCAGTTATTTTCCCCCCCAATGCAATCCTGAACACACTTGTGACCCACTTATATTTGAACTTCCCCAGCAGTCTTTCATAAAAAAATATATTTTGACAGAGCAAAACTAAAACTACTTAAATACTCTAATAAGACTATATATGAGCAGTATTAAAACTCAGCCACCCAGTTCCCCAGATTAAAAGTTTAATATATCCAAACAATATCTGGAGCGTACTTTGAAGTAGACACATGGAGATCACGGAAGCTCACTAAATTATTTGCAGATCCGACTTTACCTACCTACTCTTTTTTGGCTAATGCATGATTGGGTCCCATAGACTTGTTCCAGGCTTTGAAATTTAGAATGTTTTATTTATTTTTTCTGAAAGGGGGAAGATAAGACAATTTCCCTCAGTATAGGGAGGAGTAAGGACAAATGAAAACAGGTACCGTACTTTACATCTGCATGGTGCAATATAATCTTTTTGAAATATGATCTTAAGGGGTGATGTATCCCAATGTGGCCACTTCATAGAATCGTAGGATATATGGGTTGGGAGGGACTATGGAGATCATCAATCCCAACCCTATGGTCAGTACAGGAACCCACTACTGCAATACCCCTAACAGATGGCATCTGAGTCCACTTCTGAGATAATCTGTTCCATTTTTGTACAATTTGTACCATTTGAAGGTATTTTCTCTTACAATATCAAACCAAAATCTGCTTTCTTGTAAATTCAGGACTTCTTATCTGGATCAACTCTGAATAATTCTGCCCCATTTTCTACACAACATTCTTTTAGATATTTGAAGATACCTATTACTAAGGGCTTCCTAAGCAGCAACTTCTTTTAATAATTGCAGGAAAATAATTGTATAACTTCTGAAAGTGTCCATTCTCATTGTGCATGGAAAAATATAGAAGTGTACTTACAGTTATGAATGGTGCTTGCTTTTTTTGCTTTTATAGAGCCAGCGAATTCTAGTAATTAAAGGGTTGGACTGGGGGTGGGTGGGGAGATCCAAGTTCAAATCTATCCTCTGTCATGGAAACCTTCTCTCTCAGCCCAACTCAGCAGGCAAAAGTATTGTTCATGGGGATAATATGGAGAGAGATCCCCAGGTGTCAAGCACTTTGCAGGAAATAAACCTAACAAATATTTATATCCGTCCCAACTCCTTATTAACCCGTCTTTCCTTTATAGTAGCATAGCTTTCTCACCAGAATATCTCATCTCCATGAGGCCTTTCACTTTAAGATCCTGAACTTCACTTAACAGGAGCTTTTATTAAAGCATAACCACGCTGGCAGTCTCACCACAAATGTGCCTTACCGGTGGCTAGAGCTAATGGGTGCCTGCTGGTGCCTGAGATCCTATGCTCCAACTATCAGAGGACAGAGGCCTCTCTGTTCCGTATGCATCTATGGTACCTGTCATAGCATAAGGCCTATTAGCTGTGCCCTTAAGGGACAATAATAAAGGCTACCCAGAAGGCTCCTTTTAGGTCAGGAGAAGTGGACATTGGCAGGAGAAGCCAGGAATATTTTTATTTTTAACACAGCATTGGTCTCTGTAGCCTGTGGATAACTGTAATGGGTTTTGTCCCTAGAGTCATCAATCTCTCCTAAACACCAGACACATCATAACAAAAGCTAGAGAAAAACATTCTGTAGTGTCCAAGCCCAAATGAAGACTTCTGGCTATTACAGGCAGACTCTTTTGTATGAGGGTCAGGATCAAATTGATCAAACCCAAACAAGCCAATCCATCTGCATGGATGCTGCTGGCTGCTGGAGCAAACTTTGTGATGAATGGCCTGAAATTAAGAATCCAAAAAGCTGCGCTAAGATACCCAAACACAACAGGAAACGCTTTAGCCATTCATCACTTATGTAACAGTTCTCTGTGCTGCTGCTTAGAGCAGGATTTGCAAGCCAGTGACTTTTCTATTGAAAAAAATGTATATAAAAAGCTACAAGTGCACAGCAGCCAACATGTTATTAATGATATATGCTTTTCTATAACAAAATGATGGTAGATTTCAATTGGTTAAAAAAAAATTCTTGAGATTTTAGAATCTGAGATCTCCTTTAATGTTTTTGGCTTTCATGCTTCTAGTGTTAATAACAAGAAATATTGAAAATAACTGAAACATTTAGCTGTCAGTATGCTGTGGTGAAATTAACACGGGGTTCCCAATCCTGAATGATCTCAGAAAGATAAGCAGCATTGAATGTAGTTGGTACATGAAACACCAGGAAAAACCAGTACTGTGGCCTTTTATAAGGATGTTCACAGAATATGGTGAAAAAAAGTTAAACTGGCAGCCATAGTACTATAATAGAATCTATCTCTGGTTTTCAGGTACAAAGCTTGCATACAAAAACCAGACAATGCTTCAATCGCACCGGCATTGCCACTATCTTGATTTTTTTTTAATCACACTCTGCAAATATCCTTGCTAGCCAAGACTGGGAAGTAAAATGAAAAAACAAACAAACAAGAAAACTACATAAATATCTCAGGTGGATTTGACTAGAAGGAGATATCATCTTTATTTTCCCTTGCAGTAAATGCTTAAAAGTGCAAATGTCCAGATTTCTGTTAAAACACCCAAACATCTTAAAATATTGTTCTTTAATAATCTGGTCCTCAACTTCATTTCCTGAAACCTCTGCACTTTAGCTGAAGCCATTGGAGTTACCATCCCACCCTTAAAAGCATGTAGCAATAACATCCTAATTGTAATTTATCAAGTCAGTATGTTTTTCTTTCTGGATATTGCTATGGAGAGAGCTTGTTTGGTCTAGTCACTAGTGGTTAAGGTATCAAGCAGAAACAGGGAGATTGTGAGTTCTAATCCTAGCTTGGACTGGTCATTTTCTCCCAATCCTTGAGACAGTCAATGACAAATCAGTTCCAGAAAATCTTGCAAAGAAACTGCAGGGACAAATCCAGGCAGTCACCAGGAATAAAAAAAAAATGACTTGAAGACACGGAAAAGTAAAAATATTCCTAAATATGGAGAGAGTGTTCCATTTTAATATACTGCACATCAACTGCTAAAAATGCTCTAAATGAGGGTGATTTTTGCCCATTCAATATATGGTAGAAGGAAGTATGTTATTAGGACATTACTCTGCTTCTCTTTGGAAAAAGAACAATATCCTGTTTACTACTCAGACTGCAAACCTTAAATCTCTCTGATATTAATGGAATTTATTTGCAAAAAACTAGGATTAAGATGGTGGTACCATATTCATTTTAATCCAAGAAATTGGACCTAATCCATATTTTGAATCAGTATATATGAAAAGCAGAGCCTTTTATTTTGTATTTTTAAATGCAAAGTAATAATACTAATTCCATCCATATAGACCATCTCCTTAACAGATCCTAAGATAGTAGGCTTATAGTAATGTACAGCTGAGTGTTTAATCACATAGGTGAGGACAGGAACAATCTGATTCACCCAAATAAAAGGAGGTGGTTGGGGGCAAATAAAAGTTAAGTAAAAAAAACGAAGGAAAACAGTCACTTTAAACCTGAGGAGTGCAAAATTATTGCCCGAGTAAACAAGCCTCTACTGGTAGAGTAGATTATCCTTTTCATCTGAAATGTCTGCATTACTGACATGACCATTGTGCCCAAATATAAAGGAAAACATGTCATTTGATTCTATGTAATACTCATAACAGATTCATCCTGCTACAGCCGATTTTTTCCAGTTTTCAAAATCCTTTGCTGCTAAGAATTATTTTTCTTCCATATTTGCTAGGTGTGAATTCCTTTATTTGAGGGTAATGATTGCTGGACCAGCCTACATTCTGACTTTAAATATTTGGGGTGTCAGCCAGAGTTAGGCATCTTTCCAATAGACCCCTTAATTTTGGTGACACACTTCTAACTAGAACAAAGTTTGAATCCAGTCCTTGAGGTCATCACTCTTGTAAATAGTGTTCAAATCTCACTTAATTTTTACTTTTATGTTACTGTACTACACATTTTCTTTGACCTCTTATGCTTAATAATTATAGGCAGGTATCCATAAAAGACAGCGGTTTATTTCCTGAAACCTCTTTCATGGTACTTTTACAGAGCAGGTTTTATGAAGTGACAGATTATATGCTAACTAAAGGGGCAAATATTCTCTGCTAATTGGGCATTCCTTATATTTCTTTGAAACAAATCAAGGCATTCAACAGAAGAAATAAGCATAACGATTTTACATAAATTGTTATAATTGAGAGGCCAGACAGAAACCGACATAAGAATAAAAAGTGAAATAAACAGTCACAATGCCATGTGTGCTTTTTAATTTTCTTTTTAATATCCTTGTGCTATAAGTCAAGTTTGAATAACTACATTCAAATTTGCATAAAAGCAGCTGAATTAACAAAGCACACAAAGTTCTATCTAGAGATTCAGTATAGAAAATCTGTTGCCTGTTCTCCTTTTTGTATACATGAGAGATTTCATGCTTGTACAACAGTTTCGCTATTCATAACTGCTAACAAAAGTAATTTCTTGTGTTTTTCAAGGAATATGCCAAACTTTGTGGAGGTTTCTAGGTATGTTACAGAAAACTTTCAGTTTGTGTTGGCCATCAGTAATATTGCAACACATGGGCTGTGAACCTTCTCCAAATTGTCACCTACCAGATTCCTATAATTCCTAGTGGTGTGTATGGATATTTGGAGTGTGCCAATTTGAGGAAAATTAATATAGAACATGTGTTGTGTTGCATTGCTCAGCACTTTGATTTTTGAAAAAAAAAATAGTTTAAATCCAAGAAAACTCCATTGCCTACAGAAGGCAAGAACAGGTTCACTTTCGATGAGCATATGTAAAACTCCATGTGGACACTTAGACACATCTGCAATTGACAGGGTGCAAGAGCAGAGTCTTGTCCTCGCTGCCCGGCTGCCATGTCCTTGGCTGCGCTACTATGCACAGGCCGTGCTCGGGGGCAACTCTCTGGGGAGGCTACTGATGAGGGGGCTGCAAGGGGAGATGGGGCTGGGGCAGCAGCGTGCGTGCCCACAGAGAGGGCTCTGAGTGCCACCTCTGGCACACGTGCCATAGGTTCGCCACCACTGGACTATGCTATCTGGGTGCAATGAAGTTTGTAACCTCAACTCTCTGCAAAACTCTTGAAGATACTGGATGGAGGACAGCTGAAACAGGCATTCATTTCACATACCCTGGTCTGAAAGAGGATATATAGAAAAAGTAGTAGTTTAGCCTCTTGCTTTTATGGTCCATAATAAAGCTACATGCCTTAAACATCCTATGACGTTTCATTCTACTGGGGCTATTATAGGAATTCGCACACAAACCAATCCAAAGCCTTAATAAGTTGGGGGAGCTGATTACCCGTATTTCCAGATTATAGCCCATGTTTTAAGATAGTAAAGACACTGACTTCAATGAAGATCTAAAAATTGTTTCATCATTATGTTGTGAGCCGCCCTGAGTTCTCCGGAATAGGGCGGCATAGAAGTCAAATTAATAAATAAATAAATAATCATCTTGATATTCTATGTGTGCATGTGGAGGGACTTTCTGTAACATATTTTTTACACCAGAGAGGAGTAAAAGAAGAGAATGCTTATGCATGCGTATATGTAGCCTACTGCCATGGTCTAGACTTTGCTACCCATTCTGAAAACCTATCGAAAGGAGTGGGGCATCAATTTGTGATAGGAAGTCATGTGAATTGGTTTAAATGTTCTTTGGATTATAGCTAATTTTCCTTGAAGTGCGTGATTCAGTAAAAAAAAAAAAATAGACATCTCCAAAATTTGAGAATGTGCTACAGGTTGTACCAGGCAAAAATGCATTTCTCTCCCACATTCTCCATGTTACACATCTGCATCTACAAATGCATGTGCATATATATATATATACACAGAGACACAGAGTACAAGTAGTCCTTGACGTACAACAATTCATTTAGTGATTTTTTGAAGTTACAATGGCACTGAAAAAAAAGTGACTTATGAGCATTTTTCACACTTATGACCACTGCAACATCTCCATGGTCATGTGATCAAAATTCAGACACTTGGCAACTGATTCTTATTTATGACGGTTGCAGTTTCCTGGGTATGAGCGTTTTTGGCGATCTTCACTTAACAACCTTGCTACTAACTTAACAACTGCAGTGATTCACTTAACAACTGTGGCAAGAAAGTTCATAAAATGGGGCAAAACTCACTTAACAAATGTCTCACTTAGCAACATAAATTTTGGGCTCAATTGTGGTCATAAGTGAAGGACTACTTGTACAACCTTGCCCATGTGTTTGGAAGTCAGACCTGTTGTATCAAAATAAATACTTAGAGGGTTACAACCTCAGAACTAAGGTGACAATTTCTTCCTTCCATCTTTCCGAGAACACACACACACACACACGCTCAAAATTTCAAATATTAATCTGGTTTTAATGCTTCTGGGGTGTTAGAAATTTATGGAATTAAAACCCCAAATGCAACATAATATTCCCCCATCCATCCTACTAATGACAGCTATCCTACTAAATGTATTTACCTGCAAATTACCTTTGCTACCGGTACCACTTCTTTTTATGAAAATCTTTCCTTTGCCAAACAAGCCAAAAATAAAGAATCGTAGACTGAGTTGATATTACCTCTGTAATTTTAAAGGTAGCAAAAGGGGAGGTTATGAAACACATGAAGAGCAATAACACCAACTCTATTGTACTGGATTAACGTTATGCTAATTATACTTAAATATAGGAATCATTATGTTTTTCTCCCTGGCTGCACTCATTGGTTTATCCTGTTTGTCTCTCGGATTTTGGAGAATGGCTCCCTACACAGTATTCAGAGGTGGGACATTCCTGTTCTGCCTACTTCCGTCTCTGTTTTACTCTGATTCTTTTGCTATGGATCACTTTCTCTAATTCTCTTCTTTTCCCATCGGTCATGTTACGCATTGATGAAACCTTTCTCTTTGCCACACATTGTCAAAAAAGATTGGCTACAAACAACAGGGGCTATAATCCAGCACATCTACAAAGTAGTAGGGCATTGTTGACCTGGAAGTTATTATGCATGTCTTAAAAAAGACAAAGAAGGGCTCACACCTCCTTTGTTGTTGTTTTTTTTTTTCATTTCTCATATATATTTTTTAAATTATAAAAATTCTTTTATTAAAACCATTAACATTGAACATAAAAACATATTATGCAGCAATCATCCTGACACCTGGTATACAATACTAAGTATTAGTCTTTGAAAACGTCTGAGTTAGTAAGCCTTTTTCCCCACTCCTCGTGTCTAGCCTCAACTATACTCCTGTTACATTTTATTTTGATTGGTGTTTCCCCTATCCGTTTCAATATTAATGTGATCAACATTAACCATAAGATCCTATTGCTAAGCAATCATCCTAGAACATAGCATACAACATTAGGTATTAATCTTTGTAAACATCTGTTTTAGTAAACGTTCTTCCCTCTTCCCTTACATCTTCAAGTATACTCCGAATACATTTTGTTTGATTGGTGTTTATGCAACCCCATCCTCTACCTCTTTGTACACAGGGACTACGCACACTTGATCTTTGACAGGAAAGCACCTTGACCCAAGGCTGCAATTACACCCACTTTTACTTGTATAAGTGGAAAGGAATAAATAGAAAGATACCCAGTGGAATTTACTTCAAAGTGAAAACATATGGAATTCTAATATAAGGTTATTGCTCTACATCAATAAGCAAATCTGACAGAGTTGAGCAGGATTACCTCTGAATAGATATTCATAAAGATTTCTCATAGAATATAGATGCCAAAGAAACCAGAGGTGATGATTCTAACAGGAAATCTTATGGGCTTGGCCATTCACAATGGCCAAGGCAAGAATGTTGAAAATGCAGTCAACACATTTGACCTGAAAAATTGACACTTTGATAGAAGAACAGGAGCAATCCATTCTGGGTTCCTCAGAAATGGTCAGAGTGTAGAGTTATGCAAACTGAACTGTGAGACAAAAAAGGAATTCTTCTTTGAAAGAAAATGCAATTATATAATTGAACCCTTCTGAATATCTCAACAATAATTAGCAATAGCACTTAGACTTATATACTGCTCCATAGTGTTTTACAACACTCTCTGGGCAGTTTGCAATGCCAGCATATTGCCCCCAAGAATCTGAAGGATGGAAGGATGGAAGGCTGAGTCAACCTTGAGCCGATCAAGATCGAACTCCTGGCTGCAGGCAGAGTTAGCCTGCAATACTGCATTCTAACCACTGTGCTACCAGGGCTCTTTTTAAGATAATATATTAAAATAATTGCCATAAATGGGAGAGTATCTATTTATTTGTTGCAGTTTTAAACTGGAAAAAAAAACCCTGCTAAAAGTAAAAGATCAAACAACCTTGAATTCTAAGATGCCAAAATAGCTTCAGGATCTCTTTTTCTGTTCAGAAAATGATGTGAACATCTCACATCAGTGAACTGCCTTTTCTTAAGTTAGTCACAACATTGACAGCATTCTGGAAGTTGGTTAAGAGGGCGTTCGTCTGGTGGGCTCTTTCAGTTTCATGTTTTAAATGTCTTCATGTGAATTTTAGCATGATGCTCCTAATTTAGAGTGAATCTTGTTATTTTTGATGACTGTCTTGTTAAACCATAGACCAGCGGTTCGCAACCTATGGGTCGCGACCCCATTTGGGGTTGAACGACCGTTTCGTGGGGGTTGCCGGACACCGCGGTCCGCCATTTTTTTTTGTTTTTTGTTTTTTTTTGTTTTTTTTTCGTCGTGCACGCGCCGCGCATGCGCAGATCGGCCCATCGCGGTCCGCCATTTTGGGTTTTTTTTCATCGCGCGCGCGCTGCGCATGCGTGGATCAAGCTGTTGCAGTCTGCCATTTTTTTTCGTCGCGCGTGCGCCGCGCATGCACCGCACATGCACGGATCGGCCCGTCGCGGTCCGCCTTTTTTTTCCCGTCGCACGTGCTGCACATGCGCGGATCGGCCGGGTGCGCATGGGCGGGGCAAGTGGGGTCTCAACCTGAAAAAGGTTGAGAACCACTGCCATAGACACTTGTTTTACACAGTGGATACTTAATGTTGTATTTTGCCAATAATTTAATGCCTGTAGCAATACAGAAACTTAATAATTATCTAATATATACTGAAATTTAAAATTATTTAACCAACCTAATGTCTTCTTTATCTCCGCTTCATTGTTTGATATCTTAAAGGGAAATTTTTTTGAACCCTGATTTATTGTACATATAGAGTTTGGATGAATCTGAGGGATATCTGTAAATCTTATTTATATCCCTATGAATGTTATAATAGGGAATGTTTCCAGAGATATCAAATATCCTCTGAGAAACAAAGAACTTACATTAGGGCTCAGAAATCATTTATATTATGGGAATTGTGGAGACTTTAGACCTGAAAAATTTAAGACATCTTGCAAAGAAATCATTTATTTAGAGCCCTTCCAGATATGTAAGGAACTGTCACTGTATATGTATGGTGACTGATGTCTCTAAGTGGAATGTGTTTTTCACTTACTAACAAAAAAGAATAATACAGTGAGAGTAATGTTTATCCTGAATAGCAAGCAAGGATGAAGCAATATTTCTGTTGAAGGCTACAGCATTATCTTAAGGCTTTGGGGGTTCCAGTGCTATAGATTACAGCCAACATGGTGTGTACCTCTCTTTTTGTTCTGTTTCTGGCCCATCCCTACCCCCATTTCTTTTTGCGGTACTTACTTTCTCCATATGCACCCAGCAGGTTGTAACAGGTGAAAGAGATTGTTCTTGTCATAGTTCGGGTACAGTTTGTTCAGTGAAGACTTTTGAAGTTAATCCAAGGGTGACATGAAGTCTTTGTGCTGAAAAACATCCTTCCCTATTGGAGAATGAAAATATCAGGGATTATTGAAGCTCATCGAATTACAGAATTGGTAATTATTCAGGGTGCACTCTCTCTCTCACTCTCTCTCTTACAGAACTGCACCTCTTTTGTGGTTCAGATCATTTAATTACTATTAGAATATTAAAGTCAAAGTAGTTACAGGGAAGCATAATTGGTCTGTAGAAGCACCGGCAGCAGCATATGTGATAAGATGGCCAGAAATGGAATGTGGTTCCATACTTAAATGATGGCAGGGATTTTCATCAAGGCAGGTAAGATTCATTTATAACAAGGCTGAAATATCTGATAGGGAGGGAAGGAAGGAAGGAAGGAAGGAAGGAAGGAAGGAAGGATGGAAGGAAGGAAGGAAGGAAGGAAGGAGAGACATTTTCATTAAGGGAAGTAAGATTCATTTATAACAAGGCTGAAATATCTGATAGGGAAGGAAGGAAGGAAAGAAGGAAGGAAGGAGGGAGGGAGGGAGGGAGGGAGGGAGGGATTTTCATCAAGGCAGATGAGTGTCATTTATAACAAGGCTGAAATATCTGATAGGGAAGAAAGAAGAGAGGGAGGGACGAAGGGAGGGAAGGAGAACAGAAGAAAGGAAAGGATGTCATCTTTCTGTCATGTTTTAACTAAATATCCTGCAGGATTATAACTGGACTTGAACACAGGAGAATTGTACCCCTTTATGCTTTTTGTAAATGCTTCTGGTGATGAATCTAGGGATGACACTTTCTCAGCAAATCACAAATCAAACATGTTGATTAGAAGAACGAATTGTATAGGAAGATAATCTGGCATTATCAGCCTATAGATAAGATCAGTGAATGGATTGACTTACAGGCTTTTTTTAATATATGTATGGGTGTGTGTGGGCGGGGAGGTTAGCTTGGAAATTTGGTGGCTCTGCATAGTGTCTTCCATTCTTCTCTGTGGTCTGCAATTTTAACATCCAGAAATTCCACTAGAATTGTGGGGATATTCTCAGATAACTGCACATGATTGCAATTCTACAAAAATAATAGAAAGAACAGCTCCTGTTCTTTTCTTCTATAGACAATCCTCCTATACCACCTCTGTCCCAAATCTTTCTGGAAGAACAGGGAACTTTCCTGATCAATGTGGAGGAAATTCTAACAGAAAGATACATTGCTTATTTTTTTCTTTTGTATTGTGTTAATTGTCTTAAATACAGGATGATCCCATGGATACCTGCTGAAATAAAACCATTCAATTAAGTGATGATATGTTTGTGGTAAGAACTTAGGATTCAGATCAACCATTTGAATTAGGAGTTGATTTTTTAAATCAGTGTTTCACAACCAAAGTAATGAATACTGGAGATAGAGTGTTGAAAGGGTAATATAGTGAATATAGACCAACAATTATGTAAAGTTTGCTTGATCAATGTTACTTACAAGTATTGAAAGAATTCAGTTGCGTGCTCATTTTTTCGATATAATTTAGGTCCTTTCTGATATAATCATATAACTCATATAATTCTGACCAACAATTAGACTACATCTTCCAATTTAACGTAGACAACTTAAAATTATTCAGGAGATTATTGCAACAATTACTAAAGGACAAAAAAAATGCAGTTTGAAAAGTTAAATAAATATGCAGCATATGTTTAACCTACTGGGATTATTAACATTTTTTAACCATTTAACATTCTGCAAACAGCAAAATGGCTTATACCTATAGGGACAGACAAGCAAGGCAGAAACAATGTGTGTACAATTCAAGAAAGGAAACTTAATATTAAGATTCATAGGAAACAATGGCAAAAGAAAAGAGAGAATGTATTTGGGAGAGGAATTCAATTGACAGGTTTTGATTATTTTGCTTAGTCATTTTCCATAAGAATATCATCTCAACAAATTAGGCTTTTGTGGCTTGGATCTCATATACATTTAGCACTTTAAAGGCCAATGGAAAGGGATTTGAAAATCTGCACTAAAAAGCAAAAGGAATCAGTGAAACATGCCCAGTCAAGTTATTTTCTTTATTGCAAAAATTAGATCTCTTTTATGAATGTGATACTTGTAATCAATGAAATTGAGGGGCAAAGGCATAAAATACATAGTAGGGTTGGTGTCTATTAAAACAGAATCATTCAAGACACCAGTTGGGGAATTGTAGGAAGACTAAAATGACTTGCAAGCCTCAAGATTTAGGGCAAATTAAAGAAAAGAATCACATATCATGTATTAGAAAGCTATATTGCATGAATCACTATAAAATTAAGATTTGTGCTAGTTCAGAGATCTATTTGAATTTTGCTAAATATCTCAAGTATCATTCATTTTTCACTCTGGCATAATTTTTCATTATTAAAAGGGCATCTAAAAATCAGTGTTTGAGAAATCTATTATTTTTCGCCGCACATCTTTTTATCATAAATTATTAGGCTTTCTTTTTCTAATCTGAAAAAAAGCTTGTGGAAGGATTTCCATCTCATATGATGTAATGGAAATATGGAAAGCTAAACAATGATTCTATAATAATAGCAAGATATTCATGTACACTCCTTGGCTACCAGTTATTTAAATAACTACAAGGGCATCTACTCTGAATTTCACCTAAATACCGGTACTCTTCTCCTTTGAAAGCAATTTTGGGAAACATTCTATGTTGTGCAGATTAAAGGAAAACAAGTAGAAAAAAAAATAAGGAGAAAGTGTCACCACTAAAATGCTGGAAACAATTGCAATAACATCATCACGGCAAGAGAGATAAAGAAACATCTAATTAATGAATTAGTATGCCCAAGCCTTCAAAAGAATGCTGCTGAAATAAATTCTATGCATCATATCTCTACGAGGCATATCTTCCCTTTTCAAGTTATCGCCTCTTACTTGGTCAAGCAGCTTCTTATCTGATCAAAAGCAGAATTTGAGAAAGAGATACCCAACCCTACACGTTGCTCACACCAGCAACAACCTTGATGATAAATTCCCAGTTGGCACAAGGGACACTGTTCCTTCCACACCACACCTTAGATACTCCTCCCCACCATGCCCCTGGACAAATACAGTTCTCTCATGGATCCTCCCCCTACACTTCTGCCTACTCTGTCTGCTGAGTGATATGGAGATAAGATGTTCAACATTTAAGGGTCTCTTTCACAATTGCTTAGCTCTTATCTAGTTTGTCTAGTCATTTAACAACATTTATTCTCATCTTATCTGGATTTGGACTGTGGAGCCCTTGGTGCTCTATATTATTTGCTTGCAAAATTTCATTACCTGACTGGGTAACATCATCAATACTGCTATCATCATCATCATCATCATCATCATCATCATCATCATCATATCACTGATCCTCATCAAACATCAATGATAATGATCATCATCTGGATTTATTACTGATGTTTTCCTCTTATTCTCATCTGTAGGAAAACAGATACAAGACTAGCAGTCATTATTAATGGAGAGGTGAAGGATCAATCCCCCAATGTACCAAGGACAACTTAAGATATGCTCTTTTTCACTGCACAATGTTAATTTATATCATATGCCATCTAATCAAATGCCCCTGCTTATTCTCCAATTGGCTACAGCATTACCAATGCCCTCCAGCCACCAAACGACATAAAAGATGCATTTGCAGATTTTGAAAATTAAAGCCATCTATACAGCCAGTGGGGAAGATCAGCTTATTTGGTTGCTTAATGAAATATAAAGATTATTTTAACCAATGTAAGCACAATTCGACAGCTTGCAAAACACTGTAGCAGCTTGACAAATGGCCTCTACTATTTACAAGAAATTTGCTGCACACTGTCTTTTAAATATTTAATTTATTCTACTTGACATGTGCAAGGAGGTAAATGGGAAGTTAAATGTGCCTGAGCGCATTTCAGTTTGTCTCCATCTCCCCACAAATGAATGGCTCTAAGAAAATAGTTCTTTATTACATTCATATATGAGTTCTAATCAACAAAGAATTCTCCTTTCGTTTTAGCCAAAGAGCTGTTCAGAGGAGGAACTTCAAAGGGTTAAAATGAACTAGGGAGATTATGGGAGAGAGATTTGATGATGTTACATGCAGTATGGCGTCTCTGTTCCTGGCCTGTTTTTTCAGGGACAAGGTTTGTGCTTCTGCAGGTCTATACACTCACATTTTAAAAGATGGAACTATCTAAGGAATGCTATCAGTCAGTCCTTTTTTTTTTTATAAAATTTCTTTTATTAAAACAATCAACATTGAACATAAAATCATAGTTAGTGTTGTATATCAGTCAGTCCTTTTTTAAAAACATGGATTTATGACCTTTTTTAGACTGAAGACCACGCTTCACCTTGGAGTAGCACTCCTAAGGCAGATGTCAAAAAGAATGTGGGGCCACAGCAAAAATTAAATTCAATGTCATTAGACTCAATGATATTAGAAAGTTAGACCCAATGAATAGAAAACAGGGTCAACAAAAAAGTTAATCTGATTATTCCCCTCATCTTAAAAATTGTACTTTTATTAGCCACATTTGGGATGGCTCTGTGGAATGCATTCCTGATGTTCACATGATGTACCCTTGTGTTAAATGATTTGTTTCCTAGGTTTAGATGACCCTAAGGCACAGGTGTCAAACTCGCCATGTCACATGACGTGTCATGACGTATCACGGCTTTTGTTTTGCATTGCCGGCACTGTAGTGGGCACAGCCTCCGCAACCTTCCTCTTCTTTTTTTAAAAAGGTAGATCTTCTCTTTCTGATAGTGTGTAAGAATCCCCTCCAAGTCTCCCTTTCCTTTCTCCAAGGAAAAAGGTGTAACTTTTTCAAGTTACCTATTCAGCTCAGAAATATTCCTTCATCTCTAACCA
Organism: Bothrops alternatus; assembly: GCA_034064705.1. Lineage (NCBI taxonomy): Eukaryota > Metazoa > Chordata > Lepidosauria > Squamata > Viperidae > Bothrops > Bothrops alternatus. The sequence continues at coordinate 592,451 of JARGCV010000589.1, forward strand.
ATTTTCTACCCAGGTTTGACTCATGTATCTCTTGTTCACTCCTGAGAACAGAATATCTTCCAATTCTATCAACTGCAATATGCTGCCTATCTTTCTTTGTCAAAGAAAGAAAATACTTTCATAGTCTAGCAATCTATTTTTTAAAATAATTTTCTTTAAAATAATCATTCCTGGTAATATTTAGTAGCCAGTTCAGCCAAGCATGTGCCTATCCTGCATCCAGTTTTGGTCACCACGATGTAAAAAAGATGTTGAGACTCTAGAAAGAGTACAGAGAAGAGCAACAAAGATGATTTGGAGACTGGAGGCTAAAGCATATAAGGAAAGGCTGCTGGAATTGGGTATGTCTAGTTTAATGAAGAGAAGGATGAGGGGGGGGGGATGTGATAGCAGTGTTCCAGTATCTCAGGGGCTGCCACAAAGAAGAGGGAGTCAAGCTATTTTTCAAAGCGCCTGAAGGCAGGACAAGAAGCAGTGGATGGAAACTAATCAAGGAGAGAAGCAACCTAGAACTAAGAAGAAACTTCCTGACAGTTAGAACAATTAACCAGTGGAACAATCTGCCTCCAGAGATGGAGAATGCTCCAATACTGGAAGTTTTTAAGAAGAGACTGGACAGCCATTTGTCTGAAATTTTTCCTGCTTGAGCAGGGGGTTGGACCAGATGACCTCCAAGGTCCCTTCCAACATTATTATTATTATTATTACTATTATTATTAGTATTATTATTATTGTTGTTGTTGTTGTTGATATTATTATTATTTCCCAGGTCCTTCTTTGTTTCCTGGCTTTGAATAATGTATCCTGCCAGATAATGCCTGAATATCTTTCATGATTTCAGCCTGTTTTGCTTTTATTGCATTTATCTTGTGTTGAGGGCATTTTCAGAATTGTACTGCATCTTCACGATGTGTTTCCATCTCCACATTTATATTATTTAGCCAATTAGTAGTTAGAACATGGACTTAGATTAGGGCAGTCTGGGTTCAAAGAAAAGTGCAAACCTTGCCTCCTTTTGGGTAACCTTATTACCCTTCTGAGCCTAACCTGCTTTACAGAATTATCGTGGACATTGGAGAATCTCATTACATGGCCCTGAGCTGTCTGAAAGACAGCTGAGTTAAAAGTATAAGAATAAAAATAAGGGGTTCATTTATTCCCCACCCCTTGTTTGAATCAGCAGGAAAACCAGAAGTAAATATAGGTGACAAAGCTTAAATGTAATTTGTCATAGCCACAAGGTAAAGATGTAAGGCTCCTTAATAGAAATTTGCCCTAACTGCTACTGTTCTTTACTTTACACACTTAAGTGGGTGTGTTCTCTACCTCCAGGTGCTGAGAGTCTCTTGTGCTTCTTGAATAATGCTAGACAAACTAATGACACCCAACAACAAAGCTTTACGTGAGTCTTGTCTGCCTAGATATCTGAAGACAGGTTTGTTAATTAGAAATCTACTGGTCTATTTTTCTCAGAATCTTGAAAGTTCAAGCTTGCCTAGAAAAGACTGCCTTTTAAGATTTATTCAGTATATTTTAACTGGTCCAAAATATAGTTTGGGACAGCCCCTTCAGAGAAGAGAACAATGTTCAGATTCATCGGCTTTCACTGTGATTTTTCAAGCCCCATGAAACAACAGGGAAGGCAGAAGGTATCTCAGATAGCCTTGTGCACCATTTTTGATAGGAAAGCCACTTGAATGTATGTACCATCATCCTCAGATATTAATCAGTGGGTAACTTTCACAAATCACTGCACCAGTTGGTTTTTTAATCCCCAGTTCAGGCAGCTATACCTGCCTACTCAATCACTCAGGCAAACACCTAAAGTGCAGCAGATAATTTTATGGGTCTCTGTCACATTGTGATTGTGCAATTTCCTGCTGAAGGAGTATTGGTTGGCTCCTGTATGGTGTGTCTCTAAACAAGTGGGCCTTTTATTTCTCTCACAGCGCTCTATCAGTTAAATGTTGCTTTTGATTGTTTTTCTTTTGTTTGGGGCTTTAATTAAGTTAGATGTTGCTGGCTAGCCTCCCAATGGATAAAGAAGTTGGATACAATTTTTAAATCATTAAATGAAATAGCCATTTTTTGAAAAAATAATTCTGAACTATGCAGTGGGGTCTGACTATTATGCACTTATATACAGAAGGATGGTCAAATATTCATGTGTATATTTGATCTCTCTGAATATTGTTGATTGGAGTCAGGTTCTTTCACATTACGGAGCAAAAAATAATCAGAACTGGGCATTCTATTGCACTCTTGTAGAAAAGTTGTCATATTCAAAATTTACACAAGAAGCATTATGATCTCTTCACATTTTTAAAATGAAGAAAGGAATAGATGAACAATGTATACTTTCAATATTGACTGTCTTCTGACATCTCTAACTTGATACATTGACAAGGTCATCACACAAGAGTTAAAATAATTTTTCTAGGATTATGTTGCTTGTTTCGGTAACATTGACGAATATTCTGTGTATCATGGAGTATAAAGAAAGTTGTGTTGGACTAAATTTAAGGAAACCTAGATTCAAATCTGCACGTTCATGGATCTCACCACCCACTTTGTCTTGAGGCAGGAGAATATGCACAATAAATAAATTAAAAATAAAATTATTCTTTAGGGACGTTCAAATTTTCTATGATTGCTATGCATGGTTGGATTTCATTGGTTCTTGATTAACTTATTTTTTTCAAAAACATTCCTGCTTCTCTGCAAAAGCAGACATTTCTTTGAACTGATTCTTTCTCTCTCTCGCCCTCTTTCCCTCTCATATAAATGAAGATGCTGTTATTAGGGAAGTGAGTTCATTATCCTTTCAGCCATTGATGCCTTGTTGTTAACATTTTATGGGGGAAGGGAGCCATTTGTTTCCCTGCATTTCCCCCTCTGCCCCATTCCTTCCAGATACAGAAAGTACATGATTGTGACCAGACCATAAAGAATAAAATCTGTCTACAAGCCATACAAAGCACAATATTGGGAATAAGATTTTGACAGCCATGATCTATAGGGCAAAAGAAAACACAGAGGAGAGAGCAAAAAACAGCCCCTCTGTCCAGTTTCCATAAGTCTTTTATTACGGTATGTGCAGATGGAACTTTATGCCATAATTATTGAAAAGGGCCTTGCAGGACCATCATCCAGAATAGCTGAGCAGTGGTTTCAGCTGAATGACAGAAAGCTACTTTCTATCTCCCTAATATGGAAAGACTCAACATGCCAAGGAAAGATTATGAGAGGCTGGATTTCCAGAATAAAAAGACTGCTACAGCTAGAGGCTGCCTATTTTCCAGTGTTGGAGAATATAAGATGACTAGTTAGAGATGAAATCTATATCTAGTGATACTTTCTCTCTCAGCAGTATACAAATAATATTCAGTAGCTGACAGCAGACAAACACCCAAAGCTTCAACTTGCTCGGTGCTTCTTTTTTCATTTTTATGTCAATGTTTTGGAAGTTGTAACATTGGAGGAAATCACACAAACATAAAGATCACACTTTAAAAGTAGCAATTGTGAAGATCATCAATTGTCTAAATAAAACAATTTCTGCATCCCAAATCTCTTTCTGGAAAAGTAAGAGTAAGTAACAAAAATCAAGTTATATTAACTACATGATAAACTTCATCACAAGGATCAAGTTCATTAAGCCCCCATAGATTTGAGTAGAAAATGTTTATGATTTCAAAATACATCTTGGTTAGAATGCCCCACGCTTATTTTGAATAGTACCTTTTAAGAGAATTATTTCTCAAGCATGAATGATAAAACTCTGATATAATTCATTTATTCCTTACAAATTTATAAAATTCACATTTCAAGTAAAATAGATTTCATTTATGAAATGCAGAAGATTTGACAAGTAGAACCCATATTCTAGTCTATAAAGTTTATAAAAGCATACTGATAAAGGTGAAAAGTAATATTACTATTTGCAGAAAAACAGATGTTTCTATTTTGAAAGTGATCATGATTTTTTAAGTTTAACCAGTCACACGTATTTTCTTTGAACAAGCGAAATTGCACTTTCTGTATCAACTATAAAGGTTTCTATTGAGTTTGGCAAAAACAGCAAAAAAGAAAAAAAGGGGGGGGATCTAAAATGGACTCATTATTTTGAGAGTCTGGACTAATGTTTTTCAAAGTTGGCAACTTTAATATATATGGATTTCAACTCCCAGAAGGCTGGCCAGGAAATTCTGGGAGTTGAAGTCCACCTCTTAAAGATACCAAGTTTTAAAATCGATGATTTGGAGGGAGGTAAGAGAATTAGCCATCCCATGGAAAGGCATAAGAGGATGAGAAACTGTGAACACGAATATTCCTAATGGCAACACTGTGATATTGGTCTCCCTCTTTGGCTGCTTACGTGTCTGTCATATCTCATCCTTTCTCTGTCGAACTCAGGAAATTGTACAGGGATTTGGGTTATCTATTTAATCTTTAAAATAACCCCACAAGGTAGGTTAGGGTGAAATAGAACCTGTATCCTCCAGCAACAGAATATGGATTAGAAATTATCTTCCCATTCTCAATCCATCATTCTAAACAGTTCACCTCAGAACTTCAGTGCAAGGTATAATTGTGCTTCTCTATATTACATTTACCCCATCTTGCTCAGCTACCGTGGAAGTAAGCTGTTGCTGTTATGGTTGCCTGATCCATAGCTGAACAGGGATTAAAGATAAAACATGTATCCTTTGAACTGCAAGCAGAAAATGGGACTCTGCATTCAACATGAGATTCAACTCTATTTCTTTCAGCATTCTTGTTTCTTTTGCATCCATTCATTACCTCAACAATAACTCTCCAACCGGTTTCATTTCTCTGTTGCTCCAGGTCCTATGTCACCATGCAGCACTATGGAGTGAATGGCTATTCTCTCCATGCCATGAATTCGTTGAGCGCGATGTATAACCTGCACCAACAAGCAGCACAGCAAGCTCAGCACGCACCTGATTACAGACCCTCAGTGCATGCCCTCACGCTGGCAGAGAGACTGGCTGGTAAGAGCAAGGATGGGTTTTGTGTCAGGTGGGAGGGAGTATGGGAACAGCATCCCTCTCATGAGTTACATAAGGGTCCGACACTTTAATAAAGTCAGAGCTGAAATGACTGGAAATGTCCAATCTTTCCAGCTGTGTATAGGTTCAAAAAGGAGAGGAAGAAAGTATGTTGCACTTACTTATTTCTCTTCCTTGCAGTTCTCAGGACTTCTCACGATTGTGATTTTTCTTCGTTTTTAGTACATCTTCCCCTTCTATTCCTTTATTTTGTGGTACTTATAGAAGAAGTGCAAGCCTGAAACATCCATATTTGGTAGCAGTCAATTTCATCTAATATTCAGAAAATAATGAATGAGTTAATATCTTGTTAAAAGTATTTCTAAACCACTTCTCACTAGAAAAGCAATTTACAACCATCCTTGAAACATTGCAGAATAAAAAGAGTAAGAACAATAAAATCAAAACAACCCACTCCAAGGCACACATTATTGAATACAACTTTTCTGAGAGTACTTCTTTAATGCATTTGTATCTTTATGTATGGCACATTCCAAAACATGCACTGTTTTAAAAAGCCTCTTTTCCCATACAATTTTGTTTGTGTAAATTTGCGAGAGACAGTGAGAGAAGACCTCACTCACTGCTACCACTGAATGAGTTTATTTTCTCTCATTTTGAAATCTCTGGAGGACTTCTTTAGATTCCTCCTGGGACATCCTTATCTCTTCTGCAGTAGGAACTCTTTTTTTTCAGATTTTAGAAAATAGATCTTCCCAAAGATCCTTCTTTTTTTAACCAGGTTTTATGAGGGTCTGAACTCTCAGAGATACTTCCATGGATTCAGAAAGCTGAGCTCTGTAGACCATAATCTTCTACATATACGGTAGAGGTGAATAGAACAGCAAAGAGCCAGAGCTTCATGATGTTTGCCATTCCTTCTTTTCATCCATAATGTTTACCCAAACCCTGTGCTGTCCAGATTTGTTGACTTTGCTAGCTGGGATTATGAAAGCTGAAATCCATCACTTACGGTGGGACCTGATTAGGGAAGACTGGCTTACATACCAAGAGCGAATGTTTGAAAATTACTTGTACTTCTAATATAATGACGTTTACCAATTCAGCCTTGTACCTTTGGATCTTGCCATGTTGCTTTCTTTGGTCAAATCAAGCAGTGATGTCTAGTTTTGAAGCAGAAGTTTTTTCAATTATTATTTTGTGTTTGCTGCCATATTATAATGTTTTAACACATAAATTACACTAATTAAATTGGCCACATTTCTTATCTTCCAACGGCTGTACGTTTCAAGACATCATCTTGGAGGCCCGTTATGGCTCCCAGCACCGCAAACAGAGGAGAAGCCGTACAGCTTTCACAGCCCAACAACTGGAAGCCTTGGAGAAAACTTTCCAGAAGACTCACTATCCAGATGTGGTGATGCGGGAGAGATTGGCAATGTGCACTAATCTGCCAGAGGCTAGAGTACAGGTACCCATCAATCAGTATTTCTCATGGGAAGACAACTGAGCTAAATGCAGTTCTACTACCTGAACAGAGACGATCTGTGAATACTTGTTTTATCACGATAACGGTGTGGCACAACAAGAATGGCACAACTAAGTGCATCTAAAGAATAAAATAGTTCTTTAGCAGCAAAAATGCCTATTAGCTAAGATGGAAGAGGGTTGGTTTCTCTTAGAATGGGGACTGTACGTGAGTGCTGTCATTTCTTAGCCTTAATCCAAATGTTAGATCTTCTGAAAACTCTGAAAACAGATCATGTAGTTCATGAATAACTTTCTAATTGCTGCTTCAGAGCATACTATGATTATGAAACACCCAGACAAATGGATCAAGCTTCTTGGCCGTATTTCTTGGACCTTCAAGTATGACACTCTCTTGGTGATTAACATATGTACTTATTTCTGCTCATATGCTATAAGCATAGGATTAAATTGCACAACACACTTAATGTATTTTATACATACCAATTGCCTAAATGTTGTTTATGTACAGTGAAAGCTTGGAGCTCGTATTCTGATCAAGATCATTGCCTGTGCAGAGGAGCAGGTTTAAAGGTGTTTCAAAAAAATCGGAATACCATGGGCGAATTAAGAAAGTGGGGGGGGGGAACCCAACAATGCTCTTTTTCCTCTTCTCCCTTCTCTTTTTCATGTGAAAAGGTAGATTTTATAAATTACCACACCTTCTGTGCACAGTGGTTAGGATGCATAAACTGTTATAAACAAAAATGAGCTTCATATAATGTTATATATTTAACATGTTGTAAAATTAAGTCTGCAGATACAGTAAAGTTAAGGCATGTTAATTTGTAGCTCTCCCTCATTATATGCTTTAAAATATTATTCGTGCTTTTACTTAACACTGTACATACGTTTCTAATAGTTGCCAATGACAAATTAATTGTTTTGACGATGGCAACCCAAGACTCACAGCACTATCCTAGGCATATATTTTTATATAATTTTATTAAAGTTTTTTTTAAATATAAGAACTAATGCAACATAATATAAAGTAAGAAAAAGAAAAAAAAAGAGAAGTGCAAGAGAGGAAAAGAAAAAAAATAGAAAAGGAAGAAAAAAGATCCAAAGAAGTAGTTCCCAATTTTCTTCACAACAGTTATAAGTACAATGATATGTTTACCTCTTACATTATGGTTACAACATCTCTGTCTTCTTTCTAAAATTTATACTGTTTAATAATCAAAAACATGAATCAGAATTTCATTTTTTTCTGTTCCATACAAAAAAATTACAAGACGTTCCCGGTCAGCAATAAATGTAGATATTGTCTTTTCTTTGATCAAATAGTCAATGTAAGTCATGCATACAATAATCTTGCTGTAGTGATCATGTACAAAAACAAATGTCCATGACATTTTCCCAACTATTTATCCAGTTTATCCCTTCCAAAAAGAACCTCCAAAGCAATGTATGTATTTGGATCCAGAATTTTCTAGCTTTTTCACGCATCTACTAAAGATAATAAAATGTCCCTTCTTATTGTTCACATTTCCATCATAAATTTAAAGGGTCCTTATACAATTTCTCTGGTGGCAAATACCAATGATATTCATCTTATAAAGGTTTCCTTAAGATTACATATAATATAAGTTTAGATATTTTCAGCCACATTCTTCCATCTGTATATTACAACCAACAAATTTAGCCCCCTTTATCATGAAATCATAAAAATGTGGGTGAAGACTTTACTTCTGCAGCAACAACCAAAAATAGAGTTGTAGTTGTTTTATACATAAATCTCCCACTAAAACAAGATCTTGTATTGATTGATCTGCATTGTAGATTTATTGGGATAGAAGTTAATTTACATGGGGCTAAGACTTTGAATTATATCTTGTTTTATTTTTTTTAAAAAATAATCATTTTTCCTTCTTTTAAATAGCATTTGCTCCGTTTATATTCCACATTAAGCATTTTTACTCCATCATGAAGCCAAAAGTTTAGAAAAATCTATGCTTGTAGCACCTGCTTCAGTATCATCTTTCAATTTCTTGTTGTACTATTAAGCATTTTTGTGTAGTCTTCTCTGATATCTCCATTTGGATCTCCTATTTCTCTTTGAATTTTTCTAAAAATTCCCTCATTTTTTAACATAAAACTTTTGCTATTTAATTATAAAAATCACTCCTTGTAATTTGTCCCATCAGAACGGAATTTTTTTTCTGCTTTAATCTGTCAGTCAAAAAAATATCTTTTATGCAAAATTCTAATAGGAATTTCTGTAAAAGCAATTATATCTGATGTATCACTTGTATTAAAATGCTGCTGGGAAACCTGATTTCTTGTCTTCTTCCTGACAAAACACCAAAATATCCCTTAGTATGTTTCTTGTTCTTTCAGATCTGGAATTTATTCTACATACTTTAGCCATTTCTGCTTAAGTGTCCTCTTCTTCCTAATCCAAAACGTTTGCCAGGGCTTTAATAAACTCTTTTCTAATATCTTTATTCCTCCTTTATTGCTCTAAGTCTGAAACAAAATTCCTTCTTTCTCAATTCCAATAGAGCTAGATTATCTAGTTCTCTTTTCAATTCTCTAGCTATAACTTCTGTCTTATTCTCTAAAATGTTCAATTTAGTCATTGACCTGTTTTACTACATGGGCACTTGTTTTACAAGCTTGCCATCTATTTAACTTCATCTTTCATCTCCTCTTCCATCTTTACAAATCTTTCACCTATTCTTTTTTCAAAAATTATCAATTGGGTAAAAAAATGATTTAGTTACTTCAGTATCAAGTGACTCTGCTAATATATTGGCCAATTCCTCAAATATTTCCTGAAGCAAATCTGGTTTAATTCCTTCCTCTGCAGGTTGCACTAATTATCCTCTCCTCCCTTCCATTGTCACTGCTTTTCTAGTTGTCTTGCTTGTACTGTAATCCCAAAAGGAAAGTGGCTCAAAGAAGTGGGGGGGGGAGACAATCTTTCCCCCCTTTTATCTTTCTGTGCCTTTAATACTTTTGTCTTTAATGCCACTCCATAATCAACCTCACAATGGTCATCTTCATAGCTACAGTCAGCATTACAGTCTTACTCATTACTTTTTTCTTTTAGTTTCCAAAATCTATCAATTGTCTGGACTTTTTAATAGTAAACAGAAAACATTCCCACAAAGGTCTGGTTCATAAATTTTCAATTTATTCAAAAGCATTTTCACAAAAACTTGATCTTTCAAAATAACTGTCCCCTTCCTCTGTTTTAAACTTTCTTGTATCAGCTCCTTGCTAAGCTTTTTGCAAAAAAGAAAAAAAAGGGGGGGTAAGTCATTAAAGCTCTTCCTTCCTTTTTAATAAAAAAAAATTATAACTCCCCAAGTGGAATCTTATCCCATCACTTAGAAAATATCTCTTTAGCTATAAATTAATTACATGCTGATTGTGAAATCCTCAGCTCCTGTAGTCTACTCATGAGAAGCAGCTATCCAGAGTGCAAATGGATGATCACCTGATCTCTCTTTTATCCAGAAATATTTGTGCCTGTTGATCTCTGCTGATCTGGCTGCTGATCTACATTGTATTGCCATTCCTGCTTTTTCCTCATGATCCTCGCCAGAAGTTCATCACTAACCTATGCATATTGACCCAGCAATAAATTCAAATACACTTAATGGCGTTTAAGTCTGAACAGTTTTTAAATTTAAATAGAATATCAAAATCTTCTATCTGCTTTAATTTTACACCTTTATCAGACCCAGATTTATTACAGGTCATATTTTCAAACCAAGCAATTAGGAGTTCACTGCTAGCCATTTATAAACAGGGGAATATGCTGATTAAACATTGAATTTGTTTGAATTTGTACATGTAATTTGCTAAGGTTTCTGGAGTGGGCATGATGAGAAAGATTCAATATTCAGTACAAAATGTTTACCTTTTATTCTTTACTTTCCCCCTTTTCTTTCTTTCCTGTTTTGGGGGGGAAACAAAGGTTTGGTTTAAAAACAGAAGAGCTAAATTTCGAAAGAAGCAGCGCAGTCTGCAGAAAGAGCAGCTACAGAAGCAGAAAGACTCGGAAGCCAATCACAGTGAAGGCAAAGCAGACACTCCTGTGTTAGAAACACCGACTCCAATTCCCGATGCAGACAAGTCTCTGACTTTGCCAAGGGAGGTGAATGCAGAGCTCAGCCTGACTCTCTCTGAGCATTCAGCCAGTGAGTCAGCAGCCGAGGACCAGACAGACAAAGAGGAGGAATTCAAGATCTCGCTGGAGGAGAACAAGGAAGAGAAAAGCCCTGGAGCAGAAAACAAGGTGCTGAACAGCAAGAGGACAAGTCCAAAAGCAGGTCAGAAGAATACCCATCCCCTTTGCTAAGAATTTTTATCTCAAAATCCATGTTAGATTAAAGTATGCCAACTCAGGATCCAGATCTCTTAACAATGTAAAAGGTTTTCTTAAAAAAAAAAAAGATCTTGAGGGTAAAGAAGGGAAACACACAAGGACAATGTTCTCAGAAAATACTGAGAACATTAAAAAAAACCCTTTAAAATAATCACACTGAACCATTTCAGTCACTTAAAGATAGATTATTTCAAAAGGGAATTTTTGTCTCTGAAGAAAAGTGGCCTAAACATTTGTCATAATTGGCTTCTTTTATGTCTTGAGTTAGTCCTTTACCTCATATTTGTTATGTCATTCACTGAGTCAGACAGAACAATGCCAATGAAGCAATGGGGCTGCTTCATTTTTTTGGGAACTTGGGCTAGCTAGGAGGTTATTTCAAAAATCCCCAATACTCTCAAAGCATTGTCATGACCAGGGGTAGGCAACCTTGGCTCTTTTATGACTCGTGGACTTCAACTCCCAGAATTCCTGAGCCAGCTTAGCTGGTTCAGGAATTCTGGGAGTTGAAGTCCACAAGTCATAAAAGAGCCAAGGTTGCCTACCCCTGGTCATGACCCTAAAGTTGCCCATTTTTACCTAAACTTCAAACTGAGCCTTAACCTGGTAACAAACTGTTATGTGTGAAGGTATCACCAGAAAAGACTACCATTAACTCCAGTCTTAGAATCACAGTGTTGCAGCTTTATATTATAAAAAATCAGGGAAGACCTTCATCCATCTTAGTGAGGCTTTGGAGCAATTTTTCAAGTAGGGCAGGCTGAAGGGATACGTACAGCATTCTCAGCTATTTCCTACAAGCAGAAGCCCTGCATTCATCTTAGTGTGATGTGTTTTTTTCTAGCCTACAATGCAGGTTCACATTCAGTTTTTGCTCTAATGAATGCAAGGGGAACATTTCACACAAGTGATTAATTCTTGGATGAGTTCAATCCAGGCATATACCAAGCTATGTGGCAAATATTTAAAGACTAAACGCTTGGTGCCAAGTAATGAGGTTGCCTATGTAGAAAGTTCGTGTTACCATCACTTTGTTGTCACATAACAATCTGGCAAAGGAGTGATGTAGTAACACTGAGCATGACAGCAATAAAGGAAACAGAAATGTTATAAATAGCTGCTGTGTAAATTTTGGCCTTAGACTTAGATCAGACAATATTATTTTCTCCTCCTTTGAACTTTCTCTTTACAATTGCTAAAGGAATCTTCTAACATTTTCTAACCCAGGTCTATACATTTATTATTGCATGAATATCTGTGCTTAGAAATGTAGGCATGTTTTAATTTTTGTTGTAAATCCCTACCACTGAATGAAATTGATGATATATAAAGTGAACAATTCTAAAGTGTTTTTGCATTTGTATGAAAGGAAGAACAAATTACTGTTCCTGAAGCTATCATGTTTTATCTGGATCAAAATGACTAAGAACAATTGGCAGAGTTTCAGACAAGAATGCATCCAGTGGCATCTGACATTCTGGGACCCATGTTCTTTTACATGAAAGAGGGAGCTGTAGATTTCCAGAGGTTGCTAAATACATCTCCCTACATCTCTTGGCATTGGGATTTCTCTCTGGGGCTGCTGGCAGTTATGGAGAAACAACGGGAAGGCCAGAGGTTCCCTACCCATTGTATACACAAACCATGTTTTCAAGCATGGCATTACATCCATCATTCTTTCTCCCTTAAAACGCTGCCCAGAGCTTGAGACAACTTTTAAAAATCCCAATGCAATTTTTTCATTCTAGGTCAGAGCTTAGGTCTTCATTGACTTGATTTTGTTGTGTTTAACAATGCAGATTCCCCTATCAGCACTGCTGCCACCGCATCCTCCAGCAGCAGCATGTCCCAAGCACATTCCTATTCGTCTTCTCCTCTCAGCCTCTTCCGCCTTCAAGAGCAGTTCCGCCAACACATGGCAGCTACCAATAACTTGGTCCATTATTCATCCTTTGAAATGGGAAGCCCTTCTACCATGCCATATTTGGGCATGAATGTCAACATGGCACCCCTAAGCTCATTGCATTGCCAGTCTTACTACCAGTCCCTCTCCCACGCCCAGCAGGTGTGGTCCTCTCCAATTCTCCAGGCATCTTCCACTCTTCCCAGCCTGAACAGTAAAACAACCAGTATTGAGAATCTCCGGCTGCGAGCGAAGCAACATGCTGCCTCTCTGGGACTGGATACTTTACCAAACTGAGGCGAGCCAAACTCCAGCAAAAGCCCAATAAACAGATGGCTTCAAGGAAATGCCCAAGTCTCTGCCACGGGAGAGAAGGATTTCTGATGTAGAGCCTGCTACTTTCAATTTTGTCCCGCTTAAGGTGCTCCCATTTGGGGGAAAGGGTTTGCAGAAGTCTTGTGGAGTCCACATCTGGCATTACCTCTGCCTCTTTGCACTGGCCAATTTAAAAAAAAATAGCCTACAGAAAGGTGTTTTAAAATGTGAAATTGTCTTCAGAACTGTGAGTCAAATATGAACTGTTTGGGAACGTTGTTATTACTCTATGTGTTGAGAGCTTTGCTTTTATTTGGGGTGGGAGCAGAATTGGGAAGAGGAAGTCCCACTTCAAACTGTATATAGTTTACATGTTCTTTCACTTGTGTGTTAACATCAGTGTTGCCTTACGCAGAATTGTGGAACACCCCTCCTTCCATTTTCTTTTGCCTTTTATACTTATTCAGTAGATAGAATAAATACGATCATTGCAACAAAAGACAGAGGAAAACAAGTTAATTCTTTATCGGCTGGTTTTACACAGTCAGCATTCCTAATGCAGTTGAACAAAAAATAGTTCTGAAACTTCAGTACCACTTTTGCTGTATGTTATGAACACCAGGATATAATTAAGAATTGATTCTTGGTTAAGCACTTGCAGTCGGACAGGTTCAGATTTTTTTTTTTTTTGGAAGCACTTCCTCAAATAAAATGGCTGAAAGCCCTACTAATTTTTCTGTACAAATTCCAAAGACTATTACCCGCTTTCTTTCTTTCTTCTGCTAAGATACATAGTTTTCTATTTGTATGTTTGTGCAACTTTGAAACTAAAACACAGTTATCCAACAGTGTGCTTTATCTGCCAGGTCTTTTCTATATTAGTTGCATGCAAGGTCAAGGCAAGAGATGTTGACACCCTTCTAATGGGCAACGCATGGCACTGTTCTCCTGCCACCCAGACAAAGGGCACTGTACTGTATCGAATACATTTGCTGGAGATAGGAAATCCCAAAGGCACTTTTCATCCTCCATGTAATAATAGTAATAATACATTTCATCACCAACTATTTTGCTGACACTTTATACCATCTCAATCTGGTTAATGGTGGAGCTAGTTGTTACATCTGTGCTCTAATTCTATTGACTAACACCATCAATATTCCAAATGTGTCTTCAACCCAAGAAGATTGCCTGCAATACCACAGTGCTTTGTCTCCAATTATGGAGTGGTACATCAACATGAGAAATGCTCTTAAGAAAATATAAAAAACTTCTACTGTATATATGAGGCATTTTCATACCCTCACACTTTACAAAAGTTGTGACTGACCTCCTGACTTTGATGTCTCTAAATTATTTAGGGCCAATTTAAATCCAAACAATGAATTTCTTTAGATTGGGGAAATCAAAGTGCTTTCTGCATGACAGTGTTTTCAACCCAAGAAGATTGCCTGCAATACCATAGAACTAGGTCAGGATTTGAGGGTAGATTATGGTGTTCTACTCTAGCTAATGTCAAATATATCAAACAGAAGAAGACTTATTACTTTCAATTTGGAAGACAATGGTTAACAACCACTTTTTGTTTTAAAACATCTACCTGGTATCTACAAACAAGGCCTGCTTAAAGGAATATTTTTTATATGTCTCCAAAGTAATTCTCTCCAGATTTGTTGGATTTCAAATTCCCTGACTTGCTGGCTATGAATGATAAAAGTTGCTGTAGCTCAGTATTCCTGGAATGCAACAGGTTGAGGAAGGCAGAGATTAAATAGTACAAAAGTGAACAACTTACACAGAACACTGAGAATTTAAGAAGTGAGGAAACTCAAAGTGATATTAAAAAGTTATAAGAAAGATGCTACAATGAAATGAATCTTTCATACAAATTAATTTCCTGTTAGAAGACATAGTGCAAATACATGGAAAAAATGTTTTCCAGATTTTTTCCCCAGCTTGGTTTCTAATGCCAACAGCTAAATAAAAGAGAAATCTTACAATGAAAGATTGTCATTTTAAAATATTATTGCCTAACGTCTGTAGGAACTTAAGAAATTAGCAAACTTATTTTAGAACCTTTATTTCTATAAATGAAACTTTTTCCTGTGATTTCTTTCCCCCTAAGGGTTGCAAAGCTTATTCTGGTAAAATTTAAACTTGCTCAATCCAGGTTTGATTTTGGAGTTTGCAAGCATACCTCCTGTGTTGAGTGCAAAACTTTCATTATTGTTATGATAAATTTTTTTTATTTAAATTATTTTATTAAAACCATCAACATCAAACATAAGTTCATATTAAAAATCAATCATCATATATCCTGCAATACAACTCTAAGGATCAGTTTTTGTGAACGTCTGGTTTAGTAAACATTCCTCACTCCTCACATCAAGCCTCAACTATACGCCGGTACATTTCATTTGATTGGTGTTTCTCTTATATATGGTCTATCTACTGTTTCTAGTCTATCACCTATTGTTTATTCGAGCTTCAGAAGTAGATTCGTCTCGGTAGTAGTGCAATCTTTTATGATCCCTAACAAAAGATCCTGAGGTAGAAATTCAGTATCCTGAGGTAGAAATTCAGTACGCTTTTCCAATAATAAAGCAATCAACATTAAATCTGGGCTCATATTAATAAGCTGTCCTCATAAGACCTGAAAATACAGCTCTTGTATATGTACACTACTTATATATCTTCAAAATTTAAGGTCATACGTTCTGCAAAAAAAAAGCTGATTTTTCATTCAGGAACATAATGCATATACAATGTTTTTACATCTTGTAATTACTGAAGTATTTAATTGCCCTCTTATTTCAAGGAGTTTGTAATTAAACTGAGGAAAAATTCTGTTGCTCTGAAAGCTTTCATTGAATGTTAGTTAACACAGAACATGCCAATGTCAAAATTACTTTAGCATCTCTCAGATGCATTACAGTAAAAATTTGATTTTGACGGAGAAAAATAAATAGTAAAAAGAAAAATGAATGAATTGTAATGTAAATCAGTCTTCCCCAAAATTATATAGATGACCAACTGGCTATGTCACAGTCTGGTTAATAAAATAATATGTTGTACCTTTTAAGTACATGTGAAGCATACCTGAATAGAATCACAGATTTTTGAGTCTGAAATGGGTGATACTGTATTCTGAATTTTTTCAGAGTAGTTTCACACACAGTTTAGAAGCTCCGTCTTGAAACGGATCTGGTCAGCACTTTGAATATTTGATCCATATTTAAGCCCTTGGAATTCTCTTTACCCTGTTTATGTATCTGAAGTCTAACCAGTTTTTGAGAACAAATTGTATTAAAATAACAGCCAACTTCACACTAATAGGTAAGGAAAAAAAGCTCTTAGGTTCTAGTGTATCCTTTTTAAGTGCTTCAGGAAATTATACATTTCCCAGTATAGGTGAGGAAACTTTCCTTAACTCAAGGATCATATTGCACTTTCACTTTCCAAGGGCTGCATGCAAAAGATGGCAGGAGCCCCTGAAAAAAGTGAGGGTGACAAAAGTAAGAATTTCATCATCTGCATTCAAACCAAGCTGCTCATTCTCTTATATAATCAATGGCACCCACTCCGTGAAGATATAATTAGCCTGGGCAGAGGAGAAGGAAGCTTTCCATTGAGTATACGATCTCTCTCTGATTTTCAATATCACATACACAAACGTCTTAGAGCAGTGATGGCGAACCTTTTAGAAACCGAGTGCCCAAACTGCAACCCCAAACCCACTTATGCATGGTCGGGTGCTGGGTGGGGGTGGCCCATTGGGTGGGCGTGGCTGCGGTGGTAACAGCAGACTGGATGGGACTAAAAAGTTCAATCAATCAATTCCAACTTTGCAAGATCTTTTTTGACTGATTGATTGACCCCCTTTTTTTTTTGTACACAGAGGTGGAGGCCTAAAGTGAAAAGGTTTTATAAAACCCAGCTGAAGGCATAGGACTGGGGCGATGGCACGCGTGCCCACAGAGAGGGCTCTGAGTGCTGCCTCTGGCACCCGTGCCATAGGTTCGCCACCACTGTCTTAAGAGACTGAAAGCCAGAAGGTGGAAACAAAACTAAGCTATGCCCCTTATCCCTGAAATATTAGTTTTTATCTGCAGACACCTGATGAACTCCCTGTTTGCAGTCTGAAGCAATGAAATGAACTGTTTGTTTGACACCTTCTCCTGAACATTTTCACAATAAGGCTATGGGAAATGTTCCAGATATTGTTAAGCTTTGAACATATCTGCAATTTCCATTTAAGCTGCTCCTGTCCTTTGCTCTTGTCTAAATCAGTCTTGGTGAAACATACCTGGACTGAGTCGGTTTAGCTATTGTTTGCTAGGAAGATTAGACTGCAGACTGCGGTGTCCTCAAATTGGACATTCCCATGTTGTGTGCTCTTACCATGTTATTGAAGGAAAGCAATTGCCAATTACTCTGTCTTTCTGTGCATTTTCATGTCTGTACATATATAGGAAGATTGATAAATACAAATACATACATTTTTGTATATGTATTTGCACACACACAAATATAAATACATATATAAATTTATATAGACATATAAATTTATATATTTATATAAATAATCCAAATGCATATATAACTGGATTCAACACCCAACTTCCAAAATAAAATTCCATGCTTGCCAATTGTCCTACACGATGGTATTTTTTTTAATCTTTTTTTTTAAAAAATACCAGTGTTTAAAAAGGTTGCTGCAAAATGTTTTTGTCATTATTCTCTTTCCTTCAGCTTGCAAGCTGAGGGCTTTTAAAAATAATAGTTCAGTGTTTCATCGTTTCATTATTCTTTTTCAATCCCTGGAGATAAATGAGAGGGAGAATAAAAAGAACCATTGTAGCTATCTAAAAAAAAGAAATTAGTAATTAAAAACACACACATTTCTAATGGGTTTGGAACCAGCAACCTCTTATTTATCAACCCAAGCTTTTAACCACCATGCTGTCTGACTGACACTGCTACAAGTAATGTATTTGATCAGGGCAAGTACTGTTTCAATTTGGGAGCATTTTTTCCCTCTTGCAAAGTAGCAAATGAACTGCTGGGGTTAGCCCTTCAGTTGAAACAGACAAAAGAACTTGGAGTGACATAAGGCAAAAAGGCTACTTTCAAACCATAGCAGGAAAAGCCCCTTGAGATTCAAGGATGGAGGTGAGTAAAGGCTGATATTATCCACTTCTAGACTGAACATATTTACTGTCTGATTGTGGGAACAAGCCTGCAAGGCAGTGCAGATATACCTTACAACTCCCAGTATCCTGTGGCTAATAGAAGCGATAATTCAGTAGCAACTGGAGGGCTACAGGATTCCTATCCCCTTATATATTAAATCCATATATAAATTAACAGTGAATTAAAATGATTAAAGATGTTGTCTTTCAAATACAGTCTCCTTTGATAAAAGAGATTACGATCCTTTCTGGTCAAAAGTTGTAAACTGGGGATTATCAAACTTTTTCAGGGTATGTAATCTGTTAGCTGAAAGAAATATTTCCATACCTAGAACTCCTGATCAGGAAGTAAAGATTTAGTGATAAGAGACTTTCTGTGTTCAAGTGAATTTTTTCCCCTCTGTTTTTTGCTTAATTTCTTGTTGGAAACTCATCACATTCTTGTGGAATCCTAAAATTTTGCAAAACAGAGTTTGAAAAATCTTGGGGTCAATCAGTTCTATCTCCCAAAAGTCAAAGATCCGTTAAAACTTCCTGAAGATGGGCTACTTTGTACAGTTATATATAAGGTGCAGAGCTAAATAAATATCCTGCTCTGGTGGTAAGTGGGAACTGCCTCTGAAGCTTGTTTTCAAAAGTACAAATTTTATCAAACCGCATATTGGTTTTATAAAATAATGATATATAACAACTTAAAGATGAGAAGAAAAAAAACATGAACGCAGTATGTTTATTAGGCCCACCCAACTACTCTGGATAAATTCATACTTTTATAAAGTAATTCAAATGCACAGAAAATGCACTGATGTATTTGTTTTTAGTGGAGAAAAATGAGAGAACAAATTTGAAGGACTGTTAAACTTTACATCACTGGGGCTAGGAAATTCTATCTCAAGAGAAGTCATATTTGAGAATAAATGTTTCATGAACTGATCTGTTACTACTGATGTTTAAAAGACCTCTGTGGCTTAAAAAAAACCCAGAATACATCAATTTAGATGTTGGGGAGCTGTTTATAAAAAGGTGATTTACAATGCCTCTATAGATAGGGCTCAACTTACAGCCACAATTGTTGCTAAGTGAGACAGTTGTCATGGGAGTCTTGCCCCATTTTATGACCTTTCTTGCCACAGGTATTAAGTGGATCACTGCAGCTGTTAAGTTAGTAACATGTTTGTTAAGTGAATCTGCCTCGCCCATTGACTTTGCTTGTCAGAAGGTCGCAAAATGTGATCACATGACCCCAGGACACTGCCATTGTCATAAGTGGGAGTCAGTTGCCAAGCAACTGAATTTTGATCACATGACCATGGGGATATTGCAATGATCATAAGTCTGAAAAACAGTCATAAGTCACTTTTTTCACTGTCGTTGTTACTTTGAATGGTTACTAAACATATGTTTGTAAGTCAAGGATTACCTTGACTTACCAACTTGACCATATCGAAATCATGCATATGGGCCATATCCAGATAAAGACCTAAACATTTAAAGGGTGAAAAAAAACCTGATATAATTTTCTGTAAAAATTAAGCTATAATGTAACAGTTTTGTGTTGTAGGATACACTACCTGGCAATGCAAATATGTATAATATTTATTTATTCTCTGATAGTTTAAAATAAATACAATTGTATTATTTTGAAGCAGGCTGCAGCATGACGCCATGTAACCAACTTGTGTCCGTCTTACTTTATGTAAAATGCCTGTTATCTTCAGATAATAAAAAAAAAGTTACGAGGTTTCTTTGTTGTTTCTCTGTTGTCTGTTTGTTGTTTGTTTGTTGTTTATCAAGACAGGATCAACATTGGAAGAATAACTGAATTGCTTTCTTTTTTTCAGATTGAAGGTTAGAAACACCTAGATGACATTTTATTGTTTTGAAGAGTGGTTTTATTCAAAATATTTTAAAAATAAATAAAAACATTCTCCATTTCAGAACCAGAGTTGGAATGGCATTATATAGACTGTTGGATCTGGCCCTGAATGCACTTTATTTTTAATAAAATAAAATAAAATAAAAAGGAAGCCTAATCATTCCATTCAAATTTTAAAAGTCGAAGTTTGGCATCTCAAGGATTATAAGAATTAATGTATTTATCGCAATCTCAAGAGACTGTTAAATTAAATAAAAATAAAATATTTTAGTCAAAATAATAGGGTTAAACCCATGAGAGTGCCATGAAATTACATTAGGTTAAAAAAAGAGCCATGAATATATCAGAAATATATATGCTTTGAAAAATATTTGTGTTCAATAATAAATGTAGAATTGTAACTATTTTTATGATATACCATACTGTGTTTCTTTTTTGCTGAATTTTTCACTTTTATTGTTATAGCACTTTTTATGTATTTTTTTCTCTTTGACAATGTATCTTTCTATCACTATTATTTTTCTGCTTTGCTCTTTTTTGTTATTAATTAAAAAGCAATAAAACTAAATTTAAATTTAAATATCACATATTTTCCTCTAAAGAGGGAAGAAACACCAGTATTTCCAGGTATAAGCATTATAACCTTTTTCAAATTAACACACACACACACACACACACACACACACACACACACACACACACAGTGTTCCTGCTCATGACTAGTTATTTCATTTTGGAATAAACCCAGCTGAAAATCCAGAGTATCCAGAATGTGGAATGATTCCCATTTAGAGAATGCTTAATAAACAGTAAATTCACTGCATGTGTCCTCCCTTTGGTAGGATGTGACCAATATTATATGGATTAACAAGATAGTCTCCAGATTAGAGATCCTAAAGATAGAACAGCATGAACCTGCTTGGCCTAGTAAGAGCCTTTGGGAGAAAACCTGGGTTTTGGTTGACCTTGTGGCACATATTGGTCAGCATATGTCCAAACCAATTAGCACTGTCCTAAACATGGAATTCTGAATGTAGCCCCCATATAATCAAGATTCACAAGTTAGACTACATCTTGTCTGTATTACTAATATGGAATTAGTATGTGGAAGCCTCAGTTGACAGACTCCTGATGAGAGATAAAGGTGAATATTAGGGACACTTGTTACAATACTTAAGTGAAAATGTGGAGCAAAATTAGAATCCCCAGGACTGTAGTTAAGACTAAGAAGTCAAGAAAAATCCTGGAAAAAGACAATGGCAAACCACTTGCATTCTGTTCCCAAGAAAATGATATGGCCATATCTAGGCAGCTCCCAGGAGCTTAGCTCAAGTTAAGATCTTTTTTCTCAAAGGTGCTTTTTTAAAAAGGCAACTGGATTGTTTTTTCCTTGAGGAAGAAAGAAGAAGAAGACGTTTCGCTTGAGAAATAAAACATCTTCTTTCTCAAGGAAAAAAACCCACGCCTGCTGAAAAAGCCCCTTTGAGACATCTATGACCTGGGTGACTGAGAATCTCCATAGACAGTTAACATCTTTTTTCTGTGCTTTCCTCTCAGCACCTGCATGCCCTCTTTAACAAGCCATGGTATAACAGATAAGATAGGTGATTCCCTGAAGCATCATGGAGCTAGTGGTAATCGTCAGCAGGAAGGAAGAAGAACGGCCATCACAAACTGACCATAAGCTGTGGTGACACAGTGGTTAGAATGCAGTTAGAATGCTTAGCCTCACTCAATGCAGGCTAACTCATGGCTCATTGCCAGGATGTAATTCTGACCAGCTCAAGGTTGACTCAGCCTTCTGTCCTTCCAAGGTCAGTTAAATGAGGACACAGATTGTTGGGGTCAATATGCTGATGTTGTAATCCACTCAGAGAGTGCTGTAAAGCATATGAAGCTGTACATAAGCTATTGCTATGGAATTGGACTAGGAATGGGGTGTTTGTATGCAAAATCTCACCTTTCTCTCTCAGCCCAACCTACCTCCAGGGTTCTTATTGTGGGAAAATAAAGATCTAGTCCTACAGTACATAAATCTAAGATTGATCTAAGCTTTGCCTAAGATTACCTAATATTCAGTTGTCTTCTCTCTAGGAATGAAAACCTAGCTGAGGATAGAAGCAGCAAACATTTATTCCAGTTTAGTGCATCCTCAATTAGCACCGATGCTGGCTTCACCTAACACATTGAATCATAAATTAGTCAGTCATATTTCAGCCTTGCATGTATATTTTTAAAAAAGAAAGCTTAGACATGACATAAACTAATGTGAGTAGAAGGCATTGCAGGTAAGCAGACAGTCTGCTAAAGTAATATGCACGTAGCGTGGAAGCTTTGAAGAGAAAGGCTATTTAGTGTACACTCTGCTTGAGACTGTTTCACAACAGTCAATCCAAGTAATTGGATATACTTGCTAATATGTGGAAATATGCCATAAGCATCAGTAAATGTGCTGAATTAAATCTGTTTATTATAATCTTCTCTCATGTCCATCCCTTTTATTCAATTTCTCCTGACTAAAACTAAATAATCTGTGTGGTGCATAAAAGTCAGGAAAATGTACCTATTTACTAATGTTTCTCTGACTAGGCTGTTCTCTGACAATCTGAGTAATTCCTTATTTTGTAAAACTTTGCACTGTTTCTATGAAATTCTTAGTGGATAACACCTTACACGTTCCTTATCGAGTGCCAGATGCCATAATCATTTATCACCTTTATCTGCATCAAGTCCATTAAGCTCCTGCTAGCTGCATTAACCACAAAGTAATCAAATTAAATTCATTTTATATAGCAGTATTTTTTCTTAAATCAGCAGGAGTAGTTAATTCCTCATTTATTTGAATGACTTCATGTTTCAATTGCTGTCTTTTCCCATGTATGAATAGTAAATCTACACCTGGAGTTTGAAAAGATTAGGGGACATAGGGAATGCTTGCATGATTAGATTAGCAGCCCACTTTTAATTCCAAATAACGCACTAGAAAACTAACAAAGTAAGAGGAAATCTAAATAAAAACAGCAACAGTCAAAGGAAATAAGAGCATTTCAGTTCAGTAGTCCAAACCTGAATGCCCACCAAAAAACTGCCTATATATAAAAAATATTTCTAGCAGACTTCATAATGCATTGCAAGTCTGCAGATGTTGTTAAATCAGACATATTCTCAAGTTTATTTTCTGTTACCAAATATAAAGCTACATTTGTTTCATAGGATGGGAACCAACTATTATATAAATTAATAACTTATTTCTTTCAGATTGCAATGGTAATTCTGGTAGATTGTTTTTATGCTCTGATTGAAAAATATTTTCAAATTTAGCTTGACACCAATAGTTAGATCCCACTTTATACTTCTGTGATGCTCATCATTCTAAACTGATACTTTGCAAATCACTGCACAATATCTTCCTAGGATCTCCTTATGTACAGATATCACAGGTCTTTTGAAATAAGACTAGAATGTCTGAGTTTCACACCAATGTTTGTAACTCACCAGATTCATCAAATATCTATCTCTCTTCTAAAATCTGCTTGCCATAAGGATATTCTTGGTCTACAAGAACAAACCAGGAGGTTAGAATAGTTTTAAGGGAAAATTAGATTGAAATTAAATTGTGCCTCTGACAGTGGCTCTAGAAAGACAGAGGATATGTCATTCCAGCACAATTGTAGATCACCTGTACACACTCTCTTGCTTTCATAAGCTCTTTCACCCCTTCATTGGTTACCCAACTCCCTTTGACAAGGCTTGCTAAAGATCAATATAACAGAGGGGCAGTGGAATGTTAGATAGGTCTTGGAAACAGATAAACCAGCTGAGCAGAATATATATTCTAACTCAGTGGTGGTGAACCTATGGCACGGATGCCAGAGGCGGCACTCAGAGCCCTCTCTGTGGGCACACGCGCCGTCGCCCCAGTCCTAGGCCTTCAGCTGGGTTTTATAAAACCTTTTCGCTTTAGGCCTCCGCCGCCATGTGCAAAAAAAAAAAAAAAGGTTCTATCAGTCAATTTCAACTTCTCGCGGGAAAAAAAAGATCTTGCAAAGTTGGAATTGATTGATTGAACTTTTTAGTCTCACCCAGTCTGCCGCTACCACTGCAGCCATGCCCATCCAATTGGCCATGCTCACCCAATTGGCCACACCCAGCCAATGGGCCACACCCACCCGGCACTCAACAATGCATAAGTGGGTTTTGGGTTGCAGTTTGGGCACTCAGTCTCTAAAAGGTTCGCCATCACTGTTATAACTAAATCTCAGTCCAGACCAATGACAGCATATCTGTGCTCTTTCATGTGAGTATTTCTTCAGATAGGTATGCAAGAGAATACAATAATTTTCCTATCAAAGGTCCTACGTGCACTAAAGCAAGGACCTGTCACCAAGGTTTTTGCTTCTCTGAGGCCCTTTTCCTACTTGTGCAGATCTGTACACTGGGGGAACAAAGCAACCATTTCATAAATGCACAGCGTAGGAGAACAAACATATCAGGACAAGATTCAGCAGTCCATCTGCATTTAAAAGACAAAGGCAACTCTTTAGAAGACAGCAAAGTCCACATTTTGGACAGAGAGGACTGCTAGTTTGAAAGAGGGGTCAAAGAGGCCATCTGTGTAAAAATTGAAAAGCCCTGTCTCAACAGAGGGGGTGGTGGTGGGATACAACATCATCTATCCAGTCTTCAACACAGTCCTTTCAGCAGTTCCAAGAAGGCTCCACACTTATTTGATGACACAGATAAACCTCCAGAGGGCCTTAACAAGTCTCTAAAAGAATACAAATGACTACCTGTCTGCAAGGGGTATAAATCCTTCCATTCCCTATCATCCAATCAGAGCTGAAGAAGCTTCTTGGATGAGAAGTGAAATGTCTTCAGAGAAAAACAAGAAAGTTCAGTTGCCTTGTGAAAAAGCACCTTTGGGGACAACTATGACCTGGATGAGTGAGAACCTGCATAGATACTTGTATCTAGCCATGGAACAAAAATACCTAGGCCACATTTTTCTCTACTGGATCCTCATGATTTTATTTTCTCTGATTCACACCTAAGTCACCTTAACATCATTCCTAGCTCTACCAAGATTGTTAAAGAATCTTTTCCTCTTTAAAAAGCAGTACTTTGCTATGGGAACAACCTGACATGCTTCAATAAACTGCAGTCAGAAAGAAAAAGGGGAAACTGTCCCACAAAATAACTCTTTCAAACAGCCCTTTGATGCTTAGGGAGTCTATTAAGACAATGCTATTTAAACAGGATCTCATGAGAGTATAGCACTGTCTGCTATTCACTAAAAGAATCCAACCATCCTTCAGCTTTTGCTCAGGACTGAAGGGAAGAGGAATCTAATATTATTATTATTAATAATAATAATAATAATAATAATAATAATAATAATAATACAGTTGGAAGGGAACTTGGAGATCATTTAGTCCAACCCCCTGCTCAGGCAGGAAACCCTATACCATTTCGGACAAATGGCTGTCCAGTCACTTCTTAAAAACTTCCAGTGTTCATGATCTTTTTTTTTGTTAAATATTTTATTAGTTTTTTATAATTATTAACAAAGAGTCAAATTAAATACAATTCAACTTCATACAATCATTTTCGAATTTGTGTCACACCAAAACAAAACATACATACTTTTAAAAACTTACATAAAATAGAATAACTATAGATGTTGCTCGGCAGCACCCCCTCCACCACATCCCCCTTTTCCTGCCTCCCTATCGCCTACTTCCCACCCCCTCCCTCTCTCCCTCCCTCACTCTCCACCCTCCTATCCAACAACCTTCCTACTTCCCTCCACTCCTTCACTCCTCACTCTCCACCCCCTCCAGATGTGGTCCAGAGGTACTGCCCAAGCAACTCCTCTTATATCAATAAATATATCATCCTTATATATTGCAAGTATTACAGTTGAGTGCATTATAATACATTATTAATTTTTTATTAATAAACCCCCCCACCCCCCACCCCCCACCCCGACTTCCCAAAGTGAATACAGGGTAAAACAAAAGAAAACCCACTAAGTTAAACTAAATTATTATATAAATCCTAATAAACATTTAACTATATGATAAATACAATTTCTTAGATTGATATTTCCCTTGAATATAATCTATCCATTTTTTCCAGTCCAACATATATTTTTCATTTGAATGATCTTTCAAATATGCAGATACTTTAGCCATTTCCGCCAAATTTATGACTTTCAAAGTCCATTCCTCGGTAGATGGTAATTCTGCCTTCTTCCAATATTGTCCAACAACAATCTCGCTGCTGTAATCAAGTTCAAAATTAAGTTCGTCTCTATGGTGGTGTAATCCTTTATAATACCTAATAAAAACAACTGTGGTGAAAATTCAATACGTTTTTTCAAAATATTTTGAAGTCTCCACCATATTTTTATCCAAAAAGCTTTGATTTTTCTACAAGTCCACCATACATGAAAATAAGTAGCCTCCATACAATCACATCTCCAGCAATTAGGTTTAAATTAGGGTACATACATGATAATTTCTTCGGATCCAAATGCCATCTATAAAACATTTTATAAAAATTTTCTCTTAAATGTTGCGCTTGTGTAAATTTTACATTTTTCACCCAGATCCTCTCCCAAGTTTCCATCATAATTGGTTGTTCATGATCTTTAATAGATCTTTTCCCATTCTCCAGCAGAGACCCGAGAAAGTCTTGGCTTCTTTAATAATAATAAGAAACAAGGCCATGAGATTAAAAGCAGAACAGCAAAAGGGACAGCAATGGGTTCCAAAAGGGGACACACACACAAAAAATGATGGCCACCATCATGCAATCAATGTCCTGCCTCTTTTTTTACGTGCAACATATGACATATATAAAATCCAGGGCTTCAATTGCATGGTCTATGCACCATCTGGCCATTTTGGATTTCCCCCCCCTCACCTCCAAGGACATCCTTGTGGGAAGTCATGCTTTGTCCTTTCTCTTGCTATTTTATCTTCACAGCAGAAAATAAGTAAGAGTAAAGAGTAAGAAAGAGGATGCTGGTGGAAATGTGCAAAATCCATTATGAAAACGATGAGGGGTGAAATATATCTTCAGTCCACAAGAGGCAGAAAATATGCAGAAGGGCTTAGAGAAACTTCTCCCTAATTCACATCAGTATAAGAAAGAGAGGAGGCCCAGCACAATCAGACTTGCAATATTAGTATCACTACTCTTAGGCTGAGCGCCAAAGAATTGAGGCCTTTGAACTATGGTACTGGAGAAGACTCCTGCGAGTCCCTGGACTGCAAGGCGATCAAACCGGTCAGTCCTAGAAGAGATCAACCCTGACTGTTCTTTAGAAGGCCAGATCCTCAAGTTGAAACTCAAATACTTTGGCCACCTAATGAGAAGGAAGGACTCACTGGAGAAGAGCCTAATGCTGGGAAAGATTGAGGGCAATAGAAGAAGGGGACGACAGAGAATGAGGTGACTGGATGGAGTCACTGAAGCAGTAAGCGTGAGCTTAAATGGACTCCAGAAGGTGGTAGAGGACAGGAAGGCCTGGAGGAACGTTGTCCATGTGGTCGTGATGGGTCAGACATGACTTCACAACTAACAACAACAACTCTCAATAAAAATTTGCTTTAGCCTTCTTGTGGAATCAATTTCCTGGTCTGATTTACCTGGTGAGGCTGACAGTAGGCTAATAAGCCGCCTTGGTGGAGGGTGGACTACAATCTAAACTACCTAATACCAGACCAATTTTTCTCCTCTTGAAGCACAGGAAAGAGCTTTGATGCAATGTGCTAGTTGATTCAAAAATAAGTAAATAATAGCACAATATTAATAGTCAACATTTTTCAAAAGGAGCCTATTTCCAAATACCGTTTGTATTATCCAGCAGCCACATATTTTAAGCACCTGAACTTTGTGGAAAGCAGAAATCTATTGTTTGCTATGAGAATTAAAAGTTTTTTTTAAATCTTTTGCTGCCATCTTGTGGACATCCAGATTTTTGCAGCTCATTTAAGGCAGCCCTCTGCTACAGAGAAGAATCAGTTTTATTACGTCCCATTGCTTGTTCCCTAGTCAGTTATGCTTATGTTTTCACAATTTCAGTCTAAAGTACACAGAAGTGGGTTGGGAGGGGTGGGGGTGGAAGGACCATATGAATTCAAAACTCTTGCTTCCAAGTCAGGTTTATTTAGCTAATCTCCACTTGTTGCTAAAAATAATGGGAGCTGTAGTCAAATACCACATTGGAGAAGGCTACAACAGAGCCAGAATATTCCTGCAGGGTCACACACAAGCAATACATTTGTAACTAATGGTTTTGCTTTAACTCTTTGCATTTTTTGGTTTTTGTGCCAAATTACACTGATTGGTTGGCAGGGAATCCAACCGGTTCCCAACAATAAAAGCCCTCCAGATTGGCAGGATCTGCTTTCTGACAGGTTATTGCCTGTGCCAAATGAGACAGAAATGTGCATAATCTTGTAAAATGAAAACCAAGGACAGACCTGTCCCTGTCTTAGATGAATAAGTATCCCATTACATTGAGGAATGACAGCCCCAGGCTATGATTATGCCACCATTATATTCAAAGCATCATGGTTTGTCAGACTGAATAAATTCTAGTAAAATAAAATAAAAAGCATCCGATGTATAGCCAAGCATACAATCTATTTTTGTGCTTCATATCTTCTGATTATTTTTTTACAGATTATTGGATAAAATAGCCTCACGTTTAAGTGAGGCTGCCAACCCTTGGTCTTAGAACAACATCACTAATCCACGAACTCTGTGAGTTACAGCGGTCAAGAGCCAGCAGAAGGACAATCACAAAGCAGAGCAGTAGTATTTAGGAATGATACATCTACAGTACTCTCCCCATTTTGTTTATGGGAAATTCCACTGTCCCAGAGGTAGATGTGGCTGCTGTTGTTTTAATATGCTACACACCAACAAGGGTAAAGATTGGGGAGGGGGGATGGAAATACTGGTCGTTACCTATAAAGCCCTTTATGGCATGGGACCAGGATACTTACGGGACCGTCTTCTGCCACATATTTCCCTACGACCGGTGAGAGCGCACAGGGTCGGCCTTCTCCGGGTCCCGTCAGCGAAACAATGCTGTCTGGTGGGTCCTAGGGGGAGGGCCTTCTCTGTTGCGGCGCCCGCCCTCTGGAACCAACTGCCTCCTGAAGTCCGCATTTCTCCCACTCTCCCGGCCTTCCGATATCTTAAAACCTACCTCTGCCGGCAGGTCTGGGGATGATTGTTGACTGTGGTGTGACTGATGAATATGTGTGGGGTTATATTTTTAATGTTTTGCTTGGACTTAGTTTTGAAATTGTTGTTTATATATATATATGTTGTGAGTCGCTCCGAGTCTTCGGAGAGGAGCGGCATATAAGTCCGAACAAATAAATAAATAAATAAATACTGTATCCTTCAAATTTAGCAGCCACAAAGTCACATTTCCTGGAATATTTCCAGGAGCAGACCTGGTTTACTTCTCTCTCCCCCAGTTCATGGTTGAGACAAGCCACCAGGATGATCTTGGCAGAGGAAACAGGGGCATGCTTGATAAGGTCGGGGTATTGTAATGTCCCAAATGTGCCTTTTCAAAAGGCAACTGGACTTTTGTTTTTCCTTGAAGACCTTTCGCTTCTTATCCAAGAAACTTCTTGAGTTCTGTCTTCTGAAAATCAGAACTGAAGAAGCTTCTTGGATGAGAAGCAAAAGGTCTTCAGGGAAAAACAAAAGTCCAGTTGCCTTTGAAAAAACACCTTTGGGATAACCATGCCTGGGTTATTGTAATGCCTTCTTCATAGGGCTTCCCTTAATAGCTTTATGAAGCTGTAAAATATTGCAGCTCAAATAATCATGGGCAAACTCCATTCTAGATGTTGACTGCCACTTTTAAAGGCCTTCATGGTTCAGGGTCTGGGTCAGGAATGCCCTCTCCCTCTGCCTCACTAATGGGTTGTTGTAGGGTGGCCATTCTCTCTGTCCCTTCACTCAAGGAGGGCCATCGTCTATACTGAAATGTTATTTTTTGTTACAGTTGAGTAAATGTTACCTATGAAATCTGTACAAAAACTACATTGTACAAAGCAACGGATGGAAACTGATCAAGGAGAGGAGCAACCTAGAACTAAGAAGAAATTTCCTAACAGATAGGACAATTAATCAGTGGAACAACCTGCCTCCAGAAGCTGTGAATGCTCCAACACTGGAAATTTTAAAGAAGAGATTGGACAGCCATTTGTCTGAAATGGTATAGGGTTTCCTGCTTGAGCAGGGGGTTGGACTAGAAGACCTCCAATGTCCCGTCTAACTCTGTTATTCTATATTCCAGGGCTTTTCAACCAGTGATACGGGTACCACCTGTGGTACATTGAGAACTGGCAGGTGGTACGCGACCATCCTAGAAAAGTGGTAGCGGGGGAGGGGAATGAGCTGAACCGGTGGCAGCACCACACAAGCCTGAGTGAGAGATGGCTGGAGCTGCAGGGCTGTCAGGGGTCAGTGGAAGTGCCAGGATCAGTGTCACTTTCCAGCTGATCGGCGCTTCTTCAGGACTGTCAGGGCTCAGTGGAAGCACCAGGATCAGCACCAGGCTGAAGCTGGAGCTTGGCGCTGATCGTGGTGCTTCTGCTGAGCCCAGAAGAAGCACCGATCAACTGGAATGTTGCAGCATCTCCAGGGTCTTGTGATTTGCATTCAGATGTTTGGCAGCTGATTCATATTTATGACGGTCACAGTGTCCCAGGGTCCCAGCAGACGGGAATAAAAACCACACACCCCCACCCCACCCCCGCTGCCAATCCTCAACAGAAATGCTCACAACAATGAAACAGGAACAAGAGCGCCTCCGGGTTGGGGGCCACTTTTTTCAGTGCCATTGTAACTTCGAACAGTCGCTAAGCGAACTGTTGTAAGTCGAGGACTACCTGTACTTTATTACTTTTTCCCTTTTTTTTGGTCATCAAGTTTTTGACACCTTGCTAGGCGACTGGTGGTACTCAGATGTTGCCATATCCTAAAAGTGGTACAATGGGTGAAAAGGTTGAAAAGCCCTGCTATATTCAACATGTTTTGAATGCATCCTTTCAGCTCCCTTCAAACCACTCCCACCTACCCCAAAACCAACCAATGGTTTCTGCGAGAACTTCCACAAACCAAGATGGCAGCTACGGAATCAAAATTCTGCCCCTTTCATATTCATGCAAAACAGGTAAGGACTTGATCACATCTACCAATTTGACTTTTTAAAAAAAATTCTCCTGGGGACACCTTTGGAACAGACTACAATAATGCTTTATAATGAGAGGGAAGAAAGGAGAGGAGAGAGAAAAGAGTAAAGGAGGGGAGAAGGAAGTAGGAAGGTTGGAGGAGAAGTGGGGAGAAAGGGGAGGAGAGTGGTGAAGGAAAGAGAAGAGGAGAAGAGGGAAGTAGGGAAGAGAAGAAAGGGAGAAAGAAGGTAGAGAAGAAGGAGTGTGGATACGGTGAAAGGGGAAATGGGCGAGCAACTCCAAAAGTCATGTGTACGTATTTATTTCATTTTATTAAAAGTATCTTATATATGAATGTAAAAAGAATGTATGTTAACATCTCATAAATATCATGGTATAGATATCGGGGAGAGTTTGGAAAAATAAAAAATAAAAAAATTATTAAAAAAAATAATGCTTTATAATGAATCTCAGTCAGTTTGATGGTGGGGGGTGGGAGAAGCTCTTCCGCTTCCTTCATGACTACACCAAGAGCACTGCAGGAGAAGAGATCGTGACAAACTGCCTTCCTCCAGAATTGTCAAAATTAGAAGCAGGTAAGTTGCAAACGCCTGAAAGCAATATTTGACACAAATAACCCCAGATTCCTCTACCATCTCAAGCTGAAAAAGGGTAACGTATAAAAAATAATTATAAAATGTTTTCAAGGAAAAGCTAGGGAAGCAGGAGCTTCTTTTCCAGGAGAAGAGAGTTTGAAACTCTTGTCTTCAACATAGTAGTCATGTATTGGTTCTTACCAGCCCTCAACACCACCCTACCTTTTAAATGAAAATATATTCACCAAAGCTATGATAGTCAGAATTTCTCCTAACTTTTGCCCTTTTCCCCAAAGGAGAGAACTTTGACGGGTGCCTATCCACACTCTTGCTCCCTTGCAATGTGAGAAGGATAAAAAGACAAAATCCCTCCTCTGACAAAAGAAACCTGAATTTCTATTCAAAGCTTGACAAGTGCTAGCTGAATACGATCCTAATCCCAATTCCACATTCTTCTTGCAGCTTGGCCTCCCCATTCAGGACTCAGTTCTTTTAACTGTCAGCCCAGGAAATCCCCCAAATGGAGGAACTGGGCAGATAAGAGATAATAATCGAGGGAAGCTGAGAAATCTACAGTAATTTCATAGCACTTTGGGAAAGAAAAATACACGGACGGACGGTGGTGGAGGAAACAAATAGATGGCCTACAAGCATCTCGCTCCTGCTTCACCTATCAAAACCCCAAATCTATCCTGCAAGCGTGTGCATTTTCAGAGCCATCTAGGATTGCAGTAATCTTTCATTTATGTATGCATGCATGTATGTATGTATGTATGTATGTATGTATGTATGTATGTATGTGTTGTATCTGGCCCTTCTCAGCTTAGTAAAATCCACATAAATATTTCTTTAAGAGTTTTATTTAACACATTTCAAAATATTCACTTCAAAGCAAGCTGCTGGCAGTTTGTTGGCCGGAACGGCCAAGTCTGATGTATGTACATTTAGTTTAAACATTCTCCCACCTTCCAATTAACTCACTCTTTATCTCTCACATTGTCCAAGACTTCATTAATCTTCCGTAGATTTCAAAAACACCAGAAAACTGAGTTCAAACGAACTCGGGGATGCATCAGACTGCCTCTTGATATTAACGTTGCTCGTGACAAAGAATTAGTCCCTTCTTCCTCTTCTAATATAGTTTTCAATACGTCACTTCCTTTTTCCACTTAACTGACACCTCCGCCTATCAAACCTTCGGAATCTCGGATCAAGCCATCTATCTTCCTGTTCCAAATCTGACTCATCACTTTGAGAGTCTGACTCAGATTGCATACAAATCTCCTCATTGTCTGGCTCGGCTGCCGGGAGGGGAAAATACCCAGAGGGGCCTGGTTGTGCTTCGTCATCCTCTGATATGTCCCCAGCCGGTCTAGAGACACTCACAACAGTATGTATGTATGTTATCGCCAGCACATAGAGAATTGGGAGTTGGGAGTCAAGTTGCCACTTGCATCTTCTCAATATTCTTTAACCACTGTTGGACAAACAGAAATTTGGTAGGTGATATATTACAGACTCTTGTGCCTTTTACAAAGAAAAGTTTCTATTGCTGAATTTTAACTCCTCACATAGAAATATAAAAGAAAACAGGCATCTTCCAGTAAACTAATTTAGCAACCTTAATTTAAATCCATTTCTGTGATCCCACAGCATGCAAGAACTAGTTGTTACATGTTTATCCTAGCCTTCCTCAAAAGTCCAGATGTGTAACACTTTGCTAGAAAAGCAGGATTAAACACATTTCTGATAATGTTGTGCACACTTAAACAGCTGTAACACCCAGGATGCTCTGACAGCTTCAGCATAACTTGCAGCCAAACATGAACATATCAGGAAGACCACATAATTCTCAAATGTATCATTTTTTGTTTTCTTTTTGTTGAGCACTTCCATCTTTGAGGACTACAATATATTGACTCATTGGAATTTCAAAGTATTCCCTGGGAAGAAAAGCAAGCTAGGCCCACAGTTTTAATGTATTGCTTACCCACTGCTACAGTTTGAAATCCACAAGCTGGGAAGCAGCAGGTGTGATGGAAACTCAACTCCTCCAGTAGAAATATATGTTTTCCTTCAGTAGAAATACTTTATTTTAAGTTGCATGTGAATGTCCATGGTGACACAGTGGTTAGAATACAGTACTGTAGGCAAACTCTGCCTACAGCCTGGAGTTTGATCCCGACAGGGCTCAAGACTGGGGGCAATATGCTGACATTGTAAACCACTGAGAGTGCTGTAAAGCACTATGAGACGATATGCAAGTCTAAATGCTATTGCTGTTTTTCCAAAGCAGAGACATTCTACTTTATTTTAAAGCTTCGTTAACAGATTCCTGTAAGTCTGAAACTACAATTCTCCTTCCTTTACCTTTGCAAGCTGTAAAATTTAGGCAGGGTTCTTCCTGAGCTGATTGCTCTGTACAACCGTGTGCAGCTGTGCAGCTCACTTTTATCTGACTGTTCCCTAGACAGCATTTATTAACTGCTAGATTCTTGTCCTCTTTCCAATGTATTATCGCTAGATGGCAAGTAATATCCTGCAAACAGAAGGTGTCTCCAGAGAAAGAGTCAAGAATGTGGTATATGCCTATATACTGGTGATACTACGGTAGCATCTCATTTGCCCAGTTCTTATATATTATTTTTATATATTTTTTTACATTTCATATCAGACTATTTCCTAGGTTTGAGTTGAAATCTACTCTTCTAATCCCATCTCCACATAAGATGGTAGAGGACAGGAAGGCCTGGAGGAACGGTGTCCATGGGATCGCGATGGGTTGGACACAACTTTGCAACTAACAACAAGCCCTGTTATGGCTGCTTTTCCTTAGCCTTTTGGAGTCCTACTGTGGGCGCAATTGTTACTTTGAACAAGTGGGAGTTGGCACCCCTATTTAACTTTCAGGAAAGCTGAGATCCTGTTTTCTCTGTTTTAAAACTATTTTTGAAAGTTCTGTGCTAAAGTTTCTCACTGCACTTCCTGGAGTGCCTTGAAAGTCAAAGATGCAAATGGCATTAGATAACCTTTGAAGCCAGAGTGCAAAAGTCCTTGCTTCTTATTGGCCCACATTTTCTAGGGCTGCAAGTAGCCGTATTAAAGCTATAACTGTCAGGTTCTAATTCATCTTTTTAATGGTGTAGAATGAAAGGAATAGAGCCTCCTACTGTGGTATAATTTCACGCTGAGGAATCTGATGGGGTTCCCTGCAGTCTGATCCTTTATGGATCAGAAAGCTCACTTTCTCTTGAGCTGGAGAGCCCAAAGATTAGCTCTTTAACCCTTTTCATGCCAGAACAAGTCTGACTCTTGCTTTTGATGACTCCTCTATCCAATGGGCCTGCTCATGTGACTTTACCCCCCCCTTTTGTGTGAAAATCTTTATTTCCCAAAAAGCAGGAGGGCAGACTGGTTCTTAATTGTTTGGAGAATGTGCATAAGTACTAAACCAAGTAAAACAGCTAAACATAGCAGAAGATAAAATTACATTAAAATAATGGTAACAGACACAGCAATTGTCTGTTCATTTTGATGATTATAGCTTCAATCATCTTTCTGGAGCAGAGGGGAAATCCAATACCCCACTGACTATGAGAGAATAATCTGAGTGTTAGGTCTAAAAAATGGTTCAGTGTCTCAAGACATATCAAGGATAGTCTGTGGCCTGTAACCTATCCTTATATTGAAGCAAGATGTTTATGGAGATTCTCAGTCATCCAGGTCATGGTTCTCCCAAAGGTGCTTTTTCAAAAGGCAACTGGACTTTGTTTTTGCTTGAATACATTTCACTACTCATACAAGAAGTTTCTTCAGTTTGAACTGAAGAAACTTCTTGGATAAAAGTGAAATGTCTTCAAGCAAAAACAAGAAAGTCCAGTTGCCTTTTGAAAAAGCACCTTTGGGAGGCTGAATCAAGATTGCTTTGAAATGCAAAAGCAGGACAAATAATTCCTTCCTTTATTATCATTCTAGTATCAATTGCTCTATCTGTCTGATAAGCTGTCTCTTATCCTTCCACTACAGTTCTGCTTGATTTCTCCAAGTTTTCTTTTTCTTTCTTTCTTTCTTTCTTTCTTTCTTTCTTTCTTTCTTTCTTTCTTTCTTTCTTTCTTTCTTCTTTCTTTCTTTCTTTCTTTCTTTCTTTCTTTTTCTTTCTTTCTTTTGGAGGAAGACAACAAACAGGCAATAATCCAATTCTGGATTATCCTGGTAAAATGGAAACAGAAAACTAGAGGCATCCCTACAGAAAATGCATGATCTATGACTATAATAAAGATTAGATTTGATCTGATTTGATGACTGATCTTTGACACTGTCTCTGTGGTTTAAAAGTAGATGGGAATATAACACATCCCCAATGAAATAGCACTTAGACTTATATACTGCTTTGTATGGCTTTATAGCCCTTTCTGTTTATAGAGTTAGTATATTACCCCCAACAATCTGGGTCTTCATTTTACTGACCTCGGAAGGATGGAAGGCTGAGTCAACCTTGAGCTGGTCAGGATCGAACTGCCAAACTGCAGCCAGCCGGCAGTCAGCAGAAGTAGCCTGCAGTACTGCATTCTAACTATTGTGTCACCATGGCTCAAATCATACTGTTTAGTGCTATGAAGGCCTAAAAAAAATTTCTGATTTTTTTAAAAATATCATTTATTCATTCATAATAAGACTGTAATTAATAACAGTAATGATTTTGCAATTCAGTGGCAAGGTATCATTTTGTCACGATTAGAACATCTACACATAGATTTGAGGTACCCATAATAAAATATTAGCTTACAGGAATCTCATCCTTAACCCAGACTATGATTATTTATTTATCTTCAAAGGTCCTCATAATTGCATATTCTTTTTCTGTATAGTTGAGGCTAGACACGAGGAGTGGGGAAAAAGGCTTACTAACTCAGACGTTTTCAAAAACTAATACTTAGTATTGTATACCAGGTGTCATGATGATTGCTGCATAATATGTTTTTATGTTCAATGTTAATTGTTTTAATAAAAGAATTTTTATATTAAAAAAAAAAGAAGACAATATTTCCACATAATAAGCTTTTTGCTTTGCAAAAAAATGCAAATAATATGGCTTAAGTTAGACTATGAAATTAATTTTGACTTCTTCATCACTTTCATCGGTTACATCATGGTGTGATGCATATGGGTTGGGTATTTTTTGTGAATCTAGCCTGACACTTAATTCTTATATTATTATTTTTTTGTAAGTAGCAAAGAATCCATAAAGTCATAAGAAAATCCAAAAAATATATGCTCCGTTGAAATTATAAATGGTTTGCTAGTTATTACTGTAAATTAAGCTAGGATAAAACAATTTGATAAAACGACGCAACAGTTCCTAACAGTGATGTTTGCTTTTGATACAAGATATTTTGCAACCAAATCGATCAACTTTCCTTTGAAGGCAATTGGAAATGGGGCTTGAATTAGGCTACAGCAAAATTCTTCCAAATTCTTCTCTGAAATCCAGGCTTGGCTCCAGAGGGCTAAATTAGGCTTCTCTTCTTTCAGAGGAACATTAGTTTCATCAATCAATGCTTGCAAAGCATTTTCCTGCTTGCTGAGAGTTTCAGAAAGCTGTATCTTGCTGGCAAAGGTAAGATGCTTGCCTATGTGGCTTAGCCAGCTTTGCCACTGACTTTAGTCTCTATTTTGATAGGCTCTTAAATGGAAATCCAGTAATATGTTAAGCAGAAAGAGTTCCCCTGAAAGACATTTTAAATCTCTTGACTCATGATACCTGTCAAGGAAGGGAAAAAAAGATTGGGGAGGGGGCATGAAGCCCCACACGTCTCTTTCCCTTTCGGGTCCCCATTCAGGAGCTATAGCTTTACTCCTCTTGGCAACCTACTCCACCCTTCCATCTTGGGAAATGAGGACAGCAGCTCTGCATCCCACTGAATAATGAACATGTAAATAGGACGTGGGGCTTTTGAGTGGCATGACCCCTAAATCAGGAAGTTCTCCAAAGCAGCTACAGCAGGGATAAGAGTTTATTCCCAGCGGTAAGAATAAGTGATAGGGAACTGAATGAGAGCAGCTCATGCAAATGCTTCCCGAATTAAGCTCCGTCTGAAGTGAGAAAGGATGGATGATAAACACCCTCAGCTTTAAAAATGGCAAAATATGCTTTGCAGGCATGAAGCTGGAGCAGTTAACAAAAGAATCTGCTATAATATTGACAGCAAAAAGCATTTCTAATGTGCTGGGCCCTGGCTACCTAAATTGAAAAAAAAAAGTCCATTAAAGAGCCCTAACCATTAGTTACACTTTCAAATCTTAAAACCATTAACAAAAGCCACTTAATTCAATTACTTTCTCAGGGCACCACCATTATAACATTATTGGAGCGATACTGGGTTACGTATAGTGTGTGTGTGTGGGGGGAATGCAAGTAGGTGAGTTTTTCTTTCTGTCTCTCTCATTCTTCCTCCCCCCCACCCCAATTCATTCTCCTTTTTTATTTTTTATTTTTTTTCTGTTGCTGCTGGGTTGAACTAATGGGCTAAAGTGAAATGATGTCTGTCCCCATTGACAGGTTTATGAGAATTTAATAAAGCGTGGCATGGATAAAATGAGATATTACAAGGTCGCACAAAGCTGATTGTCTCCGACACATCAGCATTTTTACACCCGGATGTTGACAATTCCCAGTCTAATCACACCATTTGGCTGCAGAAAGAAGTGCTTATTTTTGCTGCTGAGGAAGCTTCTGGGGTTGGTCCATTTTTATTCAGAACACAACAGTTGAATTTTAAAAAGAAGAAGAAAAAAAGAAATCAGTTTTCTGAAATTAGGCTTCCAACAACACAGAAAGGGAATTTGAAATAAAACATCCACAAACAACCATTCTTAGTATTTTTAATAGACCATACTTCTGAGTCACCAAAAAAAATGCATGGTCTAGAACAGGTAAATCTGCGGGGCTAGTCTTTTTTCCTAAGGGTTATCCAACCGTGTTACCCCTCTGTAATTAACTGTATGGCAT
The DNA here is from genome assembly GCA_034064705.1 of Bothrops alternatus. Taxonomy (NCBI): domain Eukaryota; kingdom Metazoa; phylum Chordata; class Lepidosauria; order Squamata; family Viperidae; genus Bothrops; species Bothrops alternatus. The sequence continues at coordinate 631,454 of JARGCV010000589.1, forward strand.
TTCTATCCAAATACAATTGTTTTCATGTATGCTAATATATAAACAGAGAAAAAGTAGAATGCTTCCAAATCTCTACTTTTTCTCTAGTTATACATTAGCATATAAACATTTTATCTAAGTTTGCATGGGTACTCTCTTCTTTTGATAATATCTTTCTAGCGATGCCTAACTGGCCATCTTACCCTAGTCAGATAGCATAATAGCCACTTTTTCCATATATGAATGTAGAAAGCATGAAGTAAACCCCGCTGCACCTCTTCCAACAAATTCAAATGAAAGTAAAAGAGGAAGGGTTCTTCTCAGATGGGATATCAGATCTTCATCCTCATCAACTACCAGCAGAACAGCATTTATTTTTTAAAGCTTGTGTTGGTTATTACTATCTACCAGTTTCAAAGGACTACCTTCACCTACTGGGCTCATTAGAGTAGAGTAGAGTGGAGTGGAGTGGAGTGGAGTGGAATGGAATGGAATGGAATGGAATAGAATAGAATAGAATAGAATAGAATAGAATAGAATAGAATAGAATAGAATAGAATAGAATAGAATAGAATGGAGCTGGAAGGGACCTTGGAGGTCTTCAAGTCCAGCCCCCTGCACAAGCAGGAGAACCTATATCATTTCAGACAAGTGTCTGTCCAGTGTCTTCTTAAAAACCTCCAGTGGTCTAAGAAAATAGAGAGCATCACTCTTCTGAATTGCTGGAAAGGCCAGGCCTTCCCTCAAGTTCTACAAAAGTTTCCTCCCCTGGTTAAATTTAAGACTCAAACACTTATGCTCAGAAAATTTATTCTGGTGCAAGACAGAAAAATATTTCCTGAATTTTCTCTTTCTATCAGTTTTTATTCAATTCACTGAAAGAAAATTAAGCATTTGATTTTTTTTTCAAAGAAGAGGATTTTGGAAAAAGCGTAATAGTTGTGAGTATGTTGTTCATGCATTTATTTAGATATAAACCCAGACTAAGTGACAGTATTGTGTCTTTTACTCCATTTGGTTTCCCACAATTCCATTAAACGTTAAGTAAAAATATCACAAAGGAATGCCTATTACTGAGCTTTTTCGGTACTGATGCTTCAGCTACTATGCCGGACATGTTTGATGGCGAATTACAAACAAGGCTGATTTGCACCCAACTCTGAGCAGTAGCAAATATGAGCTCCTTTTCTCTAAACACTGGCCAACTTTGCAAAGTGTACCTATTTTATTTAAAGAGGGAATATTTAGACTGTAAGCAGTGTCAGTCTATTAAAGAAAATAATCTAATTCAAGTGCTATCTATTGTTCCCTGTATGTATCAAACTGCTCTAGGAAGACTTTTCTTCCCTTCCAAAAAATCCAAATCAAACCAGATCCATACTCCTAGATAGTCTCTCTCTGTTATTTACAGTTCATTTAAAGTTTGGCAGCAATATTTAGAACATTAACAATATGATATGTATTTCATATCAGAAACTCAAGTTTGCCCCCTAGTGAGATTTTTCTAAAAAAACACCTGTATTTTCTGGGTCTGTGAAATCAAATCGGTGAAGCGGTCAATCAATATTTACTAGACTGCTGCCATCTAGCTGAACTTTCTGTATATGAATGAGAAGGAAATAAAACAGCTGTGCTCTATCTTTCAGGGAGAACATCAGATGCAACATCTTTCTCTCTGAAATGTTCATTTCGATAATCTTTGGTTCTGTGCATGTAGACTCTGTGAGAATGGAATGAATATGCAATCACATGGCACTAATAACCTATAGCAGTATTTCTCAACCTTGGTAACCTGAATTTGTGTGGACTTCAATTCTCAGAATCCCCCATCCACAAGTTTCAGAATTCCCCACCCATATGCTGGCTCTGGGAGTTGAAATCCATACATCTTCAAGATTGAGAAACACTGACCTATGGCCTGCAATGCATTCATCATCTTTGCTGTAGTACAGCGGTTCTCAACCTGTGGGTCGCGACCCCATTTGGGGTCGAATGGCCATTTCACGGGGGTCGCCAAACACCGCAGTCCGCCATATATTTTTTTTGGTCGGCCATTTTTTTCCCTTTGCGATGCGGGCCGTCGCGCCCAGCATGCACGATGCGGGCCTGCCATTTTTTTGGTCGGCCATTTTTTCCCCTTTGCGATGCGCCGTCGCGCCGCGCATGCGCGATGGGCCCCGTCGCGCCGCGCATGCACGATGGGCCCCATCGCACCACGCATGCACGATGCGGGCTGGGGTCGAGCCCCAGAAAAGGTTGAGAACCGCTGCTGTAGTACATAACACCTTGTACAGAAGTTGTATGGATATTTCAATTTTGTTTTTAGTCCTGTCCCTAAATCTGTATTAAAATCTTCACACTCAGAGCTCCTTCAGAAGCTGTCATGAATTATTTGTACACACACACACACACACACACACACACACACACACACCATATATATATACCAAAAAACCCATTATGGCTTTCTTTTCAGGGGATGTCTTATTTTGCAGCCATCTACCCACTTCATATCACCGTCTGGTTGCTCGTGGCCACAATGGGGCAGGTGAGCATGCGTTGCACCAGTGCTACCATCACGAGGTGAGGAGAGGCAGGTGTGGGGGAGAATGGAGCTGCCCCATGTGCCCCACACCTGCTTACTTCAGGGCCCTTGCAGCCAGGCCACTCCCTGCTCAGCGACCTCTCCCCACCCACTCAATGACCTGGCTGCCCGCCCGTCTCTTCCCTTTCACTCCCTTCCCGAGCCAGACTGCCATGCTATGGAGGATGGGCAGGGGAGGCTCGGTTGCCTTACCCGGTCCCCCTCCGCTCTTTCGGAGCCAGGGGAAACATCTGGCAGATGGAGGGAGGCTGCAGGGGAGGCTTGTGTCACCCAATTCTTCGGCTCCCCCATCTGTCCGTGCCACTCTCCTCCTTGCCTTTTGCACTGGCACTGCCCTTGCCTCCCAAGCGTCTGCCCTGGGAAGCCCTGTAAGCCATTGTGGCCGTGGCACAGCAAGAGAGAGCAGACAGGCAGCTTCGGCAGGTGTCTGACAGATGGAGGGAGGCAGCAGGAAAGGCTGCCATGGGAGAGTTGGCGAAAGAGAAGGAGGTGGTGGTGCCACCAGGCAGGTGATCTACGGGGCGAAGCAGGGGTGGCCAGGACCGAAGAAAGACCCTCCAGTAGCAGACACAGCTGATGCACAACGGCAGTAGAGCCTTTTGCTGTCACTCCCCCCCTAGCTCCAAAACAGTGGAGAGGGACCAGTAAGGTGACCGAGCCTTCACTGACCATCCTCAGTAGCATGGCAGTCAAGCCTGGGAAGGGAGTGAAAGGGAAGAGGCAGTCAGGTAGCTGGGTCATTGAATGGGCAGGGGGAGGTCACCGTGTGTGGGGCAGCTCTATCCCACCTGCCTCACCTCAACTCGTGGCAGTGACACTGGTGCAATGTGTACTCTCCTGCCCCACTGCAGCAGTGAGCAACCAGACAGTGGGATGGAGTGGGCAGGCTCTTAACTAGGGCTTATTTTCTGGGTGGGTCTTATTTTTGGGGAGATACCGTATGCTATCCACCCAACTATTGAAATACTTCATATTGTTTGGATATATTTGAAAGCATCTTCATCCTGACCTTTATTTGTGCATCTAAGTCAGCCTTCCACTTTAAAATCCTAAATTAGATTCTCCTTTTCACTTGTGCTTAATTGAATATACCAAATATACTTTGTTCAGCCCCAAAGAGAATAAGTCTATTTGTCTATGGTTTTAAGGCAAGGGATGAACCAGCCTCCCTTGGGCTTGTGAGATAATCAACTTCAGCATGAATAAGCTTTTCCAAAAGTAAATGACATGTATGTAAATGTTCTACAATAAACTGTCTCCACCCGTCTCTTGTATTCTTTGGTGGGGAGAGATTGGGGTAAACACAGCGCAGTGATGCTGTGCAACACATTTCTGCTGATGAATGCAGTCAATAACAACACAGTTTTATGTATCATTAATTTTTTTAGCATCCAAAACAATAAGTTTTTCTGAGTACAGATAATGCAGTAATCACTCACAATTGCCAACAGAATTATCGGCATTCAACTGTGTAAAACAACAACTAGAACATGAGCTTTTAGCTTTTAAAAGGCAGCAAAAGGAAATAAATTCTCCCTACTCTTTTAACATTCACATTAAATACAAAGCTGCATCAAAGCCTAATCCTGTCTGGCTTTCAAACATGGGATAATGTAACTAGCCAGTTCAAACCACCTTGGTGCAAAATAGCAGAGCTTGTATATTTTTTAACTGCTGCCCCTCGTTTTCTACTAAAAAGGAATTCTTTGAGAATGACAAAACAATATAGTATAGCTTTCTCCAATTTGGTGCCATCTAATGGTGGATTTTAACTCTCACCCTGTCAATTAATATTAACACATATCACTTTCACTGAATTCTATACTGTAGATCCGTGGTGGCGAACCTATGGCACGCGTGCCACAGGCGGCACGCAGAGCCATCCCTGTGGACACATGTGCCATTGCCAGAGGGAGGTGGGGCCAGGCTGCTCCCCTCCCCCTCTCCATGGGCCCCAGTGCTCTCGCTCTCTTTCTCTCTCTGCACTGGGAGTCAGGGAGCAGCTTCAAGAGCTGGGCAGATCCGGGCTGGGTGGTGGAGGAGTAGCAAGGTCGCTGGAGAGAGTGAAACTGGGAGAGGTAGAATCGCCAGGGCTGGGAGGACCCAGGAAGGGGACCTGGGGAAGCGGGGTCTCTGTGGGCGATTCAAAGGGAGGCGACGTAATGAGGCACACAGCCCTGTCTCCGCCTGATGCTGGGTTGATTTAATGCTCCTGGCAGGGTGCTTCTTCATGGCTTCCCCTCCTGATCAAAAGGCAGCTGATGCTAAGGGCTGGGCTGCAACAACTGCACCACCCACACGCCCCGAAGTCGGGGTGGGCAGAAGGCCGGGGGATCTCTGTGAGGGTGTGTGAACGAAGGCGGAAAGCAATGCTGTAACCCGACATCTGCCTGGCCAGCTAGTCATCCTTCCAGTTATTTTAGTGCAAAATTGCTTCAGGTTGCCCCGTCTATAAAGTTGAGCTAGACCTAATATGGCTGGATACCGCTGCGAGCCGTTGTTTTGGCAAGAGAAAAACGGAGGCTGTTGGACCTTTTTTTTTTTTTTTTTTTTTTTGCCTATTGGCATGGAAAGCGCTGGTCTTGGTTGCTCTGGGCTTCCAAACAGGTGGCTGTACCATTTCCTGAAAAAGGGGTGGGTGGATCCTGCAAATCTGAAATACTTCATTTTAAGCTGTGTTACTGGAAGCCTTACGCGTTGCAGTTCTAAAGCGGAGGCTCTGTTCCATCAGTCTGGTTTACTCAACTAAGTATGCACAGGGCTTTTTTTTTGTCATAGAAGGCACAGAACGGCGTTCTGGCACCTTTTTTCAACGGAGTTTGTGGAACTAAAAAAAGTTCAGTCAGGCCTTCCAACTTCTTACGGGGGGGGGGAGATCTCACAAGGAGTTGGCAGGTCTGACTGAACTTTTTTTAGTCCCATGAACTCCGTTTCCCTGCAGCAGAAGAGAAACATGCCAGAGCTGAAAAGCAGGTTAGCAAAGAAATGCTTTCGGGAAGAGGGAGGAACTGCGCTGGGAGGAGAAGGGGCAGGAAACGGAGCTGCTGTTTCCAGAAGGGAGATATGGGGCAATGCTGGGCAACAAGCAAGGGCTGTTCTCTGCTCTGCATCCCTGCGCAGAGCTGCTCTGTTCTCCATTCTCCATAAGACAGGCGACAAAGGACTGGCTGAGGGAGGTGGTGGGGGAGGATTGTGCCACCTGGTCACGGCACAAGCCACCGGAGAGTTGGCAGAGGACAAGGAGGCAGCAGCTGCGCACGGGCAGGTGATCTAAGCGGGGCAAAGCTTAAAGAAAGCCCCTCCAGCGGTGCACAGCGGCAGCAGAGCTGTTCACTGTCACTCCCCCTGGCTCTGAAATGGCAGAGGGGGACGGGCCTACCCTGCCCATCTCATCAGCCGTAGCATGGCAGTCCGGCTCAGGAGGTGAATGAAAGGTCACTGATCAAGGAATGGCCTGGTGGGGGAGAGCTGGCTGAGTTCTGGCACCTTTTTTCTTACAAGAAAAGCACTGAGTATGTATATCCTTTTTTTTTTTTTACTCTTTCTATCCCAACATAGCCTTCTTCCATTCTTGTAACATGCTGTATCTCTATAGCATCTGCAAAATTATCTCCACAATGTTCCCTCTTTTGTGAATGCCCCATTACCTTAAACATATCTCTCTTTCCTCAACTCTCCTCCCTCCCTTCTTCTCATCTGTCACCAAATTTCCTTTCTGCACCTCTGTTCTTTTCATCCTATTTCATTCCTCATCAGTTCCCTTTTCATACCTGTATTGTACACAAATAGCAACAGGTTGTCAACCATTTATGCAGGCTCAGACCTTATTGCCACAAAACGTGTGCATGCATGAGCAAGCACACATATGCTTTATTTTTATCTTGCATGGAAACATTTGTTGTTCCATTGGAGATTCAGGAAGACACATAGCACCGTTTACAAGGATTGAAGGTAACTGCCTTTACTACATACATTTTTTTCAACATATTATAAAAAAACATGTATTGTCAACAACAACAACAAAAGAAAATGCCTGCATGTTTATGTGTGTTTTTGCATTCATCAGACACAACTGTAGCTTTTGTAATTTTTACCTACTTCTTCCCATTCTCTAAAGACAATAACATTTTTGACAACATGTATACATACCATGTCACTGGAATATGAAACACAGTGCAATGCATTGCACACTTTATATGGATTCAGACAGTTTCACCTGAGGCCAAAGGAATAAATATCACACATGGCACACAAACAACCTTCCTTCCTTCCTAGACTAACTGAACCCTAGTCAAGACACACTGATATGTGTGCATACACACACACACACACACACACACACAGAGAGACAGGCAGATATGTACATACATACATACATACATATATACAGTATGTATGCATATATATGTTACATATGTGTGTGTTATGTGTGTATGTATATATATATAATATATATATGACTGCCATTAAACATAGAAATTCTACAGGACCAATAAGCAGTTCCAAATAACCATATATATCACCAGAAACTGCGCACAAAAGTTTACAATTACTTGAAGAATATAAGAGTATAAGAAATGAGCTCGGATGATGAGTCCTAGAATTCTCTACCCAGCAAATCTGGAAGGAAGAATCCAAGTTGGGAAAAGCTGGATAGCAATCGGACTCGGTGGAGGAAGACCTGACATTTGTATGGCTGGTTCATCAGGCCTTCTGGTTATCAGTGAGCAACTAGTTTTTCTAAAAAAAAAAATAAAAAAAAATTGTACAGGTAGTCCTCTATTTACAACCACAGTTGAGCCCAAAATCTCTGTTGCCTGTCTAAGCGAGTCAGCTATTAAGTGAATTTTGCCCCACTTTACGCCCTTTCTTGCCACAGCTGTTAAGTGAATCACTGCAGTTGTGAAGTTAGAAACACTGTTGTTAAGTGAATCTGGCTTCCTCATTGACTTTGCTTGTCAGAAGATTGCAAAAGACAAATCACATGACCCTGGGACACACTGCGACTGTGATAAATATGACAAGTGTCTGAATTTTGATTACGTGGCCCTGGGATGCTGCAATGGTTGTCAAGTGTGAAAAATGGTAAGTCGTTTTTATTTTCAGCGCTGTTGTAACTTTGAAGGGTCACTATATGAACTGTCGTAGGTCGAGGACTAACTATAGTAAGTTTCTTCCGCAGTGAGATACTCATCAGATTTATTGTCCCAAAGGCCATTAGTCCTCCATGTCTGTTTTGCCTCCAGTAGGCAAATGGGAAAATCATGTCGTATCTCTCAAAGAAGTGGATGCGGTTTTGTGATGTGGTATTGTGATTGGATTACCAGTTTCTGTATTAAGTATCATTCTTTTTTTTATGCATGACTCAATTTTTGCAACACATATTAATTGCCTGTCATCCACACCCAGTGGGCCACACGCCCAGTGGGGACCATGCCCTCCTGGCACCCAGCGATACTGTAACTAAGTTTTGGATTGCAGTTTAAGTGTTGGATTGCAGTTTGGGCACTCACTCCCTAAAATGTTCGCCATTATGGCTTTAGAGTAGAGTCTAGACCATAAAATTGGGGCCAAGTTCCTATAGTTATTATATAACGCATAATAAAGTTGCTAAGATACCATCAGATACACAAACTACTAATTCTGCTGCCTGCTAGTTATTGATTTTATTTTTTCAGCCTCACATTCAACTTTAATAAGTATAGCATTTTTTAAAAAAAAAATAATGACCTGGAAATGTTATAAATGGAAAACTCCGGAACTTTTTCTTTCTTTTCAGAACGTTGTACTGGTGTTGGGAGTGAGGACAAACAGGCTAGGCAAGATCAAATCTTCCCCGCCCACCTCCAGTTGAATTAATTCTCACGGGTTTTCCTGTTTTTTTGAAGCTGTATTTGATAATTACAATTCAGCTGCGTTAGGAAGAGGGGGGGGGGGCGAAGGTTCCCGTCTACTATTTTTGGGGAGGAATGCTCGAAAAAGTGGCTCCTTTATAAACTAAGGATCGAAGTATTGGACTATTAGCGAAACTTTCTCAAACAGCTGTATTGTATAACCATGTTTTCACCAAAAGAACATTTGTGACTAACAAGCTAATTTCGAGGGGAAAGGCGTGAGAACCAAACGAAAAAGTTTGCGCAGCTGTATTGTATAACCATATTTTCACCAAAAGAACATTTGTGACTAACAATCTAATTTCGAGGGGAAAGGCGTGAGAACCAAACGAAAAAGTTTGCGGTGCACGCCACTTCGGGAAGGCACTTCGGCGTAGAAGCCTTTCCAAGGGTGGAGTCCGAGTACAAATAGCCCCTCGTTTCGCATCTTTGCACAGAGCGGAGTGGGAGGAGTCGGAGTATAAAAGCGACCGAGGCGCCGCGGACTGCCACTCGGCGATGAGGATGTGCGTGGCTCTGATTTCTGCTTTCCTGGCCTGCTCGCTAGCCACCTTCCTCTTGCTGAAATGGCGGAGGAGGAGGCAGGTCCAAGGCAAGATAGCCAAGGCGAGGAGCCGGCGGCAGCGCGCGTTCGAGCAAATGGGAAGAGCCGCTCAGCGCTTCCAAGAGCAGGTCAGGGGAAGCCGTTTTGGTGTGTTTTTTTCCTCTCCCCCTCTGCCAGCTCGAGAAAGTCTGTGCAACAAGCAGACCTCCATTCCCACGTTCACAGACATAGATAGAGGCAAGAGGGGTACGCTTCGAAATGGGGATGGACTTGCTCCGGGAGAGTTACTTTCTTGCAGTCTTTTTTTAAAGCAGTGTTTCTCAACCTTGACGGTTTTAAGGCATGTGGAATTCCACAGCCAGCAACGCTGGCTTAAAATTGTCAAGGTTGAGAAACACTGTTTTAAAGGAACGAAGCTCCTAGTTTTGGCTTTGTGTTTGTCTGAGTTTGAGAGATTTAAACTCTGCTCTCTATGAATTCAGTTTCAACTATTCTGAGTTGCAGGAGATCACTGGGCAGTGGAGGTGGAGAAGTTGGAAGGTTTTGGTATGCACATGTTTGACAAGTATTTTGTTGTTGTTCAATTTATATAGGCACCTTTCTCAAATTGATGTCTGGGTGGGTAACAATTAAATGAGGTTAAAATAGACCAACATCATAAATAATTTATATGGCTTTATCTAATAAAACACTTCTATTTTGTATTTTATCTGATTAGAATTATTAGTCACTGTATGCAGAATTGGAAATTTGCCTGTGCTTGTTGTGTATTTCATCAGAGTCAAGGTTTTGTCTTGAATAAAAGGCTGTTTCATTTTCATAATTAAAATGACTGTCTTTTTTTTTCCAATATAAAAATTCTTTTATTAAAACAATCAACATTGAACATAAAAACATATTATGCAGCAATCATCATGGCACCTGATATACAACACTAAGTATTAGTCTTTGAAAGCGTCTGAATTAGTAAGCCTTTTTCCACTCCTCATGTCTAGCCTCAACTATACTCCTGTTACACTTTATTTGATTGGTGTTTCTCTTATCTGGTTCAATATTAATGTGATCAACATTAAACATAAGATCCTATTGCTAAGCAATCATCCTAGAACATAGCATACAACATTAGGTATTAATCTTTGTAAACATCTGTTTTAGTAAACGTTCTTCCCTCCTCCCTTCCATCTTCAAGTATACTCCGAATACATTTTGTTTGATTGGTGTTTCTCTTATATATGGTCTATCTACTGTATCTAGTCTATCTCATATTGTTCGAAGCTCCTGTTTTGGCTTTGTGTTTGTCTGAGTTCGAGAGATTTAAACTCTGCTCTCTATGAATTCAGTTTCAACTATTCTGAGTTGCAGGAGATCACTGGGCAGTTGAGGTGGAGAAGTTGGAAGGCTTTGGTATGCACATGTTTGACAAGTATTTTTTATTATTATTATTGTTTGTTCAATTTATATGGGCACCTATCTCAGATTGATGTCTGGGTGGGTAACAATTAAACGAGGTTAAAATAGACCAACATCATAAATAATTTATATGGCCTTATCTAATAAAACAGTTCTGTTTTGTATTTTATCTGATTAGAATATTAGTTACCGTATGCAGAATGGGAAAACCTGCCTGTGGTTGTTGTGTATTTCATCAGAGTCAAGGTTTTGTCTTGAATAAAAGGCTGTTTCATTTTCATAATTAAAATGAAATCTGTCCAAAGAAAAAGTCTTCATCAAGATCCAATCTATGCTGGGAATAATAAAAATGGAGATTGCTTTAGAAAGGTTGTAGTTTATTGAAGAGCAGAGCCAGACAGAAAGATGGTTCTGGGAAAACTGATCACATGTAGTAGGGAGTGGTGGGTTTTTAATACCTTCTTGAGCTTTTGTTTGCAGTTGTTCCTGTGGTATGAACTTTGACCTAAGTCTGTGTGCCTTTCTGGTATTCTGAGGGTGGTGGGTTAATCTTATAACCCAAAAGTCAGTGCTTTTTCTTTTCTTTTTTAAAGGTGCTAGAACTCACACACATATCATACAACCCGCCTTGCCTACCCTACAAGGTTCCATCCAAAAAAGGTGCCGGAACTCCATTCTGGGTGTTCTATGAGAAAAAAAGCCCTGCCAAAAGTCATATCCTGCTTCCCTGGGGCTGTGACTGATGACTTGGATTTTTTGGTGTGAGGGATTGTTGATTCTATGGATCTTTCTTTCTAAGCCCATCTTCCTGCCTCCAATCTTTCTGACAAAATTATCACATCTGCATTTCTGCAGACCTGGTTTCTGTTTGGGGCAGAGAAACTTTGGGGAGGGGGTTTCTGCCTTTAAAATCCTTTGGGGAAATATATTCTGCCTTTTTAATATTTCCCAAAATATTTCTTTCTCTGGATTCTTCCCACAAGACATTAGAAAGCAACCCTTATAAACTGACTTGTGTTACCTGTTCAACAGTGTAAGCTTGCATATTTATCCATTTAAAAATTTATATAGCCATCCACCTTCTAAAAAACTTGGGGCAGCTCCCAATCCAAAGTTGAAACAACATGTATCTTCCTAGAAGTATATCCCATTGAATTAAGTAAAATTTACTTCTAATGAATATATTTTATTTATTAATCATATTTGTATGGCTGCCCATCTCACAAGAAGCAAGTCTGGGTGAATGAATAAATGAACGAAACAAATATAAAAGCCAATCATTATAAAAATATGAAAGTCATAGTAAAAATAAAAAACATTATAAAAATGTGAACTGTATGAACCACATGGAGAGAGTAAAAAAGATCAACCCTAATAGAGCCAACAAAGAATGTGGGATTTCCAGGCTTGGTGGTATAACCAGGCCTTGAAGAACTTCCAAAATGATAACAGGATGGAGGTAGCCTAGCTTCAGGCAGGAGGAGGGGAAGAAAATGTGTAGGTTTGCTGACTATGGAACTCTAAAAATATTAGCTTGCACTTGATAATTCTGGATAGGTTTTATAGATATAACTATTTACCGCCTGCTGCTAGCAAATACCTCCCACCGTCCGGTATGCTCCCACAGAGAGGGCCTCCTCAGGGTGCCGTCGGCCAATGTCGGCTGGCGACCCCCAGAGGGAGATCCTTCTCTGTGGGAGCTCCTACGCTTTGGAACGAGCTCCCCCCCCCGAACTCCGTACGATGACGGATTTACGTACCTTCCGTGTTTTAGGGGATTGAGTTATTTTTAAGATATATAATGTATTGTGTTTTAAATGGGATTTATGGCCAAATTGTTTAATTTATTCTTAATTATCTTAATTTTTGTATATTGATATGTTTTTAATTTTGGGCTGTACACCGCCCCGAGTCCTTCGGGAGAGGGGCGGTATAGAAATCGGAAAATAAAACAAATAAAATAAAAATAAATGCATTTTTACTCTGACTATCCATCTAATCATCAGTGACTCTGTTTCTTGATACATTTGGTATATTTACTCTTTCTTAGGCAGCTTAAGTAGTCCTTGACTTATGCCTGGTTACCGTTTGAAGTTATGACAGATCCTCCAAAAAGCTACTTGTGCCCCTGTGTTAAAGTTATGGCTGCTGTAGCACCCCTGCAATAATTTACCCACCCATCTTGTCCTACTGAGTCCCTGCAGCCAATTATCTGTCAGAAGTAAGTCTTCGTCCTGGTTCATCCAAGCCGGGATAAATAAGTAAAATGGCGACTGCTTTGGGAAGAAGGTTACAGTTTATTGAAGAAGCAGAAAGATGGTCCTTGCAAGGAGCAGAGAGGAAAGAGACCTTGAACACATGGTCAGTAGGTTTTTATACCCCCTCTAGCCTTTTGGAATAGTTTCCTGTTCCTGTGGCATGAACCTTGAGGCTACTGGACTTTGTTTTTCCTTGAAGAAGTTTAGCTTTTCAGGCAAGAAGCTTCTTCAGAACTCATCCATCTTCCTGGATGAGAAGAAGCTTCTTGGATGAGAAGTGAAATGTCTTCAAGGAAAAACAACATCCAATTAAGAGCCCTAAGAGTCTGGCCCAAGACTATTACAGGTCCTGGAAAACTATGGAGATGTAGCGGGGTTGAAGATTAACAAAGAAAAAACTAAAATGCTAGTTAAGAATATGACCAAATCACAAGAAAATGAACTTGCAAAAAAAAATTAACATTCAAAGGGCCAAAAAAGTAAGGTACTTGGGGATTCAGTTGACGGCAAGATACATTACACTCAAAAGAGATACCGGTAACTATGATAAACTAATAGATCAAATTACAAAGGACTTAGATAGATGGAAAAACCTATAGCTCACCTTCAAGGCACGCCGGGTCCAGATGGCATCCACCCTAGAATTCTCAAGGAACTCAAGTGTGAAATTGCTGAACTTCTAGCTAAAACATACAATCTTTCTCTAAGATCAGGCACTGTACCAGAGGATTGGAGGGAAGCAAATATAACCCCGATCTTCAAGAAAGGATCCAGAGGTGATCCAGGAAACTATAGACCAGTCAGTCTAACCTCAGTTCCAGGCAAACTGATGGAAACCATTATTAAAGATAAAATTACAGGGCACATAGAAAAACAGGCATTGCTGAAAGAAAATCAACATGGTTTCTGCAAAGGCAAATCATGTCTTACTAACTTGTTAGAATTCTTTGAGGGTGTAAATAAATACATAGATAAAGGGGCCCCAGTTGATATTGTATATCTTGACTTTCAAAAGGCTTTTGACAAAGTCCCTCACCAAAGGCTCCTAAAAAAGCTCTCCAGCCACGGAATTAGAGGACAGGTCTTGTCCTGGATTGGTAACTGGCTAAATTGTAGGAAGCAAAGGGTGGCAATAAATGGACAATTCTCCGGATGGAAAGAAGTGAGAAGTGGTGTACCCCAAGGTTCAGTCTTGGGGCCTTTACTTTTTAATTTATTCATCAATGATCTGGATGTAGAAGTTAATAGTGAGGTAGCCAAGTTTGCTGATGACACTAAATTGTTCCGGGTTGTGAAAAGTGAAACTGATTGTCGGGAGCTCCAGAAGGATCTCTCGAAATTGTGTGAGTGGGCAACAAAGTGGCAAATGCATTTTAACCTAAACAAGTGCAAAGTTATGCACATCGGGGCAAAGAACCCCAATTATACTTACCAACTGATGGGGACCAAACTTTCTGAGACAACCCAAGAAAGGGATCTTGGGGTTTTGGTGGACAGCTCGATGAAGATGTCAACCCAATGCGCAGCAGCAGTAAAAAAAGCAAATTCCATGCTTGGCATGATTAGGAAGGGAATCGAAAATAAGTCAGCAAGTGTTGTATTGCCTCTGTACAAATCGATGGTGAGACCACACTTGGAGTACTGTGTACAGTTCTGGTCACCGCACCTCAAGAAGGATATAATGGAACTGGAAAAGGTGCAAAAAAGGGCAACAAGAATGATCAAGGAAATGGAGCGCCTCCCTTATGAAACCAGATTGCAACGCCTTGGTCTCTTCAGCCTTGAAAGACGGCGTTTAAGGGGTGACTTGATCGAAGTGTATAAAATCATGCATGGGATAGAAAATGTGGATAGAGAAAAATTCTTTTCTCTATCACACAATACCAGGACACGGGGGCACTCCCTAAAGCTTATAGCTAAGAAAGTGAGGACAAATAAAGGGAAATATTTCTTCACCCAGAGAGTCGTTGATTTATGGAATTCACTTCCTGAAGGGGTCGTGACAGCTGTCAGCCTTGACAGCTTCAAGGCAGGGCTAGATAGATTCATGGATGCAAAGTGTATTGGTGGTTATTAAAACAGATGTCCATGTGCCGCCTCTATGTTAGTTGAGGCAGGCAGGATTCCCGTGAGTACCATTTGTTTGGGGGTCAAGGGAAAGGGAGGGTTTTGCCTTCTCTTTCTGCTCAAGATCCCCATGTACATTTGGTGGGCCACTGTGTGACACAGAATGCTGGACTCGATGGGCTTTGGCCTGATTCAGCATGGCTCTTCTTATGTTCTTATGTTCTTATGTCAGTATTTTCAGAAACACCATATTTGTTGTTAATTGTAAAGTGTCCAACCCATCGCGACCCCATAGACAACATTCCTCCAGTGTGGATACAGTGAAAGGGGAAAAGTGCGAGCAACACCAAAAGTCATGTGTATGTATTTATTTCATTTTATTAAAAGTATCTTATATATGAATGTAAAAAGAATGTATGTTAACATCTGATAAATATCACGGTATATGTATGGGGGAGAGTTTGGAAAAATAAAAAATATTTTAAAAAACCATTCCTCCAGGCCTTCCTGTCCTCTACCATCTCCTGGAGTCCATTTAAGTTCACGCCTACTGCTTCAGTGACTCCATCCAGCCACCTCATTCTCTGTCGTCCCCTTCTATTGCCTTCAATCTTTCCCAGCATTAGGCCCTTCTCCAGTGAGCCCTTCCTTCTCATTAGGTGGCCAAAGTATTTGAGTTTCAACTTCAGGATCTGGCCTTCTAAAGAGCAGTCAGGGTTGATCTCTTCTAGGACTGATCGGTTTGAACGCCTTGCAGTTCAAGGGACTCGCAGGAGTCTTCTCCAGCACCATAGTTCAAAGGCCTCAATTCTTTGTCGCTCAGCCTTTCTTAAGGTCCAACTTTCACATCCATACATTGCTGGGAAAACCAAGGCCTTGATTATACACACTTTTGTTT
This sequence comes from Bothrops alternatus, assembly GCA_034064705.1. Taxonomy (NCBI): domain Eukaryota; kingdom Metazoa; phylum Chordata; class Lepidosauria; order Squamata; family Viperidae; genus Bothrops; species Bothrops alternatus. The sequence continues at coordinate 647,109 of JARGCV010000589.1, forward strand.
TTTCAGGGTGATGTCTCTGCTTTTTAGTATGCTGTCTAGATTTGCCATAGCTTTCCTGCCCAGGAGCAAGCATCTTGTAATTTCTTGACTGCAGTGCTCATCTGCGGTGATCTTGGAGCCCAGGAAAATAAAATCTGTCACTACCTCAATTTCTTCCCCATCTATTTGCCAGGAATTGAGAAGGCCGGATACCATGATTTTGGTTTTCTTACTGTTGAGTTTCAAGCCAACTTTTGCACTCTACTTCTTCACCCGCATCAAGAGCTCTTTAGTTCCTCTTCACTTTTTGCCATTAGAGTGGCATCATCTGCATATCTTAGGTTGTTGATATTTCTCCCGGCAATCTTAATTCCAACTTTTGATTCATCTAGCCCTGCCTTTCTCATGATGTGCTCTGCATATAAGTTAAATAGGCAGGGTGACAGTATACAACCTTGCCGGACTCCTTTCCCAATTTTGAACCAATCAGTGGTTCTGTGTCCAGTTCTCACTGTTGCTTTTTAACCCACATATAGGTTTCTCAAGAGACAAGATGGTCTGGTACTCCCATCTCTTTAAGAATTTACCACAATCCTGCCTGTACTTCTGGTAGTTCTCGGTCCACATACTGCTGGAGTCTAGCTTGTAGGATTTTAAGCATAACTTTACTAGCATGTGAAATGAGTGCAATGGTGCAATAGTTTGAACATTTTTTGGTATTGCCTTTCTTTGGAATTGGAATGCAAAGTGATCTTTTCCAATCCTGTGGCCACTGTTGAGTTTTCCAAATTTGCTGGCAAATTGAGTGTAGCACATTTACTGCATCATCTTTTTAAGATTTTGGATAGCTCAGCTGGAATGCTGTCACCTCCACTAGCTTTGTTGTTGCTCAGATTTCCTAAGGCCCATTTCACTTCACATTCTAGGATGTCTGGCTCGAGGTCAGTGACCACCCCATCGTGGTTATCTGGGATGTTAAGCTCGTTCTTGATAGTTCTTCTGTGTAGTTTTGCCACCTCTTCTTAATCTCTTCTGCCTCTGTTAGGTCCCTGGCATTTTGGTCCTTTATCATGCCCATCGTTGCATATCTCCAATTTTCTTGAAGAGATCTCTGGTCCTCCCTATTCTGTTGTTTTCTTCTATTTCTTTGCACTGTTCATTTAAGAAGGTATTCTTATCTCTTCTAGCTATTCTCTGGAATTCTGCATTCAATTGGATGTATCTTTCTCCTTTGCCTTTCTCTTCCCTTCTTTTCTCAGCTATTTGCAAAGCTTCCTCAGACAGCCATTTTGCTTTCTTGCATTTCTTTTTCTTTGAGATGGTTTTAGTTGCTACCTCTTGTACAATGTTGCGAACCTCCGTCCATAGTTCTTCAGGCACTCTATCTTATCAGATCTAATTCCTTAAATCTATTTGTCACCTCTACTGTGTCACCTCCTCAGGAATAAGATTTAGTTCATACCTGAGTGGCCTAGTGCAGTGATGGCAAACCTTTTAGAAACCGAGTGCCCAAACTGCAACCCAAAACCCACTTATGCATCGTCGAGTGCCAGGTGGGTGTGGCCCATTGGATGGGTGTGGCCCATTGGATGGGCGTGGCTGCAGTGGTAATGGCAGACTGAGTGGGACTAAAACGTTCAATCAATTCCAACTTTGCAAGATCTTTTTTTTTCTGTGAGTTGAAATTGACTGGTTGAACCTTTTTTTTTTTTTTTTGCACACGGCGGCGGAGGCCTAAAGCGAAAAGGTTTTATAAAATCCAGCTGAAGGCCTAGGACTGGGGCAACAGTGCGCGTGCCCACAGAGAGGGCTCTGAGTGCCACCTCTGGCACCTTTGCCATAGGTTCGCCACCACTGGCCTAGTGCTTTCCTCTACTTTCTTCAATTTAAGCCTAAATTTTGCAATGAGAAGCTCATGGTCTGAGCCACAGTCAGTTCCTGGTCTTGTTTTTACTGACTTTATAGAGCTTCTCCATCTTTGGCTGCAGAGCACATAGTCAATCTGATTTCTGTGTTGACTGTCTGGTGATGTCCATGTGTAGAGCCGTCTCTTGGGTTGTTGGAAAATAGTGTTTGTTATGACCATCGTATTCTCTTGACAAAATTCTATCAGCCTATTACTTGCTTCATTTTGTACTCCAAGGCCAAACTTGCCTGTTATTCTGGTTATCTTTTGGCTTCCTACTTTATATTTATTCAATTTCTATACCGCCCCTCTCCCGTAGGACTCGGGGCGGTTTACAACCCAATAAAAACATATAAAACAATAAATATTTAAAATTAAATTAAATTAAATAAATACAAGGCTGTTACTAAAAACCTGTTAAAAAACCCAATTCTAAAACCCGAACAGCCTTGTTTAAAAATTTAAAACCCAAGGAACATTACAATCCCCCATGATGATAAGGACATCATTTTTTGGTGTTAATTCTATAAGGTGCTGTAGGGCTTCATAGAACCGGTCAATTTCATCCTGGTTGGGGCATAGATTTGGACTGCTGTGATATTGAATGGTTTGCCTTGGATTCGAACTGAGATCATTCTGTCATTTTGGGGATTGTATCCCAGTATTGCTTTTCTTATTCTTTTATTGACTATGAAGGCTACTCCATTTCTTCTGAGGGATTCTTGCCCGCAGTAGTATACCTGATGGTCATCTGAGTTAAATTCACCCATTCCTGTCCATTTTAGTTTGCTGATTCCTAAGATGTCAATGTTCAGTCTTGCCATCTCTTGTTTGACTACATCTAGCTTGCCTTGGTTCATGGATCTTACATTCCAGGTTCCTATGGAGAAAAGATCTTTACAGCATCAGACTTTCCTTTCACCACCAGATATATCCACATCTGAGTGTCCTTTCAGCTTTGGCCCAGTCGCTTCATTCTTTCTGGCGCTACTAGTACTAGCCCTCTGCTCTTCCCCAGTAGCATATTGGACACCTGACCTGAGGGGCTCATCTTCCAGCGTCATATCTTTTTGCATTTTGTTACTGTCCATGGGGTTTTCATGGCAAAGATACTGGAGTGGTTTGCCATTTCCTTCTCCAGTGGATCACATTTTGTCAGAACTCTCTGCTATGACCTGTCTGTTTTGGGTGGCCCTGCATGGCATAGCTCATAGCTTCATTGAGTTACGCAAGCCCCTTCGCCACGACAAGGCAGTAATCCATGAAGGAGAACACCATATTAGACGGGCACTATTAGATGTATGGATTAAAATTAAAAAATCTAATTACCAAAAAATCCCCAATTGGATTTCGACACTGGAGATATTTCTGCACCCAAAATTTATGAACCTAGGAAGGGTAATTACATACAAAGACATTCTAGATGAGAATGGAGAGCTGAAAACAAGGGGACAACTATTAGAAAATAGCATAGAGCTGGAATGGTGAGCGTATCTGCAAATACAATTACGATACAGGAAAGATAAAAAAGAACCTGGGATAAAATTAGAACATACAGAATTGGATAAAATCTTGCTAGGAACTGAAGATAAAGTGATAAAAAAGATATACCAGTATCTATTAGAACAAGACATGCTAGAAGAACAAGTAAAAGATACAATGCTAATTTGGAGCAAAAACTTTGGCTATAGTATTGACTTAGACAATTGGCAATTGTTATGGGACAGGAACAGGAGACTAACGTTAGCTTCCACTTATAAAGAAAATCTATATAAGATGTTTTACAGGTGGCATCTTTCTCCCACAAGATTAACAAAAAAGGATAAAAATTCTTCACCGATATGTTGGAAATGTAGAAGATCACCAGGGACTTACTATCACATGTGGTGGGAATGCGCAAAGGCTCAAGAATATTGGCATCTGATAAAAAATTGGTTGGAAGAGATATTATTATTAAAAATTGAATCAAAACCAGAAACCATTTTATTAGGGATTATTAAGGATAAATTCAGCAAGGGACCTTTATACTTAGTTTTGTACATTCTAACTGCAGCGTACGCTCAGAAATGGAAGGGGAAAGAAACTCCCACTGAAGAAGAAGTAATAAATAAAATCCTATCTTGCGCTGAAATGGATAGGTTACATTAGAGCTCAAAAATAAAACTGAAACAGACTATTTCAAAATTTGGAATGAAGTGTATAAATAGCTAGATTCAAAGAGGCATGCTGAGATGAATGTTGATGAGTAAGTTGATAACTAAGAAATTTTTATACCGGTACTTTTTATATAAGATAGAATTAAAAGTGATCTAATTACAATGTATATTACTGTAAGAATGCTCACTTTGTTATAATGTAAAGAAACTTTTTTATTTTTTATAAGGTAATACCAATAGTATTGTTTAAACCAGGGAAGTTGTACGGTAGCATATCCAACGTGTCCTTTTTTTTAAACTGCATTTTGTCCAATGTGTTTTCTTTGTCTTTAACTGTATATGCAATAAAATTTAATTAAAAAAGAAAAAGTCTAATTGCATTTTGAAAAAAGCATCTTTGGGACAACCATGACCTGGATGACTGCCAATCTTCATAAAATTCCCCAAACAAATGGAGCCTCCTTAAACCTCTTTAATTCCCACAGTCACATGATCAAAATTGCTGTCCTTCCCTTTTCTTGCTCTTCCCTTCCCAACAGACAGTAAGCAGTTGCTGCTGGGTGAGAAAGGGAGTAAAGGATTGTGAGACTGGCTGGGAAACTTGTCATGGAACATTGAAAATGAAGATCATATGACTGCACCAGCAGCCAGTAGCAGTTACAGCTTTCCCAAATTTTAATACCTCGAGAATCGGATCCCAGATTTTGGACACATTCTGTAAGTTCGCCCATTTGAGGGACCTTGCTTCAAAAACTGTTGCCCTATTGTGCACCATTTTGCCCAGTTAAAGATCATAACAACAAGAGTTTTTAGGAATGTATAGATAAACTGATGATAATGTATTAATACTTCCCTAATTATCCTGTATTTAATCACTGCCAAAAATGTGACTGAGCAAGAATCACATTAATATTTTTCCTGAAACACACATTTTACATGTATAAGGTTGAATCTGCTTAGCATTGTTTTTAATACGGATCAGAGCATCAAAGTTACAGAACTGATTAGTTTATATTGGACTCACCTTCAGCTATATTGCAAAAATCCTTATTTTTTCTGGATTATATGATTATATAAGTATCTAAAAGAAGCAGTGTTTTATTAAACATGAGGATTTTTTCTCTTTCAGAATCCAAATCACCAACCAGAACCTATTTTATTACTGAGTTTGCCTGAACTCTGTCAGAAACTTAAAGATGGTTCACTCACATCTGAGAGTGTTGTCTACACCTATGTGGACAAGGTGAGGCATCATTCCCTAAGTTAATACAAATGAGAACTATGTGTAGGATAGGATTCTTATGATTCAAGCTGAAATTTCCTGAGGACCCATAAGTATGTTTTAAAAAGTAGATTTGAAAATTGTTTTAGGAATCTGCATATTTCTTGTGGGTCACACATATTTCTTTGGCATCTTCTTTACTGTTGCTGTTATGAGGGTCTCAGTAGTGTTAGCAAATTTATCTCCTGCATAGAAAGCATTTTGTCAGTGTAGCAATAAACTTCATAAACACATTCTCTGGCTAATTATTCAGAAAAAAGCACTCATTGAGTTCAGTGGTTAAATACTCCAAGGTAGGTATATATAGTTTGTTCCCACCCCCCAAAAGGGGCAACAATGGATAATCTTATCAAGCCTTAAATCTACTAATCAAGAAATAATTTGATAATAAATATATAGAAATAAAACTTTTAGTAAGGAAGAACAAATTGGCCTATAGCAGAAATAGATCCGAAGTAGCAATACCTACCTGACCTTGGAAAGTTCAGCAGAATGAAAGCTGGTTTTAGTATTTGGGTGGGAGAACAACAGGAAAACTTAGGGCTGTAAGGTAGTTTAGTTTGGCAAACTGAAAAAATATCCTAGAAGACAGTAGTAATATTCCATACTGTTACCAAAACCAGCTATTAAATGTGATTGTGAAACATAAAGAGCTGACCTTGATTCAAAGACTCAAGCAAGAATCGTATTTTTTTATTTTTTAACCCTCTGAGACTGATATTATATACCTGCTGGGTGAAAGATTTTACCCTGGAATATTCAGAACCTACTTAGCTTCTACATTGGGGCGCTCCAGTCTTTAGATAAGAGAATCATTTTGAGGAAAAGAAAAGGGTAACTTAACTCACAAGAGAAAGTAAAGAGGTAGAGGAAGCAATTCTCTTCAGGCATGAGGTAGTTTTGTAGACCAAACAGATTTGCCTTCGAGTTTTTTTTCCTCCTCTTGTAGAGGTAGGCTTCATTTCACAGGAGAAATGAAGAGATTGTCTTTCCCTGCTTTTTTCTAGGCCTTGAGGGTGACTGCAGATGTCAACTGCATAACCGATTACATAGCAGAGGAATCCCAGCTTCTGCGTATGAACAGCGAAGGGGAAAGGGGCTTGCTTTATGGAGTTCCCGTCAGCATAAAGGATTCCATTAACTGCAAGGTATCGCAGGGGTGGGCCTTGAGTGGGTATGCGGAGCTGTTGTGTGGCTAAAAGACAGGTAGGTGCACAGCTTGTATACCATTATATGATAAGGAGCATCATGGCTTTGGATTTGAATTGCTTTGAGCAGGTAGCTATATATATTAATATGAGATCATCTTTTCATCTACCTGTATCTAATAGCTCAAATCACTTAATGCCAAATCCTGCTGTCTTTTACAAAACCTTTATTTTATTTATTTGTTACATTTTTATGTTGCCCATTTCCCCTCTAAGGTGACTCTGGGCAGCTTAAACCCTTTCTAACAGCCTGGAACAGGGTGATATGTGAGCCTGCAAACTATAATGCACTAGGTGGTTTTTTTTCTTTTTTTAAATTCCCACTGTTGGTTTCTTGCATGGCTTTAAGATGTGTGTTCAAATTTGAGTGATTTTGCAATTAGACAGCTTTTAAATCAAATAAGCAAAAATCCATGTTGCATGCTGTGTGGGAAATCAGCTATCTTAAAAATGTGCTAGAAAATGTGTTTAGATCTGTGATAACCAAAATAAAATGTACCTTATGCTAAAGTGTTTCACAGCAGTCTTAACATTGATTGCTGTCTGCTAAAACATATGAAGTTCTCTGATACCATTACATATGGTTTCCTTAAATGTGATTTTTTAAAATTATATTTATTATTTTTTTTAAAAAAGCATTAAAATACAAACTAATATAAAAGGAAAGGGGGAAGGGAATAATAGGACAAGTTAAAAAATAACAAAAAAACCAAATATATAACATGACCTCCAACTTTTTTTAACAAAGAAATTTTAACACAATAGCCTCTCTTATGAATAATACCAAAACTTAAAATGCCTTATCAAATTAATACTCAACATTCAAAAAATATATTCATAATATATTCTTCACTCAATTTTAGTCTAAACTCAATATTTCTCTAGTCAAATCAAATCTCGTACGCAAAATCCAAAGTCAAAACCTGATTTTTCTCCTTGCTGTGTAAGAAATCTAACAGTGGTCTCCAAGTTAGAAGAAAGTTAGTCAAGTTATTTTTTTTCTGATTAAAGCGGTCAACTTCACCATCCAGCTAGTTCTATTTTCTATAAAGAATTTATTTTTGGACCTTCTGCATAATAATATTCTTAATATTCCACAGGACAACGGATAAAAACATTACCAATTTATTGGTGCTTTTTAACATCTTAAACGCAGCATCGTTGAATGATATCTGATGTTTCTCTGGGGAATCTGAATTTCCTTCTCCTCTTTACATCTTTTTCCTCATCACAGGGCTCTGACAGTACTTTGGGCTTTGTAAAACATCTCTTCCAGCCGGCAGCAGAAGACGCTGTTATAGTGCAGGTGTTGAAACATCAAGGAGCAATTCCATTTGTAAAAACAAATGTTCCCCAATCTCTGTTGAGGTAAACAATGTATTTTTTATGTTTTGATTTTTCTATACAGGTAATCCTCGACTTAAGACTGTTCATTCAGCGATCATTTTAAGTTACAGTGGCACTGAAGGAAGGGATTTACGACCAGGCGCTGAAGTTATAGCTCGTGCAGTACTCTTGCGGTCACGTGATCAAAGTTCAGGTGTTTGGCAGCTCACCTGCATTTACAATCACAGGAGAGTTTCCACTCTCTCACCCACCTGTCTGCCTTTTGGGCCCTTGCCACCCTCGCTGACCTTTGCCATCTTCTTCCTCCTGCTGCTCCCCAAACATGCTGTTACACGTGCTCCTGGGTTTGGTTTATGGTCACTCAACAGCTACACTCAAATCACTTTCACAGCTGGTTCTTTGGAATACAGTGGGACCCAGTGAAATTAAAATAAGAGCAAAACTTTTTTAGTAACAACATATATTTGCCCTTTCTCTCTCATACACATGCATTCCTCCACAGCTACCGGTACCCCTACCCCTACCCTTGTCCTTCTCAACTAGGCTGCCAGGCACTAGTTAAAGGGATGGAAGCCACCAAGTCTTAGGTCCAAAGACAAAAAGTAAGTGGGCTTCAGGGCCCCTTTTGTCCCCCAAAGTCCTTGCTTTGTTGATTCATAAAACTGGCAGCTATTTTTGCCTTGTTGATTTACAAGACTGGTACCTGCTGATGGCCCTTGGGGGGGAGCATTTCCACGTGGTGAGATGCAACTTGTTTTGTCTGGTTCAGGTGACCTTCTATTACCTTAACAATTTCGTCTCTTCTTGTCTATCTCCCAAAGAGATCTTTTAGACAAAATTCCTGCCTTTTTGTCCACCCTGCTTCAGCTTTAGGTATGTCAGCTTCAGCCTCATCTCACATATTCCTCCCCTAGGCATCGAGTTTAAACAACACATGCCACAAAATGGGGTTGGGATGAATTCTCTAGCCTGTAAATTCTCCCATCTGTTTTCAAAATTGGCCAGAGGGGACTATTAAAACAGCTTAAGATGCTAGTAATCTTTGTGATCACCATTTCAGCAGCCTTTAGAAATGGGTATTGTTTCTGGGGGCTTACAGGGGGCCTGTACACTAACATGTGTTCCACATTGGTTGTGATGGTCTTGGAACCAAAGCCTGCCAGTCAGAGATCTGTGAGGCAGATATGGCTACAATGGAGATTTGTTTACCTAAAGAAAAACATGTAATAAGAGAAATTTCAGCTCCGGTATCCATCAGTTTGCTTAGGATCATTGTGGGTTAAAACAAAAGGGTAATTCCTCTCACTTTGAGGAGGAATTTCAATATTCCTCCCCCACCCCATATTGTCAGTCAAGACCCATATATTTACCATAGCAGGGGGACAGCTCTAGAAATTAATTAAAGGGGTGAGATTATAGTTTCTTTTTTCTCCTTTACCTCTGGGATTGAAACTTTCTTTAAAGGTTCTGTCAATTGCTTCAATTGATGCTGGATCAATGAAAAAGGTGGCTCTCTCTGCCCCTGGTTGCTTCAGAAATTCCCATTTCTGTGATCTTCCTCTCTCCTTTCCCACCTGTTTTTTAACTCCTTCCTCCCCCACATTCTTTACTTTTATCCTCCACACTCCCAACAGCTTTCCTTGCTTCTCACAAATCTGTTTCCAGAGGGGCTAAGTCTAAAGGGTAAAGTCATCCAATTGCTCAATCTAAGTTTGTTCAAGGCAGTGCAAGCCCCCCTCCTCCCCAGCACACCTTTTAAAGCCTGATTGCATGTTTACACTGGTTGCACTGAAATGGAGGCCATTGGTGATAATAAAACATGGACAAAGCAAATAGCATTACTGGCTCTGCACAAATTTGTTTGTCATCATCTGACACTAGACTGTACTGTATGATACTGAAGCGGATGATTCAATTTGACTAAAGTACTAGTATTTTCACCCAGATAACAATACCTCTTATCTTTTTTTCTTCCACCGCACTCTTGGGCAGCACTGTGTAAGTGATAATTGTTAAAGCTTAAGGAAGCATATTTTTTTAAGATGTAGAAGAGTTGAACTTGACCAAGTCTTTACAATGCTGCTTGGGACTTAATAATTGATTATGATAATCAGCATTTCTTCTTCAGAGTTCAAGAAATGTGATTATTTTCTTTATGATTAAGAGAGAGAGAGAGAGAGAGAGATGCACTTAGTACTGCTCACTGTTCTTACTGAAATCTCATGAGATTTGGAATAAGACGGCCAGAATTTTGTGAAATTTGAAAGTGAAACAATTGAAATCTTGTAATTTGGCAGTCTTACAAAATTTTGACCATCTTTAAGATATTATAGAGGTGTACGTATACATGGGGCCCAGGGCTGATATCAGAAAAGGTTGCCAGCTTCTGTCTGCAAGATTTTTTAGGCCTCTATACATTGTGGTGACTACTTGAAAAGAAAATAAATCCTTATTAAGAGACAAAGTGTAAATACCATTATTTCAGATTAAGATTAAACCAGGGATATCGTATAATTTTGTAAAAAGGCTAATTGAATCATATTTTTAGATCCCTGCCTGGAAGAACTATTAGGAAAATGTTTGGAAGTATTCCAAAACCAATTGCTGACAATATTCTTTGTCTTTTCAGTTATGATTGCAGTAATCCAATCTTTGGACCAACAATGCATCCTTTGGATCACACTAAAAGCCCTGGTGGATCGTCAGGAGGGGAAGGATCTCTTATTAAAAGTGGAGGATCCATTCTGGGCATTGGCACAGATATAGGAGGCAGCATTCGTAACCCAAGTGGCTATTGTGGAATTTGTGGTTTAAAAACCACTAGCAACAGAATTAGGTTGTATACAAACCCTAATCCTTAAAATACAGAGTTTTTAAAATATGTGGATTATTCATCTCAGATTCCTGATCTATTGTAACTGTATATCAGAGTTGCCAAGAATGGGGGAAATAATAATTAATTCAAATAGTGAAAATTAATAAGTCAGATCATCGATTAGGCAAAATCTTGTTTCATTCAACCTTTGTTGAATTGCTTTTTATATCTGTAACCTTATGTTCACTTCAAGTGAATTCTGTTTAACATCTGCTGTACCCTAATCACAATGTTGTGAACTTCCAATGTTTATCAATTATGTTTGAATTAATGGGACGGTATATAAGTCTTAAGTGCTATTGCTAGTCTGAGTTAACACTGTTCAACAAAGTGAACTGGAAATATTCTCAACATGTCATCTGTGTTAAGTGCTGGAATGAGTTCAAAGAGGAATTGATGTTGAAAATTGTGAAGCTTGACAGCTTTGCTAAAACTACTCTTTTGATATCTCTATAGCAAAAAAGGAATTGTTCCGTGTATCGCTGGTCAGAGATTAGGTAAGATACTATTATTTGATTAGATAAATGGGAAGTTTGTTTCACATGAATAAATTATTCTTTGACATTCTTGTTCTGAGAAAAAACAGATTCATCATTTCTACCAAGTAAATTTTGAAAATGTTGGCAGCTTTTCAAACAAGTATGAACTCAGCTTAGTAACCTAATGCTAGTAACAACTATGTCCTGTTACCTGAATGTTCTAGTATCACTTTCTTCTTTAAAAGAGAAGGTTTCTGAAATTAGCAGTTGGATATTGTAACAAGAATTTGACAGGAAAGGGTTTGAGCATGTTGCTTAGTTGTTTCCTAGAGTTTTTTTAAAAATTTATTTAATTGATTTATATAATAGCTGCCCAACTTGCAAATTGTAACTTGGGGTGACTAACAAAGGATTACAAGTAGTCCTTAACTTGGGACCATAACTGAGCCCAGAATTTTGATCGTAAGTCATTCCAGTCACAAGTCAAGTCCACTACATGATAAGATTTGATTTTATGACAGTCAATAAGTGAGTCACTGATTGTTGTGGTTGACAATTCACTTAACAACCGCCTTGCTTAGCAATGGAAATTTTGGGCTCAATTGAGAACTACTTGTATCATCAATGTGTTGATGTTATTTAATTCTCTGGCAGTAGGTGGCCTCATCCAGAAGAGTTCACAAAGTCAGGATCTATGGCTAGATCGGGGTAGGGAACCTTGGCTCTTTGATGACTTGTGCACTTCAACTCCCAGAATTCCTGAGTCAGCATGGCTGACTCAGTCCACAAGTCATCAAAGAGCCAAGGGTTCCCTATCCCTGGGCTAGATCTATGGAGAGATCAAGGACTCCCAATCTGCTCCAGGGATAATCTAAAAGGGTAATCAACAACATCTCAGTATTGCAGACTGGTTTAATGGTTCTTCATTCATTTCAGAAGCAACTACAAATTGGAAACATATAGCTTTCGACACTCAGCAAATAAAATAGGTATAAAATAGGTCATAGAAATATGACACATGTAAAACGTATGTAGAATAAATAAATTAAAACTGAATGACATTCATTTAGTATCAGGCCGTGTTGACAGCATTTTCTCTCGCCAGCCTGAGGTCTTCCTGTTGAAAGACATCAAATGTACCATCACATTTGAGACGGATTATTCTTCTGTAGTGGTATGTGGAATTGACCCTGGGAGATGGGAGAAAAAGCTGCATGCTAGGCAGTGGTTTAATAAATGATAACAGTCTGAACAGGTGAAGGTGGAGAAAGAGTCTTAGAAGAATCCCTTCTTAGTTTTTCAGCAGAGTAGAAGTAAAGGAGGGAAAAGATACTTTCAGACATGTGGGGTTCTGTTACTGAATCCTAGTATTCTTGTTTGGTGCTTCTTGTCTCAGCTACCTCAAAAGGACTGGCATCTGTCTGAAACTTGATTGAAAAGAGTACTGTTAAGCCCTTTTCATCCAGGGCTTTCTGGAGCTGCAAACCACCTTCTCGACAAGATTCCCCTAAAAAAAAGAGAGAAGGTTGAAAATAGAGTAAAAAAAATGTCTTTACATTTACAGTATTCTTTAATTGTTTTTTGATATCCCATTGTATTAAAAAAGTTGCTCTTCTTACAGTGTTAATGAAAATGGGGAAGAGAGGTCATTCATTCTGAAAGTAGGGAATGAGTTGGTTCTTTAGGAGTTAATCACTTTTTGTGAGCTTCAGTGGTTGAAACATCCCTCTCAGATTTTCCCGAGTCCTAAAAAAAGGCTGTTCTTGAATGCTTTCTGTTTACTTGTTTCTTTCTTCCAGTTTCTATGGGCGTGGGACCAATGGCGCGGGATGTTGACAGCCTTGCCCTTTGCCTGAAAGCTCTCCTGTGCAAGAAAATGTTCCATCTGGATCCCACAGTGCCACCTCTTCCATTCAATGACCAAGTAAGATCAGTGATCCTACCAACCATGCATAGATCTTCGAATCAGAAGAACAGCTTCCTTGAAGAAAAAGATGGACGTGCTTGCCACAACCATTACCACTCCCTTAAAGATGCTGTGGCTTTGCCTGGGCTCCTGTGTTAGTTGCATCACCCCAGAAAAAAAACACCCACATATGAATTAAATAGCTGGCCAGAGAGTTCCCTGAGCAGCATTATGAGAAAAGGGTATAATCAAGAAAATATCTCTACCTTCCCTTTGGGAATCTATTAACAACATGGATTGTTTCTACATATAATAAGCAGATCTCCAGGAAATGAACATTATGCCATTTTACCTGTGACAGATAGTAGAAATACATCAACACTGAGGAACGAACGCCACTCTCCTTTTTGCATTTCACTGAGAGAAGCGATTATTTTAAAATAAATAAGCATTAGTAACACTTGGGAAAGAAACCAAGTAATATGATACATCAAGTAGGCTACACTTACAGGCTAAGTTTACAGGTAGTCCTGGACTTACAATCTGTTGCTTGGAGACCACTCAAAGTTACAATGGACCCCCAAATAGTACTTATGACTAGTGACAGCCTCTCTCTCCCTCCCGTGGTCACGTGGGTTCTTGGCACCTGCCCCATATTGATGGCCCTTTTGAGTGTCCTGCAGTCACAGGACTACAATTTACAATATTTTTTTTGCTGAAGCCAACATTCTTTCCAGTTTCCAATAAATGGCAGAAAATGGATTCTCTTAACAACCACCATGTTTGCTTTATAACCATCGCAAAAGAAAAATTGTAAAATTGGCGTAATCACGATGATCCACTTTGCGGCCAGCATGATTTAAGACCATAATTGCAAGCTCAGTTATGATTGTAAGTTAAGGATTACCTGTATCTGAAAATTCAGTTCAGTCTGTCCCTTTTGTTTCTCAGCTTCAGAGAAATAATAGTGAACCAAATCATTCTCTTGGCTGTGACAACGCATTGTATGTTTGCCCACAGGGAAAAGGATATTTAAAGGACTATCTTTGTTTTTTCCCTTTGAATCTGGTGTACCGTAGCATGCTCAGGCACTGACATCCTGGGAAAACATTTCACGATTTGGTCCTGTGCTTCAGAACTGTTGGCTAAAGAACTTTATTGGCTTAAGTATCCTTATCTGTCAGCCTCTGGAGTTAAGCCAGTGGGTTTGAAATTTACACCAGCAGATAAAGAACTTGAATGATTGAGAAATGGATGATTCTGTAACTAATGCTGATTTATCCAGTGTGGTGTCCTGCTTTTAAGGCATCTACTATGGTTAATTGTTTTGAAAACTTCTCTTGTTCTTCTGTTGCTCTAGGTTTATACCAGCTCACGTCCCCTCAGAATAGGGTATCATGTGACTAATTCCTATAGTATGCCAAGCCCTTCCGCGACACGGGCTGTGCTGGAAACCAAGGAGCTTCTGGAAAGAAATGGCCATGTGGTATGTATACTTAGTAGCGGAGAGGGAAGTATGTGTCGTACCAAGGGGGTGTCTGTTTCAGAAGGCAACATCAGGAGGAGTAAGAGATTTTTGTTGAGGGTGCAACAGCAGAGAAGGAGAGAGCAAAACTTCACATAAGTGTTATCTGGGTTTTCCCTCCTTCCCTGCTAACTCCACTGCACAACCTGTTATCAATAAAGGTTGGAGTTTCATACAAAAAGCAACCTGGCTTATTTTGCTTTTCAGTATTTAAATGCTGTGTTCTGGTTCACTTTGCTTCATCTCTGTAGTTTCCTTATTAATTTTTATGCTAGTTTTGGTGTCCACCATTATAGAATTTTTTAAAAATTGATCGGATTTGCTTAACGCAGGAGAGTCTTTATATATAGGATGGCCCTCAGATGGTTTCCAATTGGTAGTTTGCACAGGACATCCACTTCTATTGACCTTTAGTAGAGTTGTGCAAGCCTTTCTCCAAGTATAAGATTGAATCGCATGAAAATGAATACATTAGCATTTTGTTAATTTAGAGCAATGTTTTTGAACTTGGCAACTTTAAGATGCATAGAGTTCAACTCCCATTGTCAGCATGCTGGGGAATTTTACACATCTTAAAATAGCCAAGTTTGAAAAACATTGATTTAGAGAATTGGGGTTTTTTCTCAGTCATATTTCTGATTATAGTATATCCCTCAATTTAAAAAAATCACTTTATTATAAATGTTCTTTCATTTCTTTTAGTTGGTCCCCTTTGAGCCACGTCAGATGGCCTATTATATGAGCAACTTTGATGGTGTGTCATTCTTTAGGGATGGTGGTGCCACTTTCCTACAGTCTTTGTAAGTATTGTATTTTCTATAGTCTGAAGTATATATGTGAAGAAATAAGAGGCTTATTTTGTGAATGTGATTTCTCCTTCTCTTGTGTTTCCAATTATTCTCAATAGGTAGGGAGACAGAGCTTTAAAATTTTTGTCATGCTGAAAGCTGCTATGAATGAAACATTTGGGACTAGTGAACTTCAGCTGTATGAATCTTTTTTTCCCTTGCTTCAAACAACAACATCCCTAACTTTGCTGGAAACTTTTATTATAGATCTAAAATACTACAGGTAGTCCTCATTTAGTGACCACAATTATAACTGGCAACTCCATCATTAAGTGTCACCATTGCTAAATGGAAAATTACATTACCATGCTGAGCTTATGATGTCTCTGCATTTGTCACATGGGAATCACTGCAATCATGTGACTTTGATTTGTAATTTTATTCCTGCTTTATCTATTAATTTGGCTTGTTGGGAGCCAGCTGCATAACAGTGAATGATGATCACAAGACTGTTTGTCTCTGCAGTGATCGTAACTGCAAAGAGTGGTTGAAAAGTTTTTTCCCCCACCATTGTAACTTCAAACAGCCACTAGACAAGGCAATTGGTAAATGATGACTGCCTGTATGTGTGTATGTGAAGGGATGTAATACCATATAAAACAGCCTTCTGCAGTAATACACACAGGACAATATTCCACAATGTTTAAATGGAGAAAATTCAGCTTCAGATCTCCATTTCATCATAAACCTCATCTTTGAATATATAGTGCTTTTAGTCCCACTATTCCAGGTTAAAATTAAAAGCTGGGAACAAGATACAGAAATATCCTACAAGAATTCAAAGTGATGTAATCAGTGCAACACATCAATATAGGTGGGAGACTTAAATTGTGCAGTGAAATCTCAGATGGAACATTGCTGCCTGTGTAAGAGAAAAGTATACACAAATCCGAATGAATGCCAGAGAACAACAAGGAAATCACGAGAGAGATGAATGCAGTAGGTGAAAGTCTTGGGCAACATTTTATTTATTTATTAGATACATACAGGTTGTCCTCAACTTACAACCAGTCGTTTAGTGGCTGTTTGAAGTTACAACGGCACTGAGAAAAGTGTCTAATGACCATTTTTCACACTTAACGATTGTGGCAACATCCTTGTTAGTCATGTGATCAAACTTTGGAGGCTTGACAACTGGCAGGTCTTTATAATTGTTGCAGTGTCCTGGGGTCATGCGATCCCTGTTTGTGACCTGACAAACAAAGTCAGTGGGGAAGCCAGATTCACTTAACCACCATATTGCTAACTTAACAACTGCAGTGATTCTGTAGCAAGAAAGATAGTAAAACAGCGCAAAATTCACTTAGCTGTCTTGCTTAGCAGTGTAAATTTTGGGCCCACTTGTGGTGGTAAGTCAAGGATTACCTGTATACCACTTCTCTTCCAAGTGTCCAAAGTGACATATACAGTGTTCCTCTCCCGTTCTGCTGCCCAGCAACAGTCCTGGGAGGTAAGTTGGGCTGAGCAAGAGTGATTGGCCCCTATTTGACCCAGTGAGCTTCTGTTCCTCAAAGTGGATTAGAATCTGGGTCTTTTCCCAGGCCAGTTTGGCATCTTAACTATTACATTACATTTACTCTCATTTTAAAAAGGACCTTCCTTAGTAAAGAAATGAGGAAGACATACTTAAAGGGACAATATACTCACCTTTTTAAAAAGTACATTACATAGATCAGGTTGCATCATATGGATACCCACACCAGCTCCAGCAATGCCAAAAAAGTCACGATACGTGACGCGGCGAGTTTGACACCTGTGATATAGATGATAGATTTTTTTAAAAGCAAAACATGAATTTGGGAAGTAAAGTCATATAAGAGTTCTAAGATGGCGGCATCTGGATCGGCTCTGGCTCCATTGGCTCTCGAAGGTGAATAATTGTGGGAGGGATATTAAGGGATATAGGCCACATGATCAAGAAGGTTTTAATGTGATTGAGCAACATGGTGGAACTAAGGTAAAACATACAACCGACAATCTTTGCTAGCATGGCGAGTTTCTAGCTGTTTCGGAATTGTTGGTGAGACCGTTAAAAGTTGTTGGCGCTGTTTGAATTTTTTTCTGCCAGCAGCAAGATCTGCCTGCTGGCCTAGCGACGGATTCTGTTGCAAATCAGGGCTGCTTCCAAAGGAGGCAGAGGAGGAGAGGTTCCAGGGCTTATGGATCGAAGGAACTGGATGAGGCTGTTGGCGGGCCCAGAGGAAGAGAGAGAGGCTTTTGGAGGAGTTGGTGGCGGTGGCAGGGCGCTCCAGGGGTGAAAAGAAACAAGGCCTCTTTAAGGAAAAGGTGGAAGAGTCAGGATCAGAAAAAAGGAAGGGAGGCGAGGTTGTCCTGCAGGAATACAAGCTAATTTGAGGGCTAATCCACATGGAGCTCCATTTCCATCTGTCCTGTTTGCCATCGTTCGCTCCCCAGAGATTAAAATGGACGATCTGAAACTTGAGCTGGCCACAAAGAAGGAGTGTATATTGGAGGTGGTGGCCCTTTGAGAGCTGTATGCAACGAAATTTCATTTTGATGTATGCCGATTGGTGTACATTCAGAGTGACAATAAAGTTGTTGTTATTATTAAACTAAAATAAATTCAAATAAAAAAGCTTTCAGTATAAAAGAACCAAGAAATCAGCCCAGGAGAGACTTAATTTATTCAAATCAGTTTTCACTACAGATGTTTAAAAGCTTGAACCATTTTATGGACATTCTTAGAATGTGCCTTTTAAAAGTGGAAAGACATGGAACCAGGAAGAAATAAAGAGTCCTTAATGAATTTCAGTATGTGACAGCTTCATGCAGTTTGTAATTGAAGTCAATTTTTTAGTTGGGGTTGGAAGAAAATTGCAATAACTTTTTGGGGGAAAAAATGGATCCTGGGAGCTGCCAAAATTGACAGTGAGTTAATTTTAATGTTTATCTTGCATAGGAAAGTTGAAATATAATTAATACAATTAAATGTGCAGAAGTGAAAGCATTGTTGAAGAAGAATTGGATAGGGTTTTTTCTGTAGAAAAGGCCTGCATTGTTATCCCTCTAAAATGATTTGGAGAGCACCACCAAACATGTTGATTGGACATTTAATAGACATTGGATGGATCATTTTAACTCATAATATATAGTAGTTTGTTTTATTTTGGGTTAGTGTGATAGATGAACTGAGCTGCTGTAGCTTATATTTCTACTAGGATCCGACAGAACACCAGGTTATTATGGTTAAACTTCCCAAAAAGCTCTTGATAAAAGTGCCTCATTGAAAATCCTTGAAGAAATTTACAGGTAATGAGTTAAGAGGTCCTTCTATAAATCAGTAATTGGTTAAAAAAAAGTTTAGGATGAAGGTTAGATTAAACGGATAGCTTTCGCAATGGAGAGAAGTAAGATTCTACATAAAGCCCACTTCTACCAAGTACACAGATTGCGATCACGTGACTGCGGAGTGGTAGCGCAACATTTTATGATTGCTGATAAAGCTTTATTGGCCGTAAAGCACCCTTTTCAAAACCCTCTGTAATTCCAGGCTGTCACTAAATAAATGGTTTTGACTCAAGGACCACCCTATATGTCTGATTTAAGTAGGATTTTTCTCTTGGTTTACAGATTAATCAGAATTGCTAATTCACATGGCGAACAGACATTTCTGGATGCCAGCAGTGATAGCTCATGCCTAAAGGTAGCATCAATTTTGAAAATTACCTTAGCATTTTATTTATTCACTTGGATTGTCTTGGTTGCCTTTCAGTGAAGGTGAACCCATAGATCCAAATCTAAAGCGTAACGTGCTGATACTAAAATTACCTTATTGGATACGAAGATTCCTAGCCTGGATTATCAGCCCAATAGTAAGTTATATCTATCTTTATTTACCTTTCTCAACCTATGTTCAGTTACCTGTGCCTGTGTTATTGGTGAGTTCTAATGTGGCACAAAGTTCCTATAACTTCCACTCCCTCAAACATTTCATCTCTATCACTAAGAATTAAGTTCAAGTACAGCTGACCCTCTAGTTCCCTGCTCCACCTTTTGGATGACAGAGTTGTCAACTAGTCACATCAGAAACCTGTCTGATCTCCCAGTCACTGCCTTTTGTCTCCCAGTTTCCATGGCTGATGGTGGACTGAAACCTGAGTCTCCATAGTTCTAGTCTTGTGATTTTAACCACTACCCTACACCAACTGTGAATATTCTAGCTTTGGCATTCTCATAATTAATATAACGACTACATATTAAAGTGATGTAGGGTACATCAGGCTGCACTGAAACAACTGAGCCTCCTTTATCTTCACCCTTCCAAATGGGTTGGGACTATTGTTCCCCAGCCGGGGAAGGCTAAAGAAATAGGTTGGTGCTTCTTGGGCTAGTTGTGTTTCATTCAAAGTGTTTCCTGTAGTATAAGTCTTTATCACTTATTTTTACATCAACCCCAAATAGGGCATTTTTCATTTATTTTTCCTTAGGCTATTCGTCAGTCAATAACTATGAGCAACCTGTATGAAAGGTAAATATTTTTGGTGGGAGATTAAGGCCTTCATCTCTTAATGTTGCCTTTGTAGTAAAGTAAGCAGGTGGATTTTTTGCTTCCTGATTTTATAGTTCCTGTTTGGATGGAATTAGTGATAAATATGCTTTTAACCAAGCAGAAATTTTGACTTTATAGGCTAAATATGGGCAGAAGGAGAGCATTGTGGGTTGGGGAATACTGCTTAATCCATTTTTAGCTTTAGTATAACTTTACTGGCATTAATATACAAAATGTTTCCCTAGTCCAGTGTCTAATCAGACTCCGCCCAGAGGAATTAAGTCAGCATAGCTGTATAACCTCAGGTTGGGGAAAGCTATTACAGGTCATGAACATAGGCAACCAATTCCATGCATCTCCAGTTCATTTATTTTCTTTGACTTTTTAGGTCTGTAAAAGAACTCTGGAAAGACCAGGTGGAAATTGAGGTAAATTTTCTTTTAGAATCTGTCCAAACTGCATAAAAGTCTTGTAGGTGTAAATATTTTCTGAGGCATTAGAGAAAATAGCATGGTCTTTTTCAACTTCAGACCACAGATTTAAAGCAACCATTAAAAAAGTATTACATACTAGGAAAACCCAGTAAGTCTTGAGATCATTCTTCTGTAGTCTGATGCCTCCCAGTTATGTTAGGCTTCTCTATCTCCCTTTCTCTTTAGCCATTGGCCATTTTTGAATAGGGGTGTTGGAAACTAAAATCCAATATATTTGCAGGATGCTAAATCAGTAAAGATGGCCTTGTTGTGAATGCTGCCTTTGTGGATATTTCAAAATGAACAACAGCTCTGGCATTTCCTGTTTGGGAAACTATTATTTCCTTTAAATAATTGTTTTAAGTTGGATATCAGATGCTTGTGAACAAAGATTTGTGGTGTCTGCAGAATATCTTTTGCAGGGGAAGAGCAGAAGCTGAAATATAGGATGAGATTATAACTTGTGCATTTCTCGTGTCCTACTATACAGCTACATAGATAGACCTGTTTATTTATTTTTCTTGTACTCATGTTGTTGCTCAGTGAAATTTTCTGTGTGACAGAAATACAGATAGTTTTCACTTTACAACCACTACTCGGACCAGAAACTCCATGACTAAGTGGCATAATCATTAAGCGAAAGATCACATGGCTGAGCTGGATTTTCATCATCCCCACTGTGGTTGATAAATGAATCACCACAAGTGGTTAATTGAGACATCAAATGGCTGTGACTTGTAATTTCAGTGCTGGCCTCCCTATTGACTCTGCTTGTTGGAAGCCAACTGTGAAGGGTGCAAATGACAATCATGTGACCACAGGACACTGTGACTGTCACAAATGCCTGCCACTTTTCCAATTGCAGAACAACTGAAGTTTGATCACGTGACTTTTGAGATTCTACAACAGCTATAAGTACAATTTTGTACTTATAAGCTGCAATTGTGAATAGTTGCTAAACAGAACAGTCATTAAACATGGGTTCATCTGGTAGTCTCATCTCTCTGAGGTTATCACCACTGAGGTCATTCCCTGCCTTATTCAATTTAGCATTTCTTGTAACGGAATCCACTGTTCAGTTGATAATATTGGGAGGGGGGGGGATTTTCTATCCAGTGGCACAGTGCAGTATGTCTTTTATTGTGGAGATGGGGAGAAAAAGACCAAATTTTGGACTCAGTATTTTCAGAAGGGAAGCCTGGGATCAGGTACATTTTTGCTTTAAGATCCTCAATTAACAGTTCAAATCTAAAGAAGCTATTTTACATTTTAAAACAGTCTTATTTAAGGGTTGAAAGAAGGAAAATACATTTACGCTTAATTCCCAGGAGACCGGATACATGGTGTTCATTCATAAAATTGTTGGTCAAAGAATAGCAACTCAAAACCTTTGCTGTGCTATCTGTCCTCTTGCCCTTACCAGATGCCGCTGTATTTCTGGATGCCAAGTTTTATTCATTGAAGAATAAAGGTAACCCTGATATGTAAATCTCTCTCTTATCATTAGGAATACTGCAGAGAATTCACTGAAGAATGGAAACGACTGGACCTGGATGTATTGCTTTGTCCTGCTATTGGTCCTGCTTTTAAGAGTGGGTTTTTTGAAAGAGTAACAGGTACTTTAAAAAAAACTTGGAAAACTGAGTTTTAAAAAGCACGTTGTTATCCTTTAGATCCCATGGTGTGTCCTATACTTTTTTAACCAGATGTGAGTAAATCCTAGGGCTGTGATGTGCTTTGATGTTGGACAAAAAAATTCATGGGGTGATGCAGGGGATTACAAATATGATGCTTGTTTGCAACTCTTTGAACCAAATGCACCTTTTCTATGGCTGTACTGTCCCTTGGAAAAGGGGTGGCTGCTTTAAGGAGCTTGCAGTTCGAATCTGAAGCACTTCACAACCCTAATATATTCCTGTTATGGATCTTGCCACATTCCATCCTGGCTTATACAGTGAGGGAAAAAAGTATTTGCTGATTTTGTACATTTGTCCACTGACAAAGAAATGATCAGTCTATAATTTTAATGGTAGGTTTCTTTTAGCAGTGAGAGACAGAATAACAACAAAAGAAATCCAGAAAAATGCATTTCAAAAAAGTTATAAATTGATTTGCATTTTAATGAGTGAAAGAAGTATTTGACCCCTTTGTAAAACTTGTCTTAGTACTTGGTGGCAAAACCTTTGTTGGCAATCACAGAGGTCAGATGTTTCTTGTAGTTGGCCACCAGGTTTGCACACATCTCAGAAGGCATTTTGTCCCACTCCTCCTTGCAGATCTTCTCCAAGCCATTAAGGTTTCGGGGCTAATGTTTGGCAGCTCGAATCTTCAGCTCCCTCCACAAATTTTCTATGGGATTAAGGTCTGGAGATTGGCTAGGCCACTCCAAGACCTTAATGTGCTTCTTCTTGAGCCACTCCTTTGTTGCCTTGGCCTTGTGTCTTGGGTCATTCGATCAGCCTTCACAAACTAGGACCCGTTCATTCCTCTGAGAATACATAACTACAATTTTTATGACAGTGCAGACAGTATTTCTAAAATTCTTCTTAAATAGATTGTAGACTTTGGGAATCTAATTTAACAATACAGTTTCTAAGGTAGTCAGATGATCATCAGCATCCATGTAGCCTCTAGAATAAAATTGTTTTGAGTGTCCTTTTAAAGAGCAGAAAGTTAGAGACAGCACTTAACACTGTAAACATGAAACCTTCTGTGTCTGAACATTTTTAGTTGCTTGAGATTGGCTTCAGTTTTTCCAAATAATTTTCTCATCTGTAGAGTGGGGAGGAGATATGTGTGATCAGAGTTACGAAGTACTGTCTTCCTTGTACTGTTAATCATCGCAAGTTGCTCAAGAGAGCTGGGTAGCCATTTAATGTGCCCTGTGTTTTTTGTCTGTACAGAGGTCGTTAGTAATTACATATTATATAACTCGTTGGACTTCCCTGCTGGGGTGGTACCAGTTACAACAGTGACAAAGGAGGACGAAGAGGAGCTAAAGCATTTCAAAGGACACTACAATGATTTGGGGGACAAACTCTTTGCAAAGGTACTTGGCTTTGCCTCATGACAGTGCCTAGCAGCATTTATAGGTAATCCTCAAGGTTCGACCATAGGGGAGCCTGTGGTCACATGTCATGATGACCATGAAGCAAGATGGCCTCATTTAACAACTGCCACCACCTGTTGTCTCTGATGCGGCTGTTAAACAAAAAGGCAGGTTGTTAAGTGGAGCACACGGTGTGCTTTAGGTATGGAGGCTTGTCTGTCAGAGCCCACTTCAAAACCTCATCCTAAGAAAGCAGAACTCATGGAAGCAGTTTCTTCCAAAAGGAACTTTTATTAGGAGAAGCTGATAGCAGGCATGATAGGTAGGATCTGAGGGTTTCCCGCTCAGATCCATAGGTTAAAAGTAAACCCCAGCCCAATAGTTCATCCGGTCAGTTTGAATGGGCCAATCCTCAGGTGTTAAGTCCGTTGTGGGACAAGAGCTGATAACAGCTGATAACAGCGATATTGTTGGGTCTTCACACCTTCCCTTCCGAAAGGGGAGATAAGCCAGATGGTTGGAGGCACATTACTTTCTCACCCCAAGGTAACATCAAGGGAGAGACAGTTCAAAGAGCAAATATGCAGAAACAGCAGAAGGGATGCATTGTAGCGATAGAAAAAAACAAAGAGACAGCCCGCAGTGTCTTCCCCCCTCCCCTTTAGGAGTATGGCAGAACCCAGAGCAATGAAGTAAAAAGAAATGGAAAAGAGTCCCCCTTAATATTACATGGGTTCTGACACTGCCCTGGGTCTCCCAAGGCCTTCTCCAACCCTGAAACACCCATGTTTTGTGTCACCAGAAGGAACTGTGGGCAAGCTGAAAATGGCAATACCTTCTGAAGGACAGCCACTTGGCCAGAAACACGTGGCCTGTTCTTTTCCCCCCCAACATGAGGCTCAGAGAACTATAAAAGATAAGGGTGTGATGGATGTGGGGAGTAGTCCAAGGCCTGCAGGGTCCCAGTAGAACAAGATGGAGGAGAGAGAGAGAAATGGGGGGATGCTGTAGAGTCCCTGCAGTCACTCGTAAAAGCTAATGACTGTAGGGATGCAGCAGCAGCCATAAATTCGAAAGCGGGTTGTAAGTAGCTTACAGGAGGTGTGTTGTAACTTCAATGGTCATTAAGTGATCGTCCTTATCTCGAGGACTATCTGTATTTGACGCTTGCTGTAAAAAATGGCTTTCTTTATGTTGTCCTTGCAGGCAGTGAAAGATTCTGTGGGGCTCCCTGTGGCTGTCCAGTGTGTGGCTCTGCCCTGGCAAGAAGAGCTCTGTCTCCGGCTCATGAAAGAAGTGGAGAAGCTAACCGGGGAAAAATCAAGGAAACAATGATATGATACCACAGGAAGCAGAATGGAACTCTTCCATAATAGCCATGGACTCTGGGGACTGATTTAGTTTATACAACTAAAGGAGGTCACTAGGAATGAATTTGTTGAGAATATATAGTGGAACAATAATTATAGGGTTAAGCTTCACACACTTTTCATTAAAATGTTCAGTGCCATTCTAACACAACAGATATAAAAATGTACCAGGTCTGAAATAATGAAGTTGAAGTTTTTGACGTTCTTTTGGAATCGGAGTGTCTGTGGATGGAGCAGATAGGAAACATTTGAGGAATTGATTTTCCCTGGCAATTATGTATATGGATGAACAGAAAAATCGGACATCTGATTGTATACTTGGGTGTGATATTATTCTAGTCCAAATGTATTAATAAAAATAAAGTTTCCCTAATCTTCCCTGAGCAGAGGTGAGAGTATGTTTCTCAGTTGTTCAGCAGCTTAGCAACATATTAATCTTCAAGTGGTTTTAAGTTTGAAAATGAATAACTCTTGGCATCGATTAAGACAGGCTGAAGTCCAGACATTCTTTTTCTTGGACCAGTTTTTTAGGTTCCTAAAGCTCGCTACAATTCAGCTAAATATATTTGCTCAGTTTGCTGCTAACACAACATTCTTTTCTGGAATTACAACTTTTTGTGAAACAATGGCATGGCTTTATAGAACAATGACTTTTCCTCCCAGTTTTACATATCTGCAGCAAGCCTACCATCCCTTCTTCAGTTCTATCTGATGATGTTTCTGCCCAGTTTTCAGTTTTCCTCCATTCAATACACTGGAGGCCTATAAAAGCAAATTGCAATATGAATAAATAATCCCTATTTATTAGATTATATATCCTTTCTTTCCCCTGAAACCCAAAACGGTGTATATATAGCATTTCAATTGTTATAACAACTCTTTTGAGGTAGATTGAGTTGAGAAGTAGTGATTGACCCAAAGTCACCCAGTGAATTTCCAAGTTGTGCAGTTGAATCCAGTCTTTGTGATCCATTTGAACATCCAAATCCACACTAAATGTATCATTTCCAAGCCAAATCATCCAAATAATATGTATACCTCCCTCCCTCCCTTCCTTTCATGCAGGCCTTGACATTTCCCCATGATGCCAGACATTAGCATTGGACAATGTTAAAATGGATGTTACTTTTACCAATAATAGACCCCAAAAGAATTTGTAAAACTACTGAAAAAAGACCCATTTTGTCACTGATCCTTCTCAATTAATAGTGTGCCATTGCTTAATACGCTATGAAGTCTTTATCTGAACTTCCAACTTCTTAGGAGCATTAGATATAATACTATATCACAGATGAACAGAGACCTGATACTAATATCAAAATAGAGCAAAAGGCAAGTCAGCATTGTAATCAGCTATTTCAGTTTAGATCAGTGTGACAATAGTATGCCTTTTGCACTTGGCCAAGTACAAATCTGCATTCTGATTCAAAAATGATGGGCTTTGCAAAATTAAGCCTACTATAATGTACATAAAGAGTCTTTGCCTCAGGAAAGATCTAGATTGTGGGCAAATCCTTCATGATATTCAACCCAAATTATTTATAGGGGAGAACAGCCCTGCTAACAATAGGGGCACCAATCAAAATGTATTTTAAAAAGTTCCAGGGGTAGAAAAACTTCTCCAGAGCAGCACTAGATTTCAGAGATTGAATAATAAATTTGGTTTTTGAAACTAACACCGGAGACTGGAGAGGAAGGTTTTCAAAGGTTAGACTATCCGTAATTTGCTTATATGGGAGGCCCTGGTTAGGAATAATAGCAAATAGAGCTGCATAAAAATCCTCCCAAACTGAAGCTGGAATGGGAATATTGAATTAGAATTTATGTTCCTTCAATAAACCTGATGCAATATTCCAGAAGAAAACTGAATTTTCTCCTTTTGCTGAAAATTCCAGATCTGGCCATATTTTGCCTGCGAAAGAAACTTTCAGAGGCTATCAGTGTCTCCAGAAGATGGTAGAGTACAGGAAGGCCTGGAGGACCGTTGTCCATGGGGTCGCAATGGATTGGACACGACCTCGCAACTAACAACAACAATCAGTGTCTTGTAATCAATGTAATATTTAAAATTTTAGCATAGTTTTTTTTAATAGTAGTGCATTGCTCTATAACTTCAAGTTGAACTTATTTGCTGTCGGTTTCTAGTGGGAAGTTTATCTGTTAATTTTTTTCAGTGAAATTCATAGATCAATATTTTGAGTGAGGATTTTATTCAGACCTTGGATACAGAAGGAAACTGAGTTTCTCCAATGAGCCTGTTCAGAGTTCAGAAATTCAGGATATTGCCTTAGTGTCTTCCTTGGCCCAACTGAGCCTTCTATTCTGCCTGACTTTGAGATTAGCTAATACTCTTTTATCGTGAGATACAGATAAATTAGTATCCAATCTGGCTTGGAAATGGACTATGATTGATGATCGCTATCTCCTTCACATGTACTTAGATGTCTGAAGACAGCCCTGTCTTGTTTCATGTAAACATAGGTAATCTAAAATCATGAATAATATGTAAAAGGATATATAAAACCAGGTTCTTTACCTCCTAAACTATGGAGGTTACAGTTATTGATCAAGGACACCAGTTGTCAGTCTGCTGCATTTCATTTGGGTCTCTAGAAAGCCAGGATGGATCATGTATAAGATAATCCTCAGGAATAACTCTGAGTTGTACAACATTGTGTAAGGAGGAGCCCCATCTTGGCCCTTAACTCTTCTGCTAAAATTACATGGTTTTAGGATGATTTGACTTTATCTTCAACATTGTCTTTTCTAGATTCACCGAAATATTAGGAAAAAAACGGGGGAGGCATGTGGGGTGGCAGATATATTTAGCAGAACTGTTTTAGAATATTTATATGAAAATTGTATAGCTAAATAATTGGGAGAGTCATCTCTAGGAACTGATTGCAGTCCTTGCTAGCCAAACTTTGCTTGACAATTGTAGTCAGTCCTCCTGATGCTCGCTCTTTAGTCTTATATTCCCTTGCAGGAATATACCAAGATCTAAATTAATCTTTTCCTCATTTAGTCACTCATGTCTCTTGGAGTGCTATGAAGTCAAGACTAGAGAAGAACTCTACCAGGTCCCCATCTGTTACTTTGTTCTTCCGGCTAGTAATATTCCAAGTTAGTAACTGGATTGGACCCTTGCACTTAATATATTAGTGAGGGTGCTCAGGAGAGTGCTGGAATTGAAAAATGGATTTTTCAGTCATTCAGCAGAAGTTATATTACCCCAAATTTAAAATTCAAAAATGCTACTGAATTCCTGAAAGCATGGCATTCAGTCAAATCAGACATCAATAGATACATAGAGATAAACCAATTTTACATACCATTCAAAAGAGATAATAAACAACTAAGAAGGAAACAAAAAGACCGGAATACATCCTCTCTAGCAACTTGCCCCCCAATAAGCAAGGATTAACACCTCACAAACAACAAAGCAGAAAACAATACCCTAATCAAGGAACTACCAGAGAGAAAATCATACTTCACCAACACTACCTGGAAAAACTATACTGAATAATAGGAGGCAGATCTCACATTCACTATCACTAGTCAGGAAATGAAACGTCTGGAAGCAAACAACCAAGTTAAGAGAACAACAAGGATTCCACAAATAGGATACTAAATAACATCACATACTGTAGCAGTGTTGAACCTCGTGCATGTACAACTAACTGAGAGCAGATTCCCTCTGTTGGTCAGAAAAAAAAAATCCTGAAGTGAAACCTTGTAAACTCATATAGTCTCCCTCTCTGACTTAGAACCTTGGCTGTCTGGATTCTCAATTATTCAACAAGCCTATATAAATCAAGTAAAGACTTCTAACCAACGTACAATTTGATCTTGGTATACTTTATGTTGCAAGGAAAATCTTCTAATTTCGTTATTTTTTCTATGCAGTGGAGATGAAGGACGGGAATATCGTAGAAGACAGAAAGCATGAATGTCCACCCAGCTATCTCCTGTAATGGTGAATGAAAGAAAGAGAAAGAAAGAGAAATGCCTCAATTGGTCACATAAAATACAGACATGGATGACTGGTACAAAAAGTGATCCCTTTGACAGAACAATGAATATTGTGGAATCAAACATTCCTTGATATTCTATTAGTTTTATAAGTCCAGATGCATCCTTGATCTGCACATTGCTTGTCAGATTCAGATGAGTTTCTTCTGTTGCTCTTTGTTGGACAGCATCTCGACTTCTTTCATGAACCGAAGGCATAATTCCTCCTGCCATGGTAAAGCTACACATTGAACTGCCACAGGAAGCCCAACAGCACCTTCTACTGCCTGAAAGAGATAGTAAAAGAGCAAAGTCATTCAGATATCTCCGATCCAAAGGTCCAAGCATTTTTTATTACTGTAAAGTGATCTTGAGTAGGTATCCTTGAAATAGGTCTCCTGTCTCCCTCCAAGTGGCAAATGGTCTCAGGTACGTTTTCAAAGGACTGCATCCTTAATTTCTCAGATTCCTAGCTTAGACCATTAATAAAACTGTTCACATCATTTGATTCTTGCTCTTGTATACCTTCATACAACTGCTGCCTTGGAAGCCAGTCATCCCAAAGACATAAAATATGAGAGCTAAAAGACTTAAGTGCCTATACAGAAAAATGAAAACCCACACTAACTCTTAACCTTCAGCAAGGTAGGTAAGCTTTTAACCAATTATTTCTCCCCCCCAGGCCCCCTCCATTCATTAATTTTATTTAAAATGGATTTAGATCATTTTTTGGCAAGAATTAATCCTGGCCTTGGGGGAAAATATGAAAAAATATCCTTCCTTAAAACATAACGGTTATAATCCCGGATTCTTAGATTAAACCTTTCTTCCCTTTCAATTCTCAATATGATTTCCCCCCCCTTTTAAAAACAAGAAGAGAATTTTCAATCCATATATTCTACAGCTGAAAATAGATTTGCTCCAAAACATTCTCTTCAAAAAAATTTCCTCTGAATTTTTTCAAGGTATTTGTTCTTTAACTAGATTGATGACATTTTGTTTCTCAGGATCAATACTTTATACCAAAATATTTTCCTTCAATATTAAGTCAACGTCTGACAATATGTTCAAATTATTGTTTTTGCCAATCTCCAGTAAGAGAAGGTCAAAACCATTTCTATTTTGGAAGCAATATACAGTAGTTCATCTACTTGTGCAAGAAAAAAAATGTACAATCTTCATAAATGTTTAGTTGTTGCCAAGCGCTGGGAAAATCAGAAAATCTAAACAGTTCAAATGAATATAAAGATTTATTGCAAGCTTAAGCGGTCTACAAGAATCTGAACTACTAACTACAATTTGGTGGTAGATAAGAATCAATGGAATTCAAAGTGGACTCTTGGTGCGAAGGGACTCGAGACTGATGAGACATTTGACCCGTTCCTCGGGATCAGTTGGGTCATCTTCTATAGTTCTAATATATGGTATTGTATCTTTTCATGCCATAATGTCCTCATGTACATTATTCATCCATACTCATCCAATTTTGGGGAAGATTACTTATAAAAGAAGTGCTAAATAGGATATATTAGATCAGCGGTTCTCAACCTTGGGGTCGTGACCCCATTTGGGGTCGCGACACCATTTCGCGGGGGTCGCCGGACATTGCGGGCCGCCATTTTGTTTTTTTTTGTTTTTATTTTTTTTTAATTTTTTAAATTTTTTTTTTTTGGCCGGTGCATGCGCAGTTCGGCCCGGCGCGTGCAAGCGACGGGCCGAACCACGCATGTGCGGCGCGCACGACGACCCGATCCGCACACGCATGCGCAGCGGAAAACTCCGGCAGGCACACGGAGGAGCGGTCCGGAGCAGGCGGGCGCAAAGCTGCCTCCTTCCCGCTCTGCTCCGCCACGTCCCAGGCCCGGCCTCCAACTCGCCCTCCGGCAGCCAGCCAAGTGGTTGGGGCAGCCGGACCTCGAGGCGGGCCTGCACTTCACCGAGACTGGCGTCCAGGTCGCAGCGCTCCATCTGCCAGGCTCGTCCGGGACTCCTGCGCCTTCTGCAGGGCCGGCAGCGGCCGCAGGTAGGTAGGCGGGCGGCAGGACTGGGGAGCCCGCCCGGGCCAGCTCCCTCCCTCGGTCGTCGTCGGCGGCCGAAGCAGGCGGTAAGGCGCCCAGCCAGCGGATCGGCAAGATGAACTGGTGAGTCCCTGCCGGGCGTGGGGGGGAGGCCGAGCCAGGGAGGGAGCCGGGCGTGGGGAGAGGCCGAGCCGGGGAGGGAGCCGGGCGTGGGGAGAGGCCGAGCCGGGGAGGGAGCCGGGCGTGGGGAGAGGCCGAGTCGGGGAGGGAGCCGGGCGTGGGGAGAGGCCGAGCTGGGGAGGGAGCCGGGCGTGGGGGGAGGCCGAGCCGGGGAAGGAGCCGGGCGTGGGGGGAGGCCGAGCCGGGGAGGGAGCCGGGCGTGGGGGGAGGCCGAGCCGGGGAAGGAGCTGGGGAGCCTGGCCAGACGCCCCCTGCCCGGCTAGCCAGCCCGACCCGAGTGGGACTGGCGCTGAGAGCGAGCTGGCCCGGGCGGGCTCCCCAGTCCTGCCGCCCGCCTACCTACCTGCGGCTGCTGCCGGCCCTACGGAAGGCGTGGGAGTCCCGGATGAGCCTGGCAGGGGAAGCGCTGCGACCTGGACACCAGTCCGTAGCGCGGACTTGGGGGCCGGAGGCGGCCGCTGGGCGCCTCTCGCCATAGCCGAGCTGGTCTCGGTGAAGTGCAGGCCCGCCTCGAGGTCCGGCTGCCCCGACCGCTTGGCCGGCTGCCGGAGGGCGAGTTGGAGGCCGGGCCTGGGACGTGGCGGAGCGGGAAGGAGGCAGCTTTGCGCCCGCCTGCTCCGGACCGCTCTTCCGTGTGCCTGCCGGAGGCGAGGCCGGCCTGGTCTGGAGCCGGTGGGCCCGCCGGTTCTGCGCATGCGCAGTGCGGCGTTTCGCGCGCATGCGTGGTTCGGGCCTGTTGCACACGCATGTGCAGATCGGCCGTCGCACGCGCACGCGCAGATCGGCGTGTTGCAGGCCGCCATTTTTTTTCGGGGGTGTGCGCGCGCAAGCGCGCGCGCGCGCTCCCACGCCGGGGTCGCAGCCGCATGGGCGGCGCAAGTGGGGTCTCAACCTAAAAAAGGTTGAGAACCACTGTATTAGATCAAACATATCTTTAAATTAAATTCTACTGTTAGCAATTTTGGGTGGAAAAAGATTAATTCATTAAAATTTAGGAAAATGTAGTTAATCTTATGTATTTATCCAATGGTAGCAGATAATTTTCAAAAACTGATATTAATTTTGTTGTGAAATCAAAGGTCTTCACCATCTCAAACATCACTGATCCGCAAACATTTCTTCCGTAATAACCTCTCCTGAGTTCATACAAACCTTTTTCAGGGTCCTATCCCAAGAGTCACCATACAGTCCCTGATACTGTGCCATCTCTTCTTCATCTGCTTCTGTAACTGTGGTAACTGGTACGACTCCAGCAGGGAAGTTCAAAGCATTGTATAGCATGGTATTAGAGATAGCACCTAGGAGAGTGAACACACAGAATAAAGAGTTAGGTGGAATTAGATACCTTCTCCTCGTGGAGCTCATTTCCAAAATCCTTCTACTGGCATAATTCAGTTATGGTAGGGTAGAATTGACGAACTTTCTAAAATTGGACTGTTCCATTTTTTTTCTGGGTTTTGAACGTGTACAATGGACAACAATGCTTTGGTGAGCTATTCTAGTCATCCTATGGACAGAAGAGTTAGCCTGAAACCAGATTTTAATCTCTCTGTGAGAATTACAGTACATGTAAGCTATATTCCCATACAGGAATTGTGAAAATTTCTAGATCATTCTGACCATTGTTATTAATTATTCTGCTAAGAGAATGGCAAAACCACTATCTTTGGAAGCAATCCTAGTCTGTCTACCTGTGCAAGATTAAATGTTGGTGGATGCTCCTGAAACTTGATAATATTTTTTTTAATGTAATGAAAAGGTATACATTATGCCACAGTAAGGCTTACCAAGTATTTTTGAAGGATATCCAAGAAAGAAGGCCGGACCCAGAACAGGGCACAGGACAACATCAAGCTTGTTTTTTCTCCAATGCTCAATAAACTTTTTACGATAGACCTGAGCCCAAACAGCAATAGTTGTTAAAGTCCTGACAAAATCTAGGCTTGATAAAGTGTAGCTGAGTAGTTAGAAATGTGCTGAAAGCTATCCCAGGTTATTGCCAGATAGGAAAAATATAACCAACATATGATTTTTAAATTTTATTTTCACAACAAATGTTTTTACCATCAATTCATTATCGATCTTCCACATGTCCTTCACATTCCTGAAAGACAGAATATTGAACATGTAAGCCAAGCTTTCTTAAAATATAAGAAACTGCAACTCTGCTGGATAATCAAGATGATCATATGTGTACCGGAAACAAGGCAAGACTGGGGCCACATAGATCATCATTTTGAAGAAACAGAATAAGAAGAATATTGATGCTTTAGAGCTCTGAGATTGGAGAAAACTCCTGAGGGTACTGTGGACAGCCAAAAGCCCAAACCAATGGGCCATCAATCTAATCACCCCAGAGTTCTCATTCGAGGTACAAATAACCAAGCTCAAATTATCCTAATCTGGACATGTTACGAGAAACCTAGCTCTCTGACAAAGGCTCTAATGCTGGAAAAGGTGGAAGGAAAAAGAGAAGAGGATGACCAAATGAATGGACTCAGTTACAGTGACAATGGGTGCCATGTAGGAACTGCTGAAAGACCAGGTTAGATTGTTATGGATAACATCTATTTACACAGTTGCTAGGAATTGAAAATGACTTGATGACACATAATCAGTGAGATATTCATTAATTTTTTTATCAATTTTTTTATCAATTATAATTGATGAAACATCAAAAGCTAATGAAATGGCTAACTTGCCATTATCAAAAGGCACATCACAATGCAAAAAACACCTGGGTGTTTTTTTTTGTTTTGTTTTTTTAAAAAATAATACTTGGACATAGTGCATAAGTAATGAATCCTAAAAACCACACTGCTGAACTGCTTTTTTTTCCCTAATGCAAACTCTAAAGATCAGTCTCAGTAAGAGATAGAGGGGGCCAAACTATAAAAGCACCAACTTTTTATAGTGTTATCAGCTAAAAGTATCATTTCAGTATATTTGTAGGAATATAATTCTGCCATTACCTTACTCCACACAACGCATTCAGCTGCCCAGCCAGTCGGGGAAACTTGAAAGAAAATGGCATTGAGTGAAAATCCAGATTCATTAGTAGTATTGGAGTTTGTTTAAAAACTATTACAGCATTTTTTAAAAAAAAAAAACAACTGTGTGTAAGGCAGGGGTTCTCAGCCTTGGCAACTTTAAGACTTGTGGACTTCAACTCCCAGAATTCTGGGAATTGAAGTCCACAAGTCTTAAAGTTGCCAAGGTTGAGAACCCCTGGTGTAAGGTCTGGTGAAGATACACAACATTATGACTGTACAGTTGCAATTTCATCTCTAATTGAAGAGGCCATTATATACAAGCCCTGAGGAGCAGGTATTCCAACTGGACAGACCTGCTGGCTATCAGAGCACTAATCAAACTAGTGATACGGGCAAACAAGAGGCCATCTAACTGTAGGGTTTTTGCAACAATTCAGAAACAGCTCAGGACCTGTTCAGTCTCACTATTGGTTGGTTGGTTGGTGCAGATGAGTTGATAATGACATTTTTTTTCTAACGCTGCAGCTGTGCAGGGAGTACGGATAGGCCATTTTCCAGGGTCTATGACAATTCGCCACGGCCAACTCACCATGGCCAACGTGCCACAGCCAACTCGCTGCAAGATAACTTGCTGCGGGACAAGAGTTCCACTAATATCAAAGAAATAGTGGAATAGAATAATTAAAGAAAGGATGCAAAAGGAGGGACAGAATGAAATGTGAATGGCAAAAAATTAAAATAAGGCATTTATTTTAAATAATTAAGTAGAACTGTCAAATTGTCCTGCCGTGAGTTGTCCCATGGCAAGTTGGCCGTGACGAGTTGTCCTGCAGACAGTTGGCTGTTCCCATTAGTGAGAATGTATGTCTTACTTCTGGTGCCTTAGCGTCTGTGTCAAGCTGTAGCTCCCCCACATTACAAGCTCATTATCCTTGTATCCCAATCCAACCGTCTTCCATCCACCCACCCACCCACCCTGCCCCGTTAGTATGTAAGGGGGGCAATAAAAATGTGCTTTCTTTTCCTTGAACAATTAATCAGTGGAATGACTAGTCTCCAGGAGTTGTGGGTGCTCCAACACAGGAGGTTTTTAAGAAGAGGTTGGACAACCGTTTGTCTGAAATGGTATAGGGTTTCCTGCTTGAGCAGGGGGCTGGACTAGAAGACCTCCAAGGTCCCTTCCAACTCTGTTATTCTGTATGGAGTGGAGATTTTCATCCTTCTCCGACCAGATACCACCTGCCTGATATTCTTTGCACTCCGTTTTTCAGATGAACGGAATGCATGCTCTCACCATTTTGAGGCTTGAGGTGGTATAGATCAGGGCTTTTCAACCTTTTCACCCATTGTACCACTTTTAGGATATGGCAACATCTGAGTACCACCAGTTGCCTAGCAAGGTGCCAAAAACGTGATGACCAAAAAAAAGGGAAAAGAGTAATAAAGTACAGGTAGTCCTCAACTTACAACAGTTCGCTTAGTGACTGTTCGAAGTTACAATGGCATTGAAAAAAGTGCCCCCCAAGCCACAGCCGAGCAAGATACCTGCCTGCCTGCCCAGCAGCGCTCTTCCTCCTGTCCAAGGTTTTCATTATTGAGAGCATTTCTGTTGAGGATTGGCAGCGGGGATGGGGTGGAGGGTGTTTGGTTTTTATTCCCGTCTGCTGAGTGGTTGCAGCAGGTTTTGGTCACTTCACATGATGCTGGGACACTGTGGCCGTCATAAATAGGAATGAGTTGCCAAGCATCTGAATGTAAATCACAAGACCCTGGAGATGCTGCAACATTCCAGCTGATTGGTGCTTCTTCTGGGCTCAGCAGAAGCATCAGGATCAGTGCTGCTTTCCAGATGATTGGTGCTTCTTCAGGGCTCAGCAGAAGCACCAGGATCAGTGCCGAGCTCCAGCTGGAGCCTGGAGCTGATCCTGGTGCTTCCACTGAATCCTGACAGCCCCAAAGAAGTGCCGATCAGCTGGAAAGTGGCACTGATCCTGGCGCTTCCGCTGAGCCCTGACAGCCCCAAAGAAGTGCCGATGAGCTGGAAAGTGGCACTGATCCTGGCGCTTCCGCTGAGCCCTGACAGCCCTACAGCTCCAGCCATCTCTCGCTCAGGCTTGTGCGGTGCTGCCACCAGTTCAGCTCATTTACCTCTCCTGCTACCACTTTTCTAGGATGGTGGCATACCACCTGCCAGGTGCCAATGTACCACAGGTGGTACCTGTATCACTGGTTGAAAAGCCCTGGTATAGACAATCTACTTTGCGCCTACTCTTTTAATTATTTATCAATTAAATTCATTTTTATGACCGCCCAACTCACAAACATGGTTTTGGGCAGCTAATGACCTGTTAAAATATTAATAATAATAGTTTTTAAAAAATTGTTAGCAAGGGATAATACCCTACAGTGGTCACTGAGAATAAACCCAGATAAAACAAATGACAAAGATCTCTATCTTCTCTTTCCCTGACTTAGGATGATAAAAATTGGCAGACCTGCCATTCATCTATAGGCAATCAATTCCAATGATTTTAATTACCAAAAGGAATATCATGAATGGCTTAGGAAAATGTTCAGTTGATCAGATTCTTTAGAATGCATTCAATTTAAAATTTATGTTTCCCATGATCAATGGCAGTCACTGAAGTATTGAGGCATTACTTCATATTGCCCCTTTGGGGCATATATGTGATGTCACACTAAACACAGAAAGGATGGGGGCTTGCATTATAATTTCTCAGTTCCATCAGTCTGATCTCCTTGCCCCCACCCCCTGATGCTGCTGCTCACAATGCAAATACGTTTAAAGACATATTTATTTCAGTTTTATACCCCCAAATACAATAATTCTATCACAAATTTGGAAAACAAATTTGACCCCATACACGCAAAGAGAGATAAGACTCACCCAGCTCTTAGTGAACTTGGCCAAAATTTTCTTCACCAATTTTGGGATTTTAAGCATTTTCACTTGGGGTTTCAAAGCTGGATCCACTATATCTTTTTGACTGACAGGCAATAGAGAAGGAAAGAAAGATTGAAAATTTTCTCTCTTTGTATACAAATGTATTTACCACAATCATTTACTGTAGCAAGAAGTGATGTTGACCACTTTTTACAGAGGAAATTGGACACTAAAGCTGTTAAGGGCTGTTCTAGAGCAGGCATCCGAAACAGCAATCTTTGCCCTTCTTCCCAACATTTACTTAAAGTGTATGGAGCTGGCACTCTATGTGGAATTTACAGAGTCATGCAAGTGGCAATATATTTTCCCCTTAATAAGAAAAAGGAGATCATATATCCTGGGCTCAAATGTTAGACTTTATTTTAGGTACATAGTGGAAGGAGGGAATATCAGCATCACCTCTTCTTTCAGGTAAATGCTACCAGTTTTGTCTTTGCCGTATTCCTAACATAGTAATCTATCACAGTATCAACAACTGTGTATTTTTCAGGGGTTTGTGAAAACAATTGTCATACTACACTGGAAGGAGAAATTTACATCTTATTGACAGCATAGGGGTTTGGGTATGCTACTAACATTTGAATTGATTTATTTTCCAAAAGAACAAGGAAGAAAAGAGTCAAAAATCTGGAACTGTCCTGTTTATGTCTTCAAAGCCTCTATTTCCTTTCTCCCATTTTTATTATTGTAGTGATTGCTAACTGGAGGTTATATCCCATTAATACATAGGTACTTCTTTCTTGCTAATTCATTGATATAATAAAGCAAATGGTAATGATGGTGACACCACCATCACCTCCTGGAAAACAATGACCTTATTTTAAAATGTGGTTTGAATGAGAACACAGTAATATTGGGTAGTGTCCTTATTTGCTATTGGTTCTTTAAATGTTCTTTAGCATCCCCAACAAACTACTTACAACAAGGCCAACAGACTTGAGCCTCCGTCTGCAAAAGCACCTTTCACATAGATTTCATCAATAACATAGTCCACAGAAGGTGGGTTGAAGGGAACTAGCTGCAGATAACAAAGGGGTTTTCAGTTAAAACTCCAAGATGTAAACTAAATACAAATCTAGATTAACTATTTTCCTGCATGCTATTTGTCCACTCGATATGGCTTTCTCTATACAAGCATATGCACACAAAGAGGTCCTCCCTTTGGTTCGGTTAATGCTATTCACCAGCTCTTCAGCTAACAAAAAGAAAAAGAAAAGAAATAGCTTAAAAACTGCAACCTGGCCGATGTGTGTCCTCCTAGCCTGCCATTGAAAGGATATCACCAACTGCTGATGTCCAATCAAGAGCAAATTAAGGAAGGAAATTGACGATGCCCCAGATATGGTTTCCCTCTGGGTCAACAAACCAATAGCTGGTGAATTGGATTTGGACCAGAGAAAGGCAAAATATTTTTTGAAAAATAAACCAGAGGATGTAGCAATTGTTAGAAGTTGCTCCAGGATTTGCCCAAACTTCTGGCAACTGATTGCAAGGCTGCCAGAAGTGGGAAGAAAAGGAGGGCAAACTGACATCACCATCAGCCTCTGGAAGAGCTCTTGGGACTATAGGTGTGGCAAGAGAATAGAAGAAGGCAACAACTGTATTCTTCCTAGATCTACAGTCCCATAGAGCAGATTCCCAGACAAACTGAACTGGAAGGGGTGGCAGATCATATCCCTCTTTTGCCACCCCATTCAGTTGCAACGAGGAGAGATGACTCTTTACCCATCAAGTTCCTTAGCCCCTGAATCTCCCATCCTGAGAGTTGATTCTTTAGGTCTCCAGGCTTGAAGAGGACATGGGGCATCTAAACCACCAGCACCTTTCTGAAAATCAGCTGAGTGGCTGCAGAGGAAAGATCACACAATGACGTACAAGATATCCCACTTTAGCACATGCTTCCATTGGCAGGTGGGTTTTTAAGTTATTTTTTTAAATATGGACTTTTTACTGTTCTAGCTGCTTTTGAACATGGTTGTTCTGCTAATTCAGAAGACATTGGCATCAAGCCAATGTTCAAAAGCAGCCCATTAAGAGCTGCCAAGCAAGCTGGAGTTGCTTGCTTCTATGGGAAATGTCCTTCCCCCATCACTTTGCAACTGCCCCCTTCCCCCATGAACATTCAGCTGTAAAATCAAGCTTTTCTATAACAACGATTTGGTGCTCTTATGAAACAGCAATAAATCCCCGATCAACATCAGCCTGCACAACTGCATCATGAAAGCCTACCAGCCCCACCGCTCAGCTGCTGTTCATAGATAATTGGTGAGATAATTGATTATGGCCCAACCAAATAAATGGTCAGGGAACCACATCATTCTAAACACACAACTAAAATGTGTAGTTTCTTGGCTGCCATCCCTCCATATAGAAGCTCTCTGGCTATTCTGTATCAAAAAATAACCCACTATTTAACATGCAAATAAGTTGTACTGTAAAGAATAGTAGTAGCAAAGATACACACTGTATGGCCAGCTTCCTGCAGAAGCTTCCTGGTGTCATGCACAGCCCTTCTCATGCACGGTGGGAGCAAGAAATAGCCATCTGTGTCATAATATCCAATCCGTAGAGGTGTAGTGTTTGAATATATCTAGGGGGAAAAAAACCTCTCCGTTACTAACATTATTGGATTAAGAGCTTTAGCATGAACTCTGTGATGGCACTTTTGTTAACCACATTGTTGTGATTGTCACACTATTATGCATGCCATGTCACACTGGCATGCAGAGGTTCATAGAACTGCATGTGCTTTGGTTTGGGCAGTGGGATACTTAGAACAATGGACCAGACTTTTAAATATGTTTCAGCATATTAACAGGAATTGACCATGACAATAATTCTCAGGTGGCACTACATTCTTCTTAAATTAGTGAGGTAATTTTAATCTAATTAAATGTAATGTAATTTTAATGTAATTTTAATATGTGATTTTTCTGGACAGTGATGACAGGGTGATAAGTAAGTTGGCTCATATTACTATCCTTGTGTTCAGTTTGCTATACTTTTGATTGAAACTTTCTGAAGATATTTGGAAAATCTCACAAACTTTAAGAATGAATCCTGTTCTAAGTTAAACTTTTTTTTGTAATGCATGTAAGTAGATGCAGTATTAAGAAATTGGTTTAATGTCTTTTATTAGTTGCCAGCTTTGTTACTGTGAAATGTTTAAAAATTAAGCACCTCTTTGACCAAATTATTTATTTATTTTATTTATTTATTAATTTGACTTCTATGCCGCCCTATTCCGGAGAACTCAGGGCGGCTCACAACATAATAGAAATCAACAGTTAAAAATACATATATATAAAAACCCCTAATTTAAAAGAAAAAACAATCATTCAACATACACACAGACATACACTGGTTAGGGGCAAGATGTTAACTGTTAGTGACATTTCTAATGGAAGAAATTGTTCTGGTTGAAAAATGGATACAACAAAAAGAATTTTCAAAAACATGACAAAGAGGGATATATTTTCTCAAACTGGTGACTATTTATCAGCTATATTAATAACATTTTTCCCAGGAGAAATTAAATAGACGTCCTTCAGCTAACATGTTTGCATACAGGTTTTTAATCCATTAGTGTTTTTTTTATTTGCCTTGTTTTATTTTGGGGGGAGGGTTATATTTTTAGTGTGGATAGGGTCATAATCCTGTTTCTTCTAAATATATATTTAGATGCCTTTTTATTTGAGGAATTCTTTGGAAAAATCTTATAGTATCTGTCAAAATCATCAACTATGGATTCAGCAAAGGTGCTATATCTACCCTTTGGTTTTCGATTTACCTCTTGATTGAATGGAATGGGTGGCACAGTGGGATCCAGCTGGAACATGTAATCACATAAGAGAGCCTTCATGCATAGAGCAAGACTATCCACATCCTTTGCCATTGGTCCTATTGTCCCTAAAACTTAAGAAGATGAATATATGTATGAAGTAATAGTATATAGCTAATCCAGTTTTGGATTTATTGATCAAAAGCAAAATAGATTTCAAAATAAGATCATGCTTTGATGATCACGTCTTTGTTTAAATTGTTCCACATTCATTCTTTCTGAAAGATCGTGTTATGCTTCCACTTTTCTTGTTAATATTTATATTTCAAATACTATGTACCCAATATCCATTGTTCTTCAGCTCAGGCAGGCACTTTTTACATTCATTCAGAATTGCTGTCTCACCCCTTTCCCACTTTCCACAAAAAAGAAGATGATTTTATTTACTTAGCATAAGATGAAAAGGCTCCTTTACTCCAGAAACACTGTAAAACAGAGAAATATAAAATGCAGACAATATATATGAATAAAATACATTAAGCAAATGGCTTTTTGGAGGGCCCTGTCAACTGGATCATCACTCAGTGATGAATGTCAGTGGTTGCTCTTGTACAAGACATATTTGCTTATATCTGTGTCTATGTTAATGTCCATACCTCTTGAAGTTGTTGAGTTCTCTGCTACTAAGTTTAGTGCTTGATTTCCTTAGAATGAAAGCATTTGCTAGATAAATATTATTTCAAACTTAAATTGGATATCCCTAGCACCCTAGGGAAAGTGCCCATGGTATAATTTCTAAAAAATTGATCAAGCTATTTCATAATTTCTCCAAGATCACCAATATCTTCAGCAGTTTTTTCAGCAGAAATTAAATGGCAGTATTTTTAGAAATTTTGTAATCACAACATTTCAACCCCAGAAGATTATTCTGTTAGATGATTTCTGAGGTCTTTTCCAACTCTACCATTCTACATCTTGTCAAAGTATGATAATCAGTTGCACAGTCTATGATAACTTTAGTACTTACCTCAATCTACCTGCAGTTGGTTTCAGCCCACAAAGACCACAGAAGCTGGAAGGTAGACGAATACTTCCACCCACATCTGATCCAATTCCCAAGACAGAACCTCCTCCAGCAATTAGAGCCCCTTCCCCTCCAGATGAACCCCCAGGAGTTCTCTTATGATCGAAAGGATTCACCGTCTTCCCAAAAACTACATTGCTGCAGTCATAGCTGAAAGGTGATAGAAATATATCAGATTGTGGGAACACAATATTTAAAATATAGGAAATCTATAATCTTTTGTTTCTTCTGAAGATATAATCTTTAACCCACCTACAAAAATTAAAATGTATTAAACTCAGTGGAACTTCTATTACTGCATTGAGTCGGAGATCCCTAATTCTGATGTTCTAAATCAGGGGTCCCCAACCCCGATCCATGGACCAGTACCGGGCCGCGGCATGCCAGCAACCAGTCCACACAAACAAGGAAAGCCCCATCCACAGGATGCAGGCAGCACATAAAACCATGCCCCCTCCGGTCCGCAGAAAAACCTCTCTCCACGTAACCGGTCCCTGGTTCCCAAAAGGTTGGGGACCTCTGTTCTAAATAATGTTGTACCCTAAAGTAGTTGTATATCAAAAAGATTTTTTTCAAATTGACCAGATTATAATACACTTGAAGCAGAAAGCAAGAACCGTAAGGGCATCTGAATAATTAAAGAGAGAGAAAAATCTGAACCCGCCCTCACCATTTCTACAAAAAGACAAATCCTATAATATAGACCATTCCTTCAACATGTTCTGACAGCTGAATATGGCTAAATATAAAGGTTTCTGGTCCCTTTAAATGGATGCATAGTACTGATGGTTACATTTCTTAGGATCACTGTGATTCTGGATATTTTCTTGATACACCAAATAAAAGGTAGTAGGAATACAACAGAAATTTTACTTTTTCTTCATCAAGTTTTGAAGAAAAAAGAACACAGTACATATGACAATCAACCATAGATACTTGGTTTTCGAGAGTTCCTTTAAGGCAGGGATCTCCAAATTTGGCCGCTTTAAGACTTGTGCACTTCAACTCCCAGAATTCCTGAGCCAGCATGGCTGGCTGAGGAATTCTGGGAATTGAAGTCCACAAGTCTTAAAGCAGCCAAATTTGGAAACCCCTGCTCTAAGGCTTTTCTTCATATATCCAGTGGTGTGCTTCTCTGCTCTACTCAAGATGGAAGGAGAGCACACTGCCTTGAGAAACACCTGTTCCCACAGCATTCTTTTTGCTGTGCCTCCAAAGTGAGGTCAACAAAATTACCATCATTGCATGATTATATGGATCCCTTTTAGTCAAGATTCAGATCTGGACAAGAGACTAAAACATCATCCATAAATGCATTCATTACAGATTAATATTCAGATATAGGATGCCATGACTAAAACAAGTCAAGACAAACTGTGAACAAATAACAAAGAGGTATATGTTTTTAGCAACTGCACAACATAGAGATAGAGTTTATCAATGCACAGGACTGATCGGTAGCTATACACAAGAAAAGAATTCACATTTGGGCCATAGAAACTTACTTGAATAAAGATTGCGGCACATTTGTGAATACAAATGGATTTGCTCCCTGCTTCTTTAATACCTTAACCAACACACTGTCCTCTTCTTCCACATCAAGAAAATGTGAAAAGCCACATGTTGTCAAGTGGCCCTAAAGGTAAAGGAAATATTAAGGAAACGGGTGTAGATCAACTCTTTATCTTAACACCTAATAATAGCCTCTACTTTTTTTCCTCCTTTCCTCTCCCCATTTTTCTCTTCTGCTAGGATTTTTAAAAAATTTGTTCTTTTTTTTTAAAAAACCCAACAACTATGAGGGTGAAGGTTCGTTCTCCCTCATTCTACATCTGCACTACAGATATTTGTCACTATTGCAAAAACAACTATGTTTGAGGTCCTTGTTTCAGGAAATAAATAAAACATTCAAGGTAGTCTAGGCTTTCAGCTAATTAAAGTTGAAAGTTTGGGCTTTCAACTATTTAAAAAATGAGCAAAAATTGTACCATATAGATCAGCAACCAGATGATGCAATACAATTCTAGAGGCTCTTGGGGGCTGTGTTTTTCCTGTAAGCCATGGTTTCCCATCCCCTTTCCAATACAAAAAGGCTATACCATAAGCAAATACATATCGTAGAAAGGTATCTAGAGGTCTTCTCTTAGCAGCTGCTCCTTGTCTGCCATTTCTAGAAAACCAATGTATCACAGAAATGGAATCACCTTGTATCCAATGTGGTCTTTGATGCTGATAGGTACTCCATACAATAAACCCTTTTCCTTCTGTTTTTTCAGTTGTTGAAGAAATGGCTCACATTCTGGAATAAAATGGCGCACACAGTTCACCTCCTTGGTGACCATTAAAGCCTTTTTAGGAAAACAGTAGACAGACAAGGTGGGGAAACAATTAGAAGTGGAACAGTAGACTTGCCTCTGTTAATCACTCCCCATTCCTGATCCATGATTCCTAAAAAAAAAATATCTACCAAATCTACTGTTTCATTTTCATCAGTACCTTCTATCATTTTCCTAAGATCAATCTTGCCCCCAAACCATTTTTATAGTAAAAGACAAACCACACATTCCAAATACTATTCACTGTAGTATTTATTTTAAAATGGTGCAAATATTTCCTCCCGATCCCCCCACAGGA
This sequence comes from Bothrops alternatus, assembly GCA_034064705.1. NCBI lineage: Eukaryota > Metazoa > Chordata > Lepidosauria > Squamata > Viperidae > Bothrops > Bothrops alternatus. The sequence continues at coordinate 691,688 of JARGCV010000589.1, forward strand.
AGGTAGTGAAGGAACAAATGCAAAATGCCATGGTAGCATGATCCCACTACTAAGGGGGTTCAGATTGACCTTCAAAAACATTTTAGAAAAAAGATCATTTTACTGTTTTTTTTTCTAAATGTGTGTTGTTTTTATTCTGTAAAAAAAATTCAATAAATAATTTTTAAAAATATTTCCTCAAATATATTAACATACACGTACATACATACACATATTCATTTATTAACAAAAGGATTTAATGTTCTGGCAAAACTATGCTTTATTAGGAAAATGTTGTAGATTATCAAGAGATTCAAGAGGCTATACATTGAGATATAATACTAAGATAACATTTATTGTCTTTTTTTTCTGTGAACTGGCACATATTTTTTAAAAATCTGATACTCCTTCTCAAAAGAATATAAATATAAAATCATACACATATGTGCACATACATATACATATGCTATATATAATTATGGAAATTATGTACACAAAATAAAATAAAATAAACTGGAGCAAATTTTAACTAATTCTAGTTGTATAGTACAATGTGGATACATGTATGCATGCAGGCATATACATACACACACACACACACACACATTTTTGGTAGGGAATAAATTAAGAAAGGGACTGGCAACTTTTGCAGACTGATGGACATATTTGGAATTTGTGGGCATTTTCACCAAATGGTAGACCTAGCCTTTTGTGGAACGTTAAAAATCATCCATTTTCTATGGTTGTTATAATATTCAAAGCCATTTTGTATTTCCACTTGACTATTTTCATTCCTCTTTATTTATGATGTATTTTTAATCCTAACTGAATGCCACCTTGAGACACATGGAATTAGCAGGTTTTATAAATCGAATAAATTTATGTGTTTAATTGCAAATGAATAGAGAATGTTGATATCAAGTTTCAGCTTTTTCTTCATTTTCATTATTTCAACTTCTTTTGATTAAAAATAAAAATAAAGACAGGATAGAAAGACTGATGGGTAGCCAAGTGCTACTGGGAATACTTTTTTTTTCTTTATTTGTGTCAGAAGCATCTTCAAATTATAGACATATACCACTCAACACACAGCAGGTAGAATAAATATAAAGTAGGTCAGAGAGAAATAGCCCATTTAAAAAGTATGTAAAATAAATAAAATTAAAATTAGATGACATTCGCCAGTATTGAGCCACAGAGATAGCATTTTCTCTCACCAGCATGAGGTCTTCCTCTGTCATATTGAAAGACATGTTATGCACTGTGGTATATATGAGATGGGCATACTGGTTTTATGTGAACAATATTTCATTCTGTACTTATGTTCTGTGTTTTCAATTATGCTCACCTTTTCCATATAGGTGTAGAGGACCACATCTGGAGACAAAGTGTCTTCTTTCAGCTTCTGAACCAGTTCCACCAGTGGCAGAGAAAGGATGTCATCTGTTGGTATCCCAGGGTTCTGTAATGAAAAGGCACAGTACAACATGTCCCATATATTTGATAGAGCAGATGTGTAGCTTTTGTGAGAGAGGGCAGAGGGGCTAAGTGGCTATTGATGGCAAGCCAGCAACCATAAAAATAATGGGTCATATCAGGACACTGAAAAAACTGAAGAAGCTTCTTGGATGTGAAGCAAAACTTTTGCAAAGAAAAAAAACAACAAGGCAGTCCAGTTGCCTTTGGGACAAACTTTGGGACAACCATGACTTGGATGATTGAGAATCTCAGTAGATATCAAGACTAAATTTTTACCTAATTTCATTGACATTTAATTTCATTAAAATTAAACACAAGGTAAATTCTTATTTTACAGACATGCATTTGACTTTTTTTCCCCTTCTATCTCATTACAGTTACCATCACATTAAATTTTGGGATGGGTCTTAGAGTTTTCCAAAGTTTTCATGGGCCACATCTGATCTTTAAAGCTCTGGGTTCTGCACCTCTGCTGTAGAACATAGGTACTGCAAATCTTTTGAGAGACTTTTCTGTTCTACTTGACCCAACTTTTATTTTGTGTCTACTAAGATGATAAACTGTAAGATATGACAGTAGCATACCACAAATGGATCCTCACCCTAAATGTGGGCACCCAAATTGCCACTTAATTCAGTAGCAATCATTTTGGTTAAAGTTGTATTTAAAAGTAAACTTCATCCCATGAAAATTTTCAGATGTCCCTCTCCTCCATGTGTAGTCATGAAATATCCTTCAGTTTTACTTAAAAGAGAGATAGTGATCAACCCAACCTTAATAACAAGAGCCAAACAACAGGAAAATAACAAAAATCAAAATTTAGTAGTGAAGTAAATATCCATTCATAATTATTTACTAAAATTCTATCTTATCCATTAGCCTATTAGTCCAAGTCTTGTAAACTCAAAAAATATATCTAAATATATTTAAATACGCACTTACATAAACATATATAATAAGTAAATGTAAAATGTAATAAGTACAAGTAATATATGTAATAAGTACTTATACAAGTACTTATAATGTACAAGAAATAGTTAGGAAACACGTACCTGGCTTTTAAATGCCTGCACTGATTTTTCCATTTCTATCAAGCCACGATCCCTTTGTCTTCTTGTTTCTTCTATTTGTTTTTTAATCCTTTTCTGGCCTAACCATTTCAGTACCAAATAAAATGCAGTTGTACTACAGGTCAGAATCACAGCAGTATAAAGATGGGTTTTATCCTGAGGGCAGGATTGCTTCAACCATTCTTGGAGTATAGTGGGTGCTTCTTGAAGCATTCTGGAACCAAATCTATGGACAATTTTTGGAGACTCTGAAATGCAGGGAAAAGCTAATATGAAGTCCACCTGAGTCCATTACAATAAGATTCACAGCATTGGCTTGTTGAAGTCCTAACATGTTATAAGAAATATCCTGGTCCTATTCAATTGCAATATTTCCATCCTTGCAACATGCTAAAGTATTTCAGGAGAATGTGAAACTTATCTCTGCTTTATTGACTGTAGATACCCCTGGTCAAAAGGTGTGCCTTTACTGCATATGTATAATTTTAAGCTTAGCCTGGAGCAAACACAACCACTGTGAATAGCAATAATTAAAAAGAATACCAAGAACAATATGGGAGAACTTTGGCCAGATGTTCAAATGTAGCCCCAAAGAACTTAATAGCCTTCAGATAGCATGACAGGATAAGAAGCATCAATGTGGACAAATGTAGACAAAAGAGCTTCAAATTTTATTAGGAGAGGGAAACACTAGTAACTGAAGGGAAAGGACCAGAAATGTAGTCTAAAACTGATATATATCAACCAACTGCTTATATGGGAGGGGGGGACTCAAAAGAGAGAGCCCCAAAATAATCTCACCTAACCCTGAGATAAAAAGATAGTCAGAGCTTTTTGGTAAACAACAGTGTTTATGGACACCCTCAGACTTCTGAGATAACATTATGTGACCACCAGGCAGACCATGTTTGGCTGCTGGTATCATCCCCTCAAAGATAAAAAAAAATGTAGACACGTCATACCAAAGAAATTGCTTACCTGGGTGTTATCAGTCACTGCTTTCTGCCCTCTGTTTTCACCACTTTCTTTCTCACTGATCACCTTAAAAGATCAGAATAAATTGTATGACTAGGGAGTAGTTAGAGATAAACATGCTCAGGAGTCTGAATTAGGTGAAGAGTTTTGTCACAGTATGTGATAAAAATTGCAAGATGAATTCAACTAAAATCTGAACTCCAAAATCTCACTTCAGATTTGAATTTCTAAATAAGTCATAACACTTACCCTTCACAGTATTGACTGGAATTATACATAAAATTACAAACACAGCCACACCATAGAACTTCTCATTTGTTAAATAATAACTAGTGTGGGATTTAACCTTTTTAAAAATTTGAATAAATAAGTTAGATAGGCAAGCATGGGGCTTTTTTGGTTTTATTACATATCTAGTGGTTTATGTTTTGTGGGATATAATAATAATAATAATAACAATAATAACAATAATAACAATAATAATAATAATAGTAAAGTTGGAAGGGACCTTGGAGGTCATCTAGTCCAACCCCCTGCTCAGGCAGGAAACCTATACCATTTTGGACAAATTATATCTCTATAATATTTTTGCGCCTTCAGTTTCTATAAAGTCATGATCTTTAAAAAGTTTCTATAAAGTCATGATCTTTATCAGTAAGAGTTTGGATTACTATTATTTTAGAAAAGAAAAGTCAATAAGTTACATGCTGAAAGCTTTTGTCTCCTCATCTCTCTAGCATATTCCTGTGCGTGAAAAACTAGTATTTCTAATGCTGGGGAAAGTAAGTTCATACACATTTAGGCTTAATTATATTGAAGGTATGAGCATCTTCATCCCCATGCTAATCTTTTGCTCCTTTCTTTTTGTTCAATATCAAAAGCAATGTTCTTACATATCAGTGATTTCCACAATATGGTCAATAACCGTAAAAGTATAGGTGACCATATATCCTAATGCTGTTTGATCCCTAAATAATATTTCATAACAGATGTACTACATTCCTCCTCTGGGGAAAACTGAATAGCGGTTAAAATAGTAAGTATAGTACAGCTACCATGTAATACAGAAGCACAGCATAATTTTTAAGTTTTCTTCAGTGTTGCTTTCACAAGTTCAGTTCAGAAACTCAGCAGGTTATATGAAATAATACAGTTGTCTATGAACCACAAAGCTGAGCCATAATATTTTAAACAATGGCACAGCCCTTATTTCTGGGCAACTCTTGGAATACCTTAAATCTACAAAAGATTTCCTGAGGTAATTTCTGCAGCAATGTATCATTTGGTGGGAAAAGTCTATCCAACCAGAAAATCTATTGACTACATCAAAAAATAATTGATATCTTCAAATGTTTGATTTGTCAATATGATCCAATATACCATACTTCATGGTCCCATTCACCTATGTCTTTGTAAGTATTGAGAGTATGGTATTATTCTGAGTGCTCTAGTGTCAGCCCCACTAGATAGACCAGGCCAGGAAATCAACTCTACAGGAATACAAAAACTATTTTTATTGAGATTGTCTATATTAACAGAATCTTGCAAGTCTGATTGTGTTGTATTTCCTTCCCTTATTACTGTAGTGAACTGGGGAGCTGTCTATTAGACTCACTTCTGAATATAAACTCATTATACCAAACTTAAACATTATTTCATTCTTTTTGTCTAAGCAAATGTTATTGCATATTTTCATCAAGATTATATTTCTTATTAATATGCAAACAAAAGGTGCAATTGTGCACTATTCACCCTCTCCAAAAGGTTTCTTCTCTCTTCTCCAGAAAGCCAGATTGGTGTAGTAATTAAAGTATCAGGCTAGAAACTGGCAGACCATGAGTTCTAGCCTTCGTTAGGGATCCAAAGCCAACTGGGTGACCTTGGGCCAGTCACTCTCTCTCTCAGCCCTAGGAACAAGGTAATAGCAAACCACTTATGCAATCTTGCTAAGAGAATTGCAGGGACTTGACTCCTGATGTCTTCCTGTACCACACAGACTCAAAGGAACCAAAACAAAAATAATTTTTAAAATCCCCACTCTTCTCCAAATTGTCCCTTAAACTGTCTAAGACCACCTGAAGAATTCCCAGGACTCCTGGATAGACTTCATTTACAACACCTAAGAAACCTCTGTAATGGGGGTAATCAGGGTTTCAACAATAGCTGTCTCTGTAGCAACACCCTCATCAGTTCAGACACAGAAACATCCAGTCACATGAAGACTAGGCTGGGTTTCTTAACCACAGCAAATTTAAGTTGCTGGCTTGGATTTCTGGAAGTTGAAGTCCACCCATCTTAAAGTTGCCAGGGTTAAGAAACTGTGCTCTAATGTCTTCCTTCTTCTTGTCAAGCACTGATTCTTTGGGTTGCCTATTGGGCAAGACAACCCAGCCACCCTCAGTTGCTTTATCATCACCAGGAGGGCAATAAAAATCACTGCAGACAGTAACAAGCAAGGCATTCAGCCAAGGAAACCAACACAATCCAAGAATTATATTAGAAGACATTTTGTGTCCAAGACTGAGGAAGACAGCAGATGTCTGCTAAAGAATCAGTTGTCAGGACTACACTTTTCAGGCCAGAAAGTCTTTAAAGCACCTGTTGCATCATTTCTAAAAATGTTTCCTTTCAAGTGTACTTATTCCCTGTGCAAAGTGGTGATCACCTAGCTCTGTTTTGTTGCACACAATGTTCTCCACCATTTATACCAGAGGTCTGTCACCCATTGTAAGTTTAGGAATCTTTTTTTGTGCAAAACCAGAGCAAAGTCAGTGAACAACATCTAACAATAGCTGACGGCTGCTGATAGATTTTAAAATCTTTACCTTACCCAATATAAGCATCCCATATTTCAGTGATGGCGAACCTTTTAGAGACCGAGTGCTCAAACTGCCCAACCCAAAACCCACTTATTTATCGCTGGGTGCCAGGTGGGCATGGCCCACTGGGTGGACGTGGCTATGGTGGTCATGGCAGATTGGATGGGTGTGGCCAAGGTGGGCGTGATCACCTCAATGTTGTTCGTGGGGGAGGGACACCTGTGGGGGCCGGGCAGGGTTGGGGGATATCCAGGGGGTCTCTGGCAGGTGGGGTGGTAGGCAGGAGACTCGTGCTGTGGGGTGAGGTGAGGCAGGGCAGGGGTGCCATTGTCACAGGGCAAGATGAGGCAGGGGCCGGGGCAGCTGCTGCCTGACACCATCGGCCCCTGCACACAGAGGCCAGTGAGTGCATGGGCGCTGGGATACATCCGGCCATGTAGGACCTCGGCAAGTTAACGGGCAACTGGTTGAAGAGGGACGGTTGCCATCTCCAGGGCATGGCATGCATGCCCACATGAGTGCCGCCTCTGGCACGTGTGCCATAGGTTCTCCACCACTGCCATATTTAGTCTCTCAATCATTCAGATCATTTACAGAAAAAAAAAAAGATCATGATGCCAAGGGAGAAAAGGCATGAAAATTAGACTTTTCTTTCCTCCAGCTCTCTTTATAGGAAGAGCTGGATTATCTCTGCTTTTTTACTTCTTCGGTATAATTCACCTATTTTTAGTGGTCATTCACCTACTAATCTGGTCATTAAGATATTCTTTGTTGTGATTGTAGAATATAGTAAGGAATATAAGCATAGCATGACCAAAATTCTCTGATTCTTTATATCAGGCATATCAAACTGCCAGCCCATGGGCTGGATGTGTCACACCAAAACCATGCCCACCCCATTGCCGGCAATGGGGAAAAAGTCGCAATATGTTGCATGACGTCATATGACATCGTGAGTTTGACATGCCTGTTTTATATCTTGGCTTGGAATGTCTTGGAATTTTATTTATTTATTTATTTATAACAGCTGCCCATCTTACATCAAGCTCTGGGTGGCTTCCAACCAACATTTAAAACAGCACAATTGTACAATATAGACATATAACTATTAAAACCACAAATAATAAAATCCTGGCACCCTAATATTTTTAAAATTCACATAAATACTTATTTTATTGTGTTTGGGAGTACACAATAATTATTATGCATTTCAGATTTCTTTTCCAGTAAGCACAACTTTTCATCTCTTTAATGTTTGGTTGTTTGTTTATCCTACAGTGCAGAACTAGTCTCCCAACTGTAATAAGCATGCAGAAAATACATTAACACTGCTAACAGAGCCTGCACTATCAATGCTAACCAATCCTACTTAACTTCCAAGCCTAGACAAATGTGACCAGGCTTAGCACAACAAAAGCTCATTTTTCAGAAAGTAAAAAAATAACCAAATTCCCTTCTAAACCTACGGAAAAGCCACCCGCATTACATACCCCATGCTGCGTTAATACCCAACTACTGTATTTCAAACTTTGTCTTCTCAAGCACTCAAAATACTGCCCCAACTTTCAAAATGTAGTTCAGCCCTGCGGTAGACACTCACATGATGACAGCACTTTTTCCCACACGTAATACAGGGAAGAACAAAAACCACACTTTTCAGTTATCTTTTGTAAGCATAAACACTAGCAAGATTCTTAGATACATCTTTCTTTTATGAGGTTACCTTTCAGTAGAAGAATTCAGCTAAGCAGACAGAGTACATTATGTTTGCTGAATAATGTAACTGTGGCTGGAGACAAGGAAATGTAATACTTCAGCCACACCCAGTTCTCTAAAAGGAGCCTATTGAACGAAGCTTGATAAGGTCATAACTATCAAATATTCTGCTATTAGTGCCTTGCTACATGTAACCACACAGATGCATATGTAGGAGGCGGGATAATTTTTGCATTACTGTGAATAAGTAGAAGGAAAGTAAGGGAACTATGCTTCATCTGGCCTGGGCAAAAATCAAAAGAATACTCAATGATGTAAGAATTAACTGGAACATGAGCTTTAAGGTTGAAGATTGATTTCACAGACTAGCAAATGCAAATTATTTTTTTTACCGTTATCCAGCAAAAAACATAGTTGCCTGGAAGCTAGGGAAAGTGGCACTAGTCATGCCAGCCTAGTGTTTCTCAATCCTAGCAACCTTTCTCAACCTTGGTAACCTTGGCAACTAAGTTGTGTGGACTTTGACTCCCAGAAGTTTTCAGCCAGCATGCTGAGAAACACTGCTGAGGTTGAGAAACACTCCTGTAGCCAATCAGAGCTAGGGCTTCTACTAGAAGAAAATGAAATGCTGGAGACTATCTACAGAACCCTAAAGAGCTTAAGCCAGGGGTTCTCAACCTTGGCAACTTAAAGTCTTAAAGTTGTCAAGGTTGAGAACCCCTGGCTTAAGGCAACTCAAGTTGGAGAGGAGAAATTTTGAATCAATGTTGGGAAACGGATGAGACATGCATTTGCAATGGGCTAGGAATGGGGGGAAGACTATGTCATCTGTTCTGCTCTCCGGAAATAGTGAGTTGCCCATACTGACTATGGACTAAGCAGAATGCATGAATCTGTGCTAAACATCTAAGGGAAAGTCTTTTATAATGCCTAGTTCAAGCACTTATTATGGGAAGTAGCTACAGGCAGTGGTCCCATTTGTTTGTATCAAAAACTGTCAAGAACATTCATAATCATGTCCTTTTATTCTTCCCTGCCCTCCTCTGATTGTACAAAGTAGGGAAGTATAATCATGCACTTACTTTTTTTATGCTCCTTTTGTTCTTTTTTTCTTTCACTCTAGTGTGCTGAGATCAGCTCTTCTCTTATGCGCATTAAGAAATCATCCATGACCCTTAATGACCACTATCGGGTTGGGAATGTGATATTACTTCATAAAGTCATAAAAATACTGGAGATTGAGAAAAATAATTCTAGACACGGGCTTTCTCAATGTTAAGGCATTGCTGGTGAAAGAATGCTGAAATGAAAACGAATCAGCATCCTGCACAAAAGCTATTTACTTCTCTTTTCAAAACAACTGTGTTTAACTTTGATCTATCTCTCAAGCGGCAGGGAGAGTATTTAAGAGAGAGACATATGGGGAGGGACTTCACATTATTAGCCTTTTCAGTCTCAAAACTTTCAGAATCAGCTTGGCAGTGATCCTTTTCTGCAACGTATTGTTGAAAAACAGAAAAATTACTGGTCAGTAACTGGCAGTCACATCTCCTGCAGCAACAAGAGGGTTTTCATCCTCACTCCATTCAAGTCAAAGAAAGAAAAGGAAAAGGAAAAAGAAGGACAAACACGTGGCTTGCACATAACTAGTCCCTTACAGAAGTAGGAAATTGACGAAATCTAGTCAGTTGGCTACTGAAAAGGATCTGCCAAGCTACAAAACCATCACTCCCTTAGAAGAACAGAAACTCAGAAGCCAAGAGGAAGCAGGAGTTCTGCAGATTTCCAGCCTATAAATGAACAAACAAACAAAGACACTCGGTTCTCCAACACTGCTGATGTTATTGTCTCAGAGACATGCAGAGCTGCTTTCTTATTAACTACCGTAAGAATCCTTGAGAGAAAGTGTGATCAATTGAGACACTGGTAATGCATGCCATCTAATTCTCAAGAGTTTCATGTATATCGTTGCCCAGGTCTTTGGAGAGGACAACTAATGCTGCTTTCCTCCATTCTTTTTCCATTGGGGTTTGTTTTCTTTGCCATCTTTGTGTTGTTGTTTTTTTGTCTTTGCTGTTTGTGTTTTTTGTCTTTTGTGCTGTTTTGTTTTTTTTCTATTGTTTTTTTATTTTAAAATGTTTTAACAATTGGGAGTCAAGCAGCATATAAATTTAATAAATTAGTACTTATTATTATCATATGCTTTATCTAAGTTAACAAAATGTACAATAAACTTCCTCATGTTCATATATTTTTCAGTGACTTGCTGAAGAGAAAAATCTGGTCTGCATAGTCCATGACATCAGAAAGTCAAACTGCACTTCTCAGAATTTGTTTATTGTCACTTCTGATCCTCTTTCAATCACAGTTCTGTCAAGCATCTGTCCAGGCACACTTAAACTAACCCCCTATAATTTTGGTTTCAGTCTTGCTGTCTATATTAGAGAACAATAATGGCACTCTTCCAATTATCAGCCATATATACACATTAACCATGTTGTGGTATATACATTTATTAAATAAGCTAAACAAGATGAACAGTCATAAAGGATTAGAGTCAGCAAACTACATCTATATTTAAGCATATATGGAATTACGGTCTACGCTTGCAGCCTTACCTTAAAAAAGACATTTTCACAGCATTTATGATTTGCTTTTCACTATATTTTTCTTTCTTTCTTTTTTAAATATTTTTTTATTGAATTTTAAAAACTTTTAACAAAATTATAACATAATAACATAATAACTCAACTGAAAACAAGCAAATAACATATTTAACAATCACTACAAATAGCTGCTCGGAACCCCCCCCCCCACCACATCCTCCCAGTTATGATGGAATTAAGGACTGGTCAAATTCCTAGCAGATCCTGGAGACTTAATGAAAATTTGTTTAAATATGATATGTATGTGGAAGAATGTAAAAAGGCTATCAAGGACTTTTTTTATGTTAAATAAGAATAGAGGTACATCAATAGAAACGGTGTGGGACTCTAGTAAAGCCCACATGCGTGGAATATTAATTGAAATGAATGTAAGGCATAGACGTAAACAAGAGGAAAAGAGGAGAGTTTTAGAAGCGGAAATAAGAAAGAAAGAGTTATTATTAATAGATAAGCCAGATGATAGTAATATTAAAGAAGGGATAAAGGTTTTACGGAAACAATTTGACGTGTTGATGACCGACCAGGTTGCCAGAAATATACAATATGCTAAGCATAACACTTTTTTTAATGCTAATAAACCTGGTAGATGGTTGGCTTATACATTAAGGAAAAAACAAAAATCCCGATTAATTGAGAAGGTAGAATATAAGGGGCAAGAAGTATTTCATCAAGAAATTATTAAGAAGGCTTTTCTAGAGTTTTACACCAAATTGTATGCTGAAGAAAAAGTTCATGAGAAAGAGATAGATGCCTTTTTACAAAATCAAAATGTTATGGAAATTACTTTGGATCAAAGAGATAGATTAAATGCCTTGATTAAATCAGAAGAAATTATTGATGCAATTAAGCAATTGAAATTAGGGAAATCTCCAGGAACTGATGGTTTCACCACGATTTATTATAAGTGTTTGCAGGAGGAAATGGTGGAACCTTTGAGGGAGTTATTTGTAAATATACAAGAGGGTGGTCGGGTTCCACCCTCTTGGAAAACGGCTAATGTTTGCTTGATTCCTAAAGAGGGTAAAGATAATGTTCAAGTAGAAAATTTTAGACCTATTTCTTTGTTAAATACGGACTACAAGATTTTTGCAAAAATTTTGGCTAATAGACTAATGACAGTTTTGACACAAAGGATTCACCCGGATCAAACTGGTTTTTTACAAGGGAGACAGATGAAAACTAATGTTAGACAACTTGTTAATGTATTGGAATATTTGGATAAACATACTCAAGTGCCGGCAGTTTTAATGTTCTTAGATGCAGAAAAAGCCTTTGATAGATTGAATTGGACATTTTTGCAAAGGCTTGTGGTAATGATGGGAATGGGGGATCAGTTTATTAATTCTATATCAGCTATATACCAGAAACAAACAGGGCAGATTATAGTGAATGGACAATTAACAGATTCATTTAATATAGAGAAGGGTACCAGGCAGGGTTGTCCCTTATCCCCTTTATTGTTTGTTCTAACATTAGAGGTTTTACTGAATAAGATTAGAGCATCAGAGGAACTAAAGGGAGTAAAAATTAGACAACATGATTATAGATTATGTGCTTTTGCAGATGATCTATTAGTGACATTGACTCAGCCAATACAATCGGCCCAGAGTTTGATGGAGATTATTCGAAATTATGGAAGAGTATCAGGTTTTAAATTAAATTTATTCAAGACAAAGATGTTGGTTAAAAACTTAGATAATAAATTAAAACAAGATCTGGAAAGAATAACGGGATGTGAGATAGTTAAAAAAGTCAAATACTTAGGAATTCATATAGAAGCTTCAAATGGGAAATTATATAAGAATAACTATGAATTTTTATGGAATAAGGTACAAAAAGAATTGGAGAATTGGAAAAAATTACAATTATCTATGTTAGGTAGGATAGCCGCAATTAAAATGAATGTATTGCCGAAATTTTTATTTTTGTTTCAAATGTTGCCAATACTTAAAAAGGATGGGAATCTTGAGGAATGGCACTATATTTTTCTTGAATGCTAATATTGATACTATGTTTCAATTGTATTCTATGACACACCACTATTTCCCAAATGCTCCTTCCAGCATTTTTAATTCCATTTATTTTTCTATAGACTTCTTCTGTAGCCCACTTCACCCGTTTCCAAAATAATATTTTAATTCCATCTCAGCCTGAGAATCAGTCTGAATTTCTCTGCGTACTTCTTTTAATTGTGACCACTCCTTATTCTCTTTGACTTATATTCTTTACAATGGTATTTTCTCTTTATGTACATGAATCTATCTTTCATCCTCATTTTAATATCATTATTAGATTCATTTTATTGATCCTTTTAGAGGCTTTTTTGATTCATTACTTCACCAAATATCCTTTTACAAATTTCCTTTAGCATAATTCCACAAATTTATGTGACATTCTGTATTATAATTCTTTTCACACTGATTCAGGCAACTTCCATATGATCTTTCCTTCTGTGTACTTTCCATTCACTCTTTTAGGAGATTAATCTATCCTTCATACAGAACGAGCACTTTCATTCCAGTTTTGCAAATATTTTTTTTGGATTCAAAGGAACTGGGTAGCATCAGTTTCCACAGTGATATCCTAGATCATTGGACTGATTTGAAATTGTTGCAGGTTTATCTGTTCAGGTTTACAGAAAAGGTTTGTTATTGCACAATCAGCATATCTCATTCACAGAATTTTACAGTGCAGAATTTGCGGACACTATCATTCCCATTTATAACTTTCTCAAAAGTCCCATTAGTTGATAAAGGAAGGAATGACAGAATATTTGTATCACACCTTTGAAGTGATAGCATAATTCAAAGGTGTCTGTCTGAAAGAACCTGTTGTCCAGATCCTGTTATTTATCCTAATTACAAAACATTACCAAAATTCTCTACTTTCTAAACCATATCTTCTTATCTCTCCATATCTTGTCTTGCTGAACATTGGTGAAAATATAACTGAGCTAACTCAGCAATAAACCCCATAAGTCAATAATAAAGTGTATTTAGAAAGGTCAACATTCCTTGCAGGCTTCTTTCTGAAAACAGGGTCATATTTTTCTCTTTCCCCATCTCTCATGGGAAACTCTCTCTACTTCTTTCATGAAGCGAAGACACAATTCTTCTTGCCATGGCAAGGCCACACACTGGACTGCTATAGGGAGCCCCACTGCATCTTCCACAGCCTATAGGAGAAATGCAAACAGTAAGACAATGTACTCATTACTTGGCGTATTCATCAGGCTTTTCAATTTCTCAAATCAGTCCTTGAACTCAATGTGACTTGAAGCTTAGCAGAAAGTAAGTAGATCTGCCTTCTTCTGTCCAGCATCCACCTATAACCATTGGTATGTGAATGCATGCTTACAAGGGCTGTACTATTAGAGATTTTGTGGCGTACAACATAGGGCTGCCCAATGCTAAAATAATTCTTTAATCTGGATGTTGCAGCAAGATCAAGACTATATATAGCCAGCTAGATAGCAGCCTCTAGTCACTTTTGGCTGACCATAAAAAAAAGTAGAATTAGTATTTATAGTATCTACCACCAGAAAATCTTCGAAAGTAACAACCAGAACAACAGCAGCAAATTAGGCAAAGGAAGTGGCTGACTGATTATCGCTGCCAAGAATGGATGAACAGATGGATAGATGCATTTTAATTGCAATCATCAACCAGAAAAATAGAAGAAAAAAATGTGAACACAGAAACAATTATTCTTTTAAATAAAGTTTAGCAACCTTTACATCATTATATCATTTGAATTTGATAATAAAGTTGTACAGACCTGAGTTAGGGGTATACCATAAAGGCATAACTTCTTCTCCAATGAACATTTTTCATAGCAAAAAGTGCTCAAATGAAAATGCAGTCTGACCATATTACTGCCAACAATATTGCCATTTTCAATGAAGTCACCAGAATTCCCAACCTATTCAAAGCTATATCTTTGGCAGATTCCCCTCTTACAGGATTGTGCCAAACTATAGCTCAAATTCCCTTAAAAGAGATCAAAGTCTTTTAAAACTCAGTAGGACCTATTTCAATTAAATAGATTCATGCTCAAATTAGAAAAAAAATACTCTTAAAGTACAGTTTTCTTTATCAATAACAGGGATCCAACTCAACCTCAACACGGCCAATGAATGAGGAGCGTCTCTGACAATTTGCCACGGCCAACTTACCAAGGCCAACTCACAACGGCCAACTTGCCATGGTCAACCTGCTGTGGGATAACTCATCATGGCCAACTCGCCACGGGACAACTGGCTGTGGGAGAAGAGTTACACTAACATCAAAGAAAGGATGGAATAGAATCATTAAAGAAAGGGAGACAAAATGAAATGTGAGTGACAAAAATTAAAATATGTTTTTATTTATTTTAAATAAATTAAATTGAATTGTTAAATTGTCCTGTGGAGGCAAGTTGGCCATGGCGAGTTGGCTGCAGCAAGTTGTCCCATTCTGGAATGAAGCAACTTTGAATATTCCCCAAGAGACTGTTCTCCAAATTTCTTCAAAGTAAACGAGTCACCAAATTTCACTGAGTTCAGAAAAGCAGCCAGGAAGGATCCATTCTGTTAAAGTTTTGTAATATCTTGATTCCCATACATGGCAATTGCATTTCTTTCTGTTAACTGACCTCCTTCATTCTTTTATCCCAGAAGTCTCCATAGTGCCCTTTGTAATGCTTCAGCTCTTCTTCATCTGTTTGTGTAACTGTTGTGACTGGTACAACTCCAGCAGGAAAATTCAAGACATTGTATAGATGGGTATAAGTAGTAGCCACTGGAAAAGATATCATCTACAAGTTATTTATTTCTCAACAGGATCAGGCCATTGTTTTGTGACTGTAACAAATTAATAGTATAATAGCACAATGCATTCTCCAGCCCACGGATGCTGCCCAATTCCATCCTCCACAAGCAAGGAGGCCAAATGAGGTGGATGCCACCAGCACCATCACAATCTGCTGGCAGTGATGCAGTTGCCCAAGGGGTGGGAGGCTGTGGCTTTTATGAGAAAACAGCTAATAAAATATGTTGCATATGTGCTTAAGAGTTGCCAGCATCCCTCATACCTTGTCCTGAAAGAGGCAGGATGGAAATGTAACCTTTTCAGAACAATTTTCCTTCTTAGCACAGTTGAGGTTCCCAACTGCTATATAACTACATGAATATAGTAACAAGCGAGCTGTGCTTCAGGGTAATAGCTTTCTGGTGAGGAAATTGGAACAATTTTCAAGTGTGGGAAAAGGTCTAGTGCTTGCAGAAAAATAGCATCATCTTCTCTTCGGGGATTTTTAAAAAAATAAAATAAAATAAAATAAAAATTGAGGAATAAGGAAATGAGCCTGAAATGTCAGGGCTGCCAGATGCTTGTCTTGCATTATTTTATCATTAGATAAAATAATCTGAAATGACTCTAAGAACAGTTGCAGAATTGTTCAGGGTGGATACTTAGGATTGCACCAATTGGCGGCCATAAGCTACTTGGGCCTCAAGGTAAATCTGGTGGATTTAGCTTAGCCTCCTCTCTGAAGCACAATCCACCCCTTCACCTTGGCAATGACCTGTTTGGACTAGTTAGTACAGCTCCTGACTGATGAGTTCCCTATTGATGTCAGGACACCAAATGCTTTCCTTTCTAAGGGTAGGTCTCTGTGATACATACGTTCTATTTACAGATTTTTTTGTTGCTTCTGTTTTCAGTGTGAAACCTTCAACCTTCCCTATCCCAATTCATCCAACGTTTGTTCATGCATCTAGCATTTCACTGATCTGCTGGTGATCCAGTTTCAAAAAGAAAGGACTTGCAGTTCACCAGTGAACCCTAACAGAACTCTAAAGGGTATACTCAACCCATATCACTGCAGTTATTTAATTGTGCAGTGTCAGGTCTCCACCCATGAATGTTGAACCTGTTTCACAAATTACTGGTGTTTTTACGTGTATATAGGAAGTCAGTGCAAGGCCTGGGATGTACCTTGTAGATCTAAACACACTTAGGGATTATGTGGAAAGGGATTTCAAAAGTGGGCAGGCAACACAGCAGTTCAGACCTAAGAAGCAGCAACTAGTAACCAAAGTGGGAAAATGTTCTCACCCCCACAGTGCACACTAGTCATTTGAGTGAGTGTCTTGCCAAAATGTAATAAAGCACAACAAATGGACCTCCTGGCACCCCTTGTTCTGGTAGAAGGTAAAAAACAGCCCTTCTTATGCAAACCAAGAAAAAATGGGTGGGGAGTGTCTTCAAAACAGGCTGGGGACAAGGTTCCTACCCTTGAGAAATAGGAAATGGACTATCTGCTCACAGGAGCAAGCAGGATATGATGGTGAGCCTCAGAATGAGTTTACTGAACTGATGTACTTACCAATAGACACCCCTATCAACCAAGATCATATCTAACAAAGTAACATATAGTATGTATGTACATATGCATGTATTTTCTGATTTACCTGATAATCTGAAGAACTAAATTGGTCAATTCTGAACTGATTGTTATGTTTTATTATTAATCTATTATTTTATTGCATTACTGACATTATTATCTAGAAAGCATCTCTATTTCCTTTACAATGTTACCTGCCAGAATCTGCTTCCTCGTTTTTATTTTACTCTAACAGGAAGCTACATTTTGACTGTATCTTTTGATCATCCAACCAATACCTCACCTGTAATAGGTTTCTTAATTCATTCTACATGCTTTCCCTGCAAGGAAGTTTTGAGGGCACAGATTGAAATTGGACTTAACGAGCACCTAGTTCGCCATATTAGAGTGCTATATAATTTGATAGCTATAGTCTTCCTCATACTGACCTTTTATGATCCCCTCTTTCTATCTAATGCATCTACTCTTTCTTATAGTTTGTTTGTTTGCATGTATGTGTGTGTGTGTGTATACATATACCCATACACACATATTGTTTTAATATCTTCTATTTTTCATTTTTAAGACTGTGATGTATCTTCTATGCTTTTTAATTGGCTGTATTCCACCCTCCTTATGCTTGTATATGACTATAATAAAGATTTGATTTGACTGATTAGTGATTAGTGGCATATGCGGCTTCATCTGGCAGTGCCCTCCTCCTAATCAACTCAGGAGCTGAAGTAATCAAAAGAATGATAACAGAGCTACAAAAAGAAGGAGCAGTGCGCACAGTCCACCTAGCAGGACTATTTTTTCACACTTCTGAAATCTAACCCTTCTTAGAACAGGCATAAGAACAAAAGTACACAGAGAAAGTTACAGTGGGGTTATGATTTGATACCAAATAGTTTGCCAGCATATCCTAGATTAAAGGCTGGGCCCAAAGCAGGACAAAGCACAACATCCAGCTTCAATTTTTTCCATTCTGCAATGAATTCATCACGGTAAGCCTGGAAAAAAAGAAAACACAATGGGTGGAGTATAAGGGCATAATGCTACTTGATCAATGTGTTCAATTTCAGCTTCCTTTATACCATATAGGCCCCTATAGCTTCCAGGCACTAGATCAAGACTTCGATGGAAATACCAGAAAAATGCAGAGTGGGGATGTACCATTGGATATAATCACCATACGGTGGATACCATACCCTACTCTGAAGGATGATTTTTCCCAGTAGCTTCATGTAAATATTAAACAATAGGAGCAGCTATCATGACTAGTGCACAAATAAGTAGTTTCTGGGTCAATCTTTTTTCCTTTTCTACAATTGACTGGAACTGTCCACTCAGGAAAAAGAACCACTGCAAGATAATCCTTCTAATTCCAAACTTCACAGGCAGTTCAGAAGGGTTACCATGGTTGATGATCTTGAAATCTGTTGAGATGTTGATTGTCCCTAGGATTACAATCTCACCAGTCATTTCAATGGCCATCTACTAGCACAACTAAGGCAGTTTCCTCCCATGTCCAACAACTAATGGAAAGGAAAACAGATAACCCATTGGCTAGGACATTCTGTAGGTGATATCCAACAACTGTTCCCGCAAGGGGAGATTGGAGACAGGGCAATAATTGTTAAGGATTCCTGAATCCAAGGAATGTATCTTAAGGACCAGACCAAACCAGACCTTCCTTCAAGACTGCAGACAATGTTCTCTCCCATAAAGATAAGAGAAGCATTGGCTTCCTGGTAGGATTCTTGCAAGTTAGAGTAGAATGTTAAAAAAAAAAACACTGAAGTTTTTAGCTTTCAAAACTAAGGATAAAAAATTGATAAGTGCTAAAGAAAGCTTCGGGCTTAAGCAGCAGAGACTCCAAGTACAGAGAAACTGAACGGTCCTTGGGACTTTATCTCTTTAATTTCTTTTCCCAACTTTTCTCTATCTCTGATTTACTCAACTTTACCCTTTCATCAGTTCACTTGTGATAAAATATGTGTTCTTCCCATGAAATCAGGCCTTACATTCTAATATCTCAAAAAATTAAATTAGAAATATGTAGTCTCTCAAGACTGTTTGCAAGATCGTTTCAAGATTTCAAATGTGAATGCTGATTTAATCAGCAAAAATGGCCCTAATTCCAAAAGGCACAAAGGTCATATAATAAATATTACATTTCCTGATCTGAGATAATACTATTAGCAAATTCTGTGAATGTTTAACTTGCATCATTTATCCAATTGCATGTTATCTGACACTCCCAGTATGAGAGGGTATTTCTAAAAGCATTTTTAAATGAGCTAGAGGTCATACAAAGCCTGGCTCTTAACAAATAAATCCCAGAAGCTCAACTAACCTAAACTTTGTGCAGTTTAATTTTGCAGTAATGTGCCTACTAAAGAAGTCTCCCCCATCTAAAGTAGCCAGATTCAAGAAGTCAGTCAATGTTCCTTAACACTGGAAAAACAGAAAGTTAGGATGGAAGACAAGTGCTGATAGATTATTGTATTAAGGGTAAGTTATGAGTTAATTTATTTTTTTATTTATTTTTCGGATTTATATGCCGCTCCTCTCCGCAGACTCGGAGCGGCTCACAACATACAAATAAACAATTCAATATAAATCTGAAAAAAAAAACATTAAAAATAAACCCCACACATACTCCTCAGTCACACCACAATCAACAATCATCCCCAGGCCTGCCGGCAGAGGTAGGTTTTTAAATTCTTTCGGAAGGCCGGGAGAGTCGGAGAAACGCGGACTTCAGGAGGTAGTTGGTTCCAGAGGGTGGGCGCCACAACAGAGAAGGCCTTCCCCCTAGGGCCCGCCAGACGACATTGTTTCGCTGACGGGACCCGGAGGAGGCCGACCCTGTGCGCTCTCACCGGTCGAAGGGAAGTATATAGCATAAATAACAACAGTGGTAATTACCTGAATGGTCTGGGCAAACAGATGTTGAAATGTAATAATACAATAGTAAGTGGCGTGTTTACTTCTGCTTAGTTAGCAGCTTTGTATATGCTTAGGAAAAAGTAGAATGAGGAAAGCATGGGACTTTACTGCAAGAAAGCCAGTTATGACTCTGCATGTGCTAGAACGTGCAGCTAAATAAAGAGTCGGGGAAATGTTGGCAGTAGCATTGCAGCTTCTCAGTGAGGAGGCAGCGCATTCCAGAGAAGGGCTCAAGAGACTGTGCTGTCCTAAACTAGATATGGGAGGAAGGAAAAGGTTTGGTGTAGCCACACCCTACAGGGTATATCTTTTAGGTTAGAAAGTTATAGCTTTAGTCTGGCAAGATTCTGTGTATTGGGTATAAGCAAATATACCTAATACCAAACGGATTTGATTAGATCTCACTGTGTCTTCTTTGGGTTTGGGTCTGACACTATGAGATAAATTATCCAGGGAAGATGCCTGTATTACAAGAAGGGATAGTCAGTTGGTTGAGTTAGGATCTGGGATTATTGATGTGATATGATGGTAACATATAAATTAAGTTGAATTGGAATGATCCCTAATGAAGAAGTATGAAATAGCTTTCCACCTGCAAAATAGTATACTAAGTTTAATGACATTTTTCTCAGAGTTATCCTAGGATCTTGTCCTTAGAGTTGAGCTAGGCCTGATCAGGGAAAGAGGACTCTTAACAGTCACAGGAATGTATCCTGATATCTTTAAGTATTCAAATACAAGTGTTACCCTATAACAACAACAACAACAATAATAAAGTTGGAAGGGACCTTGGAGGTCATCTAGTCCAACCCCCTACTCAGACAGGAAACCCTACACCATTTCGGACAAATGGCTGTCCAGTCTTTTCTTAAAAACACCCAGTGTTGGAGCATTCACTGCTTCTGGAGGCAGGTTGTTCCCCTAGTTAATTGTTCTAAATGTCAGGAAGTTTCTCCTTAGTTCTAGGTTGCGTCTCTCCTTAATTAGTTTCCATCTGTTGCTTCTTGTCCTGCCTTCAGGTGCTTTGGAGAAGAGCTTGACTCCATCTTCTTTATGGCAGCCCCTGAGATATTGGAACACTGCTATCATGTCCCCCCTCATCCTTCTCTTCATTAAACTAGACATACCCAATTCCAGCAACCATTCCTATCTGAGGAATAATCAGAGAGCTTACTGATAAAATGGTAATGTATTTTTATGAAGTCCCCCCCCCCAATTTGGCAATTTTCCTGTTACAGACACCTGATGTACATCGTATTGATAAAAAAGTAGAAGGCTTGGTTAAGTCCTAAGCTTCAACTGTTGGCATGAAACTTGTCCTACCATATGGTACCATTGATATCCCACAGGACACATGTGGCTACTGCCAATTAAATTGGATCCTGGAATTCCTAGTGCATAAGAACAAGTGCAGGACTTTGTGCCTGTATCTCCTCATTTTTTTTGCATATTAGGAATAAAATCCACCTATTCACTAATTCCATTTTCTTTAGCCATGAAGCTGTTGCTTTGCAAACAAGCTCATGAATGATTGGAAAAGAAGTTGAGAAACATCATATGGTGTTTCTCCATTTCACCATCCAATCCAATTAGGTCATCATTTCTGACCACTTTTTAAAAACCATCTGGAAATAGCAATAGTCTCAATTGCATACTGATGTGCCATACAAAAACCATTAAGGTACTTGCTTCAGCTATAACTCTAGAATCCATAATATACAGAGGTAACCCTATAGGAAGATTGTGCAATGTAAGGGGCTTCGCTAATTATTCTTTTCAATTCTTTCTGTTCAGAATTGAAAACCCAGGGCTGCATTCATTTAAAAAGAAACAGCACTTTTGTTTGTTCTAGTTGGGAAATAACTGAGAGAATTAGAATCTTTGGCCAATTGATATCAACAAGCTGACTCACCATCCGATCCACATTGTTCTTCCAGAGTTTTTTGACTGACCTAGAATTTGAAGAAATCATGAGAATTAACATTAGCATACCAACAAAGAAAGATCAACAAAATAGTTACGCATAGAATGACAAAACTGTAGAGTTGGATGGGACCATAAAGATAATCTCATCCAACTCTATGTAATAGAAAAAGACAACCAAATTATCCTGTCCAGCCTATTCATAAAAACACAGACTGCTATTCTTCTTCTATTTCTTATATTTAGGAAGCCTTTTCTTATATTGAAATGAAACCTAGATAGCTGCAACTTATACCTATCATTTCTGGTCCCAGTCTCCTTGGCAGTGACGATTTTCTCAACAATATCTTTTTGTGTACCTGAGTAATGAGATCGTATCTCCCTCAATCTTCTCTTCTTCAAATTAAGTTTCTCTGTTGTCCTTTGTGTAGAAGATTATGTCTTAAAGTCCCTGCATTTTTGTCACCCGCCCCTGAACCTATGCACCAACTGTTCAACATGTTGTTGCTCTGTGCTTAAGGAGGCAATCTATATTCTCACTGGCAGGGATTTTAATGGTTTGCCCCATCCCCTAAATCATACCAATAGCAGCTTGCTGCTATAATAATTAAATACAAAATTGACAGACCTATAGGGTACTAGCATTTTCCTGGTCTTACAATCACAAGTGGGACTGGAAATTCCATGTGATTGTTAAGTGAGTGATACTTGATTTTATGAACTTTTTCCCCCCACAATGGCCATTAAACAAATCATGCAGTTGTTAAGCAAATTCAGCTTTCTTCATTGACTTCGCTTGTCGGAGACCCCCTGGGATGGTTATAAGTGACCGTGGGATGCTGGAATCATTGTAAATATCTGCCAGTTAACAAGTGGCCAAATGTTGATCGTGTGATCACAAAGACACTGCAACAGTTGTAAGTGTGAGGACCAGTTTTAAATTACTTTTTTCAGTAGTGTTGTAACTTTGAACAGTAGTTAAATTATCGTAAGCCGAGGACTGACTGCCTACAGATCTTTCTGAACAGCTATGAGAAGAAGGAGCATGATATTCTATTGCTGGCTAAAAAGAACACTAACCAAGTGACAGTACTGTTATGTGCAAAATGTAAATATGTCCATTTCAGCAGTGTCTTGAAGTCTGAATAAATCTGAAGAAAATCAGGACAGCACAAGACCATTTTAACTGATTTTGGAATTGCTAGGAAGGATTGATTGTCTGAAGGTTGCAGTCCCAACTTATTTGAAAGGCATCAGGAGGCAGGAAGTTATTATAAAACCTCAAGTAATAATAGGTATTTATTAATGATGCAGTCAGGATTTAACTGCATTCCACATCTTTGTTTGCTTCTCCATAATAAATATACAAATGACATTGAAATTCCTTCAGGTCACTGAAACAAGTACCTGAACCTAGTCTTTAGAAACCCTGGAATGTCCCTCTTTCCACAGCATATCAGTTACCATCTGTAAATCCAAACATCGTGATTGTTCCAAATCATTTAAATTAAAATATTTTCCTATGTCCAACTTCTGTGAAATGCAGTACGGTGGCCGATGTACTGCTGTCTTCTGCTGGAGAGAATGTAGCATGACTACTTTTCAAAGTTTAATAAATAGTTGTATATAAAATAAACAAAAGACAACTTCTTAGAGCAAAGCATACTGTCCCATTATGCTGTTCCTGCCCTATGCATGTCCCAGCTATAAACCAGTTTAAGCAAATCTTAACTGAACTGATGCTTTGGCAGCAGTTTGGAAAATATTGAGTACATACAATCTGTTGCTTGTATATACACTGAGAGCTTATACACTGGAGACAAATTTCTTGTGTGTCCAATCACACTTGGCCAAAGTATACTATTCTATTCTATTCTATTCTATTCTATTCTATTCTATTCTATTCTATTCTATTCTATTCTATTCTATTCTATTCTATTCTATTCTATTCTATTCTATTCTATTCTATTCCATTCCATTCCATTCCATTCCATTCCATTCCATTCCATTCCAGATTCCATTCCACTTGTGGCCACTGGGCAATTCTCCCACTACCATTCTTTCTCAAGTTTTCATTTCCGGAAGGCAATACTTTCTTTTCTCTGGGAGGGTCTTAGTGGACATACACATTCTCTACATGGGGCTCCCCTTGAGGTGCATCCGGAAGCTCCAACTTGCCCAGAATGCGGCCGCGTGGGTAGTGATGGGAGCGTCGTGGCGCTCCCACGTAACACCGCTCCTGCGTGAGTTGCACTGGTTGCCGGTGGTCTTTCGGGTGCGGTTCAAGGTGTTAGTGACCACTTTTAAAGCGCTCCATGGCATTGGACCCGGATACTTACAGGACCGTCTACTGCCAGCAAATACCTCCCACCGTCCGGTACGCTCCCACAGAGAGGGCCTCCTCAGGGAGCCGTCGGCCAGACAGTGCCGGCTGGCGACCCCCAGGGGGAGAGCCTTCTCTGTGGGAGCTCCCACGTTATGGAACGAGCTCCCCCCCCGAACTCCGTATAATAACAGATTTACGCACCTTCCGTCGGGAACTAAAAACATTCCTTTTTCGACAGGCCGGCCTGGCATAGAAGCTTCGGTTCCAATAGGGTCAAAATGTTTTAGGGGGACTGAGTATTTTTTAAGATTTTAAGCTTTGTATGTTTTGGGTTTTAAATGGGGATTTCGGCCAAATTATTTAATTCATTTTTAATTATTTTAAATTTTGTATATTTATATGTTTTTTAAATTTTAGGCTGTACACCGCCCCGAGTCCTTCGGGAGAGGGGCGGTATAGAAATTTGATTAATAAGTAAATAATAAATAAATATTCACACATACACATGCATATAAAAATACAGTTATATGAAATATAATATAGCTAAACGAAAAGGTATAAACTATGCAAGGACAACAACCAGCTTTAAAGACAAAAATTTCCTTTCTTATATTACTTCTACTTTTCCTGAATAACTTCTGCTACAAATACTGTTATAAAAGGACTTTCCTATTAGCATAACAGTACACTACTGCAAAGGTTGGTATTGCATCCTGGAGAAACCTAAGTGTGTGGTTGTTAAGAGGTGATACTGATTGATGGCACACGGTAAATCCAAAGGATGATATTGCAAGAACAACACCCATTTAAGGAAGGCAACGCCATAATATTGTCTTACCCAACACCAAGGAGAGCACGCAGATGTCGGGAGATTCGTGGGAACTAAAATAAAAACACTGCATTAGAAAACCACATATAGCAAGACGTTGTATTACACAGTATTACACAAACCTATTGGCATTTGAAGTTTGCTAACTGTTTAGCAATTCTTTGGCTCCTTCTCCTTATTGTGTATCTTCCTGATTTATTTTCTGGTTGCTGGCTTGGAGAGAAGATACCAAACTACCTTTCCCCCAAAGGCCAAAAGCTATTGGCGTTAGAATCAGTGTTGCTCAGCTTTGGCAATTTGAAGATATATGGACTTCAATTCCCAGAATTCTCTAGCCAACAAGCCGGCTAGAGAATTCTGGGAGCTGAAGTCCACACATCTTCAAGTTGCCAAGGTTGAGAAACATGCCTTAAATCTTCCATCCATAAACGTATTCCGTTATTCCCATGGAATCCTTCTAACTGTCTAGAAGGTGGAACCAAAATAAGGTTACAAGCAGATTGTCTATTCCTGCTCTGACTCACTGCCATGTTCATATTTCATGTGAAGAAAAAAGAGGGACAGCTAATGATACAGAGGGACACTGGCAAGACACCACATCATTTAGCCCAAAGGAAGAGCTAGGGGGGAAACCGCAGAGAATTAGCATGGAAGATAAGAGAGAAGTTTCTGCCAATGGATGGCCATCAGTTAATAATAATAATAATAATAATAATAATAATAATAATAATAATAATAATAATAATAATAATAATAATAATAATAATAATAAAGTTGGAAGGGACCTTGGAGGTCATCGAGTCCAACCCCCTGCTCAGGCAGGAAACCCTATACCATTTCAGACAAATGGCTGTGCAGTCTCTTCTTAAAAACTTTCAGTGTTGGAGCATTCACCACTTCTGGAGGCGGGTTGTTCCACTGGTTAATTGTTCTAACTGTCAGGAAGTTTCTCCTTAGTTCTAGGTTGCTTCTCTCCTTGATTAGTTTCCACCCGTTGCTTCTCGTCCTGCCTTCAGGCGCTTTGGAGAACAGCTTGATCACCCTCGTCCTTGTGGCAGCCCCTGAGATATTGGAACACTGCTATCATGTCCCCCCTCATCCTTCTCTTCGTTAAACTAGACATACCCAATTCCAGCAACCGTTCCTCATATGTTTTAGCCATTGGTTGGCAAAACACTCTACCATGTTGTAGAAATTACCATCTGATTTGCCAATATCTTGTGAAAGTAGGCAGTCGTTTAAAACAGCTGGGCTTAACCCAAGCAAAAAGTGATATACTTTCAAGAAGAAGAGGTAGTTCTCAACCTACGACCACAGTTTGGAAACAGAATTTCTATTGCTAAGCAAGCTGGTTGTTAAGTGAGTTGTGCCTGACTTTATGACCTTTTTTGCCACAGTTGTTAAGTGAATCACTGCAGTGAAATGAACCACTGCAATCATTAAGTGAATCTTGCTTTCCCCATTGACTTTGTAGGAATCTGGCTGGGCAGGTAGCAAAGGGTGATAGCAATAGCACTTAGACTTATATACCATTACAACCCTCTTGAAGTGGTTTACAGAGTCAGCATATTGCCCCCCCCCAAACAATCTGGGTCCTCATTTTACCGATCTTGGAAGAATGGAAGGCTGAGTCAACCTTGAGCCACTGAGAATCAAACTGCCAATCTGCAGGCAGCCAGCAGTCAGCAGCAGTAGCCTACAGTACTGCATTCTAACCACTGCACCACCAAGGCGATTACATGACTCCGGGATGCTGCAGCTATCATGAATACATGCCAAATGCCTGAATGGTGATAGTGTGATGGTAGGAATGCTGCGGCAGCATAGGTGCGAGGACCAGTCATAAGTCACTTTTTTCAAGGCTGTTGTAACTTGGAATGGTCGCTAAACAAATGGTTTTAAGTTGAGGACTGCCTGTACATTCCCCCAGTAAAATCGGTGCGTTTTAAAAAAGCATTAATTATAGTATGTGCTATAAAAAGTATTAATTATAGTGCGTGCCTGTCTTTTTCATCGATAGTTGAAGCGTTTTCTTATAGGGGAATGTCAGGCTGGAAGTAATTTGTTCTATAACTGAGGGATTGAATAGAAGATGAGTTAGAAGTGCAGAATTTATTTTTTTGCAGAAAATGATTTAAGATTTGTAGGCATCTTATTTTCTCTGAGCTTCACTTTGCTTTCGACCCCATCGTTTCATAGGGAATTGAATCATCAAAAAGCAACATATGAAAACCTGAGAGTGGCTGTATCAGGATCATTATTCTTAGATTACGATTTTCACCTTGGTTATTCCACTTTATAAAGAAGAGAGCTAGATCTTGATTTCTGTTAACAAGACTGACTTGAGACGACCGAGCTCAAAATGGAAGTCATTTTGAGATAGCCTATGAAGAAGACAATCCAATATACATGTTTCGATTGCAATTCAGCTTTGACTTCAAAAAAACATGATTTTCTCTAAAGATCCAGCATCATTTCCCTGAATTAAATACAACAATAGCAAATCGATGGAAATGAGGAGAAAAATGCTTGTAAAAGCATTACAAGCAAAAGAAGCAATCACATTTTCAGTTGCATATCAGGGCTCTATTTCCAAGGACTTGAGCAGCCTTTCAGAATTATTCCTGGCAACAGAAAAACATCTAAACCTTAGCTAGTTTTGAAACAGTGGCCAAAATATTAAAACAGCGCCTTTTTTTCGCATCAGGTCATAAAGAGCATCATTTAGCATTCTCATTTTCCCAAACTTTTCCTACAGAAGAATCAAGTTATTTTACTTATGAATAAGCACCAAGATGTGTTGGCATTACAATTCCAATCAACATGAGGTCTAATCCCAACCCAACAAGAAGTTGGAAAAGGCTGATATATATAATAGGTTTCATCTATAATCCTTTGGCTTGTCAGATATATCTAGTGGTGGGATTCAAATATGTGAACAACCAGTTCTCTGTGTGGATGCTGCTTTCAGAAGTCCATTCTGGGCCTGGGCAACAAAAAATTAGCTACCGGTTCTGCCAAAGTGGTGCGAACCGGCTGAATCCCACCACTGGATATATCACTCCTTCTACATTTGTCAATATTTTTGATTGAAATTCAGGAATGATCTCATTCTAGCAGAGAAGATACCAATGAATAAACCGTTGGCTGCTTTATGGGCTTATCACATTTAGCCTAATTGAGAGAACCTAAGCTTTACTTTCCCCCAAGCTTAATAGAAGTCTCTGGGAGTTGAAATCAATGCATCCAAAGGACATCAATTTGGGAAAAGCCATTTTGGTTGTATTCACTTCAGGCTACTATGTCCTGTTTGCATCTTTCTAATAGCCTTTGACATTTCCCTTGATCTTACAGGCTAAGTATCACAGCAACACCAGGAGTTTTGAAATTGCATTTCCAGGGATTACTCTACAAATTTGGATAATGAGGAGTGGGATCCATTTTTTACTGATCTACTTCAGTAGAACCTGAGTGGTGTTGCTATAGTGTTTAATTTTAATTTAAATTGGATGATGGTGACCCAAAGAAATGAAAAAAAAAAGATGTGTAACAGGAGTTTTTAGACACAGAAAAATCCCAGTGACAAGTTAACTTGGTTTCCCACTCATATGGAAGGACCAGAAAGAATCCTACAAATTCTTACTAGGCTATTGTACATGCCACCTCCATCATTTTTGTTTATGGATAAAATGAGACTCATTCTGAAAATTAGTATGGTGTATTTGTGCAAACAAAAAAAAAAGTGAGAACTCACCACAGGCATTAAAAGGAAAGCCAAGAGTCTCTTCAGCAGGTCTGGCATTCTGTAACAACGAATCTGGTTTGTCCAAGTGGAATCCACAAACTCACCATCACTGAAATAGTAGAAAGGGAAAGAAAGCAGATTATTATATAGAGTATAAGGAGGTAACAGACCCTTCTTTTGGAACAAGGAGACAAATTGGAAGATGGGAAGTTGGGAGGGAAAGAACTGCTGCCTCACGAAACCCAGCGACCGGTTAGGGCCCATAGAGTCGGCCTTCTCCAGGTCCCATCAGCCAGACAGTGTCGCCTGGCGGGGCCTAGGAGAAGAGCCTTCGCTGTTGCGGCCCCGGCCCTCTGGAATCAACTCCCCCCGGAGATCCGTATCGCCCCCACCCGGGGAGGCCTTTCGTAAACTCCTTAAGACACATGTTTGCCGACAGGCCTGGGGCGGTTGACATCTTGCCCCTAGCCAGTGTATGTTTGTGTGTACGTTTGTTGAATGAATGGTTTCTTAATTTAGGGGTTCTCTTTTTTATATATGTATTTTTATATATGTATTATGTAGTTTTTTTTAATATTAGATTTCTATTTATGCTGTGAGCCGCCCTGAGTTCCCGGAATAGGGCGGCATAGAAATTTAATAAATAATAATAATAATAATAACAACAACAACAACAACAACTATTCATCTATGAGTTCAGGATCCCTCACAGGTAGATTTTTGCGCTCATGTCAGAAGCACTGAGGTGCTTCCAGGTTGGTGACATCACTGCTGCCCAGGAGATGCCCAGTTGGAGGCTCTTTTCATGTCCTTAGCAGGAGCTGGAGCAAAGGATGAGAGCTCACCCCACTCCGCCCCATAGCAGCACTCGGGTCACGAACATAGGCTTGCTAACATGGATTTGCTAACCTCCAACCCAGCATCCTAACCATGAGAGCTACCATGCTCTTCTCCCTTTTATCTCACAGATATATATAATCCTAGTTTAGGATAATATCTGTTCAATAACCTTTGCTGCCACCTGTCACATGATTCCATGAAAAGCCAAATAGGAAAAGGGGAGAAACAAAAGATTCAGACACTTTTTTCCCCAGCAATCAGGCTACCAAATATTCATGGTATTGGAAATTATAAGCTTTAGCCTGCTTCTTGCTGGCAGGATTTATAGATTTATATAACATTTGATTTATAGAAAGGAAAAAATAATAATAAAAAAATAAGACTGGCTCTTTCTATGAAATTTTAGTATTTAATCACTCACAATTTTTCCAATAATGTGGAACTTCCATCAGCATAGAGGCCTTTGGTAAAGAGTTCATCCACCAAAAAATCAATGCGAGGTGGAGTGAATGGTATCAGCTGAGAGAGGAAAGAAAAACAAATTCCATATTTAATGGTACACAATAAACATATATAAAGAGTTTACTGTGCTTTTAAAAGTTGAGCAAATTGAACCTATTTATGGCTTGCAATTACTTCTTCCCCTAAATCTACTAAAAGCCATATGTTCATCCATTGAATGAATGAAGCCAATTATAGATAGGAATACAGCACAGATGCACAGCCCAAGAGTCACATCTTAAGTCTGCCAGATCTGAGCTGCAAAAATGTGGATGGTGAAAAGGGGAGCAAAAAAAAAGCAACAGTTCTCTATCTCGCCACTGGCATTTAATAGTAATTTGGATTTTTGCAGCCCAAATACAGTGAGCCTCCAAAAGGTGCAACTGTAATTTTTAATGTGACTGAAGAGGAAAATGATTGAATATATGGGGAACCATCATACTAGTCATGTTTGCTTCTCAGTGAATCTAAATACAAATGAAATGAAACTTATTCAAAGGAGACACTTGCCTTCTATCAGCTGCTTTTGAAATACTGCTGGCAGCATGCCATTCAAATGCCAAGGCTCTTGCTGTCCCCACCCAAAAAGATCTTTAATCCTAATGTAAAGCTTACGGTATGCCCTGCCTCCTGTAGCAGTTTTTTTGTTTCCTGCACAGCTCTTCTCATGCTGGGAGATGGCTGGAAATAACCATCTGCATCGTAGAATCCAATCCTC
This sequence comes from Bothrops alternatus, assembly GCA_034064705.1. Lineage (NCBI taxonomy): Eukaryota > Metazoa > Chordata > Lepidosauria > Squamata > Viperidae > Bothrops > Bothrops alternatus. The sequence goes on from JARGCV010000589.1 coordinate 722,592, forward strand.
AGGGGGCTGGTATGAGAGTAAATCTGAAAAGAGACAAATCCAGTCACTAGGAAAAGAGAGCTAGACATGTTTTTAAAGGTCTAATACTGTTCCAAATCTGGGTATATAAGGAGCCTGCCTAAGATCTAATAAGCATCCAGAAAGTGCCAACCAGATATTATAGGCAGTCCTTGGATTACAATGGAATTGGGACAGGAACGTCCATTGCTATGCATGGAGGTCATAAAGTGTGAAATCATGTGGCTACATAGCTTAGTGACAGCAATTCCAGCAATCCTTATTGCCATCATTAAGCAAGGATCGTGTGGATCATTAAGTGATCCAACGCTGCCCAGGGCCTCCTCAGGAAAAAAAAGCACCAGAAGCAGCAGTGACTTGAAGCCTCCTGCTGGCTTCCCCATTGACTTTACTTGTGGGAAAGCCAGCAGGAAACGCTGCAAATTGTGATCATGTGACCATGGGATCCTGTAACCATTGTAATTATGAGCTGGTTGCCAAGTGCCTGAATCTTGATCACATGACTGTAGAGATACTATGATGGCCGCAATTTCAACAACTGGTCATAACTTCAAATGGTTGGTGAGGACTACCTATACATAGGCAGAGGCCTACATAGAAGTAAATTACATGATGTCTCCATGGAAAGGATGGGACCAGCTACCCCTGCAGCAGCCTGAAGTGACCAATAGGGCTTAGCCAGATCCCATTCCCTGATCATAATATTGATGAAGCAACCACAAGCACTGATGAAGCACTATGTGATAGTGTTCATGGCAAAAGTTGTGGGCATCAGAGAGTAAATATATTTTAAATTTGGAAAACTACAGACACCCCTAATCTGTCTTAGCTGTGGATTGGGAGAAAGACAAAGGCACAAAGAGAGTACATCATATAACAGTTAACAGGAAATACTTGTGTTGTGATTAGTGGGATGTGAGGGGGAATCCTTAGCATCCTTGCTACTTCTACAAATAACTGATATCAAAGTTAATTAAAAATGTACAGGAGAAGAAGTTGTTAGTATGAGCTCCTGTATACTTCCATGGCGAGGGTATTCTATAAGTGGATCTTCACAACCTAATAGCTGAAGTTCTTCTGGTGGAAACACTTAGAGACCTCCAAAAATGATATGCAGGTACATATGAGAAAGGAGATCTTAGAAAAATTCTGGCCAGTACTAAGAACTATAATCAGACACACACACACACACACACACACACACACACACACACAGTCTGATTCAACCCTATATCTAATTTGATTACCTTGTCATTAAAGGAAAGTGGGGGCACAGCTGGATCCAGAGAAAACATCTCATCACACAGGAGGGCTTTCATGCACAACACCAGGCTATCCACGTCTCTTGCCATTGGGCCTGTCACAGAGATGACTGGAACAAAGAGAGAAAGGTCTCTGGTCTTGTTAAAGGAAGACAGGACATGGTTTTGCAGTAAAAGTAAAGCTAAACAGGTCCCCTGAGAATTTGCTTTCTAATAGTTAGAGGATTTTGAACTTACACAATAGAACTACACAAATTACTCAGATGGCTTGATTTATCTAGCAGTTTTTGACAAGGAAAAACTGTATTTTTACTCCTTTAGTTTCCTTGTAGTGTCATCCCATCCAACTATAAAATTCTTAGTTACTATGTCATTCTGAAATAATATCTATAAATGTAAATGAACCCGAGATCTCATTGTGCAACAATAAACCCAAAAACTGTAGGGAAACAAAAAGACAAAAGACATCTCAGTGTGACTGAGCAGTGATGGGATAGGGGTCTCAAACATCCCAAAGGCCACTGGATGAAGATTATGATATAGCAGTTGTGCCAGAGGTGGCACTCGGACCCCACTCTGTGGGCACACATACCATTACCCCAGCCTTGCCTCTCCCCGCGACCCCCTCCTCTCCAGCAGCTCCCCTGAAGGAGAGTCACCCCTGAGCGTGGCCCACACAGAGCAGCGCAGCCAAGGACATGGCAGCCAGACAGCGTAGACAAGACTCTGCCCTCATACCCCATCATGCAGTTGATGCTGCAGGGTGCGGGCAGAGGGTGTGGCCACCGTAGTGCTGCTGGGCTGTCTGGGCGATCTGCGGCAGGCCCTGGAGGTGGTGAGTGGTCCTGTGGGCAGGCAGGGTGAGGGATGGGGGGGCAGAGCGGGGGTGGGGCAGAGGGGTGGAGTGGGAGCAGGGCCAGTTTTTGGGCACTCATTCTCTAAAAGGTTTGCCATCATTGTGATATAGTAATGTCACCTGATGTCTCCCTTTCCCCCCTACTAAATCCTTTTCAAATATATTTGTTCACCATGAAACAAATCAGAAATAGTAAAGAAGGCTCTTCAAGAAAGGACATGAAAGATTTTAGACGAGAAGGAAGGAGAAAGCTTGGAGTACAATTTTGGATGGTTGATTGATTAGCAGAAGACTTACATATCTATCAGGGAGCTTTGCCTTTTTCTCCATGAGCTGAATAACAAATTCTTAATCAACCATAGATTTGCTCACCTGAATTCATTCCAGCTACAGGAGTGGTAACACCTTTGACACTGCACAACAACAAAGGAGAAAAGCAAATTAATGACAGGTAAAACTAAAGGAAAAAGAACCATGAAATGCAGGTGATATTGTTACAGGATACTAATGATACCTGCAACTATTATAAAGACACTGAGAATATTTTCAGGATTATTCTTTTCCCTGAAAAAATAATCAGATTATAGGCACCTTTCATTGTCTCTACAACATTGTACTTTGGCTGTGTAAAGCTGTCCCAGAGTACGCCATTTAATATTTATATTTACTAAAACACATCTTGATTGCTTAATTATGATGCTTGAATATACAGTGAATTCAAACAACTTGACTTTCTTTCATTGAATTTGGACTAGAACTAACAACACTACCCAAAGAGATTTAAGCTTTAAGAGAAAATGGAGAGAAAGAAAGAATGAGGACCATTTGTGATACAAGGTTTAAACTTTATTTTGAGTCAGGGCTCAAATTTTGGCTTCAGAATTCTTTCTTGTAGGAAAAATGCATTTAAATTAATAATGCATTGTAATCAATAAGGGTCACTGATTAGAATACTTTCTTTTAAGGAGATTTCCTGGGAGCCATCAGTATCCATAATAGAGCTAATGTATCCTGGGCCATTTTTCCTATCCCTATCATCAAAAACCTGCAAGGTCTAAAATGCCCACTTGGTGATCCATGACTCAAGAACTAAGGAACGGAGAATGAAGAAGTAAAAGAGGTGGTGACATCATTAAGTAGGAGACAGTTTCTTCTTTTCCTGTGGGTTAAGCGCCTACTATGCAAAACAGCCAAAGAAATGCCCTCTTTCTTCCCAGTAAGAAAATACCATGTCTTGCACTTAAAAAAAAATAGGGAAATCTCACACTTCAGCTATCCCCAATTGGGGCCATTCCAGATATGTGGACTTTCAGAATTTCCAGTCAATCTGACCATTCCTGAAGATTCTAAAAGTTGCCCTCCATACCATCTGGATGCTCTACACATACCCATCTGGAAAATGGGGGAGAAAAAAATCTTGACAACAAGAATGAAACAAAATGTTTTGAGTTAGGGAACAGAGTTAAATATCTAACTAGACTAACTAACAAGAGTGAATGGCGAAATATACCATTGTACACATCTACATTTGTTCGATGTGGTTACTTTTGCTTTTTCATACACAAATATAAATCTGGTTCTTTGGCATAGCAATTTTGGGAAAGTTGGGAGACATAAAACTGCAATATTGTTTAATATCTATACCTTAATCTGAACTCCGATTTTATAAACTTCCTAGCCTGACTATTCAACTTAGCAGTCGTGAATATTTCTTGAGGTTGAATCAATTCTGGTGATTTCTTGCTCCAGGGGAAACAAGTCACTAACATGATCTGGTTTGGAATATATATTTGTTGTGTTTGTATTACTCAGTTATATCTTGATCAATGCAACATTTTCCCCCTGAAGTGTTTCAAGTGTTTAGAACATAAAAAGAACATTTCTAGAGATTCATTCTATTGCTATACTGTGAATGAGACAGAGAGGCCATGGCTGGAATATGAATGAGCAGGATGAATGCTTGCGTGGGAAATGAAAGAATAAATGAGAAAATGAAGGAATAAATAAAAGCAATAGGCAGGGACAGAAGACTATATTCTACTTTTTTCTACTTTTTTTTGGTTTTAGCCCACTCATCGTTAGATTCATGACCAGTTTACCTAAAGAAATGTGACCCTATCCTTCCTTTAGCAACTCTTAATTCCTAACAAATGCCTGACTTTCCTATCTAGTGAGCATTATATTTATAATCTAGATTGCTAGTTTCTTACTGGTTTCTGAAATGAAAGTCACAATAGAGAACTTATTTTGAACATGTACTGTTTATTGGCATGCCATTCACCCTTGACTTGGTTGACAATACATGATATATTATCAATTACTTGTGAAAGTTGTGAAGAGACCAGTTTGGTCTCGTGGGTAAGACACTGGGCTAGAAACCAGGATACTGTGAGTTCTAGATTCACCTTAGCCATAAAAGCTGGCGTTCTCTCTCTCTCTCTCTCTCTCTCTCTCTCTCTCTCTCTCTCTCTCTCTCTCAGCCTGACTCAACTTGTTGTGGGGAAAATAGGAGGAGAAAAGAGCATTATCTATGTACCTCTCCTTAAGTTATTTATAAAAATAATCCAATAAATAAAAATAAAATAAAACTTACCTCACCCTATAGCCAGTTGGTTTGAATCCACAGATCCCACAAAAGCCACATGGCACCCGAATACTTGCAGCCACATCTGTCCCAATGCCAAGCATGGATCCTCCCCCTCCAATAAGAGCTGCTTCCCCTCCACTGGAGCCTCCGGAACTTTTTTTATGGTTGGAAGGGTTCAAGGTTTGTCCAAAGACTGTATTGCCACAGTCAATACTGCGTAGGAGGGGAAAGGACCCATAAGCACATTTAAGGCATGCAGAAGGAATTGACTTTGCTTATGGTGGGGCTAAGACAAGAAATTCTTGTGGAAGGCACTAAAGACATAGTCATTTTACTAGCCTTAGGGTAAAATGGAACTAAACATCTATAAGATTTGGTTTTGTTTTATTTCTTTGAATGCATCTCTCTTTGTTCTTTGCTTCCCTCGTTCTAACTTTTTACAATATAAAATGCCCAGGAATCAGGCTTTTGTTTTGAAACACCCATGCATAAGAAATAATAGAAACATTCAAATGCAAATCTCTATTGCCTATGCTAGGTGCAGATTTATCATACTCAATATCAAGTTGAGGGAGGTTTTTCTAACAGCTGAGCCATACATATCTAGAATGAAACCCAGGGCTTTCTGATAATTAAGTGACCAATTTCATTGATTAACAAACTTTTTGCCACTATAGTGGAACACAGCCATACAGATTGAGCTAGACGTTACAAAATGATAATTTAAAGAAGCAGTCTAGTCTATATGGGGTTTGGGATGCTAATTTTGCTGTCATATCACTCATGAAAGGCAGCCTCCTCTTCATGTACTTTCATGCTGGGTGAATATTCTGAGAGCTGCTATTTAATATATGATGGAGGGGGCCAGATTGGAGAAAAATTAATTAAAACATGGTTTCTCCTTCTTCAGGAAGATAAAAACTGTTTTAAGGACACCCAATGGAATATAGCTAAAATCTAGCAATCTTTTTTTTCCCTGGCAAAAAAATTACGCTGTTCAGAAAAGGCTACTTTTTAAATTTGATTGTAGGATATTATTAAAGTGATGAGCCTGTTTTAACAGATTAGAATCCATTGTTGCTTTTAAGAACTAAGTGAGCAAATGCTTACTTTAATATGGCTTGTGACGTGTTGGTCTTTACAAATGGAATTGCCCCTTGTTTCTTGAGAACTTTGACTATCACAGAGTCATCGTACTCAGGACAGTCCAGAAATTTCACCAAGCCAAGTGAATTGGGGTACCCCTTTAAAAAAAGAAAAATAAACCAAATGAGGAGGTTTGGAATGAAAAAGCGGAGCGAGAAAATGTGAAGAACAACATATTCCAAATTAATAGGAAATGCTATCAAATATCACTTTGATAAAAAAAGTCTACCATATCTGGTCTGGATGACCTCTTGATGGAAACAGTAAATTAGAACTTTATGTTTTTTTTGTTTATGTGATCTAGCTCTCTTCTGGATTTTTGGAACCCAGACATGGTAGCTCTAGCATTCTTCCTTTCCTCTAAGCACAGCATGAACATACCATAAAAACAGTTTCTGTTCCCCTGCTATATTCTCATGATATAGGGGATGCTGCAACAGTCATGTGAAGAAAAATGTCATAAGTCACTTTTTCCAGTGCTGTTGTAACTTCAGATGGTCACTAAATGAACTGTTGTAAGTTGAAGACCACCTGTAGTTTCTTCTGTTCAGATCCAAAGCAGCTTAAAGACATCTTTAGCTGTTCCAGGTTTTTGTCTGTCTCTTTCCAACAATTTTTTTTTTTTGCTATGGATATTATTTGCTTTGTTGACCATTAGGAAGTTAACTTGGTCAGGAGTATGGAGTTCCCATGCGGCTTTTCATGAAAAAGACCATCTTTTAGACATAGATTTAGTGCCCTTTTGAAAAAGTGCTAGTCCTGTGCTACACAGAAAATCAATTTCACTAGGACAGGTAGCAGGTTCTGCCAATTGTGTGTTATTTTCCTACCAACTTGGTGAGAAGGGAAATGAAGCCAGGAGATTCCACCAAGGAGATGCTCCCTCAACTGTAATGTCTCTCCATTAAAAGACAATAGCAGAAGTGGCTGAGAGCCTTTATATATAATTGTAACCAAGGAAGTTACTATTATGGAATCGATCTGAGGGATGGAAATAAGAACCTGGTGGATGGACTGCAAACAAAACTGACAAGCTCACCAAGGTACTACCCCCCACCCCAGGACCTCTGGCAGTCCACTAAAAGTTCTGATTTTCAGCATGAAAATCTAAAGTAGATTTTTAAGGTGTATTTGGTCCAAACATTTTTTCAAGGCTCCTGGAATCAGGAATACTGATCAGACCAGTGTTTCTCAAACTTGACAACTTGAAGCTATGTGGACTTCAACTCCCAGAATTTCACAGTCAGTCTTGCTGTGTGTTGAACTCCACACACCTTCAAGTTGCCAAAGATGAGAAACATTGCATCAGACAATCTTTGCAGATCATAAGACTTCTGCAAGCACGTTTAGCCTAAGGTGCTTACAGAACTCCTGCCAATTCTTGTGCTGAATGCATCAAGATGGAGAAAGGAGCTGGGTATGCTGAGATGTTGAGGGGTGGGCTTAATTTGCTAATTTTCCCCAGCCCAACTTTGCCAAACTCATCTGAAGGCATAGAACTTAAGTTCCTGAAGCATCGCCCTCCCCCACCCAATTGGTAATGAATAATTTCCAAAAGTACCTTGCAAGCAATGTTTTCCTTAATGCTGACAGGGACACCATAGAGTAACCCTTTCTCTCTCTTTTTAATTTCTCGGAGCTGTTCTTCACACTCTGGAAGAAAGTCTGTCACACAGTTGATTTCCCGGGTTACTGCTAAAGCCTTGATGCAAAAAGAAGAAAAACAGAAGAAGGAGATGATCCAAGAACCAATTTGATCGTTTTTTTAGCTGTTCAGAAAAGGAATTCTATGGAAAATGGGCCTTTTCCCCCCTGGCTATACTTTGATACAAGGCATGCAAATTAAATAAGGACTGGGCAACATGCAGTTGGCAAGGTGCACAATACATATCACTCATCTTCATATCCTGGTTTTGTTTTTAGTTTTTTGACAGACATCAAAACCTGAGTTACTTTATTTGGGCTGTGGACTGTAGAAAACGGTGGCATGAAAACAGCTACATATATTTTATTTTAGGTTTGTGGGAAGTCAGCCTCCCCCCAGAGAAGGAAATATTAAAAACGCAAAATATTTCCTCAAAGGATCTTAAAAAGACAGAAAAGCATACCCAGTTTTTCTTAATAGCCCCAAGTCTCCCTACCCCAAGCAGAAACCAGTTCTGTAGAAATGCAGAAATGCAGTTCTGTAGAAATGCACTTCCATTCAGGAAGATTAGAGCCAGGAAGCTGGAGCTGATGGGATTAAAAAAAAAACACAAAGATCCCTAGAATCAAAAACCCCTCACCCAAAAAAATCCAACACAGGACATAGCCATCAGCCACAGGTCCAGGGAAGCAGGATATGACCTTTAGGACATAATAGGATTAACCTACTACCATCAGAATACCAGAAAGGCACACTCAGACTCAGGTCAAAGTACATGTCACAGGAAATACAAAGCCACAAACGGGAACAGGAAACAACCTTAAGAGCGCCAGAAGGTATAAAACCCCACCACCCCCAGCAACATGTAGTCAGCTTTCCCAGAGCCACATTGCTGTCTGGCTCTGCCCTTCAATAAACTACAACCTTCTTTCTAAAGCAGTCTCCATTTGTTTATTCCCAGCTTGGACTGGACCCTGATGAAGATGTTTCATTCAACAAGTTGGCACCCAGGATGGGACTTCAAGCTAACCTCTCCAATGGACTGAGACTGGTAAGCCATATCTTGCCAGCAGCAGACCCCTTGTGTCTGTGGATGGGTTTCCCAGGCCCTTCCCATGTGGAGTGAGGGTAGTAAAGGAAGTTTTGAGTTTGAATTCAAGGGCTGCTTTGGAAAGAAGGCAAGTACTTCTAAATGAAGTGAGGAAGGCGAGTGAGGAAAATGTGTGTATGTCTGTGGGCCCCAATCCCAATCCCAGTTGGATTTTGCTCCCTCTGGTCTTTCCTAACCGCAGAAAGGATCTGTTCAAGTAACAGACTCTGGAAAGCATGGGGGTTGGGCCAGACCGCAGGACCTTTTGTTAGGGAAAAGGGAGAGGCTGTGTGAAAATGGAATGGAATGAGTGAATGAGAGAGTCGAACCTGGGTAACTGGCTGAAACCACTGGTCAAAGTTCCACTCTTCTAGGAGGGGCACACATACTCTGCGAAAAAGTTAATGCAACAACCCCGGCCAAAAAGGCTCCCCAGAACTCCTATCTTCATTTATGTTTTGCAACTTCCCTCACAATAACTTTGCCCCAACAAGTTTTTTTCTGTGCTTTCCTTCCTGAAATGAAGGAGGAAAGAGGCTCAGCAGGCCCAGGATACAAGATCACTACCTGACAAAGCAGGAAAAAAATAAGGCAGAGAAAAAAAACCTCAACACTGTTGAAAAGAAGAATAGACACAGCAACCAGAATATAATAATAGCTAAAGCAGTGTTTTTCAATTTTGGCAGCATTTAAGATATGTGGACTTCAACTCCAGAATTCCCCAGGCAGCCATTTTTTGTCTAACATAGTCTAACCTGGCTCTGCTGCAAAGTTTAGTTTTGGGTGCTACACATATTTAATTTTTTCCTTCTGTTTTTATCTCAACTTTTTATATATAATTTTTGTCACAGATGTATCATTTTATATCCTATGTTTATGTCTTTGTGTATTGCCCAGAATAATCAATATGCTAGGTAATACTGTATAAGTACAATAAGTAAATTCCCAGCATTCAATACGCTCAAGTATCTTTTTGGTGCACATATGCCACTACTTTCCACCTGTCAAGCAGACAACTGCATTCATTCAGTCCTTGATCATCTCTCTAGAAGTCTCAAAGTCACACTGTTCCAAAAATGGAAATCCCTTGTAACTTAGCTGTTAGGAGTTGTAATAAATCTTCCATAGCTGAAAATAACTCCATGGATCACATAAATCAAAGGCCCAGGGCCCTAGATTCAGGGAGCTAGGAAAAGGATAACAGTTCCTCTTAACTCTTGAACTGCTGAATGAAATTTGCTTAATTGTACAGCTGGGGAAGAATTTGAAGCTGAACTGGACTGAGCTTCATTTATAATGTCTGGGTAGGAGTGTGGACAAACAAATGTATATGTAGAATCAGTGCTTTTTTTGTAAAAAAAAAAAAAGTGCCAGAACTCACACACGTTATAACAACCCGCCTTGCCTACCCTACAAGTTTCCATCAAAAAAAGGTGCCAGGACTCCGTTCCGGGCGTTCTATGACAAAAAATAGCCCTGTGTAGAATATTGGGGAAATAACCTATTAGCTTAGCCATCTTTACCTCAGTACATGCAAATTAAATAAACTGGCTTCTGTATCATCTCCCTGAGTACCATAAAGCCCATGCTATCTTGAGTACCAGAGTATCCATGTTCTCTTGACTGCTTCAGTTTCAGGGTCCCAATGCTTTTGAGGATTCTGTTTCCATGGAGACTCGTCTCTGGAGATTTATGCTGTTTTGGTGATAGAAGGTTTTACAAAATATGCAAATAGGTGAGGGTCAGGCATGGGTTTACAAAAGCCAAGGGCATCAGGCTTCCTGTTCCTCAACAGTTTTCTTGGGGAACCTGCCACCTGCCCCCTCCTGCAAAGGTCAAAGTAAGCCCTCAAATTTTCCTGTAAATCCCAGCATGGATTGACTAAAAGACTTGACTTGATTAAATCCCTCGCTTTCTCCTAGCGAGACAAAAGAATTGATAAGAACATAAGAACATAAGAAGAGCCATGCTGAATCAGGCCAAAGCCCATCGAGTCCAGCATTTTGTGTCACACAGTGGCCCACCAAATGTACATGGGGATCTTGAGCAGAAAGAGAAGGCAAAACCCTCCCTTTCCCCTTGACCCCCAAACAAATGGTACTCAAGGGAATCCTGCCTGCCTCAACCAACATAGAGGCGGCACATGGACATCCGTTTTAATAACCACCGATACACTTTGCATCCATGAATCTATCTAGCCCTGCCTTGAAGCTGTCAAGGCTGACAGCTGTCATGACCCCTTCTGGAAGTGAATTCCATAAATCAACGACCCTCTGGGTGAAGAAATATTTCCCTTTATTTGTCCTCACTTTCTTAGCTATGAGCTTTAGGGAGTGCCCCCTTGTCCTGGTATTGTGTGATAGAGAAAAGAATTTTTCTCTATCCACCTTTTCTATCCCATGCATGATTTTATACACTTCGATCAAGTCACCCCTTAAACGCCGTCTTTCAAGGCTGAAGAGACCAAGGCGTTGCAATCTGGTTTCATAAGGGAGGCGCTCCATTTCCTTGATCATTCTTGTTGCCCTTTTTTGATCATCTTCTATCCATCATATATTCCTTCTGGGTCCATTAAAGCATCATTACAGCAATCAGCTTCTAGTTATCGCCCACTAGTTCAGATTACAGAATCAGGGAAAGGTACAGAGTTAGAAGGGATTTTAAATTCTTAGCTTATGCCCAAATCAGTAGCAATATTTATGGTGTAAGAGGGTTTGTATTGCACAAAGGATTTTGATGTTTGTAAGATAGAAGAAGAGCAGGTGTTGTATAAACAATGCATATCCATATTGGAATTTAACATTTAAGGTCACCCTTACCTTTTCAATATGGGTATATAGAACACTTTCTGGAGACAAGGTGCCATCCTTTAACTTCGCAGCTAGTTCCACAAGAGAAAGAGATAGGATTGGAGCAGCCTTTATTCCTGGATTCTACAGCAAAGAACAAACATATTGCTGACACATTAGTTGCAAAATGGGCACCTGTTAGACCAGTGATTGTTAAACTACATTGTGTGGATTATTAATGATGCATGGAGGTTCACCAGCTGGCCCATCGCCCACACTCCCCAGCCATAATCCCCACCTTCCCTACCCATAATCCCCACCTTCACTGCCAATCAACTGGCCAGCCTGGTTCAATCTTTTGGATGCACTGCAAGTTAGCTGGCCTGTAAAAATGGTTCAGTGGCTGAAAACTGGTTTGCTGGAGCATAAAAGTAGCAAAGTAAATGTTAAAATTTGTAAAATGTGCAAGAGTGAGCAGTTGTTATTAGGGCATAGAGTATATTAAAAAGGGAAGCAGTAAAAAAATAGTCAATTTTGATTTTCCTACAAAATGTGTTTTAAAAATCTTTTAAAATGGAGGAAATGGGAAGGCACATAAAATTGCCACATAATGATTATCTTATTTGCTGAAAAATGTGAACTCTCGCCCTCTTAAAAATAAAAATGGAGGAGGAGAATGTTTAATTGGATGGTCCAAAATTTCCTAAATGTTTATTTTGTGGTTCTCAATAGCAGAGAGAAACAGTTTGTTCAATCATTTGTTTGTTTATTCAATCAATCCATTTTGGGGCTAACTACAGCATCATTGGGCAGCTTAATTTTTTTAAAAAACAGCTTCAAACAAATACATTTTAGATCAGGATATTTCACCATGGATTAATGTGCAAATTTGCACCATTTAGCTAAAAAAAAGCCCTAGCCCTACAAAAGGAACACTTTGTATTGCTTTTATTTATTTAAGAACAGCCTTAAATTTGATTCTTCATGAGAAACGATGGCGGAAATTAGCCACAACATCCACTGATCCTCATTTTCTCTGATTCATAACTCTATTACATTAAAATATTACAATGCTGATGGAGGCTGTTGTAATGGTGGTTTAATCACCTCCCTCCTTATCTTCAGAGAAGTCAAACAGAGCTATATTCTTGCCCCCGTATTATTCAACTTCTATATAAATGATGTCACGGCATTGAACCTTTTTTGAAAAGTAATAGATCCTTAATAGTAAGATGACAAAAGAAGATAAAAATCTTCATTTTGATATTCCAGTTTATTACTTTTTAGCAAAACTTCATTTAAAGTTTTTTTTTTCCTTTCCTTCAGTTATGTTCAATTCTCAGAGACTAAATTGGCAAGGTTTTTCAGGAGTGATTTGCTGGTGCCTCTTTCTCAGACAGAGAGAAAGCGACTGGCCAAGGTCACCCCAACTGGTTTTCTGCCTAAGGTAGGAGTAGAGTAGAACTCATGGTTTCCAGCCTGGTGCCTTAACCACTATCCCTATCTAGCTGTCATCGGCTATGATAGTATTTCAATACATTAATTAAATATGTGCACACAGTGTCATAAACAGAAGTTTTTAAAACAACTTTGTTTCATAACTAATTATTCATCTTGACACAGCAAGGCAAAGATCCGGTTTTGCCTCCATTAGATCTCTTTTTTGGCACTTCGCCTCTCCTGCCAAAAAAATGAGGTCAAGGGAAGGAAGGTGGGAGAAGTATTTATACATTTCAACGATTGCTGTTCCCAGTCTATTTAAAAGGCAGCCCCAAGCAGTTTGCCTTTCTTTGTTTCTTGTGCAGTGCACGCCCCCCCTACTCAACCGTTCATTTTATTTTATGATAGGGTAATACATACAACACTGACAGTACTTTTGTCCCGCTTTTGTTATCAGTGTCGATACTTGGGGCTTTGGACTGAATCCATAGTGGGTATAAGACACATAGGAAAGATCTGCTAAGAGATTGGAAAGGGGTCCCTGGGAAGGGGCCAAGGTAAGAGGTCATCTCACAACACAAACCTAGGTTAAAAGTTACTATTCTCCCACTAAAGATGGCAGGAAAGCAAACAATCTGTTCATAAGAAAGTGTGCTTTCACCTTTTTATACTCCGTAGTTCCCCAGTTCGAATGGCATGTGAGAATGACCTTGGGGGATAGGAAGAAGGGCTTTTCAGCACTGGAGGTTTTTAAGAAGAGATTGGGCAACCATTTGTCTGAAATGGTGTAGGGCAGCGGTTCTCAATCTATGGGTTGCGACCCCATTTGGGGTCGAACGACCGTTTCACGGGGGTCGCCGGACACTGCGGTCTGCCATTTTTTTTCCTCCTGTCGTGCGCGCGCTGCGCATGCGCAGTTCGGGCCGTCACAGTCCGCCATTTTGTTTTGTTTTGTTTTTTCATCGCGTGCGCACCACGCATGTGCGGTTCGGGCCATTGCACGCGCGTGCGCATGCGCGGTTTGGGCTGTCGCGTGCGCATGCGCGGCCCATCGCATGCGCATGCGCAGACCGGCCCCACTGGTGTAGGGTTTCCTGCCTGACCAGGGAGTTGGACTGGAACACCTCCAAGGTCCCTGTTATTCTTTTACTTTATTATTTTCATACTTGCAAGATCGTTATCAGCCTTACAAGGTTGTCCAGGCATGAAGCACACCTACAAGTACCAGCTCTAATTGTACTATAAGGTTACATTAACAGTATCTTGCAAGTGTGAAAGAACACCACTTCCGCCTCATCTTTACAATTCAAGAAACCAGGGGAAGTGCCTTCTGAGATATTTGCCACACCCCCAATCCTTCTGTGGGCTCATCTGCCTCTTATTAGACCATTGCCTAGTTTGGGATTCTTCCCTCTGTCTCCCAAGGCACATTCTGCCTCCCACATACCATTACACCAACTGGGATTCACTGGCAATGCACAACATTGGAATCCAGGCACGATGCTACAGCAAACCTTGTTTTCTACAACCAGTTAAGCTGCAGCCCACATAGTCTCACTTTTATGAAAGTAAAAAGCATCTTGTATCCCATTGTTAGTCTTTCATTTTCTGTTTTCTCTCCACGTTGCAAGTAATCTTATCAGGTTCCAATCTTAGAGCCTCCAATTAGGATTCCCCTCCCCCAACAACCATCAGTAGCTCTGTGTGATATAAATATCTTGATACAGAGAATTCTTGTTTATACTGAAGGGAGCAGGAGTTATTTCTGAACTAGGAATAGTTCTTCCTGAATTCTATGTTATATTGCAGGATGAAGGCTACTCAACATGCTATACTGGATCTCTCTCTCTCTCTCTCTCTCTCTCTCTCTCTCTCTCTCTCTCTCTCTCTCTCTCTCTCTCTCTCTCTCTCTCTCTCTCTCTCACCCTCCCTCCCCCCCCTCTCTCTCCACACACACACACACACAAACACACACTTTTGTACAAGACGAAAGACAAGAAGCTTGTTCTTCGTACCTAGGCATTCTGACCTCAGCATAATCCAGGCATATGCCAGTGGTCACTAGGCAAATGCTAAGCTCAAATATCCACTGGTTTTATGATGGATGATTTATTACCGTACTGCTGAAAAGTAGGCAGAGACAGCTGCATTAGGGGGGCAGCTTAAATGCAAGAAGAGAAAGCAAAAGAAATCTTATGCTTCTCCCGCCCCCCCATGACACAAAGTATGTGTGAACATTAAGACCCTCTTAATGTTAAATAGGAAACATAGAGCAACACGAACCTTCAAAACTAAGTTTAACCAAAAGATATGGAGAAGAAATTAATTATAGCACTGTATAAAATTTGCAGCAAACCAGTACTTTCAAAGATCAAAACAATTACTTTAAATATGAAATAGATCTTGGCAAGCAAGGTACCGTATCACCACTATACAGTATAGTATATACATATTTATTTGCTTAAGCAAGGCAGAAGCCATAATGCAGAGAATATGAGTCAGTGAGATATTTTGCATGTAAATCTGTCTTATTTATTTTCTAAAATTAGGAAAAAGAAGGAAATCTGATTCTTTTTTTTTTTAATGCTGTAATACCTGCTGTTTAAACTGCCTTGCTGCCTTCTCCATTCGCTGAAACCCAAGTTCTCGCTTGGTCTTGAATTCATCAAGTTTATTCTGGACCCGTCGCTGGTTCATCCATTTGAACATCAAAATAGCAGCAGCTGAGCCACCAAGCAACCCTAAGACAAGGCGCCTGTCAACCTCAGCCTCTGGAAAGAGCTGCTTAACTTTCTCTAGAGCCATAGTGTGAGATTTTCTCTCCGTTCAGAACCAGGAAAAGCTGCTAAGAGGGTGTTCCCTGGAGCTAATGGAAAAGACAGAGAAGAGAAGTGGGTGGAGATTCTTAAGCCCACCCAGATGCTGTCAAGTCGAAGCAACTGACAGATAGAAGCCTGTCTAATAAGGAATTAAGAACTTCCAGAAAAGTTTCTCTATAGAAGAAGCTTTCAAGTGACAATTGTTGACTTAGCCATCATAACATTCCAATGTACTATACAACATGTCACTTTAGAAATATAAGATGATCCACTTGTTCCATTCTGAATTCCACCAAATGTTACTGCATGCATCCATCCCTAGAGAATAGAAAGAAAAAACCCACCCAGATGCTATGGAATTTGGGTTTTTTTGTGATCTCCTGATCTAGATATTTTTTTATAGACTAGATATTGCTAATGACAAAGGATAGACCTATGCAATAAAAACTTCTACCATGAACTTTGGGCCTTTTTCATTTCTAAGATATAGCTGTGATATTATTTCTCTTTAACAGAGTTGCTTCTCTGTGCTCTTTCTATAGTGACTATTCCACTGCATAAACACTCTTATTTTCTATGGGATGGCATACCAATATTTCAAATCTGAATGTATAAAAAGTATCTAAAAAAACAAGGTCATGATGACTGTTTGAGGGGTACACACACACGCACACACACACACAATGTGACTAACTATGCAGTCATTAGGATGATCAGGCAACTAGAATATTTTTTAGTCCTTTTGTTGTTGTTGTTAGTTGCGAAGTCGTGTCTGACCCATCGTGACCTCATGAACGACATTCCTCCAGGCCTTCCTGTCCTCTACCATCTTCTGGAGTCCATTTAAGCTTGCTTTGTTGCAAATGCCCATGTTCTTTCTTCAGTTTGCCTTTCTCTGCATCTCAGTTGCCTCTGCAAGAACTTGGAAACAGCCAGGGTACTTATGTCTGTTAATCTCAATCCAAATCTTCATCCAAATCCACTTTGAGTTTTATTTTCACCACCCCTCATTCCAATTCCAATTGTCATGTTTCCAGCTTTGTTTGATGATTTCACCCACCACTTGTTCTATCCCTCAAAAAAGGAAACATTTATTTCTTTTAAATCTTAGACCTTCTTAGGTTTCTTAGACCTTCTCCATTTGTCAGGTTGCAATGTCTTTCGTAAAAAAATGAAAAGCATTTCAACTTGCTAGAAATAATCCCAATTAAAGTTAGTGGGACATCCAAATAGGCATATGAAGGATTGCACCATGAGTTTCATACTAGCTTTGCTTCCCCCCCCTTTTTTTTAAAGAAAGGCAAATGAAGAAGTGGTGTGGCTGAGAAAGCTGGAATTAAGATCCAAATTTATTTCTTTTCAAGGAGAAATAACCGGATATGAAGAAAAATAGTTTTGTCTTTCTGTTTGCTACACTGCATCTAGTTGGAGGACATTACAGCAAAAGCATGCAGAAGAGAGAATATTAAAAAAAACAACACCTCCAATCTGGTAGTCCCACCCATGTCATCAAAGCCCATATTTTTTGGGGGGGGTCATGCATAGGATATGCTAAAGCAGCGGTTCTCAACCTATGGGTCGCGACCCCATTTGGGGTCGAACGACCGTTTCGCGGGGGTCGCCGGACACCGCGGTCCGCCATTTTGGTTTTTTTTTGTTTTTTTCCCATTTTTTTCGTCACGCGCACGCTGCGCTTGCACAGTTCGGGCCATCGCGCGCGCCGCGCATCCGTGGATCGGCCCGTCGTGGTCCGCCATTTTGGTTTTTTTTATTGCGCGCGTGCCGCGAATGTGCGGTTCGGGCCGTCGGGTGTGTGCCACGCATGCGCGGATCGGCCTGTCACGGTCCGTCATTTTTTTTCATCGTGCGCGCGCCGCACATGCACGGTTTGGCCCGTCACGGTCCACCATTTTGTTTTGTTTTTGTTTTTGTTTTCATCGCGCGCGCGCTGCACATGCGCAGATCAGCCCGACGCGCGCGTGTGCGCACACGCTGGGGTCGCGCCACACATGGGTGGGGCAAGTGGGGTCTCAACCTGAAAAAGGTTGAGAACCACTGTGCTAAAGAGACACATGACTTTTTTGATCTCTCCTGCATGCCCCACATTACAGCAAATGTGCAATCTCATGTAATGTCAGAAGTAATACATCAAATGTAAATCCTTTTGTATGTGTGTGGCTTTTTTCTACAAGACAACCATAGTTTAGATTTACTTTTGGGCACAGAACTGTAACACTGGAAACAGTTCTATTTACTGGATATGTTTTTTTTTCTTCTGAAGCTATTCAAGACTACACATTTTTAAAGTAGATGAATTATTTGCATTTTAAAAAAAAACAAGTAATAGTTGACCCTGCCTGCAGGATTACAATCTGCTAAGTAAACCAGAACAAAATTCTTGGCTACAGAGCCAGCTCTCCTCAAGTCAAAGCAGTTTAACAGGCTACATTTTTACTGACCAATGAATATTCCTACATTTGTTCCTCCTATAAATGCTAGCAATAATAGAATGAAAAAAATATTGAAGAAATGCCACAAAACAAATTTGAAAAATTCTGGAAGAATTTGTGAAAAGATTTAAGTAGTTTTTCTTTGAGTAGACTACTTTTAGTTTTTGTGTTCTGGCAAATGAATCCAAAAGTAAATGAAAATACTCAAGAAGCACTTGCTAGAAAATTTTTTTAATACTAATTCTGTAGCATTTAAATTTAAAAACAAAAGGATGTCAGTATTTTTACTTTTCTATCCATGTGGCTTTAGAAAATGGGTGCCTTATTGGAAAAGCTAAAAGACCAGGTTAAAGACAAATTATTATAGAGAAAATATATTCTACGTGATTCCAAAGAGTTGATATTGACAGTTATTTATTTACACATTTTTGCTATTTGTTGTGGATTTATGATGACTTTCCCAGGAGGGGAAAAAAATTCCATAAGGAGGCTCATTATTCCTCATTAGTTCTGCACTGTGGTGTTTGTTAGCAATTATACTGAAGACAAAATTTGTTTCTGCTTCCAAGTCAGTATTCAAAAGGCTCCTTCATGCATTTTTCTTCTAATCTCAGTTTTGAACATATCAATTTCAGGTTCTTGTTCACAGCAGAAAAGTGATCCTGGGAGAATGATACCACAGATAAACAAAAGGATCTATTTAAGAAATTATACATGGATAAATAAAGGTTGAAGTTGCTGCTATGTACCTCAGCAACCATATTTCATGTTGTGGATTCATTATTCCTCTAATTCAGGGGTTCTCAACCTTGGCAACTTTAAGACTTGTGGACTTCAATTCCCAGAATTCCTCAGCCAGCTTTGCTGGCTGAGGAATTCTGGGAGTTGAAGTCCACAAGTCTTAAAGTTGCCAAGGTTGAGAACCCCTGCTCTAATTAGGAAGAATACCACCAACTGCCTACATTCCTTTCCCCACCCTGGAATTCAGATTACATTTCATAAGCTATTTTCCATCTTCCCTCTCTTGTTGCTTTCAAACTCCCACTCCTAAATTCTTCTCTCTCCATTAAATAAATTCCATGTCCCATATCACCTATTCTCCAACCCAAAGTGAAATTTAATTCACTTCCATCTCTGCTTGGTTGAGAGATACTTCAGGTTCCAACACAGATAAAACTCTTTTCCATGTTAGAGGGTTCTTTAATCATCCATATCTCGGGAACTTTGAAAAAGTACTGTGACTATCAACCAAAGTAGTACATGTATAGAACCAAAATAACCCTTATAAAAATAATATGAAAAAGCAGAATTTTTAGAATGTCAAGCACAAGCCTCCAATTGTTTTGAAGGGTTAAAGATACCTCTTACAAATCTGTGGCGCTTTTTGTTTATTCTGCATGAAATTGCTGTTTAGAGGTCGATATGTCTTGCTACTGGAGGAAGCCTTCTCTTCCTGGGGAGTTATTATACCTACCCTATTTGCTCATTTTTCATCATAGGCAGAATGTAGCAGTAAGAATACTTGACGTTGACATTGAAAAATGAATGTATACATATTTGACTTTGTGATTCACTTCATGTTCCATGCAAAACTTTCCTTCAAAATGCTGTGAAACAGTGGCATGACTGCAACACTTGGCTGGGGGAAGTGGAGCTCTGTGTGGATGGCTTTTTAAAAAAATACTAAATTGAATCATTATTATTAGCAGTGAATGCAATCCTTCTATCAACGTTCTCCAATTTGCCACCTTCTAAGCACGTTAGAAGTGCAATTCTCAGAATTCCCAGGTTGTGATCCCAATACACCTGGAGGATGCCAAATTGGGAAAACTTGTTTATATTACAAGGGCTACCCATTCTAGTTTGATATACTTTTTCCTCTGATTTACTGACCTGAATGAAAGCCAGTATCCAAATGCTAAAAAGACAAAGAGGGGAAAAGATAACCTGATACTGTAAAGTGGATATCTGCCTCATTTCTCTAGAACCACATATAGAAAGCCAAAGACACACCAACTACCAATACCAATTTTATTTGTTTTCATTATTTCATTCCATATATATTGTATAACAAAGTTGGAAAGGACCTGGGAGGTCTTCTAGTCCAAACTCCTGCTCAAGCGTCACGTGATGTCACACAATGTATCAGGCCGGTTTTGCCATTGCCGGCAATGGGGTTGGCGCAGCTTCCATATGACGCGTCCGGCCTATGGGCTGGCAGTTTGACACCCCTGCCCTATATACTTCCCCCGGAGATCCGTGTCGCCCCCACCCTCTCCGCCTTTCGTAAATTTCGTAAATTGTTTAAAACATACCTTTGCCGGCAGGCCTGGGGCAGCTAACACCTTGCCCCTAGCCAGTGTATGTTTGTGTGTATGTTTGTGGAATGATTGGTTTTTCTTTTTTTAACTTCGGGGTTTTTATATTTATATATTTATATTTATGTATTTTATTGTGATTTCTATCATGTTGTGAGCCGCCCTGAGTTCTCCGGAATAGGGCGGCATAAAAATAAAATAAATAAATAAATAAAATAAATGCTATTCAGGACAAATGATTGTCCAATGTCATCTTAAAAGCCTCCATTGATGGAGCATATACAACTTCTGGAGACAAGCCATTACACTGATTAATTGGTCTCACTGTCAGGAAATTTCTCCTTAGTTCTAGATTGGATCTCTCCTTGGTAACTTTCCACCCGTTGCTCCCTCAAGAAATAGTTTGTCCCCCTCTTCTCTGTGATAGCCCCTTAAATATTGAAAGTCTGCTATCATGTCATCCCTAGTTCTTCTCTTCATTAGACCAGGGCCTTTCAACCTTTTCACAGATTGTACTTTTAGCAAGATGACTAAAAAAGGGGGCGTTACTGATTAGATTCATTTGTTGTTATAGAAATGGCTAGTTTACAATATTATGAAAAAGTAAAAAGTTGAAGTTCAATGTTAATGCTTCATTCTACTGCAACAGAGGAAGTCTGTTCTTTTTCCCTTCTCCCCCTCACTTTCCCCCCTTTTTCCTCCCCACTGTATCCTACTATTGGCTTTTGTGTTTTTGTATTTTATTCTATAATCTAATAAAATATTACAAACTGTAGGGAAAAAGTAAAGAAGTACTGGTTTTAATTTCTTTGGTGGTTGTTCCTTTGCTGAATCACTTTCCCTTTGCACTGACAAATGTATGATGAATTTATCCATGTTTATTAATATGCATCACTACCAGTTTGCTCTGGCACTTTTAAGACTTGGGGACTTCAACTCCCAAAATTCCTCAGCCATCATGGCTGGTTGAGGAATTCTGGGAGTTGAAGTCCACAGATCTTAAAGTTGCTAAGTTTGTAGACCCCTGAGCTAGCTGGTCGGCCCTTTTTCCTCTTTCCCTCTCCTCTTTTTCCTCCCTGCCTCTAAGCTCTCCTTCCACAGTGTAGTTAGAATGCACACACACCCCGTCCCTTCCCTGTATTCTTAAAGACACAGGAATCAAGCCCAAAGCAAGAAAGGCTCACAAAAGCCTCCCAGAATAAAGAAACACTAAACTCCAGGATTCTTTTTCCCTTTAAGCTGCCTCAGGCATGTCTCAGTTTAAACAATATAGCAAAGGCTGGGCAATTGCAAAAAGCAATAACCTTAAATTAAGCCTGTTTACCTACAAAGAAAACTTGCTAAAAGCCATAGACAGAATCAAGATAAGGGGGTAAAACTAATTACATTTGTTTAAAGGAATTAAACCTACGGAAGCCAATACTTTGGACTCATTGCTAGCCTTTGTGAAACAGACTAAAATATTCCAATAACCAAAGCACACAAACCAAGTCTCTGAATTACAAAACACTGTAAAAACTGTATAAAAATCCTTATGGTAATCCATTCAAGTTGCCAGCTGACCAGGAACCCACTGGCTTCTGAAATAAACCCATCTCCTTTCCGACATGCTCGTCTCCCAGCTTTTCATTTCTTCATGCTGATTGCATTCTCCTGGTTGGAGAAAACGAACCAGGGGACCTTTTCTTCCAGCAACAGCTGCTGCTTCTTCCCTCTCTCTTTTTCCTCCCTGCCTGCTGAGCTTTCTTTCCACAGCTTCTTGTCCATCCCCTTCTCTTTCCCTGTTGTGTTTTCTTTCTCCTTTCCCGCCCAAACCACCTCCTTTTATATCCTCTCCTTTTCTCCCCTCCCGCTTTTTCTCCAGTTCATTTCCAGCTCCGGGCTGCTTCTGGAAGCGCCAATCAGCTGGAGCCAATCAGCTGAGCCCTGTCAGAGCTCCTGGGGCTTCTGCTGAGCCCACACTCCTGCAGCTCCAGCTGTCTCTCCCTCAGGCTTGGGTTGCTTCGGCTCATTCCCCTCCATCACTACATTTCTCTAGGATGGTCATGTACCACCTGCCATGTGCCAAAGTACCACAGGTGGTATGCATATCACCAGTTGAAAAGCCCTGCATTAGACCACATTGTGGCCCAGCAATTTAATATATTCCTTAGAAGTAGGGATAGGTAATAAGTACATTTATTTTTGAATAATGTACAAAGTGACTGAGGGCTCACTCCCAACCTTAGTTAATCTTTAAAAAATCTTGCATGCTTAGAGCAACACTAGCTTTTCTACAAACAGAGAGACATTTCTCTTTTTCAGAAGGACCACATAACTATAAAACATTGCATGATCATATCAGCCTTATTCAGTTGATATGCTGTATTTGGTATATAAAATCTGACATAAAAGTGAGCAATCTGTCCCCTCAGAAATTCCAATAATTACCATGAATACGCAATTCTCCTGAGATACAATCTCCTGAGAAATTGCATTTAGTGTGGAGCTTTCAAATTCATGTCTCCACATGAGCTGAAATCTAGTAACTGGTAACTTCATGTGAGTCACCTCACATAAAAGCATTTACATGTGTGCAAGGATTCCATGCTCTAGACCAGACATGTCAAACCCAAGGCCCAGGGGCCGGATGTGGCCCATGAAGTGGTTTCATATGGCCTGCGAAGCCATCCTGGAAACAGTGAGAGAACGGCCTCCGCTGCCTTGACCCTGGCCCAGGCCAGCCGGGAATCAATGTACAATTTTGTGGTGGCTATCTTGGCATTTGCCCCAGTGGACCATGCCTTGGCACTTGCCCCAGTCCCCCCCTTCTGCCAGAGACCCTCAGATCTGTCCCACTCCTGCCCAGGCTCCCACAGGCACCCTTGACATGAATGATGTAGAACTGGCCACACCCACTCAGTAGACCACACCCACTCCATCCACGCATACCCAATAGGCTGCACCCACTCTGGTCACACCCAACCGCCCCCCAAGGGCAACCGCAATGCTGATGTGGCCCTCAGTGAAATTGAGTTTGACAACCCTGCTCTAGACCTTTTACACTATTTGTGAAGAGTGCCTCTCCTGGGATCTCAGCAGTATGACTTGAAGGGAAGAATTGCACATGGCTTCTCATGCATTCAATTCTACCTGTGAACACATTGCCAGGATAGGACTATCCATATTCCAAGAAGTGCTGGAGAAATCATCTGCAAACAACCCATTGAATAGTATCCATCAGACAATCTATTCAGTATTAAGTGCCTTCTCTCTTTATTGACATCTGTCCCTTTTGCTGGAGAACTTCAGCTGGGCAATCACAGGATATGAGGGCTGCAAACAGTGTATGAATTGTCCACATTTGCCTAGACCAAACAAGTCCTTTCTCCAAATTTAACCTGCCAATGTCTTTCAAAGTCAGTCAACGTTATCTATGGCATTTTTTGCCTCAGTTTTCACACACAAGGTACAATATAGAGAACTTGTGCATTTTGATTCACAATTTTAAACTAAAGGTGAGGGTGCTTCTGTACCTATTCTTCTCCCTACCACAACCAAAATAAATCTCCATGCATAGAAACTTGGTCCAAGATAGTAAAATCTAGTCTAGCCTTTTCTTGAACATGATATTTTTTCCAGGTGATTTTAAAAGCCAAACTAATTGGGAACATTAAAAAAATGAGCACCCAACAATGATTAAAAATAGTATCATTTGGATTGTAAGGTTCTGTAACTGGAACTAGAAAAAGAAACAAATTGCGTAGCCTTGCCTAACTATTGCTATCTCATTTCTATAATCAGCGTTTGCTTGTCAGGGACAATTTTCATGCAAGTGTGGGAAACATGTACACAGATGTGATGTACTGAAAGAAGGAATAAGGGAGTGTACAGGAATGATTGATGCCTTTCTTATATTGTAATAATTCTCTTGTCTGGTTTTCATTGGCTAACAAAGTTTATAAAGCAATACTACTAATTTTCTAAGGTATGGCACTTCTGAATGCAAAACTAAGCCCTACTGATTAGTAGATTTATTTTGATATATGCTCCTTTTGAATTCTTCAGATGAGTTATATTTTAAAAAATAATAAAGTCAAACTCAGTTCCCTGTGACTTTGGAATGCATACATGTAATTTTCTTGCAATGTTATGGAAATGGTTTGTCATTGCCCTCTGCCAGAAAATAGCTGACTTATAATGCCTCATTCAGATATTAACCAGTATTTGCTCCACTTAGTTTCTAAGTCTAAATAAGGTCAACCAACTTCTGCCATGTGCTAAAGTAAGATATACTGAAAAAAGCTTTTTACCATACTTTACAAAGAATTTAAAGCATGTTCCAGTCCCGATTGTGCTATGCTGAACTGTTTATTATTTTCCATTTTTCTGCATCAGCTGTCCAATCTGAAGAGAAACCATTAACCTGCGCAACAGATCATGCTTTCAGTCTGTTGTTGCGTGTGAGGGTCTCAACTTCCTTCATGAACCGAAGGCACAGTTCCTCCTGCCAAGCCAAAGCCACACACTGGACAGCTACAGGGAGACCCACAGCATCTGTGACAGCCTGAAGACAGAGGGACAGTCAGAACAGGAAGAGGCAACTGCATGATGAACTCTCAGAAAGACAGCTTGGTTCTTTCCGTGACCATACAGACCTCTTTCAGCCGTTTATCCCAGGGGTCAGCATAATGACCTTGGTACTGTTTCAGCTCCTCTTCATCAGCCTGGATGACGGTGGTGACTGGCACAACACCAGCAGGGAAGTTCAGGACATTATATAAATTAGTGTATGAAGTAGCAGCTGAAAAGAGCAGAACAAAAGTAAATCAATCAAAGTTCTACAGATCATCTAGGAAAGATTCTTGTGGCTATGGACAAGATCTTGTGGGGTCTCTTTTACTATTCCTATTCTCTGTTTTTGCAAGGCTTTAGTCTGGAATTTTGTTTTACTTTGAAAACTAGATCTTTTTCCCTCCAGCCAGATTAATCCACAGTGAAGTCACTACATTTTAGGTCAGCAGTATTTTGGGATAAGATTAAAGCAAGGCTTGTTATATGACCCCAATACTGAGAAGAAAAACTGAAATCAAAGCTATTTTTAATTGTCTGGTAATTCTGGGAGAAATTTATCAAATTTGAGATTTCAATTTTAATGTTTAAATGTGTAAGTGCAATTTACAAAGCAATTCAGAGTATAAAATGTAATAGAAGCAATGACATAGTAATTAGCAACCTGAAATATTTCTAAAGATTAATTTGTTCAAAATTAATGACTAAATATTTTTTCTGGATCCTTGCAAGCACTTGGCAAATAGCTTTTTGATGATATAATTGACAAGTTTTTCAGTGTTATTTTCTGGAACTGTAAATGAAAGCCAACAAAAGTAAATGGCTATTATACCAAATAATTTCCCAGGATAGCCTTCATTAAAAGCTGGTGCCAGGACTGGACAGAGGATGACATCCAATTTCAGCTTCCTCCACTCAGCAATGAATTCTTCACGGTAAGCCTGTAGAGAATATTTTGGCAAGATGGACTAGAAACAAAACATTTCCTTCAATCTCCCTCAAACTCCCTTTAATTGTCCTATGTAGTGGACAATTCTGAAGCAAGCTTTCTTTCACAAATGAAGGTGAATATACACGTCCCAGGATAATGTTGCAGGATCCAATCTGGGTCGGTCAGTAGGACCAGAGGTTTAGTTTTCCCAGCTTTTGGACTTGTGCTAGAGCTCATCCTCAGGGGACTTCTCTCTAGCACAATAGCCCAAAGCACACACTGTGCTAGGAAGAAGTTCTCTGAGGATGGGCTCCAGCACAAGTCCAAAAGCTCAGAAGATTAAACCTCTGGTCCTAGTGACTGACTCAGATTGGATCCTGCAAGCTTTCTTTAGACACAAACCACTTGCCAGAATCTTCATTCTGAAAATAATAGGGCTTGTCCCCAAGTCTATTAATTCCCCAAAGCAGTGGGGCCAGGCTGATAGTTTGAGTGCCTTGGGGTATATGTACAGTGGTGGGATTCAAATATGTGAACCAGCTACCGGTTCTGCCAAAGTGGTGCGAACCGGCTGAATCCCACCATTGTTTATATATCTCACAAGTGTTTTGTAGTTTTAATGAGGGGGACTTAACCTGGGTTTTGTTGTTGCTTTATTATTAGTGTTTCATATTATATGTTTTATCACCCAGTTTTATTGGATGGATGGGTGGTCTTATAAAATCAATCAATTTGGGCAATGCATTTCAGTTTCTGCTTACAAAAGCTATTATACTGTGATACATTTAGAGCTGCTTGGCATATTATGCCTATGTTAAAATCCATTTCAGTGCTGAGAAAATACTTCTAGCATCAAACATTACTAGTGATCACTATCTAGAACTTTAAACGACATCTTAGTCATTATGTAAAGTATTATGGCTCATGGGCAGTATACCAAGATCTTCAAACTCACCGCCACTGCTGCATGTTGCTTCCAGAGGTTTTTGGCTGACCTACAAACATTAGAATAATTAATTAACAACTCTTCCATGAAGACTCCCAGTTAAAATGATGATTAATATATATCTGCATGAGACAAAATTTATGGCCTAGTTAAACGGTGATTCTGTATCTAAACGGCAATCTAGCTATGCATTTAGGGCCATTCTGGTGAATTGAGCCAGTCCTTGGATAATCCAGATCACTGACACTCCCAATGTCATGATCCCTGTTCTTACTTTTGTAGTTTGGCCAACTTGTATAAAGCTTAAACAATATTGCAAAATCTAAAAGTATAACCAGGCTTATTATTTACATTATAAATTAACAGATTGTTAACAATTATCCAGATTTTCTGCTGTCCTTTCTGGTTATGCTGATGTATAGTTTCATCACTGTTAACTACTTTGAGCAAGTGTGTTTGAATTATTGATATGAAAGGAACCATTCCTTATTGAGATATTTCATTTTATTTTTATAAGAGTCTCTTTTCTCACAATATAGGAAGGAGGTTTATTTTAAAGTATAGTAATCTTAGGTAATATAAATGCACTCAACTGTTAAACT
The DNA here is from genome assembly GCA_034064705.1 of Bothrops alternatus. Classification (NCBI taxonomy): domain Eukaryota; kingdom Metazoa; phylum Chordata; class Lepidosauria; order Squamata; family Viperidae; genus Bothrops; species Bothrops alternatus. The sequence continues at coordinate 750,042 of JARGCV010000589.1, forward strand.
TGTCATGTTGAAATTTGACCTGGTTTTAAACTATTTATACTGTTTGAGAATGTTACCAGAAAGGAAAATATCAGAAGTCAGGCTATGAGTACTCCCACAGTAATTCAGAAAAGGTGCTTCAGAATATGTGGCACAAATATCATTTTTCAGGTTTCCCTATGAGCCTGAGACATGCTCCTATGCATTCTCTTATTTTCAAAGTATAAATATGCCTAAATTGTGGTGCTTGATATTGCTGCCTTGAAGTCAAACCATGGTTTATTGATTATTTAAGTAAACTGTGACTGGCAGAGCACGTGGGATCAGGGGATTATGCTTCCTGTATTTCTGCTGAAAGATGAGGAAGAGGTATATTCTAGATCAGCTTTGTTTAACCTGATGTCGCCATATGTGTTGGACCACAGTGTCTATAAATACAATCAGCAGGATAGAAACATAGGGGTCATTCTATAGAGAGTAAGGAAGGTGGCCTTAATGGAGATACACATGTTAAGGCAATAGGGATAAAGCATTTTTAAGGCCACAGCATCCAGATAAGGTTCAGAAGTGTCTCATATAGACACCTGCCTGACTTTTCTAAATTTCTTCCTCTTTCTTAAAGTTCAATGAATTAGAGAGATATCTATTTGAGCTGCTTCCAAACTTTATCTAGACATTCTGGACGTTAAAAATGCTTTATCCTGGCAATGGAGACTGCATATCTCTGTCAAAAGTCATGTTCCTTATTCCATACAATTCTTATTTTTATTTGGAATTCTACCATTTGTAGATCTGGAAGACAACAGGGTGGAGAATAACACTGTATAGCGTAGATGCTGAAAATAAATTTAAGTTCTTATTCCTTACCCAACTCCACATAATGCATTGAGATCTCTGGCAATCCGGGGGTACTAAGGGAGAAACACAAGTTTACTGATTTTATTGTATGTAATTGTGTAAGTTATTCCTTAAGGATGGGTGAAATCAGCTAGGGCACCTCCAAGAGAGAGACCCTCTGACTTGGATTAACACATTTGGATACACTTCCCTATTTTAGCAAATCTCTAACTTAGCAAGCTAGAGCAAGTTTCGCCTTTTCATCATTACAGAGTAAGAAGTAAGCCAAATACTCACCACTGGCTTTAAGATGAATGCCAAAATCCTTTTCAGAACAATGGGAATACTGTAGCAGTTAATCTGGGATTTCAAAACTGGATCAACAATATCCCCTTTGCTGGGAGATGAAAGGAAAAGGAAACCAAGTCCTTTTTCATAGTTAATAGCAGTGCTCTCAAATAACAAATATTATTTAGATGGTAGCTCTTTTGACTAAATTCATTGAAATAAAGAGGTAGTAATTGTAAGCCAGTAACTCACAACTAGTATACAAAATCAGTCACTTTTTCTGATTTTACATTATTCAATCTATGAATTTAGGTTCCTGAGAATTATATTCTTCAATTACATGCATCCAAATGAAAATATAATAAAACTTTAGACCAGTTGTTCCTTAAATGACCTTTCTATAACAACTTGCACCCTACCTGCATATCTCCACTTACTGACAGAAGTTCATCTGTTTTGAGGATGTATTTGTTTCTTTTAAGTTATCACGCTGGAATCTTAACATCACCCAGAATGTCATAAAATCTCTTGCAGCTGCTATTGTTCATGATGGGAAAGATTGTCCTAAATTTAGGATTTTAGAACTATATGAAAATATCTTTTGATGTTGCTTTATGTCTTTTTATCATGTGGTAAGTCTCTACAATAAAGCTCTAGAGCAGATAGTAAAAATACATTTGGTTCTAATTTCCTAGTTTGCATGTTGAGGTAGGTAAAGTAAGCTTGGTGGTAAAGTGCAGACAATATTGAAAAAAGTGCCAAAATAAACAGTAGTGCCAAGATTGTGCAAAGATCTCTACCAGACACCTTAAAAGGCATGTGTAAGTCAGTGCTGAGTGAGAAGTTATTTACTTCAATGTTTCCCAATCTTAGCAACTTCAGTTCCTAGGATTCCTGGGCCAGCATGTTGTCAGGGAAATTCTAGGATATTGAAGTCCATCCATCTTAATGTTGACAAGGTTGAGAAACACTGATCTAATGTACAATTAGAAAACTATACGATCTTAAAAGCTTTAATTTCATATGTAACATTATTTGAAGCACAATTTTTGTAATTCTGTTGTTTTATGACAACATTAGAACTAGTTGCAAGGTTGTGGCAGATTAAAAATATAATAAATACATTTTAATTAAATATGTTCATTTCAAAACAATTTTTGATCTTTAAAATGTGACATTTTATTTAACTATTACTTTTCACGCAGACTTTTTTTTCACATTCAAACTAAGGGTTCTCATAAAAACCTAGGATTTCTTATCACACTGACTTTTACATTGGCTAATCCGGGCACCGCCCATGCTAAAACAGAGTTATTAAGCTTAAGCCATGCTAATATTTCAAGTTATCTACTTACAATTTATCCAGTAAATTTGCAGCTCCATCAGAAAAGATGCCTTTAGTGAAAAGCTCATCCACTACATAGTTAAGTCGAGGAGGGACAAAGGGGATGAGCTGCATAAAAAAGATAAATTAAAATAGTTGTTAATTGTTTTACAGCAGACGGAATTATCCCATATACAGATAATTTAACTATGCTTCAGAAGTTTTAAGAATTACCTAAAAATGAATCCTACTTCATGAAGATTTTATAAACAGATTTTATAAACAGACACAGATAATTTATGTTTTCTCCTTATTAAACTTGCTTACATTAAAACGTGTAGACCATCCTTTAGCATCATGATGCCTTCCAGACTAATTGTGAACTATGGTTTTCTAGTCAATATGGCTTTTTCGTCATGGTTTAGTAAATAGGCTATGGGCCTATTCATATGTTATGCTAACTTAGCATATATCCCAGGTTTAAATATAGATTTGGAAGAAAAAAATGAAGATCAGAAATTAATAAAGCATTTAGTGAAAATTAGTACTTTTATCAAGTCAGCAATCCCAGTTCACCATATAAAACAAACTTCCAAATTAGTTTATATTAGGGCCATATGCATTCCTATGTGGGAAATGTCATTAAGACCCTAATATAGATAATGTGACAGAAATTTAGGTTTATGCCTTAACACACATGATAGTTAGCATATATTCATTTTCCTGCAAGGAAGTGATACTGTATAGATACTATGTAGACCATATTACCATGTTTAAAGGTGATTTAATGGCATTTCCTAAAAATTAAACTTTGTATATTACTAATAGAGCACATAAACATGCACATGCTTATAAATATTGTCTAGTTTATATTTTTGTAGACTTGCAAAAATGCATAGCCAGGAAAGATAAAGATAAAATTATCAGACTGAATAGATTTGCTGATATAAATATGACAATTAAATTCAATTAAGTTAAGTTGATTGATTTCAGTGATCCATTTTAAACAGAAATATACCTGGATCTAAAGCATTGTACAGGGAGCACAGGCATTCAGGCTTCCCATTTTACAGAAAATTGTGAGTAATGTAGGTCACAAAGTTGTTCTAAGTTATATATGAGCCACAAATGTCAGAAATGTTTTAAACTAGAACATAGATTAAAAAAAAATGCATATACTGTGTGGCCTGCAGCCTGAAGAAGGTTTTTTGTTTCCTGAACAGCTCTTTTCATGCTTGGGGAAGGCTGGAAATATCCATCATCTTTGTAGTATCCAATCCGAAGGAGATTTGAACTGGTGTAAATCTGGAGAGAAGGAGTGGAAAAAAGAGTAAAATATTTGAAATAGCAATTGAATGTCATTATCCCTAGCCTTGACCTGGCTGAAAATTTTCAGATATGATCTAGATCAGTGTTTCTCAACCTTGACAATTTTAAGGCATGTGGACTTCAACTCCCAGAATTCCACAGCCAGCATTGCATTGGGAGTTGAAGTCCACATGCCTTAAAATTGTCAAGGTTGAGAAACACTGATCTAGATAGATTGGAAGCTTTACTGCAGAGAAGAATGAACCTTAACTTTGACAGTTGATTTACCCACTGCAGCATAAAGAAATCAGAACCTTTTATATAGATCTTTGCTCTAGAGTTTTAACTCTAGTCTATACTTTTTTGACCTGCCTTTCTGAATTAAGGGATATTTGACTATCTGTTGATGGTCTTGGGAGGCACCCGGTAGATGTTTGCCTAATGATTCTGTCTAGTCTGGATAATCATTGCTTCCCCTCATTTATCGTGGTCCTTAAAAAAGTTCATATCTAGGAAGAGTTGTGGCATATTGATAAATGTCTTTGATGGCCAATTTATTTTTTTGTTTTGATATGTACTGTTTTAACTTATTTGTGTACTACCCAGAATCATTGTGACTTGGGCAGCTATACAAGTTTAAGAAACAAACAAATTCAAGGTTGGCTTCAGTTAACATCAGTGCAATTGTTTCCTCTAAAATTCACAAGGAGTTAACAAAAAAGTGATCAGTATTCAAAGAATGGTATTTAACCACATACTTTAAAACCAAAGAATTTTCTTTAATGTTGCACAGAAGTTTTGTAGCAATGACAATGAGAGTTCTTGAATAACCTAAAAGACTATGGAAAACAGCTTGAGGTTTGAACTTTATAAGTCAACTTGGTGCTCCTATCTGGTACAACATTCCTTTCAGATCTGTGTAGGCAAATGGTCCAAAACTGATTAGAAACATAATATGTAGATGATATTACACCCATTTCATTATATTAATGGAATCATTCCAGATAGTGTATAAAAAATTATAATGAATTTGATACATTTTACAGTCTTTAGGAGCAAATGTACATTTAGCTACTTGTTTTCTTGAAAAAAATTCATGAAATTGAAAGGAATTTCTCAGCTTTCAGTAATTACTGGGTTTTTATATGCAGTTTTCCCAAGGAAAAATAAGGCATTAACTACATTGTCTTGATTTCTTGATTGGGAGCAATACTTAGAACAGAGAGTCTTGTAAACTGCAGCAGAAGTTGGACTTGCAGAAGCATGAGAAAAGAGCTTGTGTAAGGCTGAGGACAAGTATAATCCAAGTAGACTATCCATAATCCAACATCACACAGTAACTTAAAAATGATCAAGGCACAAGACAGAGACTTGGTCAGGAACACATGAAGGCCAAAACAAAGCAGGAGACAAGAACATGATTTCACAATGCACAAGGGCAAATGCAAAATTTGCTTCCAGCAATGGAAGGCAGTCCCTATGTAATTTAAATCCTCTCCCCACTTAGCAGGTACAGGTGAGGTTTTGCTAACAACAAGACAATGAACTTGCCTGCAGAGTCTGCATCTTGCTGCTCACTTACAAGGCACCTACACTTTGCTGGTGGCCCCCATTCATTCATTCACTTTTCACATTTGTATAGGTGCCCAACTCATTCAATTACCTCTTCTCTGAATGGCAAAGGGGGTACTGAAGGATCCAGGTGGAATAACTCATCACATAAGAGAGCTTTCATGCACAGAGCCAGACTATCTACATCTCTTGCCATTGGACCGATTGTTGCAGTCACTATAAAGGAAACAGGAGCTCCAGTGAAATGGATTGCATGAAACAAATCAGGTAAAAGGTTCTTGCTGGTGACTAAGCAGCCATCAATAATAGGTTAGATGGATAAATAATTTAACCAGACATAATTCCCAAGGTTAACTTAATGGAGTCAGAAGTGCAACTAATAGAAAAGATATATTGGGTTTCAGATTATTTATTTCTATATTTTCCATAGAATTGTATCCCACAGCAGTTCATAATTTTAAAAATAAATAATAAAAGTAATACCTTAAAATAACATTCCATAAAATATAAGTGACCATCCAGATCAAAAACAATAAAGGTGATTTGTCAAATATATCCTGGTGATAGTTGTTTAGAGCCTTGTATGTTATAAACAAAGTTTTGAACCTGGCTTGATAATTAATTGGCAGCCAATCAAGTTGCTTCAACAGAAAAAAAAATCAGTAATCTTCCTAGTGCATATTCGCATCAGCTTCAGCCTCCAGACCAAGTGCAAGGTAGTCTCTCATAAAGAAATCTAACTGTAAGGTTATAAATGCAGGAGTGATATAGCTAACTTGTTCTTATCCAGAAAGAGAGATGCAGTAATTGACTACCAACTAAAAGTCACTTGAGTCTCCAGTGACAATTATTATACTAAGAGTGCCTCCATACTCCATCCCTGTTCTTTCTGTCCTCTTTAGAACAAAATTCCTAGATACCATAACTGGAAACAAGGTAAAATTTCAATCTTAGTTTATTGGCCCGCATAAATTGATTAGAAGCAATGCTGCTACATCTCTCTTTAATAGCAGAAAACCAGCCATTTGATCCATTTTATCACTGACAAATGTAATTAGGGTTTGATTGGAGCCCAGACAAGTTAATGTGCTGTATATGAAGCTATTTTAAAGAGGACACAGAAATTCCCAATAGTGCAGATTGCAGCCAATAAGTGTTTGTTGTTGCAAAACTATTTTTTGTCCATTTTGCACCAGTTGCTCTATGTCTGTCTAGACATAATTCAGAGTGTTGATTTTGACCATTGATGCCCTAAACGCTTAGAAAAAGATTATTTGTAGGCTTACCTGTTTTCCCAATAAATTTGTCCAACAATTTTATAGTGGGTATTGTTTGCTCACTTTGTAACCATGGCAGATTAACTCCAATAAGGCCTTTCAGAGGTCTTTGAAAACTCACTTCTTTTGCATGACTTTTAATCAAGTAATTAATTAATTATTTTAATTTAATTATTTTAATTAATAATTTAATTAATATGTTGCTCACACAACACACAGAGGTTGTACTATTATAACATTTTGTAAGAATATCATATTATTATGTAGATATTCGTCCATGCACCATCTTGGTAGATTTTTTTATCTAGAAAGGTCATGCATACATATTTAAATATTACAGTTTTGGGATGGCTACTTATTACTTGAGAACAAATTGTGTGGTGGTTAAATGCATCAGGCTAGAAAAAAGGAATGCTGCCTCAGGTAGAGATAAGATGAATGATTTTGGGATATTCGCTCTCTCAGAAGAAGACAATGGCAAGCAAGTCCTGAAAATGAAGCCACGAAAGCTGCATAGACTTGGGATAGGAGTCAAAACTTATTACTAACCTGACTTCATGCCTGCCACTGGACTAGCAAGACCCAGGGTGCTGGGGAAAAAATGTAAACAAGAGGGGGGGGGAAAAGTGTTCACTATCAACACAGTTAGAAAAGAAACAGCAATCATACAATCTATCCATGCATTCAAAAAGAAGTCTCAAGAAAGGAGCTGAACTTCAGATAACAATTAAAGCTAAAATAATAAAAATGTGTTCATAACAAGAATTATAATAATGGCACCCCCTATTACAGGATGTGCATTCATGACAATATTTATAAACAAGAATCAATTTGTGAATGCCACCAGCATATTTTCATTTCTGCAGAAATGAAACATTTCCTAAGAATGCTTATAAACCAGGTAATCCAATCAATATTAGCATTCAGACATTGGGATGCTTATCAGTCCAAAGAAGAATGTAGAACTGACCTTAACCGAGAGCCTGTTGGTTTGAGTCCACAAAGCCCACAGAAGCTGGAGGGCAGGCGAATGCTTCCAGCAACATCTGTCCCAAAACCCAAGAGGGATCCACCTCCTGCAATCAGTGCCCCTTCTCCTCCAGAGGACCCACCAGGACTTTTCTTGTGGTTCAAAGGGTTTTTCGTTTGACCAAAGATTAAGTTACTGCAATCATAGCTGAGCAAAACAGATAGTAGATTGGCAGTTAAAAAATTTTATATCAGCATTGGACCAAAGAAAGAGAGGTTGGGGGTGAGGGGGAAACTATATAATAGCCAATCAAATAATAACTTGCGCACAGCACTGCAAAACCAGTGAGTGAGGACAAATACCAAAAACATGACACAAAGATTGGAATCTGGTGCCATTCAGACGTTTTGAGACCGCAAATCCCAGAATTCTCCGGAAAAACAGTGACTGGGGATTATGGAATTTACAATCCCAGTTGTGGAAGAGAAGGCTAACACAGAAGAGCAAACAATTCCAACTGCCTTGGTAAAAGAGAGGAAATAGTATAGCTCAACAATCTCTGTAGTTGTGGCCATTCAAAGGCTCCAGAGGATTTTTCAAGAATGGCATAATAAAGAGAGCCATGCCACATTGTTCCCAGCCTCCAATACTTAAATTAATGCTTCTGACCATGGAAAATTATTTTAGCTGTTATAGACAATATCCTGGCCTGATCCATGCTGAAATTAAGGTGATAGAACATTGAGATAGCAAAATTTCATGTTGTAAGTAGGGGTCTGTTATTTTGAATGCTCCCTCAAAATAATAATAGCACCACGATACAACATTGCTAACTTGCAGCCTCCTTGTTTCTGGTGCAATAATAAATTCCTTATATTATTTATCTAAGCAGAAATATTTTTCTTACTTGTTTTAAACCTTCTGCCAAAGAATCTTTCATGCTTCTGTAATCTTTCTTCCATTAACCCACCACCCTAGATTCCCAGGTTATTATTAATCAAGACATTTCTAAAATAAAGGAAAAAATACTTTATCATGCTCTGAGGAATGTTAGTTTTCACAAATGGAATTGCTCCTTGTTTCTTCAAAACTTTTACTATCACGCTGTCATCAGCCTCTGCTTTGTCAAGATACTGCACCAAGCCACAGGTAGAGATGTGTCCCTTTGGGAGAGAAAACACAACATGCTTGATATAATGTTATGTCAGAGTATGTATAATAAGCATACTGTTATGTTATACAGAGCTTCAAGCTATGAGGACTTGTCCAGGAACAGGCCTTATTGATCAAATATCACAAAAAACCACTAGCAGCTATTTCCTCCTAATGAAAAGACAGTTAAGATGAACAGAAAGAACTATATAAAAGCACCATACATGGAAAGATCTCTTCTAAAATCCCTTGTTAAGGTGTCAGTTTTCATCTAATACCGGTAGTTAGATTCCGATACCATATGATATCTCCGCTGTCTGTAGAGTACTATGCTGTGAAGAGAGATATGCTTTTATGAAATGCCAATGACTTGTCACTAGTCATAAATTACTCATAAAAATAGCCTACTGTACTTCAGAATCTGTATGCCTATCAGAACCCAGAGACATCTGTCAATGTTCATGACCAGCTGCTGTTCCTTGCTTAGATACATATATGATGGTATATATGTGCATGTGTATATTTTAAGAAGGATCCCATATATATACACAGGAGCACAAACAGCATGCTAACTGTTGTTGCAACACACATCCAGTGCCCCCTCTTCATGTAAGGGTTCAGGCTGGTGAGATGGGAAGGGTGGAAGAACTGCGGAATTTAAATCCTAGAAAACATATATCTCTACACTGCCATAGGCAATCAAACATTAAGTGTGTGACACTTCGTTCTTATTTGCAATGAAAATTAATCTAATGAAAAGGTTTAACTTCATTTAATTGAAATTAAAGCTTTTATTTCCATTCAATTGATATTAAAGCTTTTATCATAATATGTTTCTTTTTAAACTGCTACAAAACGTTGTTTTCCTGTAAAAAAGTAACATGGCTGCTGCCTTGGAATAAGAAATGCATAGAAATGAAACAGGAAACTCAATTTCAGCCTTCCATATTTCCTAACCTCTGCAGCAACTGGACTGAAAGTAGAAATGCCCTGTATTTTAGCTAAAGATGTGGAAATATCTTAAACAACACCCCCTTCCTAATACTTCTGATGCACACCTCTTTTTTCAGTAGCAAGTATTTCAAAAGATAAAGGAAGATGCACCTTGTATCCAATGTGGTCCTTAATGCTGACAGGAATTCCATACAGCAAGCCTTTCTCGTCTTGCTTCTTCAGGTCCTGGAGCTGTTCCTCACATCCGTGAAGAAAATCCGTCACACAGTTCACCTCCTGGGTTACTTCAAGAGCCTGGCCCAGAGGGAGAAGCATGATTTGTTAAATAAACCAAAGTAAGCGGAAGTCAAACTTTGTATTCAGGAAAATCCATGTGTTGACCCAGAAAACAGATGGATGTGTTTCTGTGTGTGTTTATAAGAGGGGAGAGCATAAGTTAAAAACAGTGATAACTGCTAAGAATTACATGTAGCATCTCAATTTAGTTAAAAACTGACTGGGAAATGGCCCTGAAAGACTGGAAGAAGAGCCCCTGCTAAGATAATGATCAGATAAGAGGAGTCCCAGCCCCCCAAAATAACATAACTTGAGAAAATGTCTCAAAAAAAGACCCTCCCTAGTTCACATCAAGATAAAGTGAAGGAGGAGGAAACACATTCAGATATGCAAGATTTTGTTACTATAGCTGTGACAATAAAAGTAGTTCTGAACCATGTGGCATTGGTTTGGAGTCTGGTCTACCTTCTTCGACAGACACCAACTATCTATGAAATTGGAATGGATTATTGTCTCTGTTGAATCCACCAAAGTAAGCTAGGTAGCACCTGATTAGATCTACATCTTGTTAACCAGTCAGTTAGGCATGTATTAATACAGGCAAACAATTTTCTCATGGCTGATGGAACTCATTGTTTGATAGATTGGTTTTCTAGGGACTCCAGTAAATATACCCGGTAGCCAATGACAATTGCATGATATTTTGGTGCTTTGGAGAAAAGTAAAGGGCTGGAAAAGGTGATCTGATTCCCCTTAAAACCCACCAATAAAAAAAATTGAGAAAGGGAATGTTGGATTTAAAAAGTGAACCATGTTTCTTACATTTTTGTCTTAAGGCCTCAATTTCAACCAAATTCTCTCCAAGCCTCTAACACTGCAAAAACATCCCCACATTCCCAAATGCAGATTATCCTGGGGCTGCAAAAATGTTCTGGCAGGTTTGTCCACTTCTGTGCTACAACATACCTGTAACAATGTTCTCTAATGAGGAGTGAAAACGATTGTCCTAAATAGTTATTTTAAAAAGTGAGATTATTATCTGCACAAAGATGGAAAGATTTGGCATTACCCACAGTGGAGGAATAATGAAACTTTCTCAGATGGCCAAACTGACTGCTTTGATGAGAGAATATTTTTCTTTTTGACCGGAAACCCTTTATGGATTTTTTACATAAAACAGAAAAATATGAATGTTTGATTTATGGTTTTGCTAATGATAAAGAGACATATTGAGCTCCTTAGAGTAGGAGCTAAATTTATAATTGTACTTATAACTGCTGTAAAGAAAATTGGAAACTATTTTTTTGTATTTTTTTCTTTTCCTTTAACTTATTTTTTATTGCATTTCTAGCTTTCTTTCCAGTTCTTTTTCTTTCTCTTTTTTTCTTCTTACTTTATATTGTTTTGTATTAGATTTCATCTTCCTTTTAAAAACTTTTAATACTATATTTGTATGTCACTATACTGATATATCTAAAAAACCCAAAATATTCCAATAGCCCCTATTGTGTTCACCTTTTTTATATAGGTATACAGGACACTCTCTGGAGAAAGTTTTTCCTCTCTGATCTTTTCTGCCACTTCTGTTAGTGTCAAAGAGAGGATAAATTCTGACTGGATTCCGGGATCCTGCAAGTAGAAACAACCATTTAATAAGGGAAAAACTTGGGAACAACCCTAAATTTATGTCACAAGCTAAGACAAAAGTTATACTTCTGTTAGTTTTTCATGACAAATCAAGAACATAAACTCAAAGAAGAGAATGAAAATCCATAGATTATATACAATACAATCGAATGCAGTTCAGAAGAGAATTCTTGGGATATCAATTGAAAACTTCATTCCTTAATCCACTTTTCAGCCTCAATCTCCATTTTTCCTCAGGTCTCAGTCATATTGCAAAGTTTCATGTTTTTTAACAATTTTTTCAAATGTGAGCTATCTTGACTAGTTTTAGGTACTCTGCTTTTTGGGTTTGGGTTTCAAAAGAAATATAATCTGTGCTTTATACCATGTTGTTGCTTATCATGAGGTATGCCTTTTTAAGCATTAGCTTTAGGTGCTACAATGATTCAACAGAAAGCCATTTATCAATTCTGGAATTCACGTGCTTTTACTACAAGCACAATTGCTCTTGCTTATTTAATCCAGTAAATAGCAAACACAATAGCTTCCTTATCCTAGTGGATCTGAAGTCCTTGACAGAGGCAATATAGGGATTAGAATATCCTTTGTAAGAATATAGATATATATATATGAAACCTTGGTTGAGAGTCCATTTATTTTGAACTCGCCAATGAGCAAAATGAATCAAGGTTAGAAGACATTTATTAGCCTCTTGGAAATCACTAAATTGTTTCTTAGTTCCATATTCCATCTTTCTTTCAGAAGCTCAAGGTACATAGTATCCCATTTCAAATTTTCCTCACAAGAATTTCATGAAATAGGCTGCATTAAGACAAAATGAGTCACCCAATGCTCTTCCATTGCTGACGTAGTCCTGGACCCCCCCCTCCCGCCAGTCATAGCCCACTTTATCACTCTGGTTCTCCTCTTAGATTGGTCTCCAGAAAAGATATAGAACTTTCCTCTGACTGATGTCCAACTTGTAACAAAAATTTGATTAGATGTAAGTGACTGTGTTCTTTGAAGCAAAGTAATTCATGTGTGTGTGTGAGAGAGAGAGAGAAAGAGAGAGAAAGAGAGGGGGAGAGGGGGAGAGAGAGAGAGAGGGAGAGAGAGAGAGAGAGACTAAGTGGCAAAATTAATTCTTTTCTAACTTAAATGCTTTACAGGTACTGCTTCCTCTTGTCTGAAATGCTCACATGATGATCTGAACAGCCTATGTACCCCATTACTCAGTCACAGAGAGAGAGAGAGAGAGAGAGAGAGAGAGAGAGAGAGAGACAGACAGACAGACAGACAGAGACAGAAAGAAATTTATCTATAATTACTGTGTAATTATTACCAATGCAAAAATTAAAAATAAAAATAGCTTCCAAGCTATACTCTTGCTACTTTAAAGCACATGAAGAGGAGTGCCCAATAAATACATCAGGGTTGCCCAGAGAAAAAGTAATAGATAGAATTTTTTAAAAAATCATCTCACTTTCAAGCTGTACATAAGGCTTCATTGATCCTCACTTCCCAAAAAAGGACAGAAAGTGTGACATGTCAAAATTTAAGAAAAGATGCAACCTATCATAGATATTGACCCACACTTTCTAAAACAAGAAAGTCCATAAATTAGCAAAGCTGACCTAAGTTTCACCATTCAGACTTGAGAACAGTTCAAAAGTCTTACTGAAATCAGCAAAGTTTACATTCAGAAGAGCCCTCCATAACACACAAACGCCACCATCCTCCCCGTCCCAAGAAGAAGCCACCTTCTGTTTAAGCTTCCAAGCAACTTTTTCCATTTGTTCTAGACTGCCATTTCGCCATTGTCGGGCTTCTTTCATTTTCCTCTGAATCTCTCTACGTATCACCCATTTCCATAGCACAACCACTGTGACTGAGCCACAGGCAACAGCAAGGGCAATAGATGGGTTGATTCCATCTTTGAGCAGAATGTCTTGTAGCTTCTCCTGCATCATGGTGAATCTTTCTCTGTATCTTTGTAGTAGAATCTCCTTGATACCAATAGGAGGTTGTATTTTTAAAGCATTGGCTATTAAGCTATCTCAAGTTACTGGAGACCTCCTAGTTGTACCTTGGACTCATCCCAAGGTGTATTTAAAGGATGATTTATCTAAAGTAGTAGATAATCTTAACTAAGGCTTCAATTGATATTTCAGAACAGCCTATTGGGCTCCCACACTCAGCAGCTATAGCAATAGTCTTTTTTCTTGTTTTAGTAGATAACTTAGTGGCAGCTGCAATTCGCATAGTTACGATTTGTATGTAAGTCTGGCACATATATGTAGTGTGAATCCACTCTCCCATTTCTGTTCTGGGAGTTGTGAGCTGGGGTAATCAGTTACTTGGGATTATGCTAAGCTTGGTGGTTGCCAATAGAAAAACTAAACTGTACCTTTACTACCGGTAGACAGCTCAAAGGCTGGTGGTGCCTTAGCATTTCAAAGGTTCATATAGAATAGATAGTCACTAATCAAACTGAGATTAATCAAAGAGGTTGTTACATACTCACACCCTTGTTTCATGAAAAGGAGGTATGACTAGCTATATGAAGAAATAGCCATTTTAGCCCTTTCTTTACTATTTTTTACTCACCACATTATACGGATTTGGGACTACAGTGTAACAATTTAGATTTTAATCATTGTTGTCAAGACTTCAAAGAGACCTCTGGGGCTGTTTTCACCCCTTCCCCTTTAATTCAAAATGGTCTTTACTAATTTCATTTATGAAGCAACTTTACTGAGCTTGTATTTGGTCTGGAAACTTATTCTCTCTGTCACACAGACATAGACACACACTTGAGGATTTTAATTACAATACTAAAATCTGATACAAACTAAAAGAAAGAATGGAAGAATGGAAAGTGCTAAAGGGAAGAAAAAACAAAAAATAGAAAAGAAAAAATTGAAAGAAAATGTATAAACAAATGACTTTCAACCTTCATAACAAGTACAAATATTTTTGTAGCTTTTCATCCCATCTTAGTTTCCAACCAATGATCTCATCATCCTATACACAATCCCTTCTTTATAGACAAATCCATAAAGCTTCATCTTTTCAGTTCCAGTGTCAACAAAAAGTCTATTAAGGCTTACCAGAAATAATAGCATATTTTAACCTTGATCAAATAAACCAACTTTATATCCCTTCCTTTTAGTTCTAACAGTCTTAAATTTAAAACAATCCAAATGCTACAGAATCTGATTTTTCTTAGTTTCTTCTTTGTTCTTTCTTGTAAGATTCTTCATAGCTTCAACAAGCTTCTTTTGTAAACTCCATACAAAAAAGTTATCCAATATATGAGATAGTATCTATAGTTTGAAAATGCAAAGTGTCAAATCACCATTCACAAATCAAATCAAAGCTTTATTACAGTCAAAGACTAGCACAAAATCACCTAAGAACAGTAGGATTTCAATGTTTACATAAGAAGAAAGTCCTTATACAGGTAGTCCTTGACTTACAACCACAAGATTGGAACTTCTGTCGCTAAATCATGTGGCTGTTAAGTGAATTGTGTCTAACATTACCACCTTTTTACTATGGTCGTTAAACAAAGCACACGATTGTTAAACAAATATGGCTTTCCTTATTGAATTTGCTTGTCAGAACCCCCCCCCCCCGAGAAGCTCATAAATGGTGATTGGCTGATCCTGGGACACTGTGACTGTTGTGAATACACACTGATTTCCAAGCACCTGAATTTTGATCACTTTACTGTGGTGATGCTGCAACAATTGTTAAGTGCAAGACCAGTTGTAAATCACTTTTTTCACTGTCATTATAATTTTAAATGATCATTAAATGAGTGGGCAAATGTTGAGGACCATCAGTCTGTATCAGAAATTACAGTTAAATATATAGCAACAGTATGTACATTTTAAATTCTATATAGCAGGGGTCTTCAAACTTGGCCCTTTTATGACTTGTGGACTTCAACTCCCAGAATTCCTCAGCCAGATACGCTGGCTGAGGAATTCTGGGAGTTGAAGTCCACAAATCATAAAAGGGCCAAGCTTGAAGACCCCTGCTATATAGGCTAGGCACAGCTCTTTTGTGATTTTTAACAATGTCTAGGGCGCAGACATTGTCCCATTATCTGACTTTCCATTTTGTCATAGCTTAAAAGCTTAACATGAGATTCCTAACAGTTGTTCGTGTTGAGAAGAATTACTGACAGGGGTGGCCTGTGCCAAAGTGAAAGAATTCTTACAGCTTGCGTTCTCGCAATTGCAAATTAATCTTCTCCCACGTGCCATGTGAAGATGTCACAAACAGATTTGTTTGAATTTACTTCTTTTTCAGCTCAGCCTTATCTTGGGTTCCTCGGTTTGCATTTGGTAACAATTGCTGATTCGACCTTAGATTTTAGGTATCTAAAACATTCTACAAAATTATCCTGCATGTTTGTAGATTGGTTGGCTATACCCTCAGGAACCATTGGGCAATGATTCAAGGTGATATAATTTTGTTGCCCTTGACAGAGATAGTGAACCTCTAGTCAAGCAAATAATGTAAATGCAGGTTGCTAAGATGCTATTTTTGGGCCTTAAAAGTAATTTCAGAAGGTGATGCCAGCCATCAATACCAGTTCAAAAATCCACTCAGGATTGTTTAGCTCAGTCACTAGTTTGCCCTTGTTCTCTGTTCAAGTCTATATTTCAGCATTAAGATAATAAAAATTCTGGAGCTTCTGACTTAACCAGTTTGCTTCAAAGGAGTGTACCAAATCTTTACATGCCATGTCCAGTTCTTCTAGTAAGGTGCTAAATTGCTAATTATATCGTGCTTATTTTCTATAACTGCTTTATAACAGAATAAGAGTTGGAAGGGACCTTGGAGGTCTTCTAGTCCAACCCCCTGCTCGGGCAGGAAACTCTATACCATTTCAGACAAATGGTTGTCCAATCTCTTCTTAAAAACTTCCAGGGCTGCAGTATCCACAACTTCTGGAGGCAAGTCGTTCCACTGATTGTTCTGTCAGAAAATTTCTCCTTAGTTCTTTCTAGGTTGTCTTCTTGATTAATTTTCATCCATTGTTTCTTATCCTACTTTCAGATACTTTGGAGAATAGGTTGACTCCCTTCTTTATGGCAACCCCTTAGAATAATTGTGATATAGTATTATATCCAACACTCCTAAGAAGTTGGAAATTCAGATAAAGATTTCATAGTGTATTAAGCAATGACACACTATCAGTTGAGAAAGACCAGTGACAAAATGTGTCTTTTTCCAGTAGTTCTACAAATTCTTTTGGGATCTATTATTGGTACAACTACCATCCATTTTAACATTGTTTGTCCAATGATAATGGGGAAATGTCAAGGCCTGCATGAAAGGAAGGGAGTGAGTGAGGTATACATATTATTTGGATGACTTGGCTTGGAAATGATACATTTAGTGTGGATTTGGATGTTCAAATGGATCACAAAGACTGGATTCAACTGCACAACTTGGAAATTCACTGGGTGATTTTGGGTCAATCACTACTTCTCAACTCAATCTATCTCAAAAGAGTTGTTATAACAATTGAAATGCTATATATACACCGTTTTGTGTTTCAGGGGAAAGAAAGGATATATAATCTAATAAATAGGGATTATTTATTCATATTGCAATTTGCTTTTATAGGCCTCCAGTGTATTGAATGGAGGAAAACTGAAAATTGGGCAGAAACATCATCAGATAGAACTGAAGAAGGGATGGTAGGCTTGCTGCAGATATGTAAAACTGGGAGGAAAAGTCATTGTTCTATAAAGCCATGCCGTTGTTTCACAAAAAGTTGTAATTCCAGAAAAGAATGTTGTGTTAGCAGCAAACTGAGCAAATATATTTAGCTGACTTGTAGCGAGCTTTAGGAACCTAAAAAACTGGTCCAAGAAAAAGAATGTCTGGACTTCAGCCTGTCTTAATCGATGCCAAGAGTTATTCATTTTCAAACTTAAAACCACTTGAAAATTAATATGTTGCTAAGCTGCTGAACAACTGAGAAACATACTCTCACCTCTGCTCAGGGAAAATTAGGGAAACTTTATTTTTATTAATACATTTGGACTAGAATAATATCATACCCAAGTATACAATCAGATGTCCGATTTTTCTGTTCATCCATATACATAATTGCCAGGGAAAATCAATTCCTCAAATGTTTCCTATCTGCTCCATCCACAGACACTCCGATTCCAAAAGCACGTCAAAAACTTCAACTTCATTATTTCAGACCTGGTACATTTTTATATCTGTTGTGTTAGAATGGCACTGAACATTTTAATGAAAAGTGTGTGAAGCTTAACCCTATAATTATTGTTCCACTATATATTCTCAACAAATTCATTCCTAGTGACCTCCTTTAGTTGTATAAACTAAATCAGTCCCCAGAGTCCATGGCTATTATGGAAGAGTTCCATTCTGCTTCCTGTGGTATCATATCATTGTTTCCTTGATTTTTCCCCGGTTAGCTTCTCCACTTCTTTCATGAGCCGGAGACAGAGCTCTTCTTGCCAGGGCAGAGCCACACACTGGACAGCCACAGGGAGCCCCACAGAATCTTTCACTGCCTGCAAGGACAGCATAAAGAAAGCCGTTTTTTACAGCAAGCGTCAAATACAGATAGTCCTCGAGATAAGGACGATGACTTAATGACCGTGGAAGTTACAACACACCTCCTGTAAGCTACTTACAACCCGCTTTCGAATTTATGGCTGCTGCTGCATCCCTACAGTCATTAGCTTTTACGAGTGACTGCAGGGACTCTACAGCATCCCCCCATTTCTCTCTCTCTCCTCCATCTTGTTCCACTGGGACCCTGCAGGCCTTGGACTACTTCCCACATCCATCACACCCTTATCTTTTATAGTTCTCTGAGCCTCATGTTGGGGGGGGGGGAAGGACAGGCCACGTGTTTCTGGCCAAGTGGCTGTCCTTCAGAAGGTATTGCCATTTTCAGCTTGCCCACAGTTCCTTCTGGTGACACAAAACATGGGTGTTTCAGGGTTGGAGAAGGCCTTGGGAGACCCAGGGCAGTGTCAGAAGCCATATAATATTAAGGGGGACTCTTTTCCATTTCTTTTTACTTCATTGCTCTGGGTTCTGCCATATTCCTAAAGGGGAGGGGGGAAGACACTGCGGGCTGTCTCTTTGTTTTTTTCTATCGCTACAATGCATCCCTTCTGCTGTTTCTGCATATTTGCTCTTTGAACTGTCTCTCCCTTGATGTTACCTTGGGGTGAGAAAGGAATGTGGCTTATCTCCCCTTTCGGAAGGGAAGGTGTGAAGACCCAACAATATCCCTGCCAGCCTGGGAAAGACCGGTGTTATCAGCTCTTATCCCACAACGGACTTAACACCTGAGGATTGGCCCATTCAAACTGACCGGATGAATTATTGGGCTGGGGTTTGCTTTTAATCTATGGATCTGAGCGGGAAACCCTCAGATCCTACCTATCATGCCTGCTAACAGCTTCTCCTAATAAAAGTTCCTTTTGGAAGAAACTGCTTCCATGAGTTCTGCTTTCTTAGGATGAGGTTTTGAAGTGGGCTCTGACAGACAAGCCTCCATACCTAAAGCACACCGTGCTCCACTTAACAACCTGCCTTTTTGTTTAACAGCCGCATCAGAGACAACAGGTGGTGGCAGTTGTTAAATGAGGCCATCTTGCTTCATGGTCATCATGACATGTGACCACAGGCTCCCCTATGGTCGAACCTTGAGGATTACCTATAAATGCTGCTAGGCACTGTCATGAGGCAAAGCCAAGTACCTTTGCAAAGAGTTTGTCCCCCAAATCATTGTAGTGTCCTTTGAAATGCTTTAGCTCCTCTTCGTCCTCCTTTGTCACTGTTGTAACTGGTACCACCCCAGCAGGGAAGTCCAACAAGTTATATAATATGTAATTACTAACGACCTCTGTACAGACAAAAAACACAGGGCACATTAAATGGCTACCCAGCTCTCTTGAGCAACTTGCGATGATTAACAGTACAAGGAAGACAGTACTTCGTAACTCTGATCACACATATCTCCTCCCCACTCTACAGATGAGAAAATTATTTGGAAAAACTGAAGCCAATCTCAAGCAACTAAAAATGTTCAGACACAGAAGGTTTCATGTTTACAGTGTTAAGTGCTGTCTCTAACTTTCTGCTCTTTAAAAGGACACTCAAAACAATTTTATTCTAGAGGCTATATGGATGCTGATGATCATCTGACTACCTTAGAAACTGTATTGTTAAATTAGATTCCCAAAGTCTACAATCTATTTAAGAAGAATTTTAGAAATACTGTCTGCACTGTCATAAAAATTGTAGTTATGTATTCTCAGAAGAATGAACGGGTCCTAGTTTGTGAAGGCTGATCGAATGACCCAAGACACAAGGCCAAGGCAACAAAGGAGTGGCTCAAGAAGAAGCACATTAAGGCTTGGAGTGGCCTAGCCAATCTCCAGACCTTAATCCCATAGAAAATTTGTGGAGGGAGCTGAAGATTCGAGCTGCCAAACATTAGCCCCGAAACCTTAATGGCTTGGAGAGGATCTACAAGGAGGAGTGGGACAAAATGCCTTCTGAGATGTGTGCAAACCTGGTGGCCAACTACAAGAAACATCTGACCTCTGTGATTGCCAACAAAGGTTTTGCCACCAAGTACTAAGACAAGTTTTACAAAGGGGTCAAATACTTCTTTCACTCATTAAAATGCAAATCAATTTATAACTTTTTTGAAATGCATTTTTCTGGATTTCTTTTGTTATTATATAACAATGTGCTTTTTAAAACTCAGTTTTCCAAGTTTTTTTTAAAAGTACCTGTTACTCTTCTAGAAGACCCACTCTTAAAAGCAGGACTCATAGCAGGACAAAGCAATACATCCAGTTCCAGTCGTTTCCATTCTTCAGTGAATTCTCTGCAGTGTTCCTAATGATAAGAGAGAGATTTACATATCAGGGTTACCTTTATTCTTCAATGAATAAAACTTGGCATCCAGAAATACAGCGGCATCTGGTAAGGGCAAGAGGACAGATAGCACAGCAAAGGTTTTGAGTTGCTATTCTTTGACCAACGACTTTATGAATGAACACCATGTATCCGATCTCCTGGGAATTAAGTGTAAATGTATTTTCCTTCTTTCAACCCTTAAATCAGACTGTTTTAAAATGTAAAATAGCTTCCTTAGATTTGAACTGTTAATTGAGGATCTTAAAGCAAGAATCTACCTGATCCCAGGCTTCCCTTCTCAGAGTCCATATAGTGAGTCCAAAATTTGGTCTTTTCCTCCCCATCTCCACAGTAAAAGACATACTGCACTGTGCCACTGGATAGAAAATCCCCTCCCCCCAATATTATCAACTCAACAGTGGATTCCGTTACAAGAAATGCTAAATTGAATAAGTCAGGGAATGACCTCAGTGTGATAACCTCAGAGAGATGAGACTACCAGATGAACCCATGTTTAATGACTGCTCTGTTTAGCAACTATTCACAACTGCAACTTATAAGTACAAAAGTGTACTTACAGCTGTTGTAGAATCTCAAAAGTCACGTGATCAAACTTCAGTTGTTCTGCAATTGGAAAACTGGCAGGCATTTGTGACAGTCACAGTGTCCTGTGGTCACATGATTGTCATTTGCACCCTTCACAGTTGGCTTCCAACAAGCAGAGTCAATAGGGAAGCCAGCACTGAAATTACAAGTCACAGCCATTTGATGTCTCAATTAACCACTTGTGGTGATTCATTTATCAACCACAGTGGGGATGATGAAAGTCCAGCTCAGCCATGTGATCTTTCGCTTAATGATTTTGCCACTTAGTCATGGAGTTTCTGGTCCGAGTAGTGGTTGTAAAGTGAGAACTATCTGTATTTCTGTCACACAGAAAATTTCACTGAGCAACAACATGAATACAAGAAAAATAAACAGGTCTATCTATGTAGCAATATAGTAGGACACGAGAAATGTACAAGTTATAATCTCCTCCTATATTTCAGCTTCTGCTCTTCCCCTGCAAAAGATATTCTGCAGACACCACAAATCTTTGTTCACAAGCATCTGATATCCAACTTAAAACAATTATTTAAAGGAAAGAATAGTTTCCCAAACAGGAAATGTCAGAGCTGTTGTTCATTTTGAAATATCCACAAAGGCCATCAAAGACCAGAAGGTCTTGACCAAAGATTTGGGAGGCAACGCCAAGTGTTCAGAGTTCACCGCAGAGATCTGTCGCAGAGTCAGAGCCATGGAATAGACGTCTTCTCCATGTCCTCTTGGTTTCAATCCCCCCCTAAAGGATGCTGTTACATGTCAGATCCATTTCTATTCTTTTTCTAGAAATAAACTCCTTTCCATTTCCATTGTTTGAAAAAAAGAAATTGTTAGCTACCCCTGCATTTCAGACCCTTCCACGTTGCAGAAATGCTCCAAAGTATATATATATATATATTTCTCACCCCAGCAGTAGAAGACACTCCTCAAGCTGTCCTTAAGCACTTTCTGGCCTTAAAATAGCACAGAATATTTTTTTTTCCTTTGGAAATAGACTTTTTTTTCATTACTAACACCTAGAACCTGCCCTTCCAAAGCTTAAAGACTTGAAACTGTGGGTATTTCAACTATTGCACATAAAATGTCAAGTATCCAGATTTTAAGGGCAGAAGGAATATCATTCAGCGGTAAAATTTAATCATGTTAACCTGTTTCAGCGTCAGTATTTTTTTTTATACATCTCTTGCTTGCTCTAGCATTTTCCAGCGCTGATCCGTTCTACCAATTGCCTTTGTCTGCTGCTGATTATGAAGGGAACGCTAATGCTTTATTTTTTAAATCTTTATTTATCTTGGTGAATATCAAATATATATTTTAGGGTTGCTATGTATCTGCAGGCCGTTTGTATCGTGCTTGGAGTTTATAGAGCTTTAGGTTATATTTCAGTGCATTACTCTGCAATGAAGTGGGTTTCAAATATTTAAAAATTTTAAAAAAAAGAAAAAAGAAATATCCACAAAGGCAGCATTTGCAACAAAGCCATCTTTACTGATTTAGCATCCTCCAAATATATTAGATTTTAGTTTCCAACATCCCTATTCAAAAATGGCCAATGGCTAAAGAGAAAGGGAGATAGAGAAGCCTAACATAACTGGGAGGCATCAGACTACAGAAGAATGATCTCAAGACTTACTGGGTTTTCCTAGTATGTAATACTTTTTTAATGGTTGCTTTAAATCTGTGGTCTGAAGTTGAAAAAGACCATGCTATTTTCTCTAATGCCTCAGAAAATATTTACACCTACAAGATTTTTATGCAGTTTGGACAGATTCTAAAAGAAAATTTACCTCAATTTTCACATGGTCTTTCCAGAGTTCTTTTACAGACCTAAAAAGTCAAAGAAAATAAATGAACTGGAGATGCATGGAATTGGTTGCCTATGTTCATGACCTGTAATAGCTTTCCCCAACCTGAGGTTATACAGCTATGCTGACTTAATTCCTCTGGGCGGAGTCTGATTAGACACTGGACTAGGGAAACATTTTGTATATTAATGCCAGTAAAGTTATACTAAAACTAAAAATGGATTAAGCAGTATTCCCCAACCTACAATGCTCTCCTTCTGCCCATATTTAGCCTATAAAGTCAAAATTTCTGCTTGGTTAAAAGCATATTTATCACTAATTCCATCCAAACAGGAACTATAAAATCAGGAAGCAAAAAATCCACCTGCTTACTTTACTACAAAGGCAACATTAAGAGATGAAGGCCTTAATCTCCCACCAAAAATATTTACCTTTCATACAGGTTGCTCATAGTTATTGACTGACGAATAGCCTAAGAAAAAATAAATGAAAAATGCCCTATTTGGGGTTGATGTAAAAATAAGTGATAAAGACTTATACTATAGGAAACACTTTGAATGAAACACAACTAGCCCAAGAAGCACCAACCTATTTCTTTAGCCTTCCCCGGCTGGGGAACAATAGTCCCAACCCATTTGGAAGGGTGAAGATAAAGGAGGCTCAGTTGTTTCAGTGCAGCCTGATGTACCCTACATCACTTTAATATGTAGTCGTTATATTAATTATGAGAATACCAAAGCTAGAATATTCACAGTTGGTGTAGAGTAGTGGTAAAATCACAAGACTAGAACTATGGAGACTCAGGTTTCAGTCCACCATCAGCCATGGAAACTGGGAGGCAGTGACTGGGAGATCAGACAGGTTTCTGATGTGACTAGCTGACAACTCTGTCATCCAAAAGGTGGAGCAGGGAACTAGAGGGTCAGCTGTACTTGAACTTAATTCTTAGTGATGGAGATGAAATGTTTGAGGGACTGGAAGTTATAGGAACTTTGTGCCACATTAGAACTCGCCAATAACACAGGCACAGATAACTGAACATAGGTTGAGAAAGGTAAATAAAGATAGATATAACTTACTATTGGGCTGATAATCCAGGCTAGGAATCTTCGTATCCAATAAGGTAATTTTAGTATCAGCACGTTACGCTTTAGATTTGGATCTATGGGTTCACCTTCACTGAAAGGCAACCAAGACAATCCAAGTGAATAAATAAAATGCTAAGGTAATTTTCAGAATGGATGCTATCTTTAGGCATGAGCTATCACTGCTTGCATCCAGAAATGTCTGTTTGCCATGTGAATTAGCAATTCTGATTAATCTGTAAACCAAGAGAAAAATCCTACTTAAATCAGACATATAGGGTGGTCCTTGAGTCAAAACCGTTTATTTAGTGACAGCCTGGAATTACAGAGGGTTTTGTAAAGGGTGCTTTACGGCCAATAAAGCTTTTCCAGCAATCATAAAATGTTGCGCTACCACTCCGCAGTCACGTGATCGCAATCTGTGTACTTGGTAGAAGTGGGCTTTATGTAGAATCTTACTTCTCTCCATTGTGAAAGCTATCTGTTTAATCTAACCTTCATCCTAAACTTTTTTTTAACCAATTACTGATTTATAGAAGGATCTCTTAACTCATTACCTGTAAATTTCTTCAAGGCACTTTTATCAAGAGCTTTTTGGGAAGTTTAACCATAATAACCTGGTGTTCTGTTGGATCCTAGTAGAAATATAAGCTACAGCAGCTCAGTTCATCTATCACACTAACCCAAAATAAAACAAACTACTATATATTATGAGTTAAAATGATCCATCCAATGTCTATTAAATGTCCAATCAACATGTTTGGTGGTGCTCTCCAAATCATTTTAGAGGGATAACAACACAGGGCTTTTCTACAGAAAAAACCCTATCCAATTCTTCAACAATGCTTTTACTTCTGCACATTTAATTGTATTAATTATATTTCAATTTTCCTATGCAAGATAGACATTAAAATTAACTCACTGTCAATTTTGGCAGCTCCCAGGATCAAATTTTTTTCCAAAAAGTTATTGCAATTTTCTTCCAACCCCAACTAAGAAATTGACTTCAATTACAAACTGCATGAAGCTGTCACATACTGAAATTCATTAAGGACTCTTTATTTCTTGCTGGTTCCATGTCTTTCCACTTTTAAAAGGCACATTCTAAAAATGTCCATAAAATGGTTCAAGCTTTTAAACATCTGTAGTGAAAACTGATTTGAATAAATTAAGTCTCTCCTGGGCTGATTTCTTGGTTCTTTTATACTGAAAGCTTTTTTATTTGAATTTATTTTAGTTTAATAATAATAATAACAACAACTTTATTGTCACTCTGAATGTACACCAATCGGCATACATCAAAATGAAAGTTCGTTGCATACAGCTCTCAAATGGCCACCACCTCCAATATACACTCCTTCTTTGTGGCCAGCTCAAGTTTCAGATCGTCCATTTTAATCTCTGGGGAGCGAACGATGGCAAACAGGACAGATGGAAATGGAGCTCCATGTGGATTAGCCCTCAAATTAGCTTGTATTCCTGCAGGACAACCTCGCCTCCTTTCCTTTTTCTGATCCTGACTCTTCCACCTTTTCCTGAAAGAGAACTTGTTTCTTTTCGCCCCTGGAGCGCGCTGCCACCGCCACCAACTCCTCCAAAAGCCTCTCTCTCTTCCTCTGGGCCTGCCGACAGCCTCATCCAGTTCCTTCGATCCATAAGCCCTGGGACCTCTCCTCCTCTGCCGCCTTTGGAAACAGCCCTGATTTGCAACAGAATCCGTCGCTAGGCCAGCAGTCAGATCTTGCTGCTGGCAGAAAAAAATTCAAACAGCCCCAACGACTTTTAACAGTCTCACCAACGGTTCCGAAACAGCTAGAAACTCGCCATGCCAGCAAAGATTGTCGGTCGTATGTTTTACCTTAGTTCCACCATGTTGCTCAATCACATTAAAACCTTCTTGATCATGTGGCCTATATCCCTTAATATCCCTCCCACAGTTATTCACCTTCGAGAGCCAATGGAGCCAGAGCCGATCCAGATGCCGCCATCTTAGAACTCTTATATGACTTTACTTCCCAAATTCATGTTTTGCTTTAAAAAAACATCTATCATCTATATCACAGGTGTCAAACTCGCCGCATCACGTATCGTGACTTTTTTGGCATTGCTGGAGCTGGTGTGGGTATCCATATGATGCAACCTGATCTATGTAATGTACTTTTTAAAAAGGTGAGTATATTGTCCCTGTAAGTATATCTTCCTCATTTCTTTACTAAGGAAGGTCCTTTTTAAAATGAGAGTAAATGTGATGTAATAGATAAAATGCCAAACTGGCCTGGGAAAAGACCCAGATTCTAATCCACTTTGAGGAACAGACGTTCACTGGGTCAAATAGGGGCCAATCACTCTTGCTCAGCCCAACTTACCTCACAGGACTGTTGCTGGGCAGCAGAATGGGAGAGGAACACTGTATATGTCACTTTGGACACTTGGAAGAGAAGTGGTATACAGGTAATCCTTGACTTACGACCACAAGTGGGCCCAAAATTTACACTGCTAAGCAAGACAGCTAAGTGAATTTTGCGCTGTTTCACTATCTTTCTTGCTACAGAATCACTGCAGTTGTTAAGTTAGTAATATGGTTGTTAAGTGAATCTGGCTTCCCCACTGACTTTGTTTGTCAGGTCACAAACAGGGATCGCATGACCCCAGGACACTGCAACAATTATAAAGACCTGCCAGTTGTCAAGCCTCCAAAGTTTGATCACATGACTAACAAGGATGTTGCCACAATCGTTAAGTGTGAAAAATGGTCATTAGACACTTTTCTCAGTGCCGTTGTAACTTCAAACAGCCACTAAACGACTGGTTGTAAGTTGAGGACAACCTGTATGTATCTAATAAATAAATAAAATGTTGCCCAAGACTTTCACCTACTGCATTCATCTCTCTCGTGATTTCCTTGTTGTTCTCTGGCATTCATTCGGATTTGTGTATACTTTTCTCTTACACAGGCAGCAATGTTCCATTTGAGATTTCACTGCACAATTTAAGTCTCCCACCTATATTGATGTGTTGCACTGATTACATCACTTTGAATTCTTGTAGGATATTTCTGTATCTTGTTCCCAGCTTTTAATTTTAACCTGGAATAGTGGGACTAAAAGCACTATATATTCAAAGATGAGGTTTATGATTAAATGGAGATCTGAAGCTGAATTTTCTCCACTTAAACATTGTAGAATATCTTCCTGTGTGTATTACTGCAGAAGGCTGTTTTATACGGTATTACATCCCTTCACATACACACATACAGGCAGTCATCATTTACCAATTGCCTTGTCTAGCGGCTGTTTGAAGTTACAACGGTGGGGGAAAAAACTTTTCAACCACCCTTTGCAGTTACGATCACTGCAGAGACAAACAGTCTTGTGATCATCATTCACTGTTATGCAACTGGCTCCC
Source organism: Bothrops alternatus (assembly GCA_034064705.1). Classification (NCBI taxonomy): domain Eukaryota; kingdom Metazoa; phylum Chordata; class Lepidosauria; order Squamata; family Viperidae; genus Bothrops; species Bothrops alternatus. Next base: position 777,449 of record JARGCV010000589.1, read on the forward strand.
AACAAGCCAAATTAATAGATAAAGCAGGAATAAAATTACAAATCAAAGTCACATGATTGCAGTGATTCCCATGTGGCAAATGCAAAGAGACATCATAAGCTCATCATGGTAATGTGATTTTCCATTTAGCAATGGTGGCACTTAATGATGGAGTTGCCAGTTATAATTGTGGTCACTAAGTAAGGACTACCTGTAGTATTTTAGATCTATAATAAAAGTTTCCAGCAAAGTTAGGGATGTTGTTGTTTGAAGCAAGGGGAAAAAAGATTCATACAGCTGAAGTTCACTAGTCCCAAATGTTTCATTCATAGCAGCTTTCAGCATGACAAAATTTTAAAGCTCTGTCTCCCTACCTATTGAGAATAATTGGAAACACAAGAGAAGGAGAAATCACATTCACAAAATAAGCCTCTTATTTCTTCACATATATACTTCAGACTATAGAAAATACAATACTTACAAAGACTGTAGGAAAGTGGCACCACCATCCCTAAAGAATGACACACTACCAAAGTTGCTCATAAAATGGGCCATGTGATGTGGCTCAAAGGGGACCAACTAAAAGAAATGAAAGAACATTTATAATAAAGTGATTTTTTTTAATTGAGGGATATACTATAATCAGAAATATGACTGAGAAAAAAACCCAATTCTCTAAATCAATGTTTTTCAAACTTGGCTATTTTAAGATGTGTAAAATTCCCCAGCACGCTGACAATGGGAGTTGAACTCTATGCATCTTAAAGTTGCCAAGTTCAAAAACATTGCTCTAAATTAACAAAATGCTAATGTATTCATTTTCATGCAATTCAATCTTATACTTGGAGAAAGGCTTGCACAACTCTACTAAAGGTCAATAGAAATGGATGTCCTGTGCAAACTACCAATTGGAAACCATCTGAGGGCCATCCTATATATAGACTCTCCTGCATTAAGCAAATCCGATAAATTTTTAAAAAAATTCTATAATGGTGGACACCAAAACTAGCATAATAATTAATAAGGAAACTACAGAGATGAAGCAAAGTGAACCAGAACACAGCATTTAAATACTCAAAAGCAAAATAAGCCAGGTTGCTTTTTGTATGAAACTCCAACCTTTATTGATAACAGGTTGTGCAGTGGAGTTAGCAGGGAAGGAGGGAAAACCCAGATAACACTTATGTGAAGTTTTGCTCTCTCCTTCTCTGCTGTTGCACCCTCAACAAAAATCTCTTACTCCTCCTGATGGTGCCTTCTGAAACAGACATCCCCTTGGTAGGACACATACTTCCCTCTCCGCTACTAAGTATACATACCACATGGCCATTTCTTTCCAGAAGCTCCTTGGTTTCCAGCACAGCCCGTGTCGCGGAAGGGCTTGGCATACTATAGGAATTAGTCACATGATACCCTATTCTGAGGGGACGTGAGCTGGTATAAACCTAAAGCAACAGAAGAACAAGAGAAGTTTTCAAAACAATTAATCATAGTAGATGCCTTAAAAGCAGGACACCACACTGGATAAATCAGCATTAGTTACAGAATCATCCATTTCTCAATCATTCAAGTTCTTTATCTGCTGGTGTAAATTTCAACCCACTGGCTTAACTCCAGAGGCTAACAGATAAGGATACTTAAGCCAATAAAGTTCTTTAGCCAACAGTTCTGAAGCACAGGACCAAATCGTGAAATGTTTTCCCAGGATGTCAGTGCCTGAGCATGCTACACCAGATTCAAAGGGAAAAAACAAAGATAGTCCTTTAAATATCCTTTTCCCTGTGGGTAAACATACAATGTGTTGCCACAGCCGAGAGAATGATTTGGTTCACTATTATTTCTCTGAAGCCGAGAAACAAAAGGGACAGATTGAACCGAATTTTCAGATTTAGGTAATCCACAACTTACGATTATAACTGAGCTTGTAATTATGGTCTTAAATCATGCTGGTCGCAAAGTGGGTCATCGTGATTACGCCAATTTTACAATTTTTCTTTTGCGATAGTTATAAAGTAAACATGGTGGTTGTTAAGAGAATGCATTTTCTGCAATTTATTGGAAACTGGAAAGAATGTCGAGTTCCAGCAAAAAAAAAATACTGTAAATTGTAGTCCTGTGACTGCAGAACACTCAAAAGGGCCATCAATATGGGCCAGTTGCCAAGAACCCAAAATGCAAACACGTGACCACGGGAGGGGGAGAGAGGCTGTCACTAGTCATAAGTACTATTTGGGGGTCCATTGTAACTTTGAGTGGTCTCCAAGCAACAGATTGTAAGTCCAGGACTACCTGTACACTTAGCCTACTTGATGTATCATATTACTTGGTTTCTTTCCCAAGTGTTACTAATGCTTATTTATTTTAAAATAATCACTTCTCTCAGTGAAATGCAAAAAGGAGAGCGGCGTTCATTCCTCAGTGTTGATGTATTTCTACTATCTGTCACAGGTAAAATGGTATAATGTTCATTTCCTGGAGATCTGCTTATTATATGTAGAAACAATCCATGTTGTTAATAGATTCCCAAAGGGAAGGTAGAGATATTTTCTTGATTATACCCTTTTCTCATAATGCTGCTCAGGGAACTCTCTGGCCAGCTATTTAATTCATATGTGGGTTTTTTTTTTTGGGGTGATGCAACTAACACAGGAGCCCAGGCAAAGCCACAGCATCTTTAAGGGAGTGGTAATGGTTGTGGCAAGCACGTCCATCTTTTTCTTCAAGGAAGCTGTTCTTCTTCTGAACTGAAGATCTGTGCATGGTTGGTAGGATCACTGATCTTACTTGGTCATTGAATGGAAGAGGTGGCACTATGGGATCCAGATGGAACATTTTCTTGCACAGGAGAGCTTTCAGGCAAAGGGCAAGGCTGTCAACATCCCGCGCCATTGGTCCCAGGCCCGCAGAAACTGGAAGAAAGAAACAAGTAAACAGAAAGCATTCAAGAATAGCCTTTTTTTAGGACTCGGGAAAATCTGAGAGGGAAGTTTTAACCACTGAAGCTCACAAAAAGTGATTAACTCCTAAAGAACCAACTCATTCCCTACTTTCAGAATGAATGACCTCTCTTCCCCATTTTCATTAACACTGTAAGAAGAGCAACTTTTTTAATACAATGGGATATCAAAAAACAATTAAAGAATACTGTAAATGTAAAGACATTTTTTTTACTCTATTTTCAACCTTCTCTTTTTTTTAGGGGAATCTTGTCGAGAAGGTGGTTTGCAGCTCCAGAAAGCCCTGGATGAAAAGGGCTTAACAGTACTCTTTTCTATCAAGTTGCAGACAGATGCCAGCCCTTTTGAGGTAGCTGAGACAAGAAGCACCAAACAAGAATACTAGGATTCAGTAACAGAACCCCACACGTCTGAAAGTATCTTTTCCTTCCTTTACTTCTACTCTGCTGAAAAACTAAGAAGGGATTATTCTAAGACTCTTTCTCCACCTTCACCTGTTCAGACTGTTATCGTTTATTAAACCACTGCCTAGCATGCAGCTTTTTCTCCCGTCTCCCAGGGTCAATTCCACATATCACTACAGAAGAATAATCCGTTGCAAATGCGATGGTACATTTGATGTCTTTCAACAGGAAGACCTCAGGTTGGCGAGAGAAAATGCTGTCAACACGGCCTGATACTAAACGAATGTCATTCAGTTTTAATTTATTCTACATACGTTTTACATGTGTTATATTTCTATGACCTATTTTATACCTATTTTATTTGCTGAGTGTCGAAAGCTATATGTCTCCAATTTGTAGTTGCTTCTGAAATGAATGAAGAACCATTAAACCAGTCTGCAATACTGAGATGTTGTTGATCACCCTTTTAGATTATCCCTGGAGCAGATTGGGAGTCCTTGATCTCTCCATAGATCTAGCCCAGGGATAGGGAACCCTTGGCTCTTTGATGACTTGTGGACTTCAATACCCAGAATTCCTGAACCAGCCATGCTGACTCAGGAATTCTGGGAGTTGAAGTGCACAAGTCATCAAAGAGCCAAGGTTCCCTACCCCGATCTAGCCATAGATCCTGACTTTGTGAACTCTTCTGGATGAGTCCATCTACTGCCAGAGAATTAAATAACATCAACACACTGATGATACAAGTAGTTCTCAATTGAGCCCAAAATTTCCATTGCTAAGCAAGGCGGTTGTTAAGTGAATTGTCAACCACAACAATAACAGTGACTCACTTATTGACTGTCATAAAATCAAATCTTATCATGTAATGGACTTGACTTGTGACTGGAATGACTTACGATCAAAATTCTGGGCTCAGTTATGGTCCCAAGTTAAGGACTACTTGTAATCCTTTGTTAGTCACCCCAAGTTACAATTTGCAAGTTGGGCAGCTATTATATAAATCAATTAAATAAATTTTAAAAAAAACTCTAGGAAACAACTAAGCAACATGCTCAAACCCTTTCCTGTCAAATTCTTGTTACAATATCCAACTGCTAATTTCAGAAACCTTCTCTTTTAAAGAAGAAAGTGATACTAGAACATTCAGGTAACAGGACATGGTTGTTACTAGCATTAGGTTACTAAGCTGAGTTCAAACTTGTTTGAAAAGCTGCCAACATTTTCAAAATTTACTTGGTAGAAATTGATGAAACTGTTTTTTCTCAGAACAAGAATGTCAAAGAATAATTTATTCATGTGAAACAAACTTCCCATTTATCTAATCAAATAATAGTATCTTACCTAATCTCTGACCAGCGATGCACGGAGTAATTCCTTTTTTGCTATAGAGACATCAAAAGAGTAGTTTTAGCAAAGCTGTCAAGCTTCACAATTTTCAACATCAATTCCTCTTTGAACTCATTCCAGCACTTAACACAGATGACATGTTGAGAATATTTCCAGTTCACTTTGTTGAACAGTGTTAACTCATACAAACTAAAATAGCCAAGATTCCAGCCAAGCCTATTAGACTAGCAACAGCACTTAAGACTTATATACCGTCCCATTAATTCAAACATAATTGATAAAACATTGGAAGTTCACAATATTGTGATTAGGGTACAGCAGGGAAAACAGGACAGCCTATTCAGATGTTAAACAGAATTCACTTGAAGTGAACATAAGGTTACAGATATAAAAAGCAATTCAACAAAGGTTGAATGAAACAAGATTTTGCCTAATCGATGATCTGACTTATTAATTTTCACTATTTGAATTAATTATTAGTTCCCCCATTCTTGGCAACTCTGATATACAATAGATCCGGAATCTGAGATGAATAATCCACATATTTTAAACTCTGTATTTTAAGGATTAGGGTTTGTATACAACCTAATTCTGTTGCTAGTGGTTTTTAAACCACAAATTCCACAAAAGCCACTTGGGATACGAATGCTGCCTCCTATATCTGTGCCAATGCCCAGAATGGATCCTCCACTTTTAATAAGAGATCCTTCCCCTCCTGACGATCCACCAGGGCTTTTAGTGTGATCCAAAGGATGCATTGTTGGTCCAAAGATTGGATTACTGCAATCATAACTGAAAAGACAAAGAATATTGTCAGCAATTGGTTTTGGAATACTTCCAAACATTTTCCTAATAGTTCTTCCAGGCAGGGATCTAAGAATATGATTCAATTAGCCTTTTTACAAAATGATACGATATCCCTGGTTTAATCTTAATCTGAAATAATGGTATTTACACTTTGCCTCTTAATAAGGATTTCTTTTCTTTTCAAGTAGTCACCACCATGTATAGAGGCCTAAAAATTCTTGCAGACAGAAGCTGGCAACCTTTTCTGATATCAGCCCTGGGCCCCATGTAACCTCTGTAATATCTTAAAGATGGTCAAAATTTTGTAAGACTGCCAAATTACAAGATTTCAATTGTTTCACTTTCAAATTTCACAAAATTCTGGCCGTCTTATTCCAAATCTCATGAGATTTCAGTAAGAACAGTGAGCAGTACTAGGTGCATCTCTCTCTCTCTCAATCATAAAGAAAATAATCACATTTCTTGAACTCTGAAGAAGAAATGCTGATTATCATAACCAATTATTAAGTCCCAAGCAGCATTGTAAAGACTTGGTCAAGTTCAACTCTTCTACTTCTTAAAAAAAATATGCTTCCTTAAGCTTTAACAATTATCACTTACACAGTGCTGCCCAAGAGTGTGGTGGAAGAAAAAGAGATAAGCGGTATTGTTATCTGGGTGAAAATACTAGTACTTTAGTCAAGTTGAATCATCCGCTTCAGTATCATACAGTACAGTCTAGTGTCAGATGATGACAAACAAATTTGTGCAGAGCCAGTAATGATATTTGCTTTGTCCATGTTTTATTATCACCAATGGCCTCCATTTCAGTGCAACCAGTGTAAACATGCAATCAGGCTTTAAAAGGTGTGCTGGTGGAGTGGCTTGCACTGCCTTGAACAAACTTAGATTGAGCAATTGGATGACTTTACCCTTTAGACTTAGCCCCTTTGGAAACAGATTTGTGAGAAGCAAGGAAAGCTGTTGGGAATGTGGAGGATAAAAGTAAAGAATGTGGGGGAGGAAGGAGTTAAAAAACAGGTGGGAAAGGAGAGGGGAAGATCACAGAAATGGGAATCTCTGAAGCAACCAGGGACAGAAAGAGCCACCTTTTTCATTGATCCAACATCAATTGAAGCAATTGACAGAACCTTTAAAGAAAGTTTCAATCCCAGAGGTAAAGGAGAAAAAAGAAACTATAATCTCACCCCTTTAGTCAATTTCTAGAGCTGTCCCCCTGCTACGGTAAATATATGGGTCTTGACTGACAATATGGGGTGGGGGAGGAATATTGAAATTCCTCCTCAAAGTGAGAGGAATTACCCACAATGATCGTAAGCAAACTGATGGATACCGGAGCTGAAATTTCTCTTATTACATGTTTTTCTTTAGGTAAACAAATCTCCATTGTAGCCATATCTGCCTCACAGATCTCTGACTGGCAGGCTTTGGTTCCAAGACCATCGCAACCAATGTGGAACACATGTTAGTGTACAGGCCCCCTGTAAGCCCCCAGAAACAATACCAATTCCTAAAGGCTGCTGAAATGGTGATTACAAAGATTACTAGCATCTTAAGCTGTTTTAATAGTCCCCTCTGGCCAATTTTGAAAACAGATGAGAGAATTTACAGGCTAGAGAATTCATCCCAACCCCATTTTGTGGCATGTGTTGTTTAAACTCGATGCCTAGGGGAGGAATATGTGAGATGAGGCTGAAGCTGACATACCTAAAGCTGAAGCAGGGTGGACAAAAAGGCAGGAATTTTGTCTAAAAGATCTCTTTGGGAGATAGACAAGAAGAGACGAAATTGTTAAGGCAATAAAAGAATGTCACCTGAACCAGACAAAACAAGTTGCATCTCACCACGTGGAAATGCTCCCCCCCCAAGGGCCATCAGCAGGTACCAGTCTTGTAAATCAACAAGGCAAAAGTAGCTGCCAGTTTTATGAATCAACAAAGCAAGGACTTTGGGGGACAAAAGGGGCCCTGAAGCCCACTTACTCTTTGTCTTTGGACCTAAGACTTGGTGGCTTCCATCCCTTTAACTAGTGCCTGACAGCCTAGTTGAGAAGGACAAGGGTAGGGGTAGGGGTACCGGTAGCTGTGGAGGAATGCATGTGTATGAGAGAGAAAGGGCAAATATATGTTGTTACTAAAAAAGTTTTGCTCTTATTTTAATTTCACTGGGTCCCACTGTATTCCAAAGAACCAGCTGTGAAAGTGATTTGAGTGTAGCTGTTGAGTGACCATAAGCCAAACCCAGGAGCACATGCAACAGCAGGAGGAAGAAGATGGCAAAGGTCAGTGAGGGTGGCAAGGGCCCAAAAGGCAGACAGGTGGGTGAGAGAGTTGAAACTCTCCTGTGATTGTAAATGCAGGTGAGCTGCCAAACACCTGAACTTTGATCACGTGACCGCAAGAGTACTACAAGAGCTATAACTTCAGCGCCTGGTTGTAAATCCCTTCCTTCAGTGCCACTGTAACTTAAAATGATCGCTGAATGAATAGTCTTAAATCGAGGATTACCTGTATAGAAAAATCAAAACATAAAAAATACATTATTTACCTCAACAGAGATTGGGGAACATTTGTTTTCACAAATGGAATTGCTCCTTGATGTTTCAACACCTGCACTATAACAGCGTCTTCTGCTGCCGGCTGGAAGAGATGTTTTACAAAGCCCAAAGTACTGTCAGAGTCCTGTGATGAGGAAAAAGATGTAAAGAGGAGAAGGAAATTCAGGTTCCCCAGAGAAACATCAGATATCATTCAATGATGCTGCATTTAAGATGTTAAAAAGCACCAATAAATTGGTAATGTTTTTATCCCTTGTCCTGTGGAATATTAAGAATATTATTTTGCAGAAGGTCCAAGGATAAATTCTTTACAGAAAATAGAACTAGCTGGAAGGTGAAGTTGACTGCTTTAATCAGAAAAAAATAACTTGACTAACTTTCTTGTAACTTGGAGACCACTGTTAGATTTCTTACACAGCAAGGAGAAAAATCAGGTTTTGACTTTGGATTTTGCATACGAGATTTGATTTGACTAGAGAAATATTGAGTTTAGACTAAAATTGAGTGAAGAATATATTATGAATATATTTTTTGAATGTTGAGTATTAATTTGATAAAGCATTTTAAGTGTTGGTATTATTCATAAGAGAGGCTATTGTATTAAAATTTCTTCGTTACAAAAAGTTGGAGGTCATGTTATATATTTGGTTTTTTTGTTATTTTTTAACTTGTCCTATTATTCCCTTCCCCCTTTCCTTTTATATTAGTTTGTATTTTAATGCTTTTTTAAAAATATATATATAATTTTAAAAAATCACATTTATGGAAACCATATGTAATGGTATCAGAGAACTTCATATGTTTTAGCATTCAGCAATCAATGTTAAGACTGCTGTGAAACACACTTTAGCATAAGGTACATGTTATTTTGGTTATCACAGATCTAAACACATTTTCTAGCACATTTTTAAGATAGCTGATTTCCCACACAGCATGCAACATGGATTTTTGCTTATTTGATTTAAAAGCTGTCTAATTGCAAAATCACTCAAATTTGAACACACATCTTAAAGCCATGCAAGAAACCAACAATGGGAATTTAAAAAAAGAAAAAAAAACCACCTAGTGCATTACAGTTTGCAGGCTCACATATCACCCTGTTCCCGGCTGTTAGAAAGGATTTAAGCTGCCCAGAGTCACCTTAGAGGGGAAATGGGCAACATAAAAATGTAACAAATAAATAAAATAAAGATTTTGTAAAAGACAGCAGGATTTGGCATTAAGTGATTTGAGCTATTAGATACAGGTAGATGAAAAGATGATCTCATATTAATATATATAGCTACCTGCTCAAAGCAATTCAAATCCAAAGCCATGATGCTCCTTATCATATAATGGTATACAAGCTGTGCACCTACCTGTCTTTTAGCCACACAACAGCTCCGCATACCCACTCAAGGCCCACCCCTGCGATACCTTGCAGTTAATGGAATCCTTTATGCTGACGGGAACTCCATAGAGCAAGCCCCTTTCCCCTTCGCTATTCATACGCAGAAGCTGGGATTCCTCTGCTATGTAATCGGTTATGCAGTTGACATCTGCAGTCACCCTCAAGGCCTAGAAAAAAGCAGGGAAAGACAATCTCTTCATTTCTCCTGTGAAATGAAGCCCACCTTTACAAGAGGAGGAAAAAAAAACTCGAAGGCAAATCTGTTTGGTCTACAAAACTATCTCATGCCTGAAGAGAATTGCTTCCTCTACCTCTTTACTTTCTCTTGTGAGTTATATTATATATTACCCTTTTCTTTTCCTCAAAAAGGTAACTAATTCTTTTCTACATGGGCATTATTGTTCAATGCCAATGATTCTCTTATCTAAAGACTGGAGCGCCCCAATGTAGAAGCTAAGTAGGTTCTGAATATTCCAGGGTAAAATCTTTCATCCAGCCGGTATATAATATCAGTCTCAGAGGGTTAAAAAATAAAAAATACGATTCTTGGTTGAGTCTTTGAATCAAGATCAGCTCTTTATGTTTCACGATCACATTTAATAGCTGGTTTTGGTAACAGTATGGAATATTACTACTGTCTTCTTCTAGGATATTTTTTTCAGTTTGCCAAACTAAACTACCTTACAGCCCTAAGTTTTCCTGTTGTTCTTCCACCCAAATACTAAAACCAGCTTTCATTCTGCTGAACTTTCCAAGGTCAGGTAGGTATTGCTAGTTTGGATCTATTTCTGCTATAGGCCAATTTGTTCTTCCTTACTAGAAGTTTCATTTCTATGTATTTATTATCAAATTATTTCTTGATTAAGGCTTGAAAAGATTATCCATTGTTGGCTTTTTTTGGGAAACAAACTATGTACACCTTACCTTGGAGTATTTAACCACTGACTCAATGAGTGCTTTTTTCTGAATAATTAGCCAGAGAATGTGTTTATGAAGTTTATTGCTACACTGACAAAATGCTTTCTTTGCAGGAGAGATAAATTTGCTAATACTACTGAGACCCTTATAAAGCAATAGCAAAGAAGATGCCATAGAAATATGTGTGATCCACAAGAAATATACAGATTCCTAAAACAATTTTCAAATCTACTTTTTAAAACATACTTATGGGTCCTCAGGAAATTTCAGCTTGAATCATAAGAATCCTAGCCTACACATAGTTCTCATTTTTGTTAACTTAGGGAATGATGCCTCACCTTGTCCACATAGGTGTAGACAACACTCTCAGGTGTGAGTGAACCATCTTTAAGTTTCTGACAGAGTTCAGGCAAACTCAGTGATAAAATAGGTTCTGGTTGGTGATTTGGATTCTAAAAGAGAAAAAATCCTCATGTTTAATAAAACACAGCTTCTTTTAAATACTTATATAATCTATCTATAAAAAATTAGGATTTTTGCAATATAGCTGAAGCTGAGTCCAGCATAAACTAATCAGTCCTGTAACTGATGCTCTGATTCATATTAAAAACAATGCTAAGCAGATTCACCCTTATACATGTCACGTGTTTCAGGAACAATATTAATGCGATTCTTGCTCAGTCACATATTTGGTAGCGATTAAACACAGGATAATTAGGAAAGTATTAATACATTACCATCAGTTTATCTATATATTCCTAAAAACTCTTGTTGTTATGATCTTTAACTGGGCAAAATGGTGCACCATAGGGCAACAGTTTTTGAAGCAAGGTACCTCAAATGGGCTAACTGTCAAGACGTCCTATTTGAGCTTCGCAGATAAGCCAATAAACAGGAACGCTTAGACCACCAACAGCTTTACTGCAAGATCAGAAATAAAGTTAGCACTGGGAGTGGCTTGCTCTCAGTGCCTTACATACTGTACGCGTGTCCCACTCTAGAACGGCCCCTCCCTCACTTGGGCCCACCCTACCACCCAAACCATCAGCCAGAACCCAACCTCCCAGTCGCCAGCCCCACCCCCCAGGGTGTGCGTATAAGTCCCATGGTGCAGCCCAGTCACCAAACAGTCCGCCCAATGTCCGCTTTCAGCCGAGGCACGCCGACATGTTGCTCTCCTTTGCAGGAACAACCGGGTGCACCTGGGTGATTGTAGGCCCGTCGAGGAGCTTCCCGATGACCTCATCATAACCAGGCGCCCCTCGATGGTGTCATCATAGCCAGGCGCTTCTCGATGATGTCACCACCGATGGGAGGCCGGCAGCAACAGCAATGGTGGCACGACAGCAAACAGGTAGCAATGACCTTGTCGACTGGTGGAGCGGCGAAACGGCATCATCTCCAACTGGTCCGGGTGGGCAGGCCTCGCAGGGCGCAACACTAACTTATAGAACGTGTCCAAAATCTGGGACCCGATTCTCTAGGTATTAAAATTTGGGAAAGCTGTAACTGCTACTGGCTGCTGGTACAGTCACATGATCTTCATTTTCAATGTTCCATGACAGTTTCCCAGCCAGTCTCACAATCCTTTGCTTCCTTTCCCACCCAACAGCAACTGCTTACTGTTTGTTGGGAAGGGAAGAACAAGAAAAGGAAAGGATAGCCATTTTGATCACGTGATTGTGGGGATTAAAGAGGTTTAAGGCGGCTCCATTTGTTTGGGGAATGTTTATGAAGATTGTCAGTCATCCAGGTCATGGTTGTCCCAAAGATCCTTTTTTCAAAATGCAATTGGACGTTGTTTTTCCTTGAAGACATTTCACTTCTCATCCAAGAAGCTTCTTCTCATCCAAGAAGATGGATGAGTTCTGAAGAAGCTTCTTGGCTGAGAAGTTAAACTTTTTCAAGGAAAAACAAAGGCCAGTTGCCCTGTGAAAAAAGCATCTTCGGGACATTTGTTTGGGGAGTTTGTGGAGCCTCTTTAAAAAAGCAGCCCCCCACAGGTTCACAAGAACAACACCTGCTTTGCAGGCTGGCTCTGTAAGAAAGCTGATCCTATATTGGGCTGGGTGCCTCTCTCAGAAGCTGCTAAGAATGGGGAAATAAGTTGGGTACTGCTGTGTGAGAAGGACACTGGAGGCTTTCAAGCTCCACCTAGCAACAACCAGTTGATCTTCCTTGGAAGGATAACTGGCTGCAGGGACTCAGTAGGACAGGATGGGTGGGTAAATTATTGCAGGGGTGCTACAACAGCCATAACTTTAACCAGTGCTTTTTTTGTAAAAAAAAAAAAAAAAGTGCCAGAACTCACACATGTCATACAACCCGCCTTGCCAACCCTACAAGGTTCCATCCAAAAAAAGGTGCTGGAACTCCGTTCTGGGCATTCTATGACAAAAAAAGCCATAACACCGGGTCACAAGTAGCTTTTGGGAGCATCTGTCATAACTTCAAACGGTCGCTAAGTGACCAGGCATAAGTCAAGGACTACTTAAACTGCCTAAGAAAGAGTAAATATACCAAATGTATCAAGAAACAGAGTCACTGATGATTACATGGATAGTCAGAGTAAAAATGCATTTAAATAGTTATATCTATAAAACCTATCCAGAATTATCAAGTGCAAGCTAATATATTTAGAGTTCCATAGTCAGCAAACCTACACATTTTCTTCCCCTCCTACTGCCTGAAGCTAGGCTACCTCCATCCTGTTATCATTTTGGAAGTTCTTCAAGGCCTGTTATACCACCAAGCCTGGGAATCCCAAGGAACCAGAGACATTCTTTGATGGCTCCATTAGGGTTGATCTTTTTTACTCTCTCCATGTGGTTCATACAGTTCACATTTTTATGTTTTTCATTTTTACTATGACTTTCATATTTTTATAATGATTGGCTTTTATATTTGTTTCATTCATTTATTCATTCACCCAGACTTGCTTCTTGTGAGATGGGCAGCCATACAAATGTGATTAATAAATTAAATAAAATATATTCATTAGAAGTAAATTTTACTTAATTCAATGGGATATACATCTAGGACAGTGTTTCTCAACCTTGACAATTTTAAGGCATGTGGACTTCAACTCCCAGAATTCCACATGCCTTAAAATTGTCAAGGTTGAGAAACACTGATCTAGGAAGATACATGTTGTTTCAATTTTGGATTGGGAGCTGCCCCAAGTTATTTAGAAGGTGGATGACTATATAAATTTTTAAATGAATAAATATGCAAGCTTACACTGTTGAACAGGTAACACAAGTCAGTTCACAAGGGTTGCTTTCTAATGTCTTGTGGGAAGAATCCAGAGAAAGAAATATTTTGGAAAATATTAAAAAGGCAGAATATATTTCCCCAAAGGATTTTAAAGGCAGAAGCCCCCCCCCAAAGTCTCTGTGCCCCAAACAGAAACCAGGTCTGTAGAAATGCAGATAAAATAATCTTGTCAGAAAGATTGGAGTCAGGAAGCTGGAATTAGAAAGAAAGATCCCTAGAATCAACAATCCCTCATAACAAAAAATCCAAGTCATCAGTCACAGCCCCAGGGAAGCAGGATATGACTTTTGGGACATAATAGGATTAACCCACCACCCTCAGAATATCAGAAAGGTACACTCAGACTCAGGTCAAAATTCATGCCATAGGAACAACTCCAAACAAAAGCTCAAGAAGGTAATAAAAACCCACCACTCCCTACTACATGTGATCAGTTTTCCCAGAACCATCTTTTTGTCTGGCTCTGCTCTTCAATAAACTACAACCTTTCTAAAGCAGTCTCCATTTTGATTATTCCCAGCATGGACTGGATCTTGATGAAGACTTTTTCTTTGGACAGTCTTCATTTTAATTATGAAAATGAAACAGCCTTTTATTCAAGACAAAACCTTCATTTTAATTATGAAAATGAAACAGCCTTTTATTCAAGACAAATTTGCACAGGCAAATTTCCAATTCTGCATAGTGACTAATAATTCTAATCAGATAAAATACAAAATAGAAGTGTTTTATTAGATAAAACCATATACATTATTTATGATGTTGGTCTATTTTAACCTCATTTAATTGTTACCCACCCAGACATCAATTTGAGAAAGGTGCCTATATAAATTGAACAACAACAAAATACTTGTCAAACATGTGCATACCAAAACCTTCCAACTTCTCCACCTCCACTGCCCAGTGATCTCCTGCAACTCAGAATAGTGAAACTGAATTCATAGAGAGCAGAGTTTAAATCTCTCGAACTCAGACAAACACAAAGCCAAAACTAGGAGCTTCGTTCCTTTAAAACAGTGTTTCTCAACCTTGACAATTTTAAGCCAACGTTGCTGGCTGTGGAATTCTGGGAGTTGAAGTCCACATGCCTTAAAATCGTCAAGGCTGAGAAACACTGCTTTAAAAAAAGACTGCAAGAAAGTACCGGTAACTCTCCCGGAGCAAGTCCATCCCCATTTCGAAGCGTACCCTTCTTGCCTCTATCTATGTCTGTGAACGTGGGAATGGAAGTCTGCTTGTTGCACAGACTTTCTCGAGCTGGCAGACCTGGGGGGGGGGGAGGAAAAAAAACCCACCAAAACGGCTTCCCCTGACCTGCTCTTGGAAGCGCTGAGCGGCTCTTCCCATTTGCTCGAACGCGCGCTGCCGCCGGCTCCTCGCCTTGGCTATCTTGCCTTGGATCTGCCTCCTCCTCCGCCATTTCAGCAGGAGGAAGGTGGCTAGCGAGCAGCCCAGGAGAGCAGAAACCAGAGCCCCGCACATCCTCATCGTCGAGTGGCAGTCCGCGGCGCCTCGGTCGCTTTTATACTCCGACTCCTCCCACTCCGCATCTTTGCAAAGGCTTCTACGGAGAAGGTACCTTCGGCGTGCAACGCAAACTTTTTTTTTTAAATAAATTTTATTGTTTTTTAAATTTTTACAGAAAAAAAATGCTCAAGGCACACCGTGGTGTTAGGGCAAACAAACATCCAAAACCAAAACATTTATACATATTTCAATCAATACATCTAGTATTCCATCTCTTATTCCCTTAGACAGCATAACTTATTAAGAATAGTTCAGTCTAGCTTAAATTTAATCAACCTATACCTGTTTTTAAAACTTTTAGAAATTTATACTACCATAGTCAAATTAACTTTAAATGTAAACCTTATCGATTTGGATATCCCTTCCAAATATATTCTAGTTTCTTGATTTTCTTGATTTTTTCATAGATTTCATTTAATTCTTCCACTAATATCCCTTAATTAAAATAAAGTATTAGTCTATCCTATACATATCTAGTCTATCAATTAATCAATTTCTTTTTACTAACAAGAGAAAATCAAACCTTAAGTCCTTTCGATCCATTAAACAGAATTCAAATTACATCCAATTAATTATCATAACTAATAACATCCATCTTATCAAACAAACAAATCATCTTATTTGATTAACTCAAATTTACATAATAAATTTCTTGCAAGTAACCCTATTGTCCTAAAGAAAAAAATGAACAAACATATTCTTAATCCATTTAATGTATATTTCATTGATCGCCCCTTTTTCTCTTACTTCTAACTCACAATCTTAATCCTAAAATTAATCCATAATTCTGAATTACCTTTAATTCATTACCTAAAAATATCTCCTTTTTAAGTTAAAATGATAATTTATCATAACTAATAACATCCATATTATCAAACAAATCATCTTATTAGATTAACTCAAAATTACATAAAAAATTTCTTGCAAGTAACCCTATTGTCCTAAAGAAAAGAAAAAAAAGAAAAACATAATCTTAATCCATTTAATATATATTTCATTAATCACCCCTTTTTCTCTTACTTCTAACTCACCATCTTAATCTTAAAATCAATCCATAATTCTAAATTACCTTTAATCCATTACCAAAAAATATCTCCTTTTTAAGTTAAAATAATAATCTATTCTAAAGCTGTCTAATCCATCAATCAATCTCTTTAAACTGACCACATAGCATCAAACTTTAGATTATTTCAATTCATTAGTCATCAAACAAATAAATCATCAGTAATTTTCATATAGGTAAGTCTTATATATCTTCCATTAATCACACATCTGACTCGTAATCTTAAATCAGTCCATAATTCTAGATTGCCTTTAGTCCATTACATAACACTTTGATTTTCACTCTTTTTTTTAGTCTTATTCTAGGTTTTTTCAAATGCCAAGTGGGTTTTCATAGCAAAGCTTCCCTTCCAGCTGATAAGTCTTTTTTATTGCTTGTAGTAGTATTTGGATCAGTAAGAGCCATCTTGATCTTTGCATTGGCCCTCTGATTTTCTTAACCATGAAAACTTGTTGCTTTAAGATTTGAAGTCCCAGTCTTTGCTTTTTCTGGTTCTCAGCATCATAAGTAAATTGTTTATAAGGCAAAATCAAGTTCTCTTTATTTTCAGTTGTCCTCTCCTTGTGTAATCTGTTTTATAGAAGAATCAGGTATAGTCTGAAAGTCAATTTTGGAGTTTGAAGAAGAAATTCTAGTTCTTAATTCTGTAGTAAATTCTTTCATTGTAACACATATTTCCACTTTGGTCTCATAGATCTTTTCCAAAATAAGTTTGCAGTTTAAATGTGAGTGTAGCTCCATTTAATAAAAATTGTTCAACTTCATCAAATTAACTTGCTCATAAAGAAATCATCTCCTCTCCAATTGCCATATTAGCTTTTAACCAGTAGATGTCCTCAGTAAGCTAAAATCTTTTTTCAAATGTCATTCATTCCTTTTTTTCTATTTTTTCAGGGAAAAATAGAGGAAGAAATATTTTAAAAAAGACACACCAACATAGGCTGATAATAAAGTTCTTAGAAAAAAATTTTTTTGTTCCAGTATCCCAAAATATACTTATATAAAGAAAACGTAGTTTTTAAGGCTTCGTTCTATTCTTTTTGTTCGCCTTTCTTCCCAGACACGTAGAAGCTGCCTTTCCAAGCCAGGGAAATAGTTCCAACAGGGCTCTTACAGGCAAAAAAGATAGAAAGCAAAAAGAGAGGGGAAAAAAAAGAAAGATCTCACCCGGATTCACCACGGTAGGTTCAAAGCTTAAGCTGTTCTGTGACTTGCGGTTTCTTGCGGCTAGGTGATTGGCCATTTTACTGGCCGATCTTCTTCTCTGTCGGCCCTCAGAGTCTGGCCCAGACAGCTGGAGGAGCCGCCGCTCCTCCGCGGCCGAGCAAAACCTCCTCAACAGAAGTCGCACCCTCCAGGGCGACTTAGACCCGCATAAGGGTCTACTGACAGAGGGAGGCTAGCCGATGAGGAGACGAGTCTCCTTGTACGACTAGAGGCGCCATGACCCGGAACTGGAAGTGCAACACAAACTTTTTCATTTGGTACCCACGCCTTTTCTGTCAAAATTAGCTTGTTAGTCACAAATGTTCTTTTGGTGAAAACATGGTTATACAATACAGTTGTTTGAGAAAGTTTTGCTAATAGTCCAATACTTCGATCCTTAGTTTATAAAGGAGCCACTTTTT
Source organism: Bothrops alternatus (assembly GCA_034064705.1). Classification (NCBI taxonomy): domain Eukaryota; kingdom Metazoa; phylum Chordata; class Lepidosauria; order Squamata; family Viperidae; genus Bothrops; species Bothrops alternatus. The sequence goes on from JARGCV010000589.1 coordinate 795,305, forward strand.
CGAGCATTCCTCCTCAAAAATAGTAGACGGGAACCTTGCCCCCCCCCCAACGCAGCTGAATTGTAATAATTATCAAATACAGCTTCAAATAAACAGGAAAATCCGTGAGGATTAATTCAACTGGAGATGGATGGGGAAGATTTGAACTTGCCTAGCCTGTTTGTCCTCACTCCCAGCACCAGTAGAAGGTTCTGAAAAGAAAAAAAAAGTTCCGGAGTTTTCCATTTATAACATCAGATGATAGATCAAGCAGCCATTTCTAAAGTTCTTTAAGCTGAAATATGAAGAAAACCTCTTTCCTGCACTAGTCTGATCTTATCAGTTTCTTAAATTGATAAATACGGCTAGAGGACTAGAAAGAGAAAGTACAAAACTGGTATTTAACTATAGAATTAAAGCTGCTCGGCGTAGACAGCCTTTCATAAAAATTCAGTTGGTCCTTAAAAAAAAGGCTGATTCTTCACAACTTGTAAATGGGCTCTAAAAACATTAGTGTGGAGACTTTTCTCCAGCAACTATTTACACAGAGAAGAAATCAATTGGAAAAGAGTACAATATACATATATAAACAATAGGGCTGTGCAGGCCTTCCAGTTCAAAAGCATAAAGATATATTTGGGAGCACTGAGGAATGTGAATGTTTAGGAAGTGGCAGACAAGTCTTACGTCTGACCCCTACATGTTCTGTAGCATGTTTTTACTTTTGTATCTGAAGCCCTGCACAGCCCTAGTAATTAGCAATACAGCAGCAGGGCATCTTCAAAAAGCTTTATGAGGATTTATTCACCAAAGATTGCCAGGATGGGACTATCCATATTCCAAGAAGTGCTGGAGAAATCATCTGCAAACAACCCACTGAATAGTATCCCTCAGACACTCTATTCAGTGTGAAGTGCCTTCTCTCCCAATTAGGACCCCTGGTGGCACAATTGTTAAATGCAGTATTGCAGGCAAGCTTTGCCCACAGCTTGGAGTTCGATCCTGAGGGGGCTCAAGGTTGCCTTCAATCCTTCTAAAGTTAGTAAAATGAGAATCCAGATTGTTGGGAGCAATATTCAAATAATGCTGACATTGGAAACCACCCAGAAAGTGCTGTAAAGTATATAAATCTAAATGCTATTGCTATTGCTGTTAAAAATAATGGAGAAAAGGGTAACTCCAGCCAGACCATTGTTCCTTCTAGAGAGCCCTGAGGGAACAACTTCTCCATCCCTACAATCAGGTCTGGCATCATTTGAGAAGTAGAGATCCTTAACTGAGCCTCAACTTACCAACCTTCTAGAGAACTATTCCCAGCAATTACCAGAGAAAGAGTAGCACTTTTTTTCTTTCTTTTTTTCTTTTGGGGGGAATTAAAGGTAAGAATAGGAGAATGAGGTTTTCTTAGGAAAATTGTTACCATTTGTCTCTTAAAACCATCACCACTGTGGAAAACAGGCTCAGATCACTTTATTGACATCTGTCCCTTTTGCTGGAGAACTTCAGCTGGGCAATCATAGGATGTGAGGGCTGCAAACAGTCTATGAATTGTCCACATTTGCCTAGGGGAAGGGGAAGGTGGAAATATTTGCTGGTCGTTTCAGAAACCGGAAATAAGGTAAACATCGCGAGCCTGGAGAAGGGGGATAATTTCCGAGGAATAGGAGATCAGACGACTAAGGGTTTATTGGTGACTATACTTCCGGCTCTTTGTTCAATTGACAAAGTTCAGCATGTCCGATGCAACAAAATACCCCCAGACGCTGTTGAGAAGAATGAGCATTTTTCTATTTCGCATATAATTATGAATGTTCTTGCCCCAGATATGGTAATAGAATAGAATAGAATAGAATAGAATAGAATAGAATAGAATAGAATAGAATAGAATAGAATAATAATAGAATAGAATAGAATAGAATAGAATAGAATAGAATAGAATAGAATAGAATAGAATAGAATAGAATAGAATAGAATCTTAGAGGTCTTCTTGTCCAGCCCCTGCTTAAGCAGGAGACCCTATCATTTCAGTCAAGTGGCTATTCAGTCTCTTCTTAAAGTCCTGTCATGAAGCATCCACAAGTTCTGATGGCAAGCTGTTCCACAGTTTAATTATTCTCACTTTTAGGAAGTTTCTTCTTAATTTCAGGTTGCTTCTCTCCTTGATTAGTTTCTATCCAGTGTGTCTTGTTTTGCCTTCTGGTGCTTTGAAGAATAACCCTCTTCTTTGTGGCAGCCCCTCAAATGCCAGGATACTGCTATCATGTCATTCCTAGTCCTTTTCTCTAGACTGGCCATATCCAGGTGCTGCAACCCTGATCCAATGAAAACAGAAAGCTAGAAAATATGTTTTTTTTATACATCCTGGGCAAAAATGGGACATTCTGTTTATAGGGAGTATCTATAAAGGACATACTCTAGCAACAGGCAAAGCAAAATACAATAGTGGTACAGTTAACATGAATTTAATGCCCAACACAACGCTTTAGTAACAAACGTTTCTGCTGCTGATTATCGCCTCAAGGGGTTGATCAGTCTTTACCTGGTCCAGGGATGATTGAAGTGATAGTATTTTTTCAAAGTGTCATTAAGTCGTTTTTGACTCCCAGCAACAACATAGATTGCTCTATGAATGTCGATTAATGAGTACAGTAAAACGGCAAAGGCCCTTGGACTAACACAGCATAAAATAACCTAGTATTTATTAGCAGCTCTGTCTGTAGGATGTGTTTTCAGTGTTTTGGGCTTATATATTCTTCAAATATATACTAAATTTATTTTGTGAAGAAGGCCCAAGTGATGCTTAGAATTCAGCAAAAGTTAAACAATGGGATTTTATTAAATCATGAATTTAATTGTTTTATTAAATCACAGATGTGAATGTACATTGGGATCATCAACTGTATTTTCTTTTTAAAAAACTGAATTTTAACTAGCTTGCTGTGTTAAGATTGATATAAAGATTACTTGGAACCCTGCTCTGAAGCAATTACTACTCTCTCTATTAGTGGGATGTAGTGGGGTGCCCGAGGGCTCTGTTCTGGGCCCAGTGCTCTTCAACATCTTCATCAACGATTTGGATGAGGGGATAGATGGGGAAATCATCAAATTTGCAGATGACACCAAGCTGGCAGGAATAGCCAACACTCCAGAAGACAGGCTTAGGATACAGGAGGATCTAGACAGACTTGAACACTGGGCGCTATCTAACAAAATGAAATTCAATGGTGAAAAAAGTAAGGTTCTACATTTAGGCAAGAAAAAACAAATGTACAGGTATAGTATAGGGGGTACCTTGCTCAATAGTAGTAACTGTGAGAGGGACCTCAGAGTCCTAGTGGACAATCAGTTAAATATGAGCCAGCAGTGTACTGCAGCTGCCAAAAAGGCCAACACAGTGCTGGGCTGCATTAACAGAGGGATAGAATCAAGATCACGTGAAGTATTAATACCACTTTACAATGCCTTGGTAAGGCCACACTTGGAATACTGCATCCAGTTTTGGTCACCACGATGTAAAAAAGATGTTGAGACTCTAGAAAGAGTACAGAGAAGAGCAACAAAGATGATTAGGGGACTGGAGGCCAAAGCATATAAGGAAAGGCTGCTGGAATTGGGTATGTCTAGTTTAATGAAGAGAAGGACGAGGGGGGACATGATAGCAGTGTTCCAATATCTCAGGGGCTGCCACAAAGAAGAGGGAGTCAAGCTATTTTCCAAGGCGCCTGAAGACAGGACAAGAAGCAACGGATGGAAACTAATCAAGGAGAGAAGCAACCTAGAACTAAGGAGAAACTTCCTGACAGTTAGAACAATTAACCAGTGGAACAACCTGCCTCCAGAAGTGGTGAATGCTCCAACACTGGAAGTTTTTAAGAAGAGTCTGGAGAGCCATTTGTCTGAAATGGTATAGGGTTTCCTGCCTGAGCAGGGGGTTAGACTAGATGACCTCCAAGGTCCCTTCCAACTTTATTATTATGGATCATCGCACAGTCAGCCAGATGTTCAGACTGGATTTGGCATTTTGTGTACCTATCGAGTCCTTACCAAGGACCTGGGATAGGCAGATGTGGATGTTTGATGGTATTACAGATATCGTCGCAGGATGGAAGCAGTTCCTAGTAAGACCGCCTTTTGCAATTGATTAATGGCAAATTTGTCAATGCCGATGGTGTTCAAATGGTGCGCCAGTTGTTTTGGGATTGAACTCAAGGCGTCTATTACTATTGGTACTACCCTTGCTTGCTTTTGCCACAGTCTTTCTATTTCTATTTGTAGGTCTTTGTATTTTGTTATCTTCTCCAGTTCTTTCTCGTCTATTCTGCTGTCTCCAGGCACTGCCACGTCCACTATCCAGACTTTTTTGTCTTTCTTATTGATAATCGTTATGTCCGGGGTGTTATGTTGCAGGTGCTTGTCTGTTTGAATTCTGAAGTCCCAGAGCAGTTTAATTTTATCATTTTCTATGACTTTCTCTATTTTATGATCCCACCAGTTCTTGTTTACAGGCAAATGATATTTCTTGCAGAGCTTCCAATGCACCATTGTTGCTACTTTGTCATGCCGCTGCTTGTAGTCAGTCTGTGCAATCTTCTTGCAGCAGCTTACCAGGTGGTCCACTGTTTCTTCAGCTTCTTTGCATAGGCGGCACTTACTGTCTGTTGCTGTCTTCTATATGGGTTTGGTCTTGTGCAGCCAGAATTAGTCCCTCCGTCTCTTTCTTCAATTTTCCTGCTCTTAGCCATTGCTAGGTCTTTTTATTATATGCTTTCCCAGCTATTTTTTTTAATGTACTGGCCATGTAGTGCTTTGTCTTCCCATGCCTATATTCTGTTCTTCATTTGGTCTTTCTTGTAGGCCAGTTTGGTCTGTCCGATAGTCAGTAAGCCTTCCTGATATACTAATTTCAGTGCATCTTCATCATTGTTCTTCAGATATTCTTCCAAAGCCATTTTTTCTTCTTCAACCATCTGATGTACTTGCAGCATTCCACGCCCACCTATTTGCCTTGGTAGATAAAGTCTGTCAATGTCACTGCGTGGATGAAGGGCATGACACTGACAGACTTTATATTATTATTATTATATTAAAGCTTTGATAGGCAGTTCTTCACCTGCATGCAGTTTTGGATTTCTAACTTGGAAAACACTGGAAAGCCCTGGTGTAAAAGCAGTAGGAGATCAGTCCAGTCCAGGGGTTCTGGATGGCCTCTCCTGTTAAACAGAGTGGAATATCCTTTTCTGTCTCTCTGCCCTGGATCATCTTGTGTGCATGATATTTTAGAGAGTATCTTGATCTGTTTTTCAATATAAAGGAATAAAAGAGGATGAAGAATCAGTGCTGACTTTGCAAAGTGTTTTAATAAATTCTGGCTTTAAGAACAATGAGCTAAATCTAGCACTTGGGTTCTTTAATTAAAACAGCTGTGTTACTAGATGACAAAATTGAATTTTGGTGGTTTTGTGGATTGTAAATAAATTCATATAAACAGGCCACCAATATATTAAGATACTAGCACCAGAAATCATGAGACAGATTCTTTTTTACTTCTGGTAGACTTGTTCACTTTTCTGCCTTAAAGAAGAGCGAACTTAATTTCAATGTCAGATGCTTCTCTCTGCAATGTTAAAGTTATGTGACTAAAAAAAATCAGTATTCGTTATGTCTGTCTTTACAAGGATAGGCTTTTGAAAATTGTTCAACCTCATAGGAACGTTCTTATTTAAAATTGCATATGCAAGTATCAAAGGGAAATGACCCTTATAGCGTAAGGAATAAGTTATAAATATTTTTTTAAAAATAGGTTAAAAGTTCTACTATTGTCTGGACAGCAGTTGTTATGTAAGCTCCATATATGTAAATATTAGTCCATATTAATATGAATAATATATGCTCTCCAAGGCAGATGGGCAGTTAAAAAATATGAAATATAAATAAAGCTTATTCTCAAATATTAATTGGAAGTGAAGAGTAAAATATTTACTGTTTTTCACAAATTCCACTTATGTTGCAACCATTTCATTTTTTAAAAATTGCATAAGTGTTACTGTCATGTTGGATGATTTCTACTATGAATAAAGGTCTGTTTCCAAATAATTTTCATCCTGACTTCAATATTAGTTTTTAATGATAAAGAATTAATAACTTTTGCACAGACACACAATCTTCTGTGGCTAAAATGCAGCTTCCTCTTAGTACTTTCATTGCAATTGAAGAAATTTTGGGAAAATGCCATTGACATTTGTCAGATGGTACCAAAGACATCTGCTCACAGAAATTTACATACTGACCAACTTCCAAAGCCCTCTGTAGATTACACACACACACCACACACACACACAATCCAATTTATCAAGTACTCATGAAGCACCTACTACAACAGTGGTTCTCAACCTTTTTCAGGTTGAGACCCCACTTGCCCCGCCCATGTGCGCCGGGCCAATCTGCGCATGCGCGGCACGTGCGCGACAAAAAACCAAAATGGCGGACCGCGACGGGCCGATCCGCGCATGCACGGCGCGCGCACGACGGCCCGAACCGCGCATGCGCAGCGCGCGCGTGCAACGAAAAAAACAAAACAAAAAAAACCAAAATGGCGGACCGCGCTGTCCGGTGACCTCCGCGAAACGGTCGTTCGACCCCAAATGGGGTCGCGACCCATAGGTTGAGAACCGCTGTACTACAACATTGTTTTAGCAGTTCTGCAAAAATCTAGTAAGGGATCAGGGTCTATCTTTACGGATAAGGTGTTCAAAAGCAAGAGCGGCAGTCACTATGGAGAAGGATTACTTTTGGGTTTATGCCTGTTTGATTTCGGGGGCAGGGCTTTAAGCAATTCCTTACTGTTTGAATGTGCAGACTGGGCAAATCCACCTGGATTGAATATTCCAGGTAAGGTAACCAGGAGCCAATCCATAAATGGATGAATAGAAATAAAATAGAATTAGAACAGAATAAAATACTTTATTTGAACAAGTATAATTAGACATACAAGGAATTTTTCTCCAGTGCAGAAGTTCTCAGAGTACACACAAAGCAGTAAGTAATAATAAGCATAATAATGATACCAATAAGAGGAGGTAGTAGCAAAGACGAGGATAATAATAATACAACAAGGGTGAATATACTTAGTTGTAAGACAAAAATCATATAGACATAGATCATCTAATAGATCATAACCATCATTTGAATTGGGCTCAGAAACGAATTGTGCCTGATGCAGCAACCATAATATTGGTGTCATATTACAGAAGGGGGCTTCCACCTACAAAAATTCAGGCTGTTGCATTTTTTTTTTTTAACCAACTGCAGTTTCCTGGACATCTTCAAAGACAGACTTATGTAGAGTATATTACAAAACACATGAAAATGAGGCCATGAGTCACTCTTGCCAGAACTACACAACCCAGGTAGGCTGCAGACTGTAGACTCCTTTGAATAAAAGCCCCCATCCTGATCATAGTTTTTGTCTCCATACCACCTGCTGTGAGTCCAGGAGGACTCCCAAGTTCCAGACCTTCTGGTCCTTAAGGAGGTCAAGAACTGTCAAGAATTGTCATCAGAGTCTTTACAGGTACAACAAGATCCAGAGACACTGAACAAATAGGGCTATCTAGTTGCTTCTGCTCTTTGCAATTGTGGGCCATTTTAATACTAGTTAACCATCATTTCTGTAGGTGATTTCATACATGAGAAGATGAGGGGCGGGGTCGAGCCCCGGAAAAGGTTGAGAACCGCTGAGATAGTAGATATTAAGAGAAAAAGAGAGGAAGTATTAAATGTTGAACTAACAGAAATCTTGGTCACTAAATTTAAGATATTTGGAAATTACCAGAAAATAAGAATATTATATTATATTATTAATTGGTTGATGTAAAAGGGTGAGAATTCAAATAGACAAGACATGTATCCTGAACATTAGATTCTGTGATGAATTGTGATAAAGGGAATTGGGATTATTTAAAACTTGGAAATTATAAATATTAAATGTTAAATTTAAACATTAATGGGAAACTAAAAATAGGAAAAACTAATCAGGACATTGATCATCGAAAAAAATTGAATGTTAAAACAACTAAGATATGTATACAAATTATTGATAAATGTAAGAAAGTCATTTTTATTTAAGCGATATAATAAGAATTGTATTAATTTAAATATGAGATAGTAAATACTAAGGGGAAAGGAGAGGAATTATTTAATGTAATAGTTTGGAATCTGTACCAAAGATATTTGTATATTATTGAATTATTGACCAACTCAGCCATGAAAGGAATAGAGTGTTATTCAGAAATTTCTAATGAGTCCAAAGGTTGATAGGAGAGGCCAGGCCACCTGAAAGTTATAAAATAATAAAGCTTATCTTATCTTAAGGCAGAAATTTCTAGCTAACTGAAAACCGCTAGTAGAGGAAATGTAAAACCTGAATATGAAGTTTAGAACTCAAGATCTAAAAATCATAATCGCAGACAGATAAGAATCAGAAGAATTAGGCTTTACTTATAAAAAGTAAATGGTGTTAGATATAATGGATTCAAAGGAAGGGAAGGGCAGTGATTTAGGCGCTTCAGAGTAGTAAACAAGGGCCGTTGAGTGCGATAGGGGAGGGGGGACCTGCGCCGGGGACAGGATATAAAAGTGTATCAAACCACTCTTGGAGGTGTGACTGAACTCCTGCGTGTGTTTCAGTTCACCAAGCCTTTGCAAACGCTTCTCTTGAATAAAACTTTTGTTACTGGAATTCCAAGTGAATTTGTTTATTTTGGGATCTTGAGCCACGTTCCAAACAGCTGCTACGTTGCTTTTCAAATATTTAAATGTAAAATTAGAAAATTAATAAAAACATTTTTAAAAAAGCAATCTTTCTTCTATAATTGCATCACTAAAGTTTTTTTATAAAGTAAATAACCTCAAGGGTAACTGTTGCTGAACTCAAACAAATCTATTTATTTAAAAATGTAGCCCTCCCTGATGTCCTTCATGTCAGAAAGAAGAAAGGCAAATTTTGCTATTTGCTTAGGAATCAAATCTGCTGGGAGGAGTTGCAATGGGAAAGGAGGCACGGGAGCTTCAGCTGATAAATATTCCATAATTACCATTTTTAGCAATATTCTATGCCTCTGCTTTTTCATAATTTAAGGTGACCAACTTTTTTACAGTGAAAAGGAGGACACAAATAAATTGAAGAAAAAAATATCGTAAATAAAAGAAACATTTTATTCATTGCAACAATAATACAGACAACTTGCATGTGCAAAGTTTGCCAGCTGGGTGTTTTGGCACGCTCATCAGCAATTCCTATTGGCTTTCAAAAGCCAATAGTAGGAGTAGCACACCTCATGCAAAAGTTGAAAAAAAACCCATCAAAAAAAGGTGCCAGAACACTGTTCTGAGCGTTCTATGAGGGGAGAAAAAAAGCCCTGCAGATTAGTCTACAAATATCGAAAAGGAGGACATGAAGGAGGACACTTTTTGAGGGAGGACAGAACTTACAAAAGGAGGACTGTCCTCCCTAAAGGAGGATGGTTGGTCACCTTAATAATTGGATTTTCTATGATAAAAAAAAAATGTCGGACTGCGGCATTTGGCGACCTCTGTGAAATGATCGTTCGACCCCAAATGGGGTTGCGACCCAGAGGTTGAGAACCGCTGGTCTAACTGAATATAGATAGAGGAAGAGAAAGAAAATAGATGATAGGCAGACAGGCAGACAGACAGACACAAGGAATATGACTGTGGCGAAGAGGTGCAGAACAGCCTGAGCATTTGATCCGAGTTCATGTAAGTGTGGAACAATAAAGTATACAGCAAATGCATGTTTTTATGCTATATGTAATGCTACTGAAATAGTACGTTTTAATTGTTTCTAATTATTCACTTTTAATAAATATACAGTAGTATAGTTTAGCCTTTCTGTCAATTAGATAGAGTTTCTTTGGTATTGTCTTCCATTATATACAGTAAACACACACCAATACACTTGCACAAATACAGTATGTAGAGTATATACACATAACGTCTGTACCTCCTTTGCAATAAAGAAATAAGTTTCACAAAAACTGAGAAATTTCCCAGATGGCAAAAGCTTCAGAACCTTTCCTATACACACATAGAGTTTTCATCCATTTTTTTTAAAATATTTTTATTAAGTTTTACAAAATTTTTACATACAAAAATAGAATAACTCAACTGATAACAATCATATAACACATTAATAGATTTATTTGGAATGGCAAGAAACCAAGGGTTAAATTAAAAATTATTCAAGATATAAGAGAGAGAGGTGGTTTGAAAATGCCTAACTTTAAGCTATATTATAATGCAGCAGTTCTAGTAGCAATAAGTGATTGGATTAATTTAACTAATGAAAGAATATTGAATATAGAAGGATACGGGTTATTGTATGGGTTTCATGCGTATTTAGTTTATGATAAAAAGTTGGATAGGAGCTTTAAAGAGCATTTATTAAGAAACTCTCTGCTGTGTGTCTGGAAAAAGTACTACTATAAGTTAAATGGGAAAATTCCTTTATGGACAGTCCCTAGGCACGCAATAGAGAGTGTAAATAGACAACAAAATCAAGATGTGGTGCCCTATGAGAAGCTTTTAATTAAAGAAGGGAATAACCTAGAGCTGAAATCACTAAATAGGCTAAAGGAAGAAGGAATAGCTCACAATTGGTATTCACATGTACAACTTCAGGATAGATGGTATAAAGATGCCAAGATGGGTTTTTCTTTAGAGGATGAAAAATTAATTAAACAAATTAGAGATCAAAGAACTATGCATATTAAAAGATTATATGATGTATTAATTGAAATTGATTCTGGAATTGAATTAGTTAAAGATTGTATGATTAAGTGGGAATGTAATTTTGGACATCCAATTACGATGGAAACTTGGAAAAAGATATGGGTGAAAAATGTAAAATTTACACAAGCACAGCATTTAAGAGAAAATTTTTATAAAATGTTTTATAGATGGCATTTAGATCCAAAAAAATTATCAATTATGTACCCAAATATGCAACCCGTGTTGGAGATGTGATTCCATGGATGCTACCTATTTTCACATTTGGTGGACTTGTAAAAAAATTAAGGCTTTCTGGATAAAAATATGGTGGATCCTTCAAAACATATTGAAAAAACGTATTGAATTTTTACCACAGTTATTTTTGTTGGGCATTATAAAAGATTGTACAACTATAGAGACTAAGTTGATTTTGAATTTGATCACGGCAGCAAGATTGCTGGTGGGACAATATTGGAAGACACCTGAAATACCATCTGTCGAAGAATGGACGTTAAAAGTTGCAAACTTGGTGGAAATGGCTAAGATATCTGCATACCTGAAGAACCACTCAAATGAAGAATTTATGATGGATTGGAGGAAATGGATAGACTATACACAAAAGAAATATCAATTGAAGGATTTATATTTGGTATATAGTTAAATAGTTATATAATAGTAGTTTAGTGGGGTTTCTTGCGTTTTTACTCGGTATTCACTCTGGGAAGCCGGGGGGGAGGAGGGAGGGAGTTAATAAACGTTATATTATGTTTTCTCAACTGCACTTGGGGGTGATATGGGATTATGTTTGGAGGTACTAAAGTATTGCTCGGGTGGCCTCTGGGCACCACATTAGAGGAAGAGGAAGGAGGAGTGAAGGTTAGGTATGTAGGAAGAGAGTAAGAGGGTGAAGATGGGGGATAGAGGTGGGAGGAGGGGAGATGTAAAGAAAGGAGAAAGTAAGTAGTTAGATGGAAAGACGAGGGGGATGTTTAGATGTAGGAGGATGTGGTGGGGGGGGTACCGAGCAGAGTTTTCATCCATTTTTAGAAAGTAAGTTTGCATTGTTTTTTTAAATGGGAAGGTGGTATTCATTATCTTGCTCCCTTTATTCCCAGTGGGAAGGCAACAGGTTCCATCCTCAGGTTCCATCTTAAATTCTTGCTGAAAGGAATTCTCACAAAATTAGCAGTATTATAACACTGCAAATAACACTATCTGGGTGCTCATGTAAATAGGATAAAAAAGGCCCCACTCTCAAAACCAACCAATGTCATGTGATTGCATAGATCTGGGGTTGACTCAGAGGCAATTGGTAGGATGCTTACAGAGATAGTGGTCATATATATGAGTTGGTTGCTTAAATTTAGTTGAAATCAGTGGGATTTTAGGAGCCCTCTTTGTGCAATCCTGGACAGAAGCTTGCAATAATCTTAAAGTATTAGACAATTATACGTATGATGCCTTTTGTCTGTTGTCATGTTAATTTGGACATAAGTACTGCTATGCTTTTCTAGCATGTACCCGTATTTTTTGCTCTATAAGGCGCACCTGCTGATAAGACGCACCTAGATTTTAGAGGAGGAAAATAGGATTTTACAAAAACACAGCTGGGCAGCTCGCGCTTCCGGGAACGTGGGTCTTTGCAGCCGCCGACCAATGAGGGCTCAGAAAGTGCTGGGCAGCTCGCGCTTCCGGGAACATGGGTCTTTGCAGCCGCCGGCCAATGAGGGCTCAGAAAGTGCTGGGCAGCTCGCGCTTCCGGGAACGTGGGTCTTTGCAGCTGCCGGCCAATGAGGGCTCAGAAAGTGCTGGGCAGCTCGCGCTTCCGGGAACGTGGGTCTTTGCAGCTGCCGGCCAATGAGGGCTCATAAAAATCTGGGCAGCTCGCGCTTCCGGGAACGTGGGTCTGCGGTACGCATGCGTACCGGTAACTTTTTTAGCCATCATAAGGACAAATTAAAGGATCCGCGCGGCCATCTGGCACCCTTTTCCTTGATCTATAATACCAAGGAGGCGGTGCTGCGCACGCGCACCACTCCACGGGGGTTGCGGGCGATGGGCTTAGGAGTCAGGCGAGAAGCGGGAAGGGGGATGGCTGCTTGCAGGCGGTAGCAGCGATGGCTCGCCACCTTTCCAGGTTGGACTACAGTTCCAAGCCTCCCCAGGTGGCCTTTTGGTGAGTACTATATCGTGCTCCCTTGCCCTCCGCCCTCCGCCGATTCTCCACTTCCCTTATTTGCCCGTCGCCCTCCGCCCTCCGCCGATTCTCCGCTTCCCTTTCTCGCCCGTCGCCCTCCGCCCTCCGCCGATTCTCCGCCTCCCTTTCTCGCCCCTTGCCCTCCGCCCTCCGCCGATTCTCCGCTTCCCTTTCTCACCCCTTGCCCTCCGCCCTCCGCCGATTCTCCGCTTCCCTTTCTCGCCTGTCGCCCTCCGCCCTCCGCCGATTCTCCGCCTCCCTTTCTCGCCCCTTGCCCTCCGCCCTCCGCCGATTCTCCGCTTCCCTTTCTCGCCCCTTGCCCTCCGCCCTCCGCCGATTCTCCGCTTCCCTTTCTCGCCCCTTGCCCTCCGCCGATTCTCCGCTTCCCTTTCTCGCCCGTCGACCTCCGCCCTCCGCCGATTCTCCGCCTCCCTTTCTCGCCCCTTGCCCTCCGCCCTCCGCCGATTCTCCGCTTCCCTTTCTCGCCCCTTGCCCTTCACCCTCTGCCGATTCTCCGCTTCTCTTTCTCGCCCCTTGCCCTCCGCCGATTCTCCGCTTCCCTTTCTTGCCCCTTGCCCTCCGCCGATTCTCCGCTTCCCTTTCTCACCCCTTGCCCTCCGTCCTCCGTCGATTCTCCGCTTCCCTTTCTCGCCCCTTGCCCTCTGCCCTCCGCCGATTCTCCGCTTCCCTTTCTCGCCCCTTGCCCTCCGCCGATTCTCCGCTTCCCTTTCTCGCCCCTTGCCCTCCGCCCTCCGATTCTCCGCTTCCCTTTCTCGCCCCTTGCCCTCCGCCGATTCTCCGCTTCCCTTTCTCGCCCCTTGCCCTCTGCCCTTCGCCGATTCTCCGCTTCCCTTTCTCGCCCCTTGCCCTCTGCCGATTCTCCGCTTCCCTTTCTCGCCCCTTGCCCTCCGCCCTCCGCCGATTCTCCGCTTCCCTTTTTTGCCCCTTGCCCTCCGCCGATTCTCCGCTTCCCTTTCTCGCCCCTTGCCCTCCGCCGATTCTCCGCTTCCCTTTCTCGCCCCTTGCCCTCCACCGATTCTCCGCTTCCCTTTCTCGCCCCTTGCCCTCCGCCGATTCTCCGCTTCCCTTTCTCGCCCCTTGCCCTCCGCCCTCCGCTGATTCTCCGCTTCCCTTTCTCGCCCGTCGCCCTCCGCCCTCCGCCGATTCTCCGCCTCCCTTTCTCGCCCCTTGCCCTCCGCCCTCCGCCGATTCTCCGCTTCTCTTTCTCGCCCCTTGCCCTCCGCCCTCCGCCGATTCTCCGCTTCCCTTTCTCGCCCGTCGCCCTCCGCCCTCCGCCGATTCTCCGCCTCCCTTTCTCGCCCCTTGCCCTCCGCCGATTCTCCACTTCCCTTTCTCGCCCCTTGCCCTCCGCCCTCCGCCGATTCTCCGCTTCCCTTTCTCGCCCCTTGCCTTCCGCCCTCCGCCGATTCTCCGCTTCCCTCTCACCCCTTGCCCTCCGCCGATTCTCCGCTTCCCTTTCTCACCCCTTGCCCTCCGCCGATTCTCCGCTTCCCTTTCTCGCCCCTTGCCCTCCGCCCTCCGCCGATTCTCCGCTTCCCTTTCTCGCCCCTTGCCCTCCGCCCTCCGCCGATTCTCCGCTTCCCTTTCTCGCCCCTTGCCTTCCGCCCTCCGCCGATTCTCCGCTTCCCTCACCCCTTGCCCTCCGCCGATTCTCTGCTTCCCTTTCTCACCCCTTGCCCTCCGCCGATTCTCCGCTTCCCTTTCTCGCCCCTTGCCCTCCGCCCTCCGCCGATTCTCTGCTTCCCTTTCTCGCCCCTTGCCCTCCGCCGATTCTCCGCTTCCCTTTCTCGCCCCTTGCCCTCCGCCGATTCTCCGCTTCCCTTTCTCGCCCCTTGCCCTCCGCCCTCCGCCGATTCTCCGCTTCCCTTTCTCGCCCCTTGCCCTCCGCCGATTCTCCGCTTCCCTTTCTCGCCCCTTGCCCTCCGCCGATTCTCCGCTTCCCTTTCTCGCCCCTTGCCCTCCGCCGATTCTCCGCTTCCCTTTCTCACCCCTTGCCCTCCGCCCTCCGCCGATTCTCCGCTTCCCTTTCTCGCCCCTTGCCCTCCGCCCTCCGCCGATTCTCCGCTTCCCTTTCTCGCCCCTTGCCCTCCGCCGATTCTCCGCTTCCCTTTCTCGCCCCTTGCCCTCCGCCGATTCTCCGCTTCCCTTTCTCGCCCCTTGCCCTCCGCCGATTCTCCGCTTCCCTTTCTCGCCCCTTGCCCTCCACTGATTCTCCGCTTCCCCCTCTGCTCCAGCGCCTCCCCCCCTCCCTGCCTGCATCTTCGCTCCATAAGACGCGGCTGATTTTTCATCCTACTTTGGGAGGAAAAAAACTGCGTCTTATGGAGCGAAAAATACGGTACATACCTGACTGTAATGAGAAATGACAGGATTAATAAACTCAGAATCATTTATTAAGAAAGCATGTTTTGGCTTGCCCCTTTTGATTTTATTCTATTAATAGCTGCTGGTATGTGCAGAAAAAAACTGATTTTATTATAAATGCAGTGATTGCAAATATTGAAGCTTTAGGTTGTTACAAGCATTGGTTTATTCTTGAAACAAATATCATACTGTACTCAATTATGGTTATATCAGTAGTCATATATTTTTTAAATACAAGTAAACTGAAAACAGGAATAATCTCCTTAAATAAGAATATAATCTGTCATGCTTTGAGACAAGGAAAGTGCAGGATGGAAGAGAGTTCTTTTTTTAAAAAAGAAATTTTATTGATTTTCTAGTTTAAATATTTAAAAAGCAATGTGGTGGCTGAGTTAATCGATAATTCAATAACATACAGGTATCTTTAGTATAGATATCAAACTGTTACATTAAATATTTACTCTTTTCCTCTTAGTATTTACTGTCTCATATTTAAACTAATACAATTCTTATATTGATTAAATAAAAATAACTTTCTTACATTTATCAATAATTTGTAGTTTATACATATCCTAGTTATTTTAACATTCAATCTTTATAGACAATCAATGTCCTAATTAGTTTTTCCCAATTTTTAGTTTCCCATTAATATTTAAATTTAACATTTAATATTTATATTAATTTTAATTTTCACTGATAAGTTGAAACCCCAGTTTTCTTCAGTCTTATTGTAGCTTTCTTTCTTTGCCAAGTCATCTTCCATGTCTGTGTTTTTAAGTCATCAAATAAATCTCCCTGTGTTGTTATGTATGTTGTTTGAAGTAGAAAAAGCCATCTGGTCGCCATTTTTTTGAAAGGACTAACAAATTGTCTATTTTTCCATCTCGACATAGTTGTCCTGAACTGTTTCTCTTCAGTCTGTTCTTCTTCTTGATCCTCAGGTTTCCTCTGGTTTATATAGTCTATTCCCTTTTCCATGTTATCAGTCCCTTTTCTGGGTTTTCTATTAACTGTGTTTGTTCATCAGATGAATCTTCTGTTGTAGTATTTAATTGTTCAACTTCTTCTATCATATTCTATGTAGTTGATTTTTTAGTTGTAATCAAAGTTTGGATTCATATATCTAGGCTGACATCTGGTTCTTTCCTGTAACTTCTTATTTCATTAATAGCTGTAAGAATAGTTTAATGAATTGCTTTCAACATAAAGAGAATCTATTCCTGATCTTCATCCATGTTCTCTTAGTGTGTTAAGAGTTTTACAATCAGCAAATGCAAAAAAAAAAATGTCACTGAGTATAGAACACAGTTGGGCTTCTCATAGCTGTACAAAAGTCTTATCTATAGTCTGGGCTACAAGCCAAGTCTCTTTTAAGCGATAACAATTTGTAATATCTGGTTTAGCCACAAGATGTCACCCATACCATTTAGAGTTTTCTTTTAAGTCCAAAATTTTTATAATTATTTCAATTTTACTTCTTTTTTCTAAGTAAAAACCCAGATCTTCAATATGAATAAAAATCTTTTAATCCACAACTTTTAAAAAGATAAAAATCCAATTAGAATCAAGTTATTCTTGCAACATTTTAAACTCCCCTGGATAGTTAGTCACCGCTATTTTTAGAGGGAGGGATAGAATCTCCCTTCCCTCCCCACAGGGGGGAAAGTACTTTGAGCAGCTTATGCAGGTAGAAAAAATAGGATTTAAGAGGTAAACCTCACCCAGTCTCATCCACGCTGCTTTATAGTTGCCTGATGGTAAATTTGACTTTGGCTGTCTGCAGCCAAGTGACGACCCCTATTTCTATGGCCGGTCTGGAGGGCTGCCCTGGTGTCAAGCCCTCTAGGCTCGACATGAACAGGTGGGGGGAAGGGCATGAACAGCGCACAGGGTGGAGGATGCCAGCGGCAGCCAGCACCAGCAAGACCACCTGCTTCCAGCCAGCTGGACCCCTCGGGCGCCAAACAGCTGATATGCGGCCACATGCCAGTCGGTAGTCCCTGGTGGTGTTCCTCGGCCGAGTGGCTGGGGAGCTGTCATTGGAGCTGCACCAACCTGCTGACGGGCCGCTAGACCTCTGCTATAGCAGACTCACCAAGCCGTTTGGAACGGGGCCAGAGGGGGTGATTTGTAGCTGGCTGGGGCGAAGGGAGTCGAGGACGAGGTCTGATGCCGGTTGGGCTGCAGCCGCGAAAAGCGTAACCAAAAAGGCTGTTGGGCGTTGCAGCCAGCCATTTGAGGCCGCGCAGCTGGATGCTGGTTAGATGGGTGGGGCTTAATGTGCGTGTATATACAGTGCTGGGAGGCGGTTGCTGCCAGCGCGGACTTTGAAAGCGCTTTGTATCTTTGAACTGCATGCCAAAGATTCCTCCAGTGAACCGATACCCACCTGTGAACTGATCGGCTGTGTCTTTCTTGCCAGGGGTGAGGTAAGATCTTTGACACCCAGATAGAGCGGAAGGGCTACCACCCTCCCGCGATCAAGCGGGGATCCACTCCTTGCTTGTCGCCCTTAAAGAGCGACATTCGACCCTTTCCAGGGTCCCCCAGCGATGCAAAATGGGATGTGGAAGACGGCGCTCGCCTTCCAAACATCTGCGTCAGAAGTCTGTTCCTAATATTATTCTTATTCTCCCCTCCAACTCCTACCGGAATTGCAACTCCCTCCTCCTTGGAGAAGCAGTCATCCTCTTCCCAATCCAGAAGAGGGCTAGGTTTGTTTGCCGGGGTCACAAGGGGGGATGAAAGGAGAAAAGGAGACTTACTTACAGTGTCAGTTATCTGAAAAAAGTCTTTTAGCTTGGGTTGTTTGGGCATTATTGCAGCTATGTTTAGCTGGTTTTGTTTGCTTAGTCGGTCAGAGTCCTCTTACATAGTTTTCTCAACCTTGCCAAATTTATGATGTATAGACTTCAAAAAAAGGGAAAAATCTAAAGAATACCCTCTATTGTGTATTAACTACTTAGGGATCTGATAAGAGCAAAACTGCTTTCCTTCCAACCTTAGTGTCTTCAGACTACAAGCTCACAGATTTTTCCAAGGACCTGTAATTCTGATATACACGTGGCAAAAACATCTCCAATACAACCATTCCCAGCCTGGTAACCTCCAGAGACACTGGGGTTCACAACTCCCAAATTCACAGATAGGATACCACGGTATAAAGTTTTCTGAAACCTGAAGCCCTCCTACATCTGAATACTGCCCAGCTGGATATTTTCTAATGTATACAGTATAGCTCAAAACTGTATTGCAAGTACACAAATATTTATACAATTAGATATATGTAAATGCAACCTATTAGTAGCATGTACATGGAATTTCTATCTGGTTAGACTGCCCATGCAGAGAAGTACTTCCTTGCAAAAAAAACAAGCATTGAATGACATGTAAAGGGCCCAGGCATGTAACCTACAAAATAAAATGTCTGTGGCTTTTTGTAAATTCCATTTCATCTTTTGAAGAGATATTTAATAATATACTGTTCTTTCTTCAATCTAATTCATTCTGTGCAATTTGCAAAAATACATGGGTCCAAAGTTAGCTGTGAGGTGGGGCAGGATAAGTTCTCCAAGTCTACAATTTGAATAGAAAGAAAATGTGTTCTGGAACAGTCTCCGAAAATGCCTCAAGTCTTCTACTGTCACACTGATGCTGTACTGGATGTTTAGTAACTCCACAGCTCTCTCAACCACATACTCATTTTGGAGCTCAGACAGAGAGCATGTGGAATATACCACCTCTCCTCCTGGCTTAGCAGCAAGGACTCCAGCTCTGAAGAAAAAAAAAATAGGAAAGAAATTATTTTGGGGGGGATGACTATCAACTGTATTGGCCCACTTATTCAACAGAGTGATGCATACACCATATGCCAGTACAAGAATGCACATGGAATCCTTACCCTAGGCCTAGACTATATTTTGGGCCCCAGATATAAACAGAATAAATTCTCCTTTTTCTGCCTTGTTAATATGTCATTAATTTACTGAGTTCCTAGAAATAATGCTTATAGGCACTCAGACACCTCCCATGGAATCCTGTCTGTCACACTTGCCTTTTTTGTTTTGTTACGAGGTACACCAGCATTCAGCAAATTTGGGAATGGGAAGCCCCTGCATACTTATTTCATTTCATTTCATTTATTGGATTTCTATGCCGCCCTATTCCGGGAACTCAGGGCGGCTCACAGCATAAATAGAAATCTAACATTAAAAATACATATATAAAAAGAACCCCTGAATTAAAAACCAATCATCCAACAAACATGCACACAAACATACACTGGCTAGGGGCAAGATGTTAACTGCCCCAGGCCTGTTGGCAAAGATGTGTCTTGAGCAGTTTACGAAAGGCGGAGAGGGTGGGGGCGATACCAGTCCAACCTCATTTTCTCAAAATTCAAATCTGGCCTCCAGCCAAAGAGAATGAAATCCTTGCCAGCAGTATTGTCTTCCCCCAGCCATCACATAGTGAAAAAGCATAATTGAGTATGATGGAATTTTCAAAGAATCTAGTTCAAGAGTGGAAGACTCCTGAATAAGAATATTATTATAATATTAATGTAGTTGAAATTGCAGATTCATAATGGGTAATATTTTAGTTGTTTGGTCATTCCATCACTTCAAGCTCTTTGTCACCCAACGGATAATAAATCACCAGGATTGTTTACTGCCTTTTTTTTTTTTTGAAGCTTGGGGTGTTCTTCAATGACCTTGCTTTCACATTATACTCTCAAATATTTAAACATAGCTTCATTATTAGTTCTTTTAATCAGTAGTCTGGTTTTATTTTATCTAGTTAATGATTCTTCTTGCCAATTAAGATATTCCCAACAATCTTCTCCAGCATCACAATTCAAAAGCACAGATTTCCCATGTTTTGCATTTATGACAGCCATCTTATGATTGGGAAGACTTGCCTGATAACATGTACCATGGATGGCAGTAAAGTGTCCCTATAAATATATATCTAGATTTGCCATATATATCTAGATTTGCCATAATCTTTTTTCTTATGGTTACGAAACCATCTCTGTGCAGTTTTGACCCTAGAAATATAATGTGTATTACTACTTCTCTGCCTATTGGCAGTGGGTTGACACTAGAAGTTGACACAATTTTACAGTGTTGGGTTTGTTTGTTTGTTTATTTGAAGAAAAAACACACCAAGCATCAGACTGGCTTTTCTACTCCCATCTTTCATCTTCAACATGTGATTTAGTCTTCCTCACTTCTAACCATTAATGTAATATCACGAGCATATCTGGGGTTACTTATATTTATTCCAATAATTTTAATTCCAACTTCTGTTCTATTCTGAGAGCAATTCAATGATTTATGGAAGTAAATCCTCTGAACTTAAACGGTTTGATGTGTCTTGTAACAGGAACACCACAAATTAAATCCCTGTTCGTAAGCTCTTCTTCTGGAAATTGCAAGACCATCTTTGGAATTGCATGGTCCAGAGCAAGAGAGGAACAAAATGTTTTTGAGCTATCTGAAGCATTCAAGAATGTTTTTGACAACATGTCAAAATCACTCACATGAGCAGTTGCAACTGGAGCATTGGCAACAACTGACGTTCCCCTTTTCTTGCGTATGTGAAGATATTGTTATCTTCTTCCAAGACTGACTTTCGATCATTTGTGCATGGCACGTCAACAAGTACCTAAATGGAACCAAACAAATATTCCCTCTAGTAAATTTCTACACAATTTCTTTACATTAAAGACAAGTTTAGGTTAGACCAGGGGTTCTCAACCTTGGCAACTTTAAGACTTGTGGACTTCAACTCCCAGAATTCCTCAGCCAGCTTTGCTGGCTGAGGAATTCTGGGAGTTGAAGTCCACAAGTCTTAAAGTTGCCAAGGTTGAGAACCCCTGGGTTAGACACTTAATCTATTTCCATGTACAGTGAAAAGCCAAGGAAAGTTTTGAAGCTGCTTTTCCACCTCAGTACAAACTAGAAATTTGTTATTTTTCTTTGTTTTAGAAATTAAAAAAAACAGGTTGTCGGGTTGTTTTGAAAAAAGTATGACAGGAATACTGACCATCTCTTGCAATTCTAGTTATAGTAATAACTACTCTTCAATCCAATGTATGTAAGCAAATGCTCGCAAGTCATTATGGTGCTAGGACTGCTGTGCTAGACCAGGACTGGGAAACCAAGATTCACATTTCTGGTCTGCTGTGGAGTTTTCTGAATAAACATGGAACCACCACCCCTGGTCCGTGGACTGGTACTGGTCCATGGCCCACCGGGAACTGGGCCATGCAAGCAGTGGACAGATTTGTGAAACTCCATTTGCCAAGCAGCAGGCACACACCCCAAATCATCCCCTTCCCCCCCCCGCTACTACAGCAGCCAATCTGCAAAGCCAGAAAGGTTGGGGACCCCTGCTCTAGATCAGAGGTCCCCAACCTTTTGGGCACCAGGGACCAGTTCCGTGGAGAGAGGTTTTTCAACGGACTGGAGGGTGCATGGTTTTGTGTGCTGCCTGCATCCCATGGATGGGGCTTTGCTTATTTCATGTGGCCCGGTTGCTGGCATGTCGCGGTCCGGAACTGGTCCATGGACTGGTGGTTGGGGACCCCTGCTCTAGATTACTAGATCAAGCTAGCAAGTTCTAGTCTGACAAAGCACTGCTTGAGCTAACTCAGTGTTATGCCCTGTAGGGTTTTAAAGATAATATACAGCATTTGAATTCAGTACAGAAGCTGATTGGTAACCGATACAGTAAACTTAAAATAGGTATTACTTGGATTGGAGGGATTGGCTTCTGCTGCTGCATTTGAAGGTATTACAGTAGTTTCATTGGGAACTAAATCAAGGCATGAGTTACTGATTGCAGGGTACAAATAATCAAGGATAGATGATCAAGGCTTTTATTACAAAATTCTTAAATGGATATTAACTGTTAATTTTAAGATTAAAAACTCCAAAAACTTGCTGTATCAGTCTTGGCTATAAACTTACTACCACTCAAGGGAGAATTCTAGAAATGATCTAGTAAAGGAGCAAGGGCTATTCTATACAAGAAATGAAAAAAAAATCTAAATGATATCCTGGTTTATTAAGAAATAAAGGTGTTTCAATTTCCAGTAGCAAGAGTTAGAATGATACTTACCTTATCATAAGTGCCTGTTTTTGTCTGGGACCAATTTCTTCCATCCAATGAGGTAACCCGCACTACATTTTGGACCTCTTTGGGGAGATAGCTGCGGAGGACGTTACGTAGCCGGACAGTGCGAGAACCAGAGAGATCATTGGCTGTCAGCTCACCTATTTCAAGAAGAACAGACGCTTAAACCAAGGACAGCATATCTCAGATTCTTTCAATAACAGATATAAATTTACATAGAAATGATGACTATCTTGCTATGTAATGTGTGCAATCTCTCTCAAGTATCTATAGATCATTCTCCTTCACCCTTTTCCCACTTACTCACAAGTACATATAGCTATCTTGCCTATCAAACCAATGTCATCTATTCAGATGAAGTAATAGAGAAGGAAACTGAAGAACTGTCCGTTGACTTGTCACCAGACATACCCTCATAAAAAATAATCTATCTGAACATTATGTCCCTTTGGTTGAGATGACTGCCATCCTCTGGCTGAGGATGCAAATGTGAACGCCTTAGTGGAATCTAGATTGCCTCTGGATCTTGAGTAAATTCACACATCAGACTACATCCATTTACGATTTAAGTTACCATGACTGTAGCCGTGATTCAATGTATGAATCTTTGAGTCAAGAATTACTTATGTGAGATGCACATATATTCAAGAAATAAAGAAATCAATAAATGTACCACAAAGAAGAACATTTTTGCATGACCAGAAGCCATAGCAAGCAGGGGAACTGGTGGTTAAGTTGGTGAGTATCTTAGTTTTTTATGTCTTATTTTTTTATTATTTTAAGGAATTATTTTTATTTTATTAAATTTTTTTTAGGGTTCCAACTGCTTGCGCCTTGGAAAATTGCAGTAAAAGAAAAAGATACTTTTTACTGAGACAAAACAACTTACCTATTACATTTTTCTACACTGTATGATAGAAGTGTTTGCAGTGAGTTTTTCTGTACCAGCTGAAAATAGTATGGATGAAATTTGGGAGTTTTCCCATGCAAAACACATTTTCTACACCTGAGCTATGTGGCCCTTCTCCAAAGAGAAAGCATATGAGCATCTTCTCCTCCAAAATCTTTCACTGGAATGACAGCCTACAAGTGGCAAAAAAAAACACATAAGGCTGTAGCACTCCATGTATAAAAGTGAAAGTCAATTTTGTGCATTGTTATGGGGGAGGCTATCACTTTTCAATCAATATGCACGTAACATGTTGTAATATTCCCAACTCTATATTCCAAATGAGAAGTATATTTTCACAAGAATATAAGCCACACTGCCTGGGGAATTCTGGGAGCTGAAATCCACATTATCTTAAAATTGCCAAATTTGAAAGATGAGAATTTATTCTATGTAAAACTCCAAAAGAACAGTTTCAGCAACTCTTCTGCCTATACTACAAACGAAATATCTAAACTTGGGAAAGCAACATTAGTAAATCGTGTTACTTACAACAACACCCAGTCTGTAAAAGTGCCAGCATCTTCCCACCTGGGGCTGCACAAAGATCAAGGACCATGCTTCCAGGCTGTACATTGAGAGCCAAAACAGGTAAAATCGAGGCAGCATCCAGGAGATAGTAACCAAGAATTCCTATGATGTCTGGTCTACAAGTCAAAGAAATATATTAGATGAAACATACAAGCATTGCAAATGGATGCACACACACACACACACGAAACTGTATCTTGAAAAAGAGTTTTCTGCCACCTTTTTGTGTTTCATATTTAACTTTTTTTGTTTTTCATGTTTAACTTTTTTCTGCTTGATTTTATACAAAAACAAGTATAAGAATACTAGGCCATCCAAATATTAATGGCTCAGCTTCCATCATATCTAATTGTCTATTCTGGTTGGGGCAGAGAATTATTTATACCGCAAGTGTCTTGCCTTAGTTTTAGAGACTAAATATGCATCTCAACTGTAATATAATACTTTGTAAGATTTAGTGTATTCGAAGTTTTGATTGTATGGACTACAATTATAATATGTGTTGTATTTTGAACCTTTTATCAACTGCCTTGGTCAGGTTTAGGAAAACTACTCATACATGCTAAAATAAATATATGATCTATAATAGTGCATTTTTGATGTTGCAGCCAGGGGAAAATACATTTAAAAAGCACAAGACCTTTTTGTTCTTTTGTCTTCTATTTTACTAAATTAAAAAAACTCTCTGAAGCAAACAGCAAGCTTAAGAAGAACAGAAAATGGCTATTTGAGGAAAATTTTATAAGCATTCTAAAAATCCAACAAATTCATACCTGGCTTGACGAAAACGACTGGTGTCTCCTTTGGGGAAAGTATAACATTTGATGTTAGGACTGACAGAAGGAAAATTTTGTGCTTGAGTCTTTGAAAGTTCTGTCTGGATTTGGGGAGATGAAGTTGGCACACTGTCATCTTCTTCAATGGAGGAATCTAATTCCTTAATTACTTCCTGAGATTCTTGGATGAAATCTACTGCATTGAGGTTTTCCAGACTCTGAATAACCTGCTCTACATCAGAGAAATTGTTGACTAGGGCCCCATATTTTTGCATTGACAGGAGACTGATGCGAATTGAAGGCCAGAGGCTGCCAAACTGGTCTCCATAGTTCATGTCGAAGACCTGGAGAGCCACTCTGGTATTATTTGCCCGAGGAGCAGTGGCTGCCTATATAAGAATAAAAATAAATCATCCAATGGGGAACATTTTATAGTTGTCACTGTAATGAAGAAGCAATATTTCCAAATTGGGATTGCCTGCTGAGTTCTCCCACATAGAATAGACATATTTCAACATGCAATGCTCCACATGGTTGATAAGTGTGAATGAACACTGTAATCATGAAGCTAGGCCCACACCACTATTTTCTACCTACTTTGAACTAAGAAAAACCCAGATTATCAACTCCACACCTTCCCTCTTTATAGGCAAGAAAATGCTCTAGAAGTTTTCTTCCGCAAGAAAACCTGTACAGGTAATCATTGACTTACAACAGTTTGTTTAGTGAACATTCAAAGTTACAACGGCACTGAAAAAAGTGACTTATAACTGTTTTTCATACTTACGAGCACTGCAACATCTGCATGGTTATGTGATCAAAATTAAGACACTTGGCAACTGACTCATATTTATGACGATTGCAGTGTCCTGGGATCATGTGACCACCTTTTGCCACCTTCTGACAAGCAAAGTCAATGGGAAAACTAGATTCACTTAACAACTGTATTACTAACTGAACACCTACAGTGATTCACTTAAGAACTGTGCCAAGAAAGGTCATAAAATGGGGCAAACTTCACTTAACAAATGTTTCGCTTAGCAACATAAATTTTGGGCTCAATTGTAATTGTAAGTTGAGAATTATCTGTATTCAAGAGTCAAATTCAGTCAGCTGAGTTAAACTATATGTTAAATGAATATGCTTTAATTGCAACAATTGTTGAAATTATTTATCACATTATATTCCACATATCTAAATCAAAACGGGGAAATCCTCTTACTCCAAGATACACGTCTCCTTTAATAAAGAACATCAATAAAAAAGCCAAACTTAGATTACTGATAAAAGACTATAATCTGGCTTTAAACACTACACATTTCAGTCTATTTAAATAAAATGATATAGACTATTTTTGTAACACTTGATAACTCAATAATAAAATTCCTTGGGACTTACTTCCAAAAAAACCATACATCCGACTGGGCTTCAGGAGACACATTTGTTTAGACAGCATAACCAGCACAATCCAATACAAAGCTACTCAATCATCATTCTGTATTTCAATGTGTTTTTAAGACTATTCCTTCCATTTGAAAAACGGGAGTTTTCCTTTAAATCACCATGAGGGCATGGTCCAATAACTTAAGAAAGAGAAAGTTTGAGGCTATAGCCTATAGTGGTTTTTCTACCTTGGCCACTTTTAAGATGTGAGGACTTCAACTCCCACCATTCCCCAGCTTGCCATGCAGGAGAATGCTGTGAATTGAAACCCACAGATCTTAAAAGTGGTCAACTTTGAGAAACACTTGTCTAATACGATCAGGGAAGGGTTAATTCTAATAAAGAGAGGAAAGGAAGGATGGGAAGCGTACAAGAGAAAACCGGGGAGGGACGAGCAATTAGGTCGAGATGGTTCGGTGGGGTTACGAAGGGCTTGCGATGGGGCTGCGCTCTAGCTAAGGGGCTGGCATGTTGATCAGGCGGGGGCGATAACGAACACGCGTGCACGAGTGGCGCCCCGCTTCCCTCCTCCTCACCCACCCATTTCTTCTTGTAATGACGATGCCGACAAGGCGCCGAGCCAAACAATGAAGGCGAGGCTTTCCGCAGATACTGCAGGAGGAACCGCTTCCCCTTTGCCTGGTGTGCAACCGCCATGCTCGACTGCGGGAACCAAGGGCCGGTGGATGGGCGGTCCGCCAGCAACTCCTCCGCCTCCTCAGAGCCACAGTTTTAAGCTCCCCCGGCTGATGTCGACGCGCAAAATCGTTCCGTCGCACGCAGGAACAACGTAACCGGAAGTCGAGCAGCTGCATTTGGAATTTCAAGCGTTTCGAGTGTGTTTATGTTATCGGCAGTGTCTCAGTGGGGTAGCCCAGGAAATTACACACCCGCTTTGTACGTAGCTTAGTTTGGGGCAAGCAGTTACGTTTTATTCGGGTCGGTGAATGGCTGCTTAGAGCAGGGGTTCTCAACCGTGGCAAATTTAAGACTTGTGGACTTCAACTCCCAGAATTCCTCAGCCAGCAAAGCTGGCTGAGGAATTCTGGGAGTTGAAGTCCACAAGTCTTAAAAGTTGCCAAGATTGAGAACCCCTGGCTTAGAGCATCTGGGCAAGGTAAAAGGCAAAACGCGCTTTTCCAGAACCCCTTTCCCAAATGTAAGACTCTTAGCAATTGTATATTAAAAAGTTATTCAGTGGACAAATTAGTTTCAACAAGAAATGGAATATCGGCCATAAAACCATCTGTATTTAATTGACTATTACCATACTGACTAAGATTTCAGTGAACCGATTTAACGTATTTTCTGCCTCTTTCATCCATCTCTACTTCTGACCATTTACTGCTTTTGCAACCTGTTGCAATTTCTGCTCATCGACAAAGGAGGTGTCGTGGCAGAAACCAATGAAATAACAGGAGATAGATCGATATATTTTTTTTAACTTTTCCTAACGTTGTTTCCGGCAAGTGCTGGGTCCACTTCCCCCATCTCGTCTCCGGATTTTGAACAGGAATTGACCAGCCTGCTTGTCTCCGGAACCTGGCATCAAGGAGATTATACAGTTGGGCAAAAAAGTATTGAGGCAGCCACCAATTGTGCACATTCTCCCACTTAAAAAGATGAGAGAGGCCTGTAATTGTCATCATAGGTAGACCTCACCCATGAGAGACAAAATGAGAAAACAAATCCAGACAATCACATTGTCTGACTTGGGAAAGAATTTATTTGCAAATTTGCAAAATAAATATGTGGTCAATATCAAAAGTTCATCTCAATACTTTGTTGGCAATGACAGAGGTCAAATGTTTTCTGTAAGTCTTCACAATGTTGGCACTCACTGTTGCTGGTATGTTGGCCCATTCCTCCATGCAGATCTCTAGAGCAGTGATGTTTTGGGGCTGTCGCTGGGCAACACGGACTTTCAACTCCCTCCAAAGGTTTTCTATGGGGTTGAGATCTGGAGACTGGCTAGGCCACTCCAGTACCTTGAAATGCTTCTTACGAAGCCATTCCTTCGTTGCCCGGGCGGTGTGTTTGGGATCATTGTCATGCTGAAAGACCCAGCCACGTTTCATCTTCAATGCCCTTGCTGATGGAAGGTGGTTTGCGCTCAAAATCTCACGATACATGGCCCCATTCATTCTTTCCTGTACATGGATCAGTCGTCCTGGTCCCTTTGCAGAGAAACAGCCCCAAAGCATGATGTTGCCACCCCCATGCTTCACAGTAGGTATGGTGTTCTTTGGCTGCAACTCAGCATTCTCTCTCCTCCAAACATGACGAGTTGTGTTTCTACCAAACAGTTCTACTTTGGTTTCATCTGACCATATGGCATTCTCCCAATCCTCTTCTGGATCATCCAAATGCTCTCTAGCAAACTTCAGACGGGCCTCGACATGTACTGGCTTAAACATGGGGACACGTCTGGCACTGCAGGATCTGAGTCCCTGGCGGTGTAGTGTGTTACTGATGGTTGCCTTTGTTATGTTGGTCTCAGCTCTCTGCAGGTCATTCACTAGGTCCCCCCGTGTGGTTCTGGGATTTTTGCTCACCGTTCTTGTGATCATGTTGACACCACGGGATGAGATCTTGTGTGGAGCCCCAGATCGAGGGAGATTATCAGTGGTCTTGTATGTCTTCCATTTTCTAATTATTGCTCCCACAGTTGATTTCTTCACACCAAGCTGCTTGCCTATTGCAGATTCAGTCTTTCCAGCCTGGTGCAGGTCTACAATTTTGTTTCTGGTGTCCTTAGACAGCTCTTTGGTCTTCACCATAGTGGAGTTTGGAGTGTGACTGTTTGCGGTTGTGGACAGGTGTCTTTTATACTGATAACAAGTTCAAACAGGTGCCATTAATACAGGTAATGAGTGGAGGACAGAGGAGCCTCTTAAAGAAGTTACAGGTCTGTGAGACCCAGAAATCTTGCTTGTTTGTAGGTGACCACATACTTATTTTCCACCATAATTGGCAAATAAATTCTTTCCAGATCAGACAATGTGATTGTCTGGATTTTTCTCATTTTGTCTCTCATAGTTGAGGTCTACCTATGATGACAATTACAGGCCTATCTCATCTTTTTAAGCGGGAGAACTTGCACAATTGGTGGCTGACTCAATACTTTTTTGCCCCACTGTATATGCAACTGGATTTTTCCCCCCTTATTAGGATTTCCTCCTATTTAAGCCCATCTGTGGAGATTGTATATTGCTTTATTTGGCAACATGCTTCCCCCACCCCAACAAACAGAGAAGTAGCAGATACTAAGAGGTTGTTCTATTTAGTAAATGCTTCCCTGCCTCTTTAGTCTTTGGGATAGATAGACTTTCAAAGACCAAAATGTTGTAAAAGCTTTCCCTTCTCTGTTAATTGTAAGGCATCTTGTCCTCATCATGGTTATTAGTTGCTTTTCTAGTAGCAGTTTCCACTTATTTTCCTTATATTTTCTGGATTTTTAAAATCTTAAAAACTCAGGCAATTTATCTATCCACACATAGACATGCAGTTAAAATTCTGTCACTTAAAATCGGAAAATGCCATAATTTTTCTGAATGCTGTTTTAAAAGAGGACGTGTAGTTATCACAACTGTTTTATTTTTTTACAGTAAATGTTTAATGTGGAAATATACAGAAACTGTTAACACTGCAAATCGTCCACAGAATACAGAAGTACTATGATGCAATAACCAAACAAAAAAAGTATCAATCTTTCATAGAAGCAGGTCACATGACTGCGAAGTTTTCATCAGATATGAAGAAGTTGACATGATTGAATAAAGATTTATTTCAGTTTGGAGAAGAGTTTGTGAGCTACCTGTAAACCAAAAAAATAACAAATGAAAACAAGAATTTAAGCAAAAAAAAATATTGATCTACTTCTTGCACAATTTATTCTTACAGTTTACTTACAGAAGTTTACTTTATTTACAAACTGCTGATCCATAATTTTCTAAAAAGTAAGGGGCAACAAAGTTTGACAATTATAAGTTCATTTGATGCATATAATTATTTTACACAACCTTGTATAAAAGTCATGCTAAAATCAACTCACACAATGATCTCTAGCTTCCAGGAAATCAAAGAGCTCCTCTGTACACTCTTCCAGTGTTTGAGATCTGGAGGATACCCGAGTATTACACTGCTCTAAACGTTCCAGAGCTTTTGCACATTGTTCTATCTTTGCACACTCTTCCCTGACAATTGTTAAAGGATCCTGGAAGAAAAAGTATCACATAATTAATGCTCTACTAAAGACATTATCAAAAAAGAAAGTCAAACTTACTATTAAAGCTGGCATACTAAAGTTTGTAATTATCCAGACGGTGGATGATCATAAGAAACTTAAAAACTCTGGGTTATAAATTGTAGCCATTTAGGAGAGTAGCACTCTTTCTCATAGTTTGTAACATCTAGGATATTTTGACTTTTTTTTTAAAGATAGAATTTTGCTCCTTTCCCTACCAGAGCTAGCCATGTTTGGCAACTATTTTTCTGCCCTGTACTCAAGATGGTGGTGGTATCTTGTTGAAACCCATATTAGCAGTTTAAAGTCAACCTTAATAGTTCCATTAAAGTAGTGCTTTTTTCCCCCTAAGCAGCCAATAAGCCAGTTTTATCACTGACTGTTTTGTCACTGGAATTGGGAGATGAATCCTAGGTAAAATCAGCTTATAGCTTATTGGGCACTTTAGTTGGTGCTGGCCCATCCCCTGGGACTATTTTTGAGGGCCATTCTATTCTGGTGCAATGGGAGAGTATGGGTCTTTTGAAACAAGCTCTCCCCATATATCTCTTAGTCTCTGTGCTGTTCCCTGGTAGAGCGAGACAAGCAGTTAGGGTGGAGGCTACATGGTAAAGCAGAACAGAGCAGGCCAGTTTCATGGCATCGTCTCCCTACTGCATCTGTCAGCTCTGTTTGGGCTGCTTTTGACCACAGGTTTAGTGTACTTCTGTTCTATGTACTGTCAGCTATGCTATCACAGCCACCTCTCCTAACCCTGACAGCTAATCTCAGGTTAAAAGATAGGTAAATAAGACAAATTCTGACAAATGGCTAAACCCACAAATCTAGCCAGTTAAAAATATTGCCTATCATAGCTATGTTGTGACAGGTGGATGATATCCTGCTGACATCGTTGTTGAGGTGGCTTCAGCATACACTTTTCTGCAGAGAAAATGAAGACACTACTCTTCAGCTACAAACCAGAGCAAAGGCAACTGATATTGGCAATAGGGAACAGAATAATCTGTATTAGGTCAGTGTTCTGCTAGTTTTCAAACAGAAGAACAGTTTAATTGAGCCAGGAGAAAGGTTTTAAGCCTTGGGAGCAAAATCCATAGTTTGTCCGTCTTTGCTCTTACTATAGAAATCCTAACTGTCAAAAGAAATCATATTAAAACAAGATTGGGATGTTCTAAATATGATAATTCAGAATATTTTATTAAATAAAAATCAGGTAAATATGGAATACTAAGATATTCACTACATAAACACTAAATAGACATGGCATTTATCAGAATTGATCTGTCCAGATTCTATCGTATTATCTTTTTGTTCCTGAATTATTGGTTTTAGTAAAAAGAACATATGCTATTAAGCAAACCAGTATATCGGATAGAAACAGTTTCATTAAAGCAACATAGAAAAACTGCCACAAGATTCTGCTAATATTCAAAATCAGACATTTCATTGCAGTATCACAAATTGTTATGCACTTGTTGTGATCAAGAAAAATCATTTGTTGAAATTTAATCAAGTTGTGAACCCAAATAATAATTCCCATCACTATATACATTTCTACCATTTGTTAATTTTCATCCAGATAGAATAAGTAACAACATTCTTTTAAAAAATTGTTGACTGAAATGTTATGAATTACTTCTCTTGCTCAATTATCCATAAAGTTACATACCACAAGTTCTTCTTCCTCCTCTTCCTCCTGCACAGGGAAAAAAGAATCATAATAGATTCATCAATGTTCTCATATCTATATGATATGAAGTCCATTAAATTACAAAAAATCAAAGAGCAATTTTAGTTACAGGTAATATTTCAACATGCAACGCCCCACATGGTTAATAAATGTGAATGAATACTGTAATCATGAAGCTAGGCCCACACCACTATTTTCTACTTACTTTGAACTAAGAAAAACCCAGATTATCCTTCTTTATAGGTAAGAAGATACTCTAGATGTTTTCTCCCGCAAGAAAACCTGTACAGGTAATCATTGACTTACAACAGTTTGTTTAGTGAACATTCAAAGTTACAACAGCACTGAAAAAAGTGACTTATGACCAATTTTCACACATATGACCACTGCAACATCCCCATGGTTATGTGATCAAAATTAAGACACTGGAAATTATGTTACAAATAGAACTCCAAAACCTTAAGCATTGCTGAAAAGACTTCTTTGTCCCTATATCAAAAATATATAACAAAAACAGATATCAACAATTCACTGCTAAAAAAAGTTTAAGAATTCTCCATCCAATGTTTTATAATTCTTTACACCAGTCCCCATGTCTGAAAAATCCACATGGAATTATTAATATTTAAAGAAAAAAAATTAATTTTTTTAAAAAGTCAATCAGTATTGGACTGGAATAGTAAGAACACTATACTAGCCATGGAATATTATTGCATTTCAGTTCACTATAAATAAATATAACATTAGAACTCTTTGCAAAAAGAGGTATAATCATAAAAGTTATTTATACTAGTGTCATATGTAGTGAAGGTTTTTTTATTATTTTTATAAGATGACAAAAGAAAAATAAGTCAATGAACATATAAAGGCTTTATTCATTGATTATAAAGGAGATGTTATAAGCAAAACAAAAGCCCTGGATTATTCAAACAATATGCAGAGATGCATTATTCAAAGTATTTATATAATGGCCAATATTTTACACCTTAAAAGAATAAGGAAACGCAGCTTTCTCAACTCTACAGCCCACCATATGTAACTACAGGGGACTATTTTTCAACCAACACAAGCAAAATATTTTGATGGGAGTTGTAGTCTTCCAGGTCTGCAAGGCAACCAGATGGCGAAATTTGCAGCAATTAATAATTCTGTCGCTAACCACGGTCAGTTTTTCGACATTCACACAAAGGGTATTATAGAGTATATAACTTGGTTAGTGATTATTATTTTCCCGCGGATCTGGCACTCTGGCTATATTATAGATAGTACAAGTGCATTCATGCACGTCTAAACTAAGGTCCGTTATGTTCAAGTGTAACTTGCTAACAGGTAAATGGATTCACGGCTCTAGTGTTTAACTATTGAGTGACCTTTCGATAAAATTAAAAGCCCAGATCAAGAAAACCAGCAGGCCCAAAAATGAAAATGCGGAGACGGAGGAGCTAAGAACGTGCAATGTTAAGATTTGAGAATAACCACATTTCCCTTGTCTCACTGTAGTGCGGCTCACCTCAGGGTCGTCCCGGCGGCCCTCAATTGCCTTTTCGTCCTCCCTACCCATTTCAGCAAGTCTTCCTCAACCCCGATTTAGCTACCGCAGAAGGACGCGCGAGGGTCATCCGCATGTCAACGGAAGTCCCGCCTATCCACAGCAGCCTTCCGATGGGTGGTTTCATCCAGCCGACCTTCTTAAGATGGCTCCTCTGTTTCTCCCACCATTGCGCTCCCGTAGCAGCGTGTGAGCCCCGAGCACTAGTTCCACCAAGTGGCACTGGAGGGCGCTCGACCTACTCAGCATGGCAGCATCATACACGTCCGCATAACAATAAGTGACCTCCCAAGATGGCGTCATTCAAAGGCTGTGTGGTTTCTGTATTTGTTTTTTAAACATAGTAGACCTGCCGCCCGAAGAATATGGAGATCAAATCTGGGGAAGAAGTCGGCAGTGAGAATCCCGACCGCCTGTTTGAGCTAAGCGGGGCGGTAGTCAGCTCCATCATGGGACAAGTTGAAAAAGAAGTTTGGGGTAAGATGGAGGAAGGGCTCAGCCGTATTTTTCTCCTTGTTGTGACCCACAGCCAAACAGATTTCCGCTATATATTTTGACATGGAAAAATCTCTTGCCCAGCTGAAGGGACCGGTAAAGGTGTTGAGATGCCTTTAAAACGTTTCTTTAGCATGCACAATAATAGGCAATATACAGAGATGCTCCAACCACAATCGGGAAGGAAAATCCTGTAGAAATTCATGTTTTAGAGATCTTTGTAAGTCTGCTATCCTTCAGATATAATACCTATAAGGGAATAAATCCTGCTGGATAAGATGGAAAAGGATTCTAGAGTAAAGTAGCCGTATAAATGTCAGTTGTTATTACTTGTACGTTCTCCCATAGGGTGGAAATCCATATCCATTTACAGAATTAGATAGAATTTGGTTAGACTGGAAGGCTAAAGTCATATTTAGACAGGGATTATAATATAGTGAAATACTTTCAGGTTCAGACCTCCTAGCATCATGAGATAAAATGCATTGGATAAATCCCTTAAACCCTTTTTCTTGTTAAAAACAATATAAGAAGGAATAGAAACAATTGAAGGCTTATATAAAAGAGATATACTGTCGTCTAAAAAATACAGGGTAATAGAGAATAATGGAAGTAAAGGAAAAATTATAACTTACTAGTATAATAGCTATATTCTAAGATTTATATTCACAAGGTAGAGGAAAAGGTCCTGAAACTGTTTTTAAAATGAATATGGTTTGGTGGTTGCCTACAGTGTGTGTGTGTGTGTGTGTGTGTGTGTGTGTGTGTGTGTGTGTGTGTGTGTGTGTGTGTGTGTGTGTGTGTGTGAACTGTGTAAACTGTGTGAACTGTGTGAACTGTGTGGAGTATGAGTAAAGAACCTTCTGTCAGTAGTTTCAGTCCTGGACTGTAAGCGTTATCTAAATATGCTTGTATGAATTCATTTAAACCACTTTCTTTGTCACTAAAATATGTTTTTATATTGGTTTTCCCCCACCAAAGAACTTCCAGGTCCTATACTGCAGGGTATCTTGCCTCTATTGAACATCTATTATCTGGAAAGAATTGAAGAGACTGCTGTGAAAAAAGGTCAGTTACAATTATTTCATATGGGGAGGAAGTAACAAGGAAGGCCAGATGGTAACTAATACAGTAAGTGTCTATCCTAGGAAATATAGTTTCCACTTTCATGCATGGCAGAACTATGTTATTGATTTGCAAACATTTATATTTATTTCTTTATTTCCCCAATATATCCAAAGTTGGATAAATATGTTTCTTGTTCTTAGTAAGATTGCAATCTTTTGTACTTCTTATTGAAATCTATTACTGAGTTCAGATTTATATCAGCCAGATGCCAACTAGACCAGGATAAGATGTTCACTTTTTGTAAAAGTTGCAGTAAATGCAAAATAATTTCATCAGAACCTTTGAGCACAAATTATACTTTAGAAAACAGAATGGTATAATGAGTAGTTGCTTTCTTATAATCCTATAATAGTCAAATACTTGGCTGCAGGGACCTCATTGGCTAGTCACTTAAATCTTATACTTATCCTGTCTAAATGTTTACTCTGAGCTCATTTCATATGTTACAAATGTATTTTACCACTATTTACGGTATATATGATTGCTGGAAACAGTTCTAGCTTGCTTTCACCAATCATTGCAGATGCTATTAGGTTTTTCTATGGGGATGAGTAATCTGGAATGTTTGGATATTTCAGAATTCAGTTCTGAGTATCTTTGGCTAGACCAGCGGTTCTCAACCTTTTTCAGGCCGTGACCCCGACCTGCGCCGCACATGCACGGCGCGACCCTAACCTGCACCGCGCATGCGTGGCGCGACGGCCCGCATCGCACGGTGCTGCCCCCTGTGCCGGCCATGGAGAAAAGGGGAAAAAAATTGGCGGACTGCAGTGTTTGGCGACCCCCGTGAAATGGTCGTTCGACCCCAAATGGGGTCACGACCCATAGGTTGAGAACCGCTGGGCTAGACAGTGTGGGTATGCCTTCAAAGTATTATTAACTCCTGGAATTGCCTGGACAAGTTCATGCAGTTTTCATGACAAGATTATCAGAAATGGTTGACACTGCTTTTTTCCTAGGGTGAGGGAAAGCCAGCCAGCTTTGTGCCTAAGGCAGGGCTCGAACTCACAGCCTCATGATTTCTAGGCTAGTGCTGCTTTAAATGAGTTATTAAGCTAAAACATAGGAAAGGCATCACATTGCCTATCCATCTTTTAACTGTGTTTTCTGTGGGATGATAACAATAGGAGCTTAACACATCTGAATGGCAGCCAGTTAGACAAGTATGAGCTAACATGTGATACTACAACATTAAATATCAAAAAATACAATAAAATAAGATCAAAATGTGCAAATTTTCAGCTTAAATTTTGAAGCAATATTTCAACATACTTAGGTGACTTCCTGCTTTGAGGTAGATGCTTTGAACATCTATAGATTTTTTAAAGATATTCATGTGTGTGTGTGTGCATAAATATTTTTACATTACAATTTTAGGCATGTCTGGTCTATTAAGAAGTAAACCTGTGTGAGATCAATGGGATGTACTCTTAGATATGTATATATAGGTGCAATCTTCATTTGTTTCAAAACATATATCAATAGCTGCACAACTATTGTTGTAAAACTAATGAAAGTTATTAATTTAATATTTACCTTAAACATGCTATTTATTTCTGTAGGACTCTCAACTGAACCAATATGGTGCAAGCTATGGTTTGACATCATGAAAACAAGACCTTCTAGATTAGAGGTGAGTTAAAGATATAAACTGTAAAATTGATATAGCAAATGGGATAATGCTCTTACCTTTCTGGCTAACTTCATAGAATCTCTTGTACAGGGATCGTCCATAGCTGTTTTTGTTTAAATTTTGCACTTCAGTCCTTCAATGTTTTTCAAATATTTGCCATGCTTTAACTTCCTCTTCTGTATATTGTCACAGAAATAATAATTTCCAAACATTTGTTTATTGCCCAATGGCTGTCCCAATTAACCAGACAATAGTAGAAAAATAAGAGTATTTTCTTTTGCAATTGTAAAACAATAAACATTCAATCAAGTATGGTGCCTAACTAGCAAACAGGCTAAGGTGCAGGACAAAGTTGCCCAAACTCTTATGCTAAAGAATATGCAAATATAACTGCATCATGGTTTCTATGGTAAAATCAGGCTATCTTCAGAAGTAACATTTTTACTATTGACTTTTAGGTTTCCAGGCTCCCCCTAACTGTCATGAATTCAATTTTTTTAAATCTAGAGATTACCTAATCCCATCTCTAAATTCTCTAACAAGATATACAGCTATCACCCAAACCTTTAGATCAGGGGTCCCCAACCCCTGATCCGTGGACCAGTACCGGGCCATGGTATGCCAGCAACCGGGCCACATAAACAAGCAAAGCCCCACCCGCAAGATGCAGGCAGCACACAAAGTCACACATCCTCCGGTCCCTGGAAAAACCTCTCTCCACGGAACCAGTCCCTGGTGCCCAAAAGACTGGGGACCTCTGCTTTAGATTCACTCCTGAGACCACTCTAGCAGCATATAAATGCTTCTGAGACCACTTCAGCAGCATATAAATTAACCAAATTTCTTCCTCAAAGATATAAACTTTGCAGTGGAATGCAGCTGATCTTTGAAAGTCAAATACTAAGAAAGAAATAGTAAGAAAACAAGATCCTGTCCTAAACTATAATCACCATAATTGCAACAAGGAATCAGTTATGTCTATGGCGGGCAAAACCTTTTTGAACATGAAATTTTAACACTGGTTACAGGTAAAAAAAGGAACAAGAGGAAGTCAGTAGGTCTGAACTAAACTCTAAACAAAAAGAGTACATACTATATACTATCTTTGAAGGCAGTTTTTCCTCCATCTTTTCCAATCCACATTTGGATTTAATAGCCTTTTTCTTACACACCCTTGTAGACGCTTCCTCTGTCAAATATTCTGACAGAGGAGTCACAGTTCCAAATATGATAGCTGGATCTCTGCATCCATTTAAAGGTGACTTTGAAACTTCCTTCCACCAAGTCCTTACGCACAGTGTCTGTTTAACTGTTAACTGCTCTGGTCCCAAAATTCCACAGGGTTTCCTTCAGTTAGTTATCCTCCGGGGCAATGACACCATATCTACTTTATTTATTTGTTACATACATACATACATACATACATACATACATACATACATACATACATACATACATAGTCTATCAGGCCTTCCATCTATTGTTCTTCAGAGTAATGATGCTACTTTATTTATTCATTCATTTATACAATCAATAAGGCTGCCTGTCTCCTAAAGGTGATTCTGAATGGCATGCAAGGATTAAAAACTATCACCATCATTTAATAACAATCACAACTCTCAAGGCTGAAATTCACAACCCAACAGGGCAGAGCCCACCTAACCATATGGCTCGAAAATTAAAGTTAGTCTTCAGTGCTGTAATAAGGGGGAAAGGCCCTCTTTTTCCTTCTCTGAGGTTCTTCAGGCCTAAGGTATCCTGTGCCTCAGGGGGGAAATGAAAACTGAAAAAATTGGTCTCCTTGCTGCCACCCCCTCTTTTTTATAAACCTGTTTCTTTCTTCCACACCAACTCTCTGAGGATTTTAAGGCAAATCCTTGGCCCACCCTAGATCTGGCTAAATACTGAAGGGGAAAGCAAATAAAAGCGTTGGGAATCTATAGCTCAGCCCAGCCTGAGATGGGTGAGAAAAGGCAACTGATCAATTCCGGGATTTAAGCAGAACCAGGAGACCATAAATTCTAGGCCTGCTTCAGGCATGAAAGCCAGCTAGTGGTTCTGGGCCAGACTCTGTCTCTCAGCCCAACCCATCTCACAGGGTTGGTGTTGTTGAGAAAAAATAGGCCAGAGCAGTAAGCATGGCAGATAAATAAATAGAGATAGAGAGAGGAAGAGATAATAAAAATCTAATAATAAATTTTAATCTTGCCTGACTGAAGTCACCCCCTCATCCAAGACTCAGCCAGCTCCCTCACAAAAAGCACCAAATTCTTCCCACCCCAAACTTGACAGAGCCTCCTTCTTTTCCTCTATTGGCTGTCATGGGTCAGGTGACTTGGCTTATAGCTCACTGTTCTCCACTACAAATGCCTTATGAAAAACAAACAGGCTGAAACCATCCTAATTTTCTTGTGCACTCTATGAAGTTACAGTACATGGCTAGGCAAGGTAATCTGAAATAATGTAAATAAAAAGTACTTTATGAACAGATATCAGTCAGTTCCCCCCCCCAAAGTAAGGTTTCATTAACATTTACAAAATTATCTACAGCCTTGAGAACTTAAAATAGTCTGCAGCAATTTTAATCAATTTTTAAAACTAAAGATGAGCAGAACAATATTCAGTTAAATAGTCAGGAATTCTGGGTTTTTCATAGCATTTTTGAAATAACCAAAGAAGAAACTAGACCCACCTCTCCTGGAAGGGCATTTTAAAAGAATGGGATCACCAACCTGGCTAGCCAACTTATCAGAATGTAGTAGTGGACTCATGAGCATAGCATCTACTGCTGATTTAGCCAATTTATGTAATCCTAAGTAAACCTTTAAATTTTTAAATTTAAATTTTAAAAAGTAATCAGTTGTTCAGGTATGAATTCAGAAATATACCTCTGATCCAAGTTTGAAGTACTTTTTCCAGAGTATATCTAAATATAATCTTGCATTTATTTCCATATGATTACAGAATATCAAGTGTTGGAGGAAGAAGTTCCTTGAAACTTTCTTCTCAAATGTGCTGCGCGGGATCTTGGATGTGTCGTCACATCAACGCTTGAGTGATCCTTTTTTTTTGCCCCTGCTATATACTTCAAGGCATATATCTGAGCTTACTATTTACAATATGCTTGAGGGTGTCTCAGAGCTGATGGCTCAACACAATCGGTGTGTCCTTGAAAACTTGGCTATTTCACTTAGAACTCTGACTTTCCGTCACCTCCTTTCTACCAATCTGTCTACTAGACATCAATTGAGTTTATTCCTTCATCGTCTAATTCATCATGGGGCAGTAAACTACCTATCTATGTACTCATGGCCTGATCCTGACCAAGCACTTCTAGCTCTCATTCTGAAAATGAGTGCTGGGATTTGGAATCCTAGTAAGACATTAATGAATGCAGAATTTTGCCATCTGTGTAGAGACAAATTGACTGAACAGAGCCAAAAGCTGGATCAGGAATGTAGGCCTCCTTTGGGTTCAGACCAACTGTTTCCTACAGCAGCATCTGGCCAATTTGGCGATAATGAGTTGAGGAATGTGAAAATCTTGCCCAGTGTGTCTCAAGAATTTTCCCTGGGCTTTGAAGATGCTGGAGAGATATTCAGAACCAGCAATAAAAGCTTTAGTGAACCACCAGACTGCCAATTGGGTAACAGTTCCTACAAAAATCATAGGCCACACAATGCTAGCTCAGAAGATTTTAGTGCTGAAGTAGCATCTGTTAGCTATCCCCCAACAAATCCACCTCAAGGCAGCCTTGCTTTGGGAAAATCTCCGAAGAGGCGCAAAGCTGTAATAACAAAGAAGCACAGCATCCATCAGAAAACTAGCAATATCACTACCGAGATGGAAGACCTGTATGATTTTGTCTTCACAATTGCAAAGGAAGAGGAGGAGATGGCATTCTATCACAAAATAAGGAATGTTGACAAGGAAGAACATTTTGATAATGAATCCTTTTTCCCAGCAGAAGCTTCTAGTGTGACTGATAAGGTTTCCTTAGGGGGAACCCGAACTATTGGGATCACTTCAATGAAGACAATTAGCCATTTTCGAAGCGTATCCACATTGGAAATATTCTCTGTCCCACTGACCAAGAATACATGCCAGATGCTTGGTAACCTGTTGAGCTCTTGGGTAGCTTTAGAAAAACTTATTCTTACTTTGAATGGTAAGTGATAAACCAAATGTTTGCCTGCAAATATTAGTCCTTTGTGTAGAATCTTTGTAGTCAGAAGTGGATAAGCACCAGCTGCTGGGACTCATTAGAAGTCTGTTGCTATCCATTCTATTCAGCCAGAATGATGTAATTTTTAACATTTGACATCTGGATGGCCACAGCTTCTTTGCATGTGCTTTGCAGTATTCAGATATATTATGGAAAACAATTGCTTTTAGAAAAGGATGCACAGCATGAGAAAGTAGGAATACTCCTACTGAACAGGGCAAGAGTTTCTTAATCCAGTATTTTGTTTTTCATAAAAGCAAAATCAATGCCCCTGAGATACAGGTTGGTGAAGATACAGGTAGTCCTCAACCTACAACCACAATTGAGCCCCAAAATGCTGTTGCTAAGTGAGACAGTTATTAAGTGAGCTTGCCCCCATTTTATGACCTTTCTTGCTCCAATTGTTAAGTGAATCACTGTGTTTGCTAAGTTAATAATACAGTTGTTAAGTGAATCTGGTTTCCCCATTGATTTTGCTCGTCAGAAGGTCACAAAGGTGCTCACATGACCTTGAGACACTGCGGTCATCATAAATAGGAATCATTTACCAAGCATCCAAATTTTGATCATATGACCATGGGATGCTGCAATGGTCATAAATATCAAAAACAATCAAGCCACTTTTTTCAATGCCATTGTAACTTCAGTCATTAAATGAATGGCTATAAGTCAAGGACTACCTGTATATCCTGCCCTGTCATTGTTCTCCAGCAATTGATATTTGGAATGTATACTACCACCAACCAAGAGGTAATATTCTGTTAGTACAGAAAGTTCCAGTAGGCCTCTTTCAAGTTACCAGCTTAAGAGACATTGCTAATTTGTACTTGAGATTTGAACTGATAAAAAAACAGCAGTTAGATAATTTTAGGTAATTTGGGCAGACTATTCAGCTTTTGTTCTGACCGTATACGTAAAAATGTTTATTTATTTTAAATAATAAAGCCCAAATTCAGTGTCCAAATACTCTTGCCAGATTCAGAGATTGCCTTGTATATTGAAGGCAAACCTAAAATGCCTACATAAACATTGTGCATAAACAAAAATCTCTTAATGCAAACTTCAGGGGGAAAAAAGTTTTCCGTCTGCAATCTTATATATCCATACCATTTTAGAATATTTTATCCAATACTCCTTTGTTAATCCATACCTAAATATCAGTTAAATTAATTTTGAATTGTAGAAATCCCATAAAAGCCACATGTATTATGACTTGGGAAATTCGGTTCGATGTAGTAGTTAAGGAACAGACACTAGAAACTATGACAGGGGTAGGCAACCTTGCTTCTTTTATGACTCGTGGACTTCAACTCCCAGAATTCCTGAGCCAGCATGGCTGGCTCAGGAATTCTGGGAGTTGAAGTCCATGAGTCATAAAAGAGCCAAGGTTGCCTACCCCTGAACTAGGAGATCAGGAGTTCTAGTCCTATCTAAGGTACAAAATCAGCTGGTGGCTTTGGGTGAGTCATTTCTCAAGCAGGCAATGGCAAACCACTTCTGAAAATGTTGTCAAGAAACTGCAGGGTCTTATCCAGACTGCCACTAAGAGTCAAAATTGACTTAGCGGCACCAAAAAAAAAATGACTTGGAGAAATTAAAGCAAATTTGACAGATTTTAACACTAGGCAGTGTTGTATTGATTGATAAAACCTGCAACCTTATATATACAAATCCAACTAGAACCTGATTACTGGAAAACCACCAATACTGTTTCTGAGCTCTTAAGATATAATATATTCTGGAAGACTAGAGCAAGTTTATCAGCCTGTTCTGCAAATATTGTACACTTATTTGAAACCAAGTAGTAATTTTTGCATATTTTCAATTTCTCTTTTTTCCTTTTAAAATTGTTCTTCAGGCTTAGGCCTTGGTATCTTCAGCATCCTTTCTGGACTCCGAATTCTTTCTCAGTGCAATGATTACTGCCTCCGTGTAGTACGCATCAGTGATATGTTTGCTCATGTTCCATGTATGAATCTTGTCCATTCTCTTTTGAGTGCTGTACCATTGCTTCGGATGCTTTTGGTCAGCTTTGATCTCAAAACTGCAGCCGAGTGGAATAGACTGGAAGAAGACATGGGCTCATCATCCTTAGTAGAAAAAATTCCAGGTACAACATAGACCTTTAGCTTCATCTAACCCACAGTAAGTTGTTTTACATGTGAGAACAATTAAGTCATATTTATGAGCTGCTACATTTTAAAGAATGCCTCGATTCTTGTTGGCCATCTTGCTAAAAGTCTTTTCTCGATAAAATGGGTGGGGCCAAAGCTCATCAGTAGAGCATATGCTTGGGTGCAGAAGATTTAAAATTCAGCCTCGAACTGAATATATACGTATTTGTATATGTTTGTATGTGTATATATTCACCAGGGTTGCTCCGAGTTCAGAAATGGTTGCAGAACGAAACAAAAATGAAAGCAATTTGATCATAAGTTAGCAACTATTTAATTCATTTTGACATGTAAGATTATTATGGAACAAAAATATTTTTATTGTTTTGGTGAGAGATTGAAGTTTTTCACTTTTCCAGAAACGCTCTGAAATTTCTTGTTATAGATAATGGCTGTATTTTTTGGGGGGGGAATTATAAATTCAATGTATATAGAAAGTTGGAGTGAGCCACCCTTGACCCTTACACTATTCAGGCCATATGATATTTGATACTTACCATAAGACTGGAAGTGAGCTGTTATGACTGCTTCTTTTTCTGACACAGATTCCTTAACTGATTTCTTTTTGATCAATTAAACTATGATTTGCTATGAATTGACATGTTGTAGACGGAGAAATTCCTCCAAATCGGTGTCACAAACTAGGTTGATCTCAGTTTGCAATTTTTGTTCAAACCATATTTGCCAACTTCAGCCTGTGAGTAGTTCTCTTTTGCTATATTCACCTTTTTACCTAGAGACTTACCTGGAGCAGCTTGAGATCAGATTTCCCAGAGAACCTCTTCAAACAAGTCTCCTGGCACCTGTACTGAAAGCTTCAAGGTCTCTCAAGAGTTTTTCTCTAGACAGTGTTGCAATTTCTTATCCTCAAGAGGTTGGGCTACTCCTGCAAGCCCTCAAAGGTATGGTGGAAGTTACTTGCTTGCAGTAAGCTAAAAAGCAACACTTTAACAGGAATACTAACATCTTAAACACTTTGTCAGCAGTATAAACCCATGGCCAGAATTAAGCTGTAAAAGATACTTGACAAAATGTTTGAAATCATCTGCTTGTTTCACATTACCAAAGAGGAAAGTTTTAATCAGTGAAAAGTTTCAAAACATGTGATAAGTTCTTATTTATTTTGGCAGAATATAACCCAAACCTGAAGAAACTAAATTTTCATGATGTCAACCTTTCTGAACATTCAAAAGAAGTCCTCCTTATTCTACAGAGTCCAATTCTTCAAGGTATAATTATGTTGTATTTCCTATTCTAAGCCTATAGCCACTGTTGCATGTAATCACAAATAATGGTTTTGTAGAGATTTATCAGTTTTGTATGGGGCAGCCTAACTAATAAATTTGGCTAAGGTATTGAATTCGTGCATTTTAGAGATTCCCCCCCCCTCCAACT
Source organism: Bothrops alternatus (assembly GCA_034064705.1). Taxonomy (NCBI): domain Eukaryota; kingdom Metazoa; phylum Chordata; class Lepidosauria; order Squamata; family Viperidae; genus Bothrops; species Bothrops alternatus. The sequence continues at coordinate 840,028 of JARGCV010000589.1, forward strand.
ATATGGGTGGAATAAAAAATGAACAGGAATTAATGAAGGCCTAATATCGTGGTCACCACTATGTAAAAAAGATGTTGAGACTCTAGAAAGAGTACAGAGAAGAGAAACAAAGATGATTAGGAGACTGGAAGGTAAAACATATAAGAAACGGTTGCTGGAATTGGGTATGTCTAGTTTAATGAAGGACGAGGGGTGACATGATAGCAGTATTCCAATATCTCAGGGACTGCCACAAAGAAGAGGGAGTCAAGCTATTCTCCAAAATGCCTAAAGGCAGGACAAGAAGCAAGGGATGGAAACTAATCAAGAAGAGAAGCAACCTAAAACTAAGAAGAAATTTCCTGACAGTTAAAACAATTAACCAGTAGAACAACTTACCTCCAAAAGTTGTGAATACTTCAATACTAGAAGTTTTTAAGAAGAGATTGGGCAACCATTTGTCTGAAATGGTATAGGGCAGGGGTGTCAAACTGCCGGCCCGCAGGCCGGATGCGCCATCTGGAAGCCACGCCCACCCCATTGCCGGCAATGGAAAAACTGTCCCGATATGTTGTGTGATGTCGCATGACGTGAGTTTGACATGTCTGGTATGGGGTTTCCTGCCTAAACAGGGAGCTGGACTAGAAGACCTCCAAGGTCCCTTCCAACGCTGTTATTCTGTTCTATTCTGTATAGAGTTAACCATCAAACACCCAAACCTATTGAGGGTTGCATTCACTTGGAGCAGTATTTCTCAACCTCTGCATCTTAGTGTTATATTCAAGTCTCACAAATCTTGAAGTCCACACATCATAAAGTTGCTAGGGTTGAGAAACATTGTCTTAGAGGTTGTTGGTATAATAAGAAGACCTGAAGGGAGGAGCAGGGGGTTGGACTAGATGACCTCCAAGGTCCCTTCCAACATTATTATTTATTATTATTATTAATTATTATTATTATTTATCATCATCATCACTTCCCCCTGCTCTGTCTGAATGCAAACTGGTACTTTACCACAGCTGACATCATTATGGAAGGGGGAAAAAATGACTGTATGACAAACCCAACTGCCCTGTGCCATATGCCACTGACATACAAAGTTAAGTCAGAGGTCTACAGGTTGTTTTTGTTAGACAAGTACAGTCATCATCTAATATATCTTTCCAACTTTTGTACATTGTCGATTCAATTAGACTGACTTCACCTAATGAATCAAAGGAAGAAGGAACACCTACATTAATTTTAGGTTTTGGTTTTCCCATAGAGATAAGTTTTTCATTTTGTCGACTGTTTGAAAACTGTACAGCTGAACTTCTGACTGAAATGATTACTGCCATGAAGAAGAATTCATCGCTAATGACCCTCAAACTCCCTGGAAATAGACTTGGTATGTAGCGGGAAATGTAGCAAGTTTCTAGGAGTGCTTTCTTCACTTTGTGGAGAATGAGCTAAGACTCTAGCTCAGGGGTGTCAAACTGCCGGCCCACAGGCCAGTTTCATCATACCAAAGCCGCGCCCACCCCATTGCCGGCAATGCAAAAAGAGTCACGATATGTCGTGACACATCATGTGACGTGGCGAGTTTGACACCGGTGCTTTAGCTGCTCTTGGCTCAAATTTAGCTTTGGCTGTTGACATAAGTTCCTGCCTATGGTCATCATCTAGTGATGATTATATGTATATGTCAGTCTCCTTGTTTGCCTTTTCAAGAATCTAGCTTATTGACCTAAGGTGCTTTCTTTCAAAAGGCAACTGGACTTTCTTGTTTTGCTAGGAGACATTTCGCTTCTCATCCAAGAAGCTTCTTCAGTTCTGACTGAATGGTGGAGAATGGAAAGATTTATATTCCTTACAGTCATTTGATCATTAGCATTCTTTCTGAGAGTCATTGAGGCCATTTGGATGTTTATCTGTGCCCTCAGGGTCACATCCTATAATCTGCAATTTTTTCTGGAAATCTGTTCATACTCCTGCATTATTCGAAGGGTGTCTATCCCAAAGTGCATAGCTAAATGTCTATGGAGATTCTCAGTCATCCAAGGTCATAGTGGATGACTGAGAATCACCATAGACAAATCTAGGCTATTCTGTGTTTCCTACTACTGGCTAAATTTTTCAGTATATGCAGATTCCAAAATGTTTTATTTATTTTATTGCTAATTTTACAATAACATTAAAGCAACTAAATTTAGAACGGGATGCACATATATAGAATTACAACTTTTGTGCTTGTAGCAAAATGAGGTAAGGACTGACTGTCAATTCTCTCTGCTTTAAAAAAAGGAATAAAATTCTCAGGTAATTATTTAAAAGCTATAAGCAAGTAGCTATGTGGGGAGAAGTTTTATCTTTGATGTGGTGGGTGTCTGCTTTGCTGGAGATTTGGGATTCTTGTTTTAGTTTTGTTTTAAATATGGTGAAAGCATTTCTGGATATTAAGTGCTGATTTGTGATCCGCAACTATGTACTATTCAAAAGCTACAATAGGCAGTTCTTTCATGATGATTTTGCAGCTTAACAGGTGTGATACACACAAAAAAGGGAAAATGGAATAGGGAATAAGTACAGTAAGTAAGGACTGTTATGTGTCAATTAGGATTGTACAAAGACCAACTAATCCAGTGTTTCTCAACCTTGTTTAATTAAGATGTGTGGACTTCCAAGTCCCAGAGTTCAAGTCCCAGAATTCCCCAGCTAGCATGGTTAACTGAGGAATGCATTGCTTCTGGAGCCCCAGGTGCTATGATGAATGAGGCCCATTTTTAAACCTCCTGGCCAGTATCAGCTTAAAGGGACTTCTGTGACAGTTCATTAATTTAAAATATTGCTAAACCACCTGCCATGGGTCTTTAGGAAGTGCATTTCATTAAGATTATATGCAATTTAAAGTGCAATAATATACCAATAAAATTGATATATTAAAGTTTTATACATATAGGTCAAAAGTAGTTGAGAAGTTCCAGCATAATATGTCAAATATTAAAGTAAATATAAATGTTTTCAGCATATACGTAAAGTGAAATAAATCAACTTTATTTCAATTTGGGCATATGCTAAAACATATTTATCTTAGCATTTGACATTTATTTCCTTAGGGGAAAACTTTGGTTACAAAATGCAATTTATAAAAAAATCTTCCTGTTTTGTCACTAAATGAATGGCCAGATGATTACTATTATAGTGAGAAATAAAACTGGACCTGCTCTTTTTTCTTTTTCAATACAATTGTTGAATTGTCCTATAGCATCGTGAAGGACAATTGGTCCCTAGAAGTTCAATCAATTACTAAAGGTTCCATTTTAATGATTTCTTAGTGAGATTTGTTCTTGGAAATTTATGTTAATTTACTCTGCACCTTTGGAGTGAAAAAAAACCACACTTATAAATGGAAGGTAGATGGAAGGAGAATTCTTTCCAAACAGTCATTTTTCTGCCACTTTTCATATTCTTCCCCATTGGAGGATGTTTACTAAATCTCCAATAATGAATCTATATTTTATAGCATGGAATGTACAAAATAGTTTGTCAGAAAACATTCTAACCTAGAAACATCCCAGAAGACACTTGTCTGAAAGATTATTTTTTCAATGAAAAGGCGTTTGTCATATTCCTGTTATTTAGACTATCTCTGACATCTACCTCGCACTTTGCTTTTAAATGGCATTTTCCCCTATTGTTAGGAAATCATAGATTGATTGCACTGGCTGACATTTTTGCTGCAGATTCATCCTCTTCTATCAGTCATCTGGACGTAAGGTATGTATGTAAACAGAGGTAACCTCATGAAGAAAGATAGCAAGAAATTAGTGTGAGAAACAATGCTTTTTTCATTCATTTCCCTCCCCCCCCTTCAATAGCTGGTACCTTTTTGCATTCAATAGCTAGTGTCAGTTTGAAAGAAGAAATCACCTTAATTTCAATCTGTGGAGATTATTAAAGTCATATCTTGGCACTCAACTGCTTCAAAACTTGTCAAATTTGGTATTCAACACATTTTTGAAGCAGAAATCTTGTCCTGGCGCTCGTCTTTCAGTAATCAACATGCAGGGAAGGACTTGCTGATGTCGACTGCCTCATGATTGTCTATTTCTTCCAGCTGAAATAGCAGGTCACGTGGTAAATCATGGTTTTCTCGGTACCTGTCAGTTTTAGTATTTGGCACGCCTTTCAGAGTGGATTACCGATGAGGACCGAGGTATTCCCTGATTTCTTTTCCTCCCAGCTGTTGGTTTACTATTCTCAGAAAGTTCAGAATTATAAATCTAATTAATCTAGAAGATGGATTAGTGAAAGATACCTTACCTGTTGAGGTTTACTACAGAACTGAACATCTTTGTCAGAAGAGATGATAATTGGGAATATATAAAGTCTGATAAAGAATCCTTTAATAGGATGGTTACAGTTCACACACTATACATATGGAGAATAACTGAGCAAAGTGTAAGGTCATCTGAATTTCTCCTCCCTAAAAAATAATAATACAGGAATGATTTGTTGCTGCATAATCTCATCCAATATCACTTTACCAGTTTTAAAAAAAAATCCTGTTTTTTCCTGCAAGTTTTCTTTCTTAGGCTATCAATCACATCAAATAGCTTGTAACTATAATAGCATTCTTCAACCTGGGTGTCTTCTATATATATGGACTTCAATTCCCAGAGTGTATTCCACAGTTAAAGTATAGAAACCAGAAAGTATAATATGTCACATAACCAGGTTAACTATTGCAACTTTAGGTCATTTTTGACTCCTAGCAACTGCCCCCTGCAGCTTTCTTGGCAAGATTTCAGAATTGGTTTGCCTGTTCCTCATTCCTAGGGCAGAGAGACTTGACTACCTCAGGATTATCCAGTTGACTTTATGATTAAGGCAGGACTAGAACTCAGTCTCCTGATCTCCAGGTGTCTTAATTACAACCACCAAACTGGATCTATCTGCTTACAGAGTATATATATATACTAGTCACCTATAACAGATGATTATGATCAATATTTTACAAACATTTGTTTTCATTTCTTTTGGAATTTAGTATTGAAAGAATTATAAAATTGATAATGAAAAAAACATTAAAAAAAGAAAAGCACTGCAGAAAAATTTCATTGCTATTATTTCCTTCTCTGTATGTATTCTGACTTTAAGTTTTAATATTAACTTAAAAATTGATTTTATTTTATAAAGTTAACAGTGATCGTGGGTCTTGTGTGATCTAAAACACAATAGGTATTATTTAAACCCTTTTTGGAAGGAAGGAAATGGTTTTTCAGGAGCAGGTCAACTCCAAGTGCAATTCTCAACTGCCTGCCTGTTGCCTAGAGCAAAAGGCCCAGTCTTGTTGCTTTGGCTTAGAGCAGGGGTTCTCAACCTTGGCAACTTTAAGACTTGTGGACTTCTATTCCCAGAATTTCTCAGCCAGCAAAGCTGGCTGAGGAATTCTGGGAATTGAAGTCCACAAGTCTTAAAGTTGCCAAGGTTGAGAACCCCTGGCTTAGAGTTACTTAACATCATCGCTGTGTGGACGGAGCAGGCACTTTTGTCAGTGCTGCTCAGTCTCTGCTGCATTGACACAAAAGCAATTCTTGCTGCTGCAGGCTGTCTCGTGAATTATGAGCCCAGAATTTTATGTTAACTAAAATTAATTATTTATATGCATGCTATTTTTATCATGATGTGCACAGATGATTACCTTACAGGGAACATAGGTTTTGACATACCATAGGAATGAACGTATAGTACAGTGGTAGCGAACCTATGGCACGGGTGCCAGAGGTGGCACTCGGAGCCCTCTCTGTGGGCACACGCACCATCTCCCCAGCCCCACCTCCTCCCACGACCCCCTCCTCACCAGCAGCCCCCCTGGAGGAGAGTTGCCCCTGGGCGCGGCCCACACAAAGCAGCGGAGCCAAGGACATGGTTGCTGGGCAGCGGGGACAAGACTCCAGCCATTGCGCGCAGATGATGCTGCGGGGCAGGAGCGGAGGACATGGCCGCTATGGCACTGCTGGGCTGCCTGGGTGATCAGTGGCGGGCCGTGGAGGTGGTGGGTGGCCCAATGGGCAGGGCGGAGCGGGGGTGGGGGGCAGTTTTGGGGCACTCGGTCTCTAAAAGGTTTGCCATCACTGGTATAGTACATGAAAGTTCAAATTGGTCAGAAAATTCAAATCCTGCTTTATTATATAACCATGGAAGGTAATCATTCATCTTTTTATTCAGAAACAAAATCTGTTACATCGCTAACTACTGTATGACTACTATGATGAATATTTCATGTTCTAGGTCATACATTGCAGTGAGGTACAGTAATACCTGTATTGTTAATTTCAATTCTAGCTCCAACTGTATTAAGCCTGATGGGCTTCTGGAATTCACCAAAAAGCTGGAAAGTTACACAGCTGAATGCAGAGAATGTATCAAACTTAACAAACTGTGCCTCTATCAGAATTGGCTGGACCAAGATGCTGTCACTGCTCAAGAAGCTCTTTCAAGACTAAAAGCTATATGCAATGTAGTTAGTGATGCATGGGACTCATCACAGGCCTTTGCGGACTACATCAGTGTAATGTAAGAAGTACTTTAATGGGAAGTGTCTTCTAATAAACCTGCTTAACATTTTGACTGGGATTTAGACACTATTTAAGCACCAGTTCTAAATAGTACTTCTGGTATTGTTTTGTGTTTAGATTTCTCTGATCTCTGTTTAACATGAAGGATACAATAAATGTTAGCGGAAATGTCTCATTTCCAAATTAACTTTTAAAAGTCAGTAAAGTATGAGGTTAGCTATTATGCTGAATCAAGAGTTAACAACACAACAATGGCAAACTTAGCTTTAAGAAACTTCTTGGATGAAAAGCGAAACATCTTTAAAAGAAAAACAAGAAAGTCCAGTTGCCTGTTGAAAAAGCACCTTTGGGAAAACTATGACCTGGATGACTGAGAATCTCTATAGACATTCTTAGTTTAAAACTGAAACCTATTTTGTAGTCTGTAGATGAAAATATCTACATCAAATTAAACTATTCTACCAAATAGACCACAACAGTTTACATCATTCAGTTGCCTTCTGTATTTTAACAAGAGTCTACATGATACTTCTGCCTTCTGAAGTATGTTTACTATTTATGCAGGCCTTATTGTTAAAATAAAAAGTATTACAGCGATAATCCTATTATTATTTAAATTAACTGCTCAGTATTGAGCAACCTGAATATCCATTGTTAATCCATGTCCTAGAAAATAGCATTTCAAGCATCTCCTCATAAAGATTTTTAATTTTTCAATATAATTCCAGTAATTCAGAGGACCTGTTGTAACATAAACACAATCCTTTAGGATTCTTTTCTTGATCATTAGTCTTCCTGTACAAAGATTTCACAAACATTTATCTTTCTCAATATATGAACATAGTTAAATAAAGCAAATGCTTTTCTGTTTTTGTAAAGATTTTAGTGTACCAGAAATTACTATTATATTAGAGCAAAAACAATTTTATAAACACATATACATCGTTTGTTACTTTCTTCTCACATACATACTGACATATGAAATAACTGATTGCTTCTTGTGATATATATATATATATACCCAATTGGAACGGTATCCTTTCCCCTTTTACTTATTGATTTGTTGTAAAAACAGATACCAATTTTTGATTTTATAATTGAAGATGATCCTGATCTAAAAATTGTTCCTGTAATAGGTTTAAAACTAGATGATGCAATATTAGTCACTCGAGCAAATAAATTTTAAAAATGATGTCACAATGATATGTCATAGTGATTCAGCTTCGAGCTTTTTCTCTAAAAACGGTATTTGTTCACAGTTTGGGATTAAATAGTCCATCTGACTTACATAGATTTCATGAAACCAAGGCATTCTAGAGGTGAAAGATTAGTCCAACTTTAGTATCACTGCTACTAGAATATTCTGTACACATTTAGCAGATTGACAGTAAAAGCTCAAACATACTTTTTCAGAAAAAAAATATTTATGATGGTTGCTTGTAACCAAATATTTTAGCAAAGTATTTGTGAAGATAGTCTGTAATACTTTATACAGATTGAGATGAAAAAACATCCAATCCTAATGTTGCTAACACAGAGGTATCGAAAAAAACCATTTTTTTTTTAAAGAAAGCTTAAATTCCAGAAGATTGAGCCAATGGTCATGGTATCCCTCGTTGTTCTTCATGTGACTGATGATAGAAAGTGAAAGTGACCGCACCCTCCCAGGCAGTCTTGAGGACAGTGTCCTTGAGGCCACGTTTCTCAGCACAGTGATGCCACTGAGATAAATCAGAAGTGCAGTCAGATCCCTCTGGAGGAGGTCTGACTTGATGGCCATTCACACAGCGACGACATTTGATCCTGTAATAAAAAGTGCATTTGTATTCACCACAGTTGCAATCCATGACGTCATGCTATTGCATTTCAGCTACAGGACTTGGTGTTTGGCAGATTTCCCATGCTAGGAACAATATAAATTAGGATTATTTGATTCAAATGCTTCTCGTAGCAATGACTTTAGGTGCTGTGAACACAGAATGATCCTCTTTCAAAAGCCAACAATGGGAAAAAATGTATCTCTGACACCCACAAAATCAATATATTCTCAATTAGTGAAACTCCACTAATTACAAACCTTTACTATGTATATAAAATACTGTGTAAAATAGTAGACCATCAAAACACGGTTTTAAGATGGTTCAGAGTACATTGGTACATGAGTATTATCCCAACCGACCTATTCACCTTTTACAATTTCTCAGGCCTAGTCTATCAGAGCGGTACATTACAAAACTTAAGATTAAAAAATTCAAATACTGGGTTTTACAAATGTGGGTTTCTATATTTATGCTAACTGCAACACTGGCTGGCTGTGAAAAATCTCTTGTCACTAATGTTCAGATTCAGATTCAATATCTGTATACAACTTACCTTAATCTTTTTTTAAAAAAACAACAACAATATTTCCATCTATGTCCCCAAATCTTTGCCTATACAATTAGCTATCAAACCCTTCTGGGACCTACTTGTCGTGGGTATCACTTGTAGTGGTCTCATTAAGTGTGAATAGCTCTTTCAGTTCGCCCAGAGAGAAGTGTCTTTCCACATCTTGTTCTTCATCTACTACACAGCTGCTAAGTGCCTTCTTATGTGTCTGCCTCTGGAAGATCTTTTCTTCAATTGTCCCTGTCTACAAAATAAAAAATACATCTGGTGACAAGTTGTTGTGAGAGACCTGTTCGACTCTTAAAATCACTACACATTCCTTAACGTGATTTTAACAAACTAGTTAACTTCAGTAGAAGCTGTCAGTCAAAGTTGACATTAGCAATTCTCATCTTTCTTCTTTCCAAGCACTAATACAACAAAACCTTAGTTAACTCATAAGAGACAGGACATTCTGCAAATACTTTATTTAAATCTTGTCTTAGCCCAGAAATCAGATCTTTAGCATTTAAAGAAAAATAGCTTGTAAATACAATCCTGCTTGTTACCCAAAGGTAGGTGCTAGCATTACTTCAGGCTGAGATAGTGTTATTGTTTAGATGCATATTGTAGCCTACAATTTTGGACTACATGTGCAAAGAATTCTGAAAGTTGCAATCCCAACCCTAATTTGGGAAAGGCTGCAGAAGCTGTTTTTAGATCAGGTCTTGGCAAAAGGCAAGATACTGTACATCAGCGGTTCTCAACCTTTTTCAGGCCGCGACCCCGACCTGCACCACGCATGCGCGGCGCGACCCCGACCTGTGCCGCGCATGCACGATGCGATGACCTGCACCGCGCATACACGGCACGACGGCCTGCATCGCGCATGCGCGGTGCTACCCCCTGCGCCGGCCGAGGCGTAGGCCGCCACCCGTTCGGGGCGGCGACAGGCAGGCCCAGGTGCTCAGGTGCTCCTGGGCGGCTGCGGTGGCAACGGTGAAGGGTGACCACGGGCTGAGCCACGAGTTGGCCCAGTCCAAGGGAGGTAAGACACCCGCCGGGCCCCACGCGCGCCAAAAACCCTCCCTGCGTCTGCCGCTGCCCCGCTAGCCTTGCCTTCGCTGCCGCCCATTTGGGGTGGCAGCAGGCAGGCCCAGGTGCTCAGGTGCTCCTGGGCGGCCGCGGCAGCGACGGCGCAGGGCGATCACGGGCTGGGCCACCAGCTGGCCCAGCCCAAGAGAGGTAAGCCACCCGCCGGGCCCCATGCGTGCCAAAAACCCTCCCTGCGCCCGCCGGCCTCCCACCTCCCACCCCTGGCCCTCTTTTACTTACAGTTTTAGTAGTTCTCAGCAGGGAGTGGTGGAAACTTCCGGAGAGCTCGCCTTCGCTGCAGACAACTTGCAGCACCGTTTGCAGACTGGGACTTTTGGCGGGCTCAGCAGGGCGGAGACAGCCTGGACAATTCCTATTGGCTTTTGAAAGCCAATAGAATTAGACTCTATTCAAGAGAGTCTATTCTATTGGCTTTCAAAAGCCAATAGAATAAGAGGGAGTAGCACAGCTAAGGAAAAGGGGAAAAAATGGCGTAGCACAGCTAAGGAAAAGGGGGGAAAAATGGCGGACTGCGTTGTTTGGCGACCCCCGTGAAATGGTCGTTCGACCCCAAATGGGGTCACGACCCACAGGTTGAGAACCGCTGCTGTACATCTCTTACTAAAAAAGATAAAACCAGACTCCTAGATGAAAAATAGAGAAAATGTCATGTTTCTAGTGAACCGCAGGATAAACTATCACTCTATCTCAAGCTACTAGTCTGAAGCACTAGCAATTTCTTTCTGAATAAGTAAAGGGTTCTATTTGGTAAGATTCAAGAATGCTTATATAATTCACCTATGGTATCTTCTTTTGGACACGTTATGTTACAACATAAGCAACTCTAGCACAATAGCATTTTAGATGCTATAGTGAATTGGGTGGTATATAAATTTGATTAATAATAAATAATACACCTGCTACAAACTTGTTTCTTCCCTGCAAAAGACTCAATGCTTCATTTTGTATGCTCTTAAGATATTAATGTGAACAGTGAGTTACATAGATCAATCTTACTGAAAGTAATCGGTAGATATAGCATATCTTCTTTTGGCCATCTCTCCACACTCGAGCCATGGCTTGTTCATCGTTGGCTGGATTCCAATCAGGATCAAACATCACAAGTCTGTTCGCTCCAATTAGATTTAAGCCACACCCCCCAGCTTTACTACTCAGCATGAAAATGAATTCAGGACTCTATGAAATCAGGAAAAAAAACCACCAAATTATCAAGCATAGGTGACAGCTAAATACATTATCTGTGGGAAAGCAAACCTCAAAATTAATTGCCTTATTTTGATCTTGGAGCAAAATAAGGGGATACAGAAGTTTCACACCTAGGGCAATGGGCTGGATGAAATGCCACTTTTTCTCAATCTAAATCAGAGATGCAAACTGCAATCATTTCTGCCCCTCATGGCTCATCTCCAAATGAGCAAGCTTTCACATTTGAGGCTGTTTCGTGTCTTTGTAAATTTCAGTTTATTAAGGGACAAAATGATTATTTGTGGATTTATTTATTTATATACAGCATATACATAAGCAACATGTATGGCCACCAGACTCATGAATTGTGGTTCTGGGCGGCTAATATAAAATTAAAGGCAGAAAACACAGTAAACATTTGCCCAAAATAGAGGTGTGAAATAAATCTAGTAAATAAGTAAATAAATGCCTCCAAAGCACATTGCAATATAAGCCAAACCACAATCGGGTCCAAATTTTCAAAATTATTACCAAATGGCTAATACCAATTTTGTAATCCAATCCAAATACTCAACAGAATTTAAAGCCTTATAGAAGGTATTCAGGGTCTGCACCACCCATATTTCAGTAGGTATGCTGTTCCAAAAGCCATGACAAAGAAGAAATGCCTTCTGGGCATTGTTTCACAGAAGGGATCTGAAACACACCCACTTGGTTGGATCTTATGGGATTAACAAAAACAACTGGAGTCCCACAAATAACACAGCACTATGCCACTTTATAGGCATTAACTAGAAATTTGAATTGCACTTGGAAGCCTACTGGCAGGTCACAAAATAGTATTGTTCCATGGGTGTATGATGTTGCAATAGTGTAAACATGAAATTGCCAAGACACAAGTCAGCAAGGTCTTCTTTCAAGAACAGGTGCAACTAGCATACACACACACACACAAATAAATCTATGCAATTAATTATGGTTGCTACCTGCTCTTTAAGCAGGAGCCAAAAATCCAAGAGAGTCCACAAACTACACATCAGGTAGTACAACTACATCTGTAAATAAAGGGGGAAGGTCGCCAGATTTGGGACACCAACCCACAGTCAGCCTCCCTTGGGTTAAACCAAAGTCTGTTCTTTCCTATCTAGACTCCAGGCTCTGGAAATGAATCTTGATAGCATAATTTGGTTTGTCTGCTGATTTTTTTGTAAAGCCACCACATAGGAGTGAGGCCACTACAAAAACAACGATCTCATCTGATTCCTAAAGTCCAACCTTACCAACAGAATTTCTGTTACTACAATTATAACTAATAACTGAAGTACACACCCTTTTACGCAGGAGTTATGGCTTTTTGCAAAGCACATTGAAACAAACTTCCTATTAACATAATACTACTTCATAGTCACATCCCTGTGTCAAACTGTAGAATTAGCACTTTCAGTTAAAATTGACATTATATAAGGACAGGGGCTTTTGTACTAAAAATCTCCAGATCAGAAGCTTCACTTACAGAAAGATTGTTGAAACGTTCCACTATCTTTGCTCTCTTTTTAATGGACATGGTACCATCCAGACGGACATATAAATACCTGATACAAAAACAGGACATGAAGTTTAATATAAATACCTCATTTAGATAAAAAATTGATGTTATCCCCTGTATAAGGAAAAAGATTCTCTCACTCTGATAATTTTCATTCACCCATATATAAATTGAACTCAAGTCATCATACCTCCTATTTCTGCAGAGTTTCTCAAAAAGGTCGAGGGTCTGTGTGTAATTGGACACCAAGACTACTTTATCATTACTGGTGCTTCTAGTAACTGCCAGAATGTAGTCCAAAACCAGCATCTTTCCTGGAAGGAAACAAAATGAGTGCGCACATATTTTCGATAGGGCTGAAAAAGCACCTACTCGTGCAGACAGAGCACAGATTGTTCTTGCAGTGATATTTACCTGAAAGCTGAGGTTCTAGAGACTTAACACTATAACCAGATGGAAATAACTGCAAAGCTCCAGCAAACCCTTCTTCCTCTTCTACACACTTTTCATAAATCAAGGCAGGGTCTGCAGAAGAATTCAAGAGTCACTACATAGGATTGGTTGCTGCCAGTACTCTGTTTAATCAGAGAGAGTTGTTTTAAGTGAGCCTTAAAACAATGGGGAACCTCCATGCAATACTATTCCTTGTCTTAACAGATACAGTCAGAGGTGCAACTCACAATGAATAGGTTAACATACAATACTAAATAAAAAACTCTTTGAGAGAGGTTGAGTAATTTTTTTTTAACTTATCTAGATTCAATGCTGTGACCAATTCCACACTGGCTATTGTTGTCCAAGGATTACCAGTTATAGATCTATAATAGCCTTCCTCTAATGACCTCTAATGCTTTGATTTCTGCCGTAACTCCAAACTATCCAGATCTCATTAAAAAAAGAAGAGGCATATTTGACTCAGATTTTTAATACACAAGCAGATTATGCAACCTACGAAGGCTGGTGAATGATGACATCAGACACAGATTACCCACAATGCTGATTAATTTCAAAATAGAAATTTAGACTCAATAAAATGGCAGCTGGAATATAGGTTACTAGAGCTGCAAAGCAGCACATTCCTTACTTTACAGTAGCTGTTTTTAACCCAGTAACACCATTTTCATTGCCTTCTACTATATATGTTTAATTTTGGACTCAAAAAAATTATTTCAAGGATAAACAGATTTCATAATAAAGAAGATATATAGCTCAGGGTTGAACTGTTGGGTTCTTGTTAGGATATTATTTGTCTGGAGCTGTTTTCTGTGACTACTAGGAAATATTCCTTTCTTGATTTTGGGTTGTATCTTTTAAGTGATATGTAGATGTGGTTTAACTATAGGTCTACTGTTGCTTGATTTGCCACAATGCCAAACTTCCATAAATTTTTAGATTTGATTTATTCTAAAACATTAACAATTTCCCAGTTGAAATTGTGATTCAATTTATCTATTTGTCGAGAGATTAAAGGATTTTCATCAATGTCTTCTCACAGCCAGAAGATCTCTTCCAGCTCTGTTGTTCTACTCTGTTCAAAATGATGTTTACATTCTGCCTGCCTGTCTTACATAGTAGCTGTTCCAGTCCATACACTAGTCTATATTGTAGACGAGTCCTGTTTTTTCGTCTTTGGTACGTGGATGTTTAAATTTGCTTAAGAAGTTTTGAAGGGATTTTGTTGGTCTGCAGGAAAACAAACAAACCTCAGGAAATATCAAGAACCCAATAAACCAGTTTCAAGAATATACTGTAATTTGTTTACACGGAAATGTAATGTCCAAATGTTATGTACATAAGAGCAAAATCAGAGACCCAGAATTATGGTCCTGGAAAATTTTAGAGATGGGAAATATAAATTGGAACAATTTCGGTGCACAGCCACTGCTCTAAAGAATGTGCCCTAGCACTAAAGACACCATTAATATACATCTTCCTGCTCATTATTCAAGCACAAATTATTCAGATTCATATTCCGAAGACTTCAAGGACAGATAGTTTTCTTCTTACTAACTTTGTCACATTCCAGGAATATGGGCACAAGATGGGAATAGGATGTTGCATAAATATGCATAGACTTAATTGTCAGAATTACTCACGATTACAGAGCTTCTTCAGAGATGTGATTGAAGAGAGAGAAGAAACATTCATCTTCCCCTCTTTCACATCTTCTGCAGGCTTTGCTTGCATCAGAAAGTATTTGTATAACTCTGCTTGAAGGGGAGTCAGCCTGAAGTAGAAGAGAGAGAGAGAGAGAGAAAGAGAAAGAGAAAGAGAAAAAGAAATTACTGATTTTATGACCACTGAACTTTAGATCATTCTAAAGGTAAGTCATGTCCTATCTACAATAATATGATTTAGCTTCAAGGGAAATATGATGCATGATTAATCCAGCTCTGAACCCATCAGGCTTTTTTTTTTTTTTGCTATCCAAATCTAAATACTAAAAGTATTTGCCAAATAGTACTTGAAACTCAGTAGGGAAAGGAGAGAAACTTAGCTCTCAATTGACTTTGGTTGGAAATCAGGTAATTTCATAAGCCTTTTAAGAATCTTATTTGCTCAGTTTTAGAACCTTATGTCAACGCTGCTAACATCGGATGTTCTTGCTTTGACAACAGATGGAAATGTCGCCATCTTTTCTCTTTCGCTTTTAGAGTTAGATGATGCTGGGAGGGGGGGATGAGGATGAGAGTCCAGTTAGTCATAAAAACAATAACTCAGCCGTAGGAATCAAGGTTATTGCGCCCAGAGCTGATGAAGATTTGGTGGGCTGGAAAGCTGGGGAAAAACCCCTTGCTTCAAGCTAAATGGGGAATGTGATTTATGACGGTTAATTGGAGGAGGGAATTGTGCTTTGATACTTCGTGGGGGGGTGGGCATTCAGTTTTTGGCTTTAACTATGTAGTGCCGATACTTTGTTTCTTGAATAAAAGATTCTTTAAGGTAAACAATGCCTCGAAGTTCTTTTAAAGAGTTCCATCTGTCAGAACCATGACACCTTAATGAAATGAAATTAATTCTACTTTAATAAATATTCTCAAAATTGCACTCATTTTGAATGTCTCATAAGGAGTCTCAAACAATGTCTTTTTTCTGGGCACATGGTACAGTTCTAAAGAAAAAAAATGAGGTTGCAATCTTCCACCATTTTTATTTTCTATGAATATGGAATGGAATTCTATGTGTATGGAATGTATACAGGGCACCTAGGGGGTTGAGAGCAACAGTTTCAAACAAATGGTGGTGGTAAATGGTGCTTTGCGGCATGTCCGTTTCCTGCTTAACTGGCTTTCTGAATTAATCTTATGAAAAGGTCATGTGAGACAGAAAGCTTCGTGGGTACCAAGAGTGCTTATGCAAGCAACACACTGCGGTCCCAAGGAAAGTTGAATTTACACTTCAAGAAAACACAGTGAAGTCAGTGATACAACTTAGTTAAATGAAATGGCTCTGGTTTCAATAGAGCTGCTCTAAGCATGAACAAGTTCAGACCAAACCAACTATATTTTATTTGTCTCATTGTTCATGAAGTTACCACATCCCCACTCCATCATTCATGAACCATATACAAGTAAATGCAGAAAAATCTAAATCTCTGAACAGAAAGATCTCCCCACCACATTTATGTATACTGTCATTTTTTTTGAGCCTTACTTCACCAAATATTTGTATTTCAGAACTCAAGAAATGCAACAGGAGTTATACACAGGTTGCCAACTGGCTTCTGGATGCAGTTCAAGGTGCTGGGTATTATCTATACAGCCCTTTATGGCATAGAGCCTAACTACCTGAAAGACTGGCTATCTCTGGGTATCCCGTTTGATTCAATGGATTGGCTTACTTTGAATCCCCTTAGTTAAACAACACCTTTCTCTTATTTCACCTGCCCTTTGTAACAGCTTCTCCCCAAAGATCTATATGGCCTCCACCTTGTCCACCTCAAGCAATTTTTAAAAAGCTGCTTTTCTCCCCATGTCTCTGGTTAGGTTGCTTGGACAGATCTTCTTTTTGTTGGAGGTGAAATTGGGAAATGGGCAATGTAAAATGTGATAGACAGATAGATCTAATGTATTGCCATTTAATTTTTAGAAACCTGTCATTTGGGGTTGGGTAGCCTAGACAACTGAAGATAAATAAATAACATATTTATCTGCTTAAATTGTGGAGAGGTTTTAATTGTTGAAATTGCAGTTTCATTCACATGTTGAAATTGCCATTTCATCCACATTACTAACTCCCTTAAACCAGATTCCTTATGATAATATATGCATAGGCATTTCTGTGTTATTGTAAATATATGTATACATGGCAACAGCCAGTAGGATGGAGATACTAGAGGCAAAGAACAACAACAGTAGCTGGGGTTGCTGTTGAGGAACACAGACAGACACTTGATTCAAAGCTATGCAACACATTGACTGCTTAAAGTAGATAGAAAAGGAATGTGGGGATTAAAGGCAAGATTTGTTGTGGTTTTTAATTTGTTAATGCTGATCATTTTGGGAAAAAGTGCCATTGGGTTTTGAAAACTAGAGGAATATTAATTATTGTCCTCTAAGCAAGCAGAGTGGATATGGAATGAATGTTTCATGTCTAAAGTAGTATAGTTTTTTAACTGATTTGTGGTCAATCTGCTTAATCACTGGGAAAGACATACTGCTTACCCATCCACCCTCTTACAGAGTTTTTCCCAGTAGCTCAGTTTGCTTCATATAGAATAAAATGTCCATTAATTTCAGCTCTTTGACAATTCTAAATATAATATTCACGATAGCTTCAATTATGCTAATTCTGTAGAAATTATTGAAAGATTAACCAGACCTTATCAACAACAAAAGTGACTGTTTTGTCATTGTAGCATTAAATGTAACATATAATGCCAGCCATAATGTTTTTGATAACTGTACTATGGTTGTGCTATACATTCAGCTTAAATTAAAAAGCCTCAGTACACTAATGAATCCTTTTCCTTTTTCCATTAAGCAAGAAACTTGTTCCTTATTATACATCTTGCCCTTTAATTTTATACCTGCAGCACACCACCTGCTCAATTTTCACTGGCAAGTATTTGGAGAGAATATCCGAAGTTCTCCTTATTAGGCATCTAGAAAGGAAAGAAAAAGATAACCTTAATATTGTTAACACCGTGGCCTAAACTCCTGACTAGATTTCACCAATACAGTATTTCTTCCCAATGCTAATGTAGGAAGACCTTCATCCAGAATATTTAGCAATACATTCAGGGTTCCTTTTCTGGTAAATACATGGAATTTCCACAGAAGAATAAATGCTTTCCTTGATTGAATCTTGCTAACTAGCCACCATCAAATCAACTTCCTTGTTGATTTGACCAAATATTCAAATGAGAACGTAAAGAAAGCAACACAATAAAAGCAGAACAGGTAGTCCTCGAATTATGGCCTGTCCTGTAAGAACCATTCAAAGTTACAGTGGCCTCGGAAAGAGCGCTTTAGAGCCATTAAAGCACATCTGGACATTATAAAACATTGTGCTGAACCCATCATTTTGGCTGGTTAGCAACTGGCTCACATTTACAACTTGCCAAGCAACCAAGAATCAGCTCTACTGCAGCCCCACAAAGGATCCCCCACCCCCATACACAAAGGAGAAGGTAAATCCTTTGGCAGGCTGCAGGAATGGAGCTGAAATCTTTGAGATTTCAACTGTTTCCATACCCTGCCAAAATATTTCCCCCCTAGGCATGGATGGGAGCTGAATTCCTTTTATGGGCTGTAGAAACATTTGAGAGTGACAGAATGCTATGTGGAGCTGAAATCTTCCCAACAGGCAGCCTTTTTGCTTTGTTTACTTAATAACCACAACCGGTAGTGCTGGGATTATGGTTGTTAAACAAAGCAGCCACATGACAACTTGGTTCATGACGGCTTTGCTTAATGAACGAGATTCCGGTCCCATTTGTGGTCTTAAGTCAAGGACTACCTGTAGTGCCATATAATTACAGAAAAAAAAGTGGGACTATCAGTTCTGACTTGCAAAAATGGGATCTTTACGTGGCAGAAGAATGATACAGAAAGCTCTAATTCTGTGCTATCATCTACTGGTTGCCTGTATTTTTACAGCCCAGAACTGGTACATAGTTTTGAGATGAAACATACAGAAAAAGTATACACTGGTGATTTAAAGAAAATGGTTGAATGAGCTGAAGACAATCTAGGGTAGCAATTATCTCATCTTTTTACAGAATGAGGATTAAAAACTTAAGAAAGAAAGAAAAAAAGAAAGTATTCTTATATAGACAAAAAGGTGCTCCACTTCACCTGTTAACAATACTGATCAGCTCTTTCAGTCTTTCCTCTCCTTTTTGCCTTCCAGCCTCACTTGCATCTGCATCCCTGCCTTTCAAAATGGGGATTTCAAAGTGCTTTTTAAACTCCTGGGCTGTTCCTGTACAAAAACAGAGACATTTTGGAATTAAGTATCTGCTGTCCTAAAAACATTCTTATTCCCACCCAATTTTCTTATTACATGAAACCGGGGATTCTTCAGTTGAAAAGAAGAGCAGAGAGAACTTTCATTACCTAACGCTTCTGACATCAAAACCATTGTTGATACCATCTTTGTAATTATTGACCCCTAATATACATTACAGAATATATTTCAAAGTGTGATGTACTTTACTGAATGTGTTATTCAGGGACAGGGAAGAAATAATAAGCAATCTCAACCTAGGGCAGCTAATTAACCCACAAGCCCTCAAATAAAACTCCTCCATTATCAACTTAGATTGTGTAGGTAATGCAGATAGGCATTGTGTAGGTAATGCAGATAGAGCTTTGCTTTGACCTCTCTGTGCTTTTATAATTGAGAAAAGAACTATGATAACCAAAGCAGCCATTTTTATGCAGTATCTGGCAAAACAAGATTACATGTTACATCCATACGAGCCCTGATGGTGCAGTGGTTAAAGTTGTGGTATTACAGGCAAACTCTGTCCACAGCCTGGAGTTCACTCCTAAAGGGCTGAACATTGACTCAGCCTTCCAATCTTCTGAGGTCAGTAAAATGAGGACCCAGATTGTTGGAAGCAATGTGCAAATAATATTTATATTGTAAACTGCTTAGAGAGTGCTGTAAAGCACTATGGGGAGATATGTAAGCCTAAATACTATTGCTATCCTCCTACACAAAGAAAGCAAGCGTTCCATGCAGAACTAACCAGAGAGCGATATCTCTATGCTTTATCCTTATCCATACAGCTTCTCCGTGTGAGAGGAGGCTGGGGGGGATTTTCCCCCCTTCTTGTACAGAGAAAATATATGATGCAACAGAGGTTTCCACCCAATGAATGAGACTCTTCAAGCTCTTAGCTATCTGCCATTCAACCCAAAATATAAGTAAATTCCCTTCCCAATATACATACATACATAAATGATACATATATATAGGTTTGCGATCTGTCATTCTTTCTCCATGGCTAGCCAAAGCTATTTAATTTAAACTGGGATTGCCAAGTTAGGGTCTTTAATTTAGATGATTATATTATTAAAAAGTCCCCACCTAGAATGCCTGAGTTGACAAAATGTACTAGACTGAAATATTCAAGGAGATCATTTTGAATGGGAGTGCCAGAAATGAGAACCCGGCGTGGCGTATTCAAGCTGTTGAGAGCCTGGTATGTTTGGTTATCTGAGTTTTTCAGCCGGTGCCCCTGAAAAAAAAAAAGATTGAAGACAAAAAAGATCATCATGCATGGACAGAAAAAAAAATAAGTATTTTTTAAAAGGCCAGCTAATGCAAAGAAATTAATGCAGTCAATGATGGGGAAAAAAAGGAAATATATTAGATGCACAACAGATCAAAGTTCAAAGTAACAAGCTGTATCATCCGTAATGTATGTGATTAAATTAAAATTGATTTATTGGTTATTGATTACACTGCTGCTAGAGTTAATCAAATCTATTGTGGTTCTCATTTAAAAGATGCTAAAAAGCGTTCTAGTTCAATGTACAGATACATACTCTTCTATCACCAATATTAAAATTCATTAAATCCTCTTGGTGCTACCATTGCTCAGGTCACAGATGTGAGAAAACATACACACTTTTCTTCTGATCTCCAGTGAATATGCGAAACATATGCATGTTTGGCAGGCAAAAAGATCCCAGGTTCAAATCCATGGAGTAATAATTGTCACTGATCCTATCCACCTTAGCTACAGAATGGTCAGTTTAAGTCGATACCATTAGTTTAAATGAATCCATTAGTCTTGAATATATTTAATAGTCATGTTTCCTTTCTTTCAAAATTATAGAATTAGATTTATTCTATATTTAAGCAAGGAAGAAAGTCAGCAATGTGATAATTACCTCATTTCACCTTTCATTTTTAAAACCCAATATAAACAGTTACAATTTCCTGGACTGGAACTGAGAAATCATGTTCTGAAGTCTACTTTAGAAGAAAGAAAGAAAAAAATAACCCCTTATAGTAGTATTGCCAACAGCATCGATCTTTTCTTCAAACAGGATTTAATTCTCAACACAATGGGCCACCTGCCTGAACCTATCTTTTCTTTCTGTTCCTTCAGCCAAGCCTATTGTATTCACCTGGTTAAGCAGAGCCTACTGTTTTGTCTTTCCGCTATCCTCCTGCTAATGAAAAATGGGTGAAAGCACAAATGAGTTGAACAAGGCTGTGTTTTGGGAGACAAAAGTCAACAAAAGATACAGAAAGGCTATGGAAGACTGTATCAGTCAAGGTTGCCAATGAGCCCAATTTCATTATAGTGGGAGAAAACACTGAAGGAGGCTTAGATGATCAGATCAGTCTTCTATTGGGATAACTATTTTGTAAAGCTTTGATCTGAAGATTTGACGATCAGTTTGGATTTTGCTTGGAAATCCAAGCCCTTATGAATTGTGCCCATATCCATTATATCTATTCCTTTGTGTAATTTTCTCATAAGGCGGCGGGGGTGGGGGAATAGATCATTAAATTATTTTCAGGGTGACAGCCTTTTCTGCCCTTGTGTTTTATATTTTTACTCTGGGGAATTATCTGCCACAGCTTGCCAATCGACTAGTTACCTTAGTTATTTAAGCTATATGCAGAATTAAGGAACAGCTAACTAGTAGAAACAGAAATTGGAATTAAAACTGGAAGAAACACCAACAAGCTCAAAGGTGCCGATGATACCCCTTTGACAACCGGAAGTGGGAAAGAATTAACGAAACCTATGTTAAGGATGGAAAAGTTAAAAAAAAAAAAGTTCAAAAAAAACAAAAAACCACAGTACCACACCCTAAGCTTACATCAGCAGGGAGAATCCAAAGTGGAGAAGAAGTAGTAAATAAATGTTACCTTCCTATGCTTAAAAGTTCCCAAGGACGGTGATTGCAGTCAAGGAATAAAGGAACATCTGCTACCTGGGAGAAAAGCTATGACAGATCTGGACAAAACAATCAAGATTTTACTAGTGGTAACACGTAGCTAAGAAAATTGGATTCTCGGAAAAACAAAATTGAAGTATGCCTTAGAATTAGGATTAAAAAAAAAAGTCTTAACAGAACTTGCAAGTGCAAAATCCATTCTCTCGCTGCTGATATTTAAGTTTTTTTTAAAACACGGCTATTCCAAAGAACTCATTACCTCATCACATATGACCAACCCAACACTCCCTTTCTTGAGAGCTTCTGCGTGGAGACGGAAAGTTTCATAAGAAATTATCAGGATGGGGGATGGGATTCTACGGCCTCGCTGGTTCACAAATCCAACTATTAGGAAAAAAATAAAAATGGCAAAGGAATAAAGATAAATAACCTGTTTAAGGGCAGAAATAATTTAATAAATACAAAGGGAAGTAATTGAAAGGAATCTTGCATGCAGGCATTAGAATTTCTTTAAATGAGGCTTTTACACTTTCCATCCCTGCTGTCCTATAAATCTACTTTCTGGTATTCCCCCACTCTTGCATTGCTTTGGATCTGAAAACCACTCTGTGGCATTCAATTATTCAAAGTAACTCAACAGACTATTGCTAAGTCAGGACAGAAGCTCTTGCCTTTCCTTAATTGATCATGTACTATTATCTCTCTGCCTCTTCCTACTTTGGTTTAGGACAGCGGTTCTCAACCTTTTCCGGGGCTTGACCCCGGCCCGCGCCGCGCTTGCGCAGCGTGATGGGCGCATCGCACATGCACAGCGCGACGGCCCACATCGCAAAGGGGAAAAAATGGCGGACCAAAAAAATAATAATAAAAAAATGGCCGACCAAAAAAATAAAAAAAAATGGCCGACAAAAAAAAAATGGCAGGCCCACATCGCGCATGCACGGCGCGACGGCCCACATTGCAAAGGGGAAAAAATGGCTGACCAAAAAAAATTAAAAAAATGGCCGACCCAAAAAAAAAAGGCCGACCAAAAAAAACCGCATGCGCGGTGCGACGGCCCGCATTGCAAAGGGGAAAAAAATGGCCGACCCAAAAAAAATGGCGGACTGCGGTGTTTGGCGACCCCCGTGAAATGGTCGTTCGACCCCAAATGGGGTCGCGACCCACAGGTTGAGAACCGCAGGTTTAGGATCAGATTTTGCCATTCTCAGAATAAACCCATGGATAGCAACATACTTAAGTGTCATTTATTTCAATGGGATTTTTAAAATCAATCTGAAGAGCGCATCAGCTAATATACTTTTTCTATAGTCTCTGCTGTTTCCTAATTCATAACTACAAAAGTTGCTAATTTAACTTAACCACAGCAGTCATCCTCAGCAGTGTGTTAAAAAAAAATCCTATCACTATATGGTTTAGTTTAGAACTTATCAACAGTTCAGTTAAAGCACCCTCCTTGCTTTCCAACAGCTGCATATTGTGTAGCATTTATACCTAGCTTGTTGTCTATATCCTGTTTAGAGCCTCCATCAATAGCCAGTGGCTGGATTCTTCCTCCAAGCCATTTACCCACTTCATTGTACCAGTTTTTCACCAGACTGGAAGGCGCAACCACGATTGCCTTGTCAATTTCAGGCTTACAGTCTGGACTTTGGCGCAAAAGTGTCCAAATCAAAGTGATACATTGCAAGGTCTTTCCTAGACCCATCTCATCTGCCATGATGCAGCCATGACTTCCGGGGATCCGACGACTCGTAACACATTCCCACAGGAACTTCACTCCCTGTATGAAAGTGCTTGAGTTCAATTTAAATAGGTATGCAGAATATTAAACATTATATTGAGTTATCTAAATAAATTGGAGAGCCAAATATCTAACCATTAACAGGAGCAGTGAACAACTCCACACAGTGGAAATCACGTACTCAGCCAGGAGATTATAATTAGTGGAATTCAAAATTACAGTATTCAAAAGATCTCAAATTTTCAAGAAGTAGCACCTGTGCAAACAGTGACCAATTATGCCTTTTATGTATGGACTACAACATCAGTGAATTATTTTACTTTATTCCAAGTAGACATGAATCAAGATGACAAACTAAAGAAAAACAATCAGTGAAATTGCTACCATAGTTACGCTTCATCTTGTAATAGTTTACAGAAAAGCTGCCATGCTATTATTTTCTGCAGGAATGACTAGTTACAGGTAGTCCTAAAACTTAATGACCACAGTTGAGACTGGAACTTCCATTGCTGAGCAATGCAAATTGTTAAGTGAGTTGTATCCAATTGTATGACCTTTTTTTTGCAATAGTCAGTAAGTGATCTGGTTTTCTCCAGAAGCCCTGCAACCATCAGACATACTTTCCGGTGGCCAAGCACCCAAATTTTTATCACGTGAGCATAAGGAACCTTGCGAGGGTTGTTAGTGTGAGGACCGACTGAAAGTTATTTTTTTCAATACCACTGTAACTTGGAACGGTTGCAAAGCAAAGGGTTGTAAGTTGAGGACTACCTGCATACACTAGATTTAGCCACAAGAAAAGTAGGCTTTTATTATCATTACAGTAATGACAATTTCTGCAATCGAGCTCCTAGCACTTCCTTATAGCTTCCACCAGTTACAGATCAAATTTCATTTACTGCTTTAGTGTGTGGGGGGGGAGGGGTGAGAAGGTGTGGGAAATCTCCAAGTTTGATTCTGGTCAACAGAGGAACTCAAAATGCTTTAGTCATAATGAAAAATGTTGCCTTCCCCCCTCCCCCCTCCCCCAAAAGCTTGAAGGCAGGAAGACATAGAAACTATGGAAGAATCCCTATCCATCTCGGCTCTTTCAAGTTTAATAGATATTATATAGATATCAATAACTGCATAAGCTCAGTAATTATCTGTTTATCCATAGATATTGTTTTTGAAAATATGCCTGATTTCAATCAAATCAAAACAAGACATAATAATATACAGCGTGCTGCTGATGTACGTCTTAAAATTGGGGAAATAATGATGTACATCTCTATTTATATTTGTATATCGGTATATATTATATCATAGTTAAATGAAGTTTAAAAAGTAAACAAAAGGAAAAGATTTTGAAATATTTTTTTTTGATAGGTATTTATCATGCTTCCCCAGGACTAGCAAAGCAGCTGGAACCTATTTATGTAGCATGATGCCAAGTATTCCTAAGGTATTTGTGGTTTTACAGGAATTAAAATATCTTTAATGGCTGATTATACTACGTACTGCTATAGTTACCTTCCTACTATACTCACCTCTCTCTGATGAGGTCGTAAAACACGGCTAAGACAAGGATCTACCACAACATGAACAGGCGTTTTATCCCTTCAAGAAGCAAACAGAGCACAGATCTAAGGAAATATAAACCTTAAAGAGATATTCTGGGAAATATCCTCAGGTGATGTGGGGATGACTTGTATAATACAGTTTTATTGGCTCTCCAGAATTCACTGGAAGTAATCCAGTTCAAAGCTCATACAAAACTTAAAGAAGCTTAGTGTACATCCAGCAGCTGTTTTAAACTATTGCATTACCAGAGTACATGTAACTCAGAAACCAAAGATTGAACATATTGCGCATTACAATTGGTAAATAATGATTACTAGCATTTGATCAATTTCATCTGCATGATTATAGCATATATTCGTGCTTCTCTGAATCCATCATCTAATCTTGAATTTGTCTTATTTGTTAAATTTATTTGGTGCCTATATCTCACCATGGAGCTAAACAGAAAACTGAAAAAAAGTGTAAACATAACGGTAATAAAGTAATGGAATAAACAATGAAAACAATAATACGATATGAGAATAAAATATGGGGTGGAGGTGGAGTTTGCTATCAATCTAGCAGCCACCTCCAGTAATACTCCCCCATTGGGTCCCCAGGCCAACCAGCCGAGTCAAGTCTCTGGGTTGTTATGGAAGGATAAGAGGGTGGAGACAGATCTCATCTTGGAAAGTAAGCTATTCCAAAGGGCAGGCATTATGGCAGAGGAGGGCCTTCTCCTGGATTCCTATATTCAGAGTTCTTCGACTGATGGGATCTGCAGTAGACCCTCTCTGCCAGCATGACTTCTCCTAGTGAGATGAGTTGGTTCATCAGGTAGCCTTGACCTATGCCATTAAGGACTTTAAAGGTCATAACCAACACCTTCAACTGCACCTGGAAGCGGATTGGTAGCCAGTGCAGTTCGCAGAGCTGAGGTGTAATATGGACCATTCTGTGGGCCCCCAAAACTGCTCTTGTTGCTGTACTTTGAACCAGCTGAAGGTTCCGAATGGATTGCAGGGGTAGCCCCATGTAGGTCACATTGAAGTAGTCCAGATGAGAAATGACCAGGGCTTGAGCGCAGGGGAGTCAAAATCCAGGAAGAGTTGCAGCTGGTGTACAAACCAAAGGTGTATAAAGGCTCTCCTAGTCATGCCCACCACCTGCTCTTTGAGCAGGAGTAGTGAATCCAGAAGAACCTCTAAATTGTGAACTGGATCTGGTTGGGGTAGTGCAACCCTATCTTACAAGAAATGACTATTTACACTAAGCTTACATATCAGTTCAGGGTTTAAATTTAAATCAAATCCTAAATGAAAACCAACTTAAAGTGAATGAAAAGTACTATCTCTGGAATAAGCTAAGTGTGGAAAACATACTTGTCTACTTTCAGTTGATCGTGAGCACTCAAAGGTTGGGGTTCATATAGAACCAGAGCCCCTTCTTCAAAAGGGTCGTGGAGAGAATGCCTTACTCCTGCACGTTTGATACCCAATGCTCTCAATCCCAGGGGGCCTGAAAGATCATACAAATACAGTAATTAATGTAACAATTTTATTTTCAATATATGGAATCAAAACTGAGATTTCAGCAACATGTTGACTTAGTTTTAAAGGAAATTGAGCTCTACATAAGAAATACATGATCATACCTGCTTTCTGGAACAAGGTCCTCTCTGAAATTTGAGTGACTGCCAACCTGGTGGGTTTCTGGAATACCTAAAACACCCAGTTGATTCTCCTGGCCTTAAGTCCTTGTTGGATGTGTTTGGCATGTGTTTTACATATACTTTGGTATTGTGGGGTCAGATTGTCTATCTCAGACATGTCACACTCGCGACATCACGTGACGTTGCGCGACGTATCAAAACTTTCCCCCCATTGCTGGCAATGGGATGGGCGCAGTTTCCTCGTGATGCGTCCGGCCCACGGCCGGCAGTTTGACACCCCTGGTCTATCTAATCAAGTGAGGTCCATTGCATTTAATCTTCTTTTTATACCCACATAGTTGGTGTGGAGTCAGATGAAGAAGACTAAATAAACAAATGAATTACACTTTATAAATAGGATACTGTATCAATTTCATTAAGCTACTAACATTTTCATGTGGCCATGTAAGTAGAGAGCAGCAGTCATGAAAACCTGAAGTCCATTCTTCATCTCATGGATGTCTACCTACAGCCACTTCACTTGAAAGAGGGGACTAGCATTAATTTCCTTTAACCTACCAAAGTCTCTTTGACTAGCATGAATAAATGTATATCACTGATGAAGATCCACGGGGGTGGGGGAGTGACCTTAGTTACAAGGCCAATGCTTGAATTACTTGTGGATTTTAGGCTGATTTCTCAGATAATTCTGTTTATATAAATGAAACAATAGGTGACAGATTATGCTAAGAATCCCTATTGTTTTGCTAATGTTATAGACTATTATGTGAATTAATGATTTAAAACACAAAAAAGGAATATCCGTAATGAAGCAGAAAAGTTCTAAGACACATACACAGCTTTGCAAAGAAAATTGGGAACCAATTCAAAACCCAGAGTTTAAACACCAATGAAATTCAGTATAATTATATATTGGAAGGTTTCTAGGAGAGAGTTGTAAAAAAAATTAATATCAAAGCATAACAAAATGCATCAAGATGGGAAAATTCTAAATAGGACTTTGCTTACACAATCTGTCTCAGAAAAATAAATATGACATGAAAATGATTAATTTATAATTTGGTTATGTTTAAAGTTAAACAAGTTCATGTTTTGTTTATTAATTTTTATCCTGCCTTTATTACTTTATAAGTACCTCAAGGTAATGGACGTATATAATACTCTTTCCTCCTCCTTCTTTTTCCCACATCAACAACCCTGTGAGGTGAGTGGAGCTCACAGAGAATGACCTGCCCAAAGTCATACACAGGGTTTCACGCCTAAAGTGGACGGGGTTAGAATTCAGAGTTTTCTTGTTTCTAGCCTGGTGCCTTAGCCACTAGACCAAACTGGGTTGTTGGTTTTTTTTTGGCAATTTGACATCAATTCTTTTTTTTGCTTTGATTTATTCCTATGTATGAGGTATATTAGTAATCTACCAGTAACGTTAATGCTTTATGACAATATAGGTAGTCCTCAACTTACGACCACAATTGAGCCCAAAATTTACGTTGCTAAATGAGAAATTTGTTAAATGAGTTTTGCCCTATTTGACAACTTTTCTTGCCACATTTGTTAAGCGAATCACAGTTGTTAAATTAGTAACACTGTTGTTAAGTGAATCTGGTTTCCCCATTGACTTTGCTTGTCAGGAGGTTGCAAAGGGGGATCACATGACCCTAGGATGCTGCAACCGTTATAAATATGAGTCAGTTGTCAAGCACCCAAATGTAAATCATGTGACCAGGGGATGCTACAACAGCCATGACTGAAAAAGGGTCATAAGTCACTTTCTTCAGAGCCATTGTAATTTTAAAGTCAACTAAACAAACTGTTGTAAATCGAGGACTACCTGTAGCTTTCAGTTTTTTCTTTTGTACCATAAACACAACAAAATGCACTTTTTGCCTCAGACCCAGATTAATGAATGACTATGTATTACATTTAATTTAAAACGGCAATTTCTCCACATCGTGATTTTTGCAGACTTAAACAAAATCATATTTAAAATGAAGATTTGATCCTTAAAATTTTTTTTAAAAAAATTACCTGTATAATTTGGAATAGGAACCTTGAAAGGTTTTGATAAAATGCTGCGGATAAAGGCTTCCTAGGATTTAAAGTGATATTCATTAAAATATCATTTAGGCTCATCAATAAGTAATCTTAGAGAACATTAATTACACTGATACCACTAGATTTATGTTGAGGTAAATGCATTTAAAACTGAAGAGACATGTGTTATTAATTATAGTGTGAAGTTTGAACAGATCCTGCTATATGTGATTTATATCTCATTCCAAGATTTAAAAAGTCCAAATCTTTTTTCATAATATATAAAATATTCTAAGGTAAGAAATTAAAGAGTAACTTAGATCTCCCATCATACAAGAAATATGTGAATTCACCCTATGGTGCAATCTCTTTTACCAGAGTCATTAATAAAAGAGATATGATCCAATAAAAGTAAAAAAATATGTGCCAAATCTTAAGAATGCATACATAAGTCACTTACATGTTTACTACCATCAAGGCAGTGAATTCGATTGGTTAACTGAGTCAAAGGTTTCCGGAAAGGACATAAATAACATTCCTGGATATCAGCCTTAGTGTTATGTTTCTGCCTCTTTGGAGTCTAGAATAGATCAGATAAATGGCATCAAGATTTGGCTGCCTGCAATGAAGCATAACACTTGAGAATCTACCCATGAACTTTTGTTTTTTAGCAATATGTAAAGCATGACAACAAACAACTGCAACATCAAATGATTATTATTACTACTACTACTTATTGGAACTTCATAAGCACTGTAAAGAGAACCATAAAAGTCTAGTTGTAAAACTTCTTTGTTCACAGAACAGCCCATATCAGAATTTATCATAGTCAGATCTGAGTAGATTTGACGTATCACTCATCCATAGAATAGATCTAATTTCACAGGGAGGACTATTAACATTTAGAGAGTTCAGTAAAAGGAAAGGATAAGACAACTGATTAAAGAGTCAAATCTAGTCAGTGCCACCCTGAAAACTTCACATTGGCCCCTTTGAATGCCCTGACAAAAGAGAAGCAGCATTTAAATGAAGTAATTAAGAAAGGATACTTACTGCTTCAGGATACCAGTCCTCATCTTCTCCAGAGCCATCACCTCCAGGTTTTCTCTTGGCCAGCTGACTGGGAGCTAAACTTCTCCTCTACAAACAGAAGCAATTAAACCTGTTTATTCCTAGAATACATTGTCCTTAATTCAGAAACATATGAATACATTTATGAAGTAGTTGAGCTCTTAGAGGACACTTATTATCATCTGACAATACCAGTCTAACAATGGGCAGCAGATGGCAGCCATGGCTCATAGGGTCTCTGTGCATTATGCATCAATTGCAACTGTTTCTGAATTGGAAGCCTAGCTCACAATCACTTATATGTCTTAAGACACCTCTAGCTGAATTTTTGCACTGCACTGTACATGGGGTTGCCCTTGAACACTACCCAGAAACTGCTGCTGTCCAAAGCCCAACCACACAAATAATGGGCACACCTCACTATGCCCATCTATCATAACTCTTTTGTGAGCTGTATAGGCTCCTAATAGGCTCCTGGGTGCAATTCAAGGTGCTGCTAGTCACCTGTAAAGCCCAACATGGCGAAGGAACAGGTTACTTGTGGGACTGACTCTCCCAGTCATCTCTGCTACCCAGGAGGTGGCACAGAGTGGGTAAGCTCCAGCTTTTCCTCTTTCAAACAATTCCACTTAATGGGATCCAGGAGGCATGCCTTGTCGGTAATTGCATCTGTCCTTTGGAAGAAATTCCCCCTCTGGGTTCAGATGCCAACACCCTCCTGGCCTTCCTCAGAGCCCTAAAGTCCTGGTTCTCCTAGGCATCAGGTGAAGATAGAGGATCTGTAATGTACCTACAGGATTTTAACTCCAGCCTCAATTGCGTTTTGGTTTTTTGGGTTTTTTTTTTAGGGGGGGGTGTTAGTGGTTCATTAATTAATTATTTTTTCTCTTTGTACACTGCCTAAAATCACAAATTCTGAGAGGGATGGCTTTAGAAAGTTTTAATAAATAAATAAATAATAAATCAACCAATCTTGGGAGCGCCTTTCCCTGGGACCCCCCCACCCCCCCCGCCGCTTACCATATTCTCCCTGGAGAGCTATGTCCCATCTGCGCACAGCTTTAATGACAGCGAAAGTAGACGGGTTGCACCGGCGGGTATTTAGAGTTCCCAGGAAAGAAAATTCGTTCAGGGAAGGCGAGAAGGGAAACTACCCCCAGTAGCCAGACAGAGCGAAATGCTCCAGAGAAAGCTTTGCGAAACAGCTCCGGAAGGAGAAGGAACTGCTGGCAGCAGCTCCTTAAGCTACAACGGAGAGGTCCGACCACGGCGATTAAAAAGCGGAGCGTCGGGCGACAGCTCTCCGGCAAAAAGGAGGCGGACGGCAGACCACGAAGAAGATCCCGCAAAGTCTCCCAGCAACCGGGCTCGCGAAGAGAGCCAGCAACCGAAGGCGCCGGCTCTGCTTTTTTTCTTGTTGGATTTGCCGCGCAAAGGGACCCGGCTTTTGCCCCGCCCCTCAGCTGAACCGAGGCACGGCCGATCGCTCGCCGATCAGACAGCTTGCATCGATCAAGCTCTAGGTTCCTTCCAGGCGGAGAAGATCAGCCCTTTTAAACTGGTCCCAAGCGTGGAAAAAGGAAGGAAGGGAGCAAGCGAACGAGTTTACCAGCAACGTCCGAACTTTGAAAACTTGGCAACTTTGTAAATACTGGGAAATACTGGTAGAGCTGAAGTCACACATGTTAAAGCTGCCAAGTTCGAAAACATTGGTTTAGATCAGGGGTTCTCAACCTTGGCAACTTTAAGACTTCTGGACTTCAACTCCCAGAATTCCTCAGCTCTGGGAGTTGAAGTCCACAAGTTTTAAAGTTGCCAAGGTTGAGAACCCCTGAATTTAGATTGTGCAGGATTGAAAGGCTTGAGAGGCACCTCAGTTAGGAACTGTGGGCTGATCATTTTATTTTATTTTATTTTATTTATTTATTTAGATTTCTATGCCGCCCTATTCCAAGAACTCAGGGCGGCTTACAACATGGATACTCACAAGAAATCTAGCATTAAAATACATTGTAAAAACCCCTTAATTAAAAACCAATCATCCAAGACAGACATACAAACAAACATACACTGGTTGGGGCAAGGTGTTAACTGCCCCAGGCCTGTCGGCAAAGATGTGTCTTCAATAATTTGCAATCATACTGGACATGTCATCTTCAGTACAGTTATCGTGAGACTAATGCAATAAAATCATATTTGAATTGGGATGGGATGGGAGTATTTCAATTTGTCTAGTATTGGAGAGTATAGCCGGCTTGGCACAGTGGTTAAAGCACTGGGCTAGAA